>JAHRHZ010000092.1:10378297-10447920 GCA_024137785.1 Ginglymostoma cirratum | reverse complement strand
ATCAGAAAAATTTTTCTGATGAAGGGTTTAGGCCCGAAACGTCAAGTTTTCCTGCTCCTATGATGCTGCTTGACCTGCTGTGTTCATCCAGCCCCATGCTTGTTATTCAAGATTATCAGATTGGCCATGATCTCATTGAATAGTGGAGCAGGCTTCGTGGGTTGAAAGCCTACTTCTGCTTCTACATCTTATGGTCTATTTTTGTTCCCTGTGAGGTTCATGTAGGTATTATTTGGATACGTATCTGTATTTGAACTTTGGAGTGATTTTAACACTTCCTGCTCAGCTCAGGTTGCCAACTGTAGTAGGCCCTGATCCTAGAGGTTTCATCACATGACTTCATGCTGCTTCCAAATGTCTACCGCACCTCACCCCACCCCACCCCACCCCACATATCTGCCATTGGTAGCTCATCGCCATGGTGAACCATATTTGCACCGATCAGAAATGGAAAAGAGCCTACTGTTACCTGTTTAGAAACTTCGGTGAGTTTTTAAAAAATATTATTGTCAATAATCCTCAGTTTTCAAAGAAATTTTAAAAAGCTCAAAAGCTGTGATTTTTCTCTGGTGTTGTGCTCACAGCAGTGTCATGGAGATTGATCTTCAACTTGGTTTTGCTAAAACTATACAAGGCATTAGTTGGACCACAGCTAGAACACTGTTGTGGGCCCCTTATGTAAGGAAAGTTATAATAGCATTGGAGACAGTCCAAGGATGATTTACTAGTCTGATACTGGGTATGGAGGGACTGTCTGATGAAGAGAGTTCGAGTAGGTAGGCCTGTACACTTTGGAGTTTAGAACATTAAGAGGTTACTTTATTGAAACATACAAGAGCCTGGAGTGTTGGCAACTGCACAAAAAAAGTTGCTTGGTCTTTGGAATAACCAGCTATTACCTTTCCCTCTCTTGCCTACACAGTATTCCTGCTGGCTTCTGGCAGTAAAGTCACCAATCTGGGTCCTTATTTGCATATGGTGCCATTGAGCTCCAGCCTGTAATTTTAACCCTAAGCAGACAGAAAACCTCTGTGACCTCCTGACCAAGTGGAGCCAACAGGAGTGGCGGAATCAGGGCACTGAGGAAGGGGAGAAAGTGTATGTCCTTTTATTTTGGGGAATGTGAGAAAATTGTGATGTTGAGAAAGTGGTGGAATTTCTGTGCCTCTGTCCACATTAGAAGGGGGTTGGGGGATTTAAAAATGGCAGCGATGGATACAGTTGTGAGATTCCCACATCCTTTCCTGTTGTGTGGGATTTTCATGGCTCTGAGATAGGGGTGCGGGTAGCAAGGACATCTCAGCAATCCCACTGCTGCCCAGTCCACTGCAGCGATATCCCACATCTACAGCGAATTTCATACTATTTGGTAAAAGATGTGGTTCACAGCACCTCAGGGAGCCATGAGCCACAAGGATGCTCAATCCAAAGTGGGAAAAAAGAAACAGTCCCTGATTGTGGAATTCTTTAATTGATAAACTTGGACATTTTAAAAAATGAATTAAGTTACTTTAGTTTCAGTAGATACGTGCTGTATTATAAGTTCGATGTGTTTTTAGTGCATGCGTTGATCATAAAGTTCTGTCCACCAAAGCTACATGATCATTAAGTTGACTACCTTTGAGTTAGTGTTGACATGCATTACAGTATTTTTCCGAATTTAGAAAGTGCCATCATACATTCAAAACTGTATTCTAAGTTCAAAACTGAAAAGGGCCTGTTCTGGGAAACTTGTTTTGGATTGAGATTCAAATAAGCAATGTCTTTAGCTTTGAAGACAAGAAATGACCTGCTGTACTCCACTAATTGATAGATAATCTGCTTTGAAATAGTACAGCGGCTGCACCTTAGAAATAAGACCATCCAATGTTTCAGTTTCAGACAGCATTGTTGGCAGTTCCCAGAGTTTTATAGTTGAGACTATCGAATGCTTGTCCGAGATTCAAAAGGTCTTTAAGCAGCTAAGTGGGTGGAGGGTGGGGGAGTACTGCCTTTATATGTTGGTTAATTTTAAGAAGTTTTAAAGGATTACCTGTCTTTGATGCTGTAAATAAGTGTTTGTTTTAATAACCAACTGTTCACTTGAGGGGATTGTTTTTTGCATGGATTTTACAGACAAATGCTTTCAGTGTGAAGTGTCTTTGAATGTGACAGCTCTATTAGGTTGGTTGAAGTTTATTTTTTAAAGCTCATATCAAAGATACGGATTATCCAGGCATGGAGTTGAGATGGCATAAGGAGGGGTGCATGTGGGGTGAATGAGGTGTTGAGGGAAAAACAGCCAGTCTTAAAACGGGGCCAGCCTGTTAGGCTGGCCAACCACTTGCCTCCATGTCACCTTCGCCTAGCTCCATTTGGTCCTGCATCTCCAAAACAAAAATATGGTAAATGGGAAAACTTTTAAAGGAGCTGGGTCAGGGAGGTTTCCTCACTTGGACCTTCTTGCCTCCTTCACAAAATCCAGCCTTATCTTCCTACTTCTTGGGGAGGGAAAAATTTTACTCATTCATGAGATGTGGGCGTCATTGACTGCCTATTACTAATTGCCCAGTGGGAAGCTAATAGCCAGCTCATATCTCTGTAGGTCTGAAGTCACACGTAGGCTAGGCTGGGTAAGGACAGCAGATTTCCTTCCTTAAAGACCATTAGTGAACCAGATGGAATTTTACGACAATCAACAATGGTCACTATTGGGCTAGTTTTTATTCCAAATTTTTATTAAATTCAAATTTCATCATGTGCCATGGTGGAATTGAGCCAACGAAGCCTGAAATACTAGTCCAGTGACATCACCTCCCCACAAGATCGTAACTATGATCACTAATAAGTCCAAAAAAAAAGTTCAATTAGAAACTCCCTCAACCAGGGAGTGGTGAAAATGTGAGAGCTTGTAACAGAGAGAGTAGGCGAGGAGGATAACACATGATTGGTAGATGATGGCATTGTTGTAATTTTATTTTATTTATTGTCATGTGTTTCTTGTTACAAATTACAGGGAAAAGTGTTGTATAATGTCGCCACTCTCTGGCACCATCTTAAAACACAGAAAAATAAACCAAAACATAAAATATAAAGGCAGAAAAATAAATAAAGAAAAAGTGTTCAACTTTACAGTCATTCTTGTTAAGTGTTCTGCCATGGGCCATGGGTCTAGTGGCCAGGCATGAGTCTTCTTCGCCGCTCTGCTGCCCCTGGAACAAAAGTTGCCATTCTTTGGTGCCACCTCACCTTGACTGATACCCTCGCCATTATGAGTCCTCACTGGACCTCGAAAATGCAGACACCACTGAGACCGCCCGGTATTGCACCAACCCAACCTCAATGCTGCCACCATGAATATGCCTCAAACCCACCTCGCTGATGCAGCTGCTGCCAATACTATTAGGTCTCATACTGGGCCCAAACGCGCCACCGCCACAACCTCCATGAATCTGTGCTGCTCACAGACACCGTCAGGAGCCCAAACTCATTCTGTGCAGTAGCCACGAGTTGGCACTAAGGCTGCCTTGTTGATGCAGAAGCTGCTGGGAACCTAAACTTGCCTCCAATGCTGCCGCCACGCGTCCGCGCTGGGCCCACTTGAGTCCTAGCTGGGCTCAGTTGCTACTGATGCCATTGCTGCAACCAAGCTCTTCAACATGAGGTAAGTAAAATTAAGAAAAAGAAAAAAAATGAGAGAAGAGAGAAACAAAAGAGAAAAGAAATGAAAAAAAAAGCAGATGAGTCCCAGGCTTAGAAGCCCTTCTCCTTGCCGCCCTTCGTTGGCATCTTCTTGACAATTTTCTTAACACCCTTCTTGGAGATTTACTCACTTTTCTCTCATTAGCCATAGTGATAGTCAATTTCAGATACAGAATGTCACTAGACTTGTAACCTAGAACTCAGGCTGATGTTCTGGGGACAGCGATTTGAATCCTGTAATTGCAGGTGATGAAATTTGAATTCAATAAAAATCTAGCCTAATTGCAACCATTTAATCATTGTTGAGTGTCCGAAAAACCCATCTGGTTCACTAATGCCCTTTAGGGGAAAGAAACTGTTGTCCTTACTCGGTCTGATCTACATGTGACTCCAGACCCAGAGCAATGTGGTTGACTCTTAACTGCCATCTGGGCAATTACGGATGAGTAATAAATGCTGGACCAGCCAGTGAGCATCTTCTTCCAATGGATAAACAAGAACAATGCGCTTAAGGGGAAGCTAGATAAGTTCATGAGGGAAGTAGTAGGAGATTATAATGATAAAAGGATGAAGAAGGGAAGGAGTAAATTTGTCTAGAGCACAAACAGACCTTTTAGTTGACCTTTTAGGCTGAATGATGTGACTCCATCCTGTACTGCATTCTAATATTTTATATATCTTTTGAGAGAGGTTCACATGAAGAGCAAATACATTTTAGGAAGGATCTGTATCCTTGAGAGGGAGTGTTGGAGATTTGCCAGATTGGTTCTAGGGATGAGGACTTTTAACTACAAGGTTCAGTTGATGAACCAGAGATATTGGCATTATTCTGTTTGGAGTAAAGGAATTGAGGCAAGATTTGAACCAAGTGTACAAATTGATCACAGATTTAGTCCAGGTAGGCAAAGTGAAGCTGTTCCTATTCCCGTCAGAGGTAAGTATAGAGTCATAGAGTCATACAGCATGGAAACAGTCGCTTCAGTCCAACCAGCCCATACTACTGGGGCTAGACAGGAATGTGGAATTTGGAATGCAGACATATCTGCGAGAATCTTATTGAATGGTGGAACAGTCTCAAGGGGTTGAATGGCCAACCTGCTATTATCTGCTAATATTCAGTGGTAGTAAAAATACAAGGGACAGACAGTGCGTTTGAGTACATTATCTTTTCCCCTAATTCAAATATTAATTTGGGGGTTTCCTTTGGGGGGTTTTGTACTATTTCATAGGGCTTCTTTAAGGGGGCATTAATTGTAAATTTTATTTAATTTTCTTTTGTTTTTTGTTCATTCACGGGAGGTGGGCATCACTGGCCTGCAAGAATTGCCCATCCCAACCACATTGCTGTGCCTTTGAAGTCACATGTAGGCCAGGTGGGTAAAAACAGCAGATTTCTCTCCCTAAAGGATACTAGTAATACTAGATGAGATTTTACAACAAACAACAATAATTTCATGGTCACCGTTACACTCTTAATTTCACATTTAGTTATTTAGTTATTTATCTTCTATACGCACAACTGAACCAATTTTTTCTTCTATCACAAAATCACCCATGGTATTTTCTTCCATCTATTAACCACCGCATTTATTTTTATTGGGTTAAAATTCCACCATCTGTTATGGCAGGATTTGAACCCAAGTCCCCAGAACATTATCGGAGACTCTTGATGTCGAGGCCATTGCCTTCCCTATTAATTCGTTCAATAGGTTTCTAAAATAGTGTAAAGAGGAACTGAGCCATTAACAGGTCCAGGCAGTCACCTGTTGCCATGGTTGTTATACCTGATGGCCTGCCTCTCTTCCATGGACATGTGTCTGTGTCCCCCTGGAGAGGGAGCACAAGACGTTTACTGATTTGCTTCAGGTCTTCTGTCACTGGTGGGCACCACTGGAACAAGTCCTTAATCACCTCCCAAAAGCAAATTTAAGTTTACATTTTGTAAGTTTGTGACATTGTTGCTTTAAGGAGCTGTAACTTTTAAGATTGGTTTTAATTTCTTTAATTGGTATTTAAAGTAGTATAAAGCGGGACTGGAGGGTTCTTTTCGTACAGTGTTAGTTTCCCTACCTCTGAGCCAGGAGGGCCAGGTTCAGGTCCCATACGCTCCAGAGGTGTGTTATAACATCTTTAAGCAGGTTAATTTTAAAAAAATATAAATATGGATTTTGTTGGGACTTTGGGCATGTTAGAAAGTAAAAGGTACATTGTGCTGCATTCTATGAATAAATGTACTATGAAGACAAAGGTATGCCATTTTCAGCTAAGAGTCACCTGGGTCTGGAGTCACATGTAGGCCTGACTACATAAGGAAACTAGATTTCCTTCCCTAAGGGGCATTAGTAAACCAGATAGTCTTTTACAGGAAAATGAAAGATGAGAATTAGATTACTAAGACGAGTATTCAATGCCATCTTAATTCATTGATTATTTTAGTTTGATTTCCACTAGCTGCAGCGGTGGGATTCGAACCCATGTTCTCAAAGTGTTACGTTCAGATTGGCACCCTCTGGTTTTTAATCTCTGCTAATGGGAACATTTCTCCCAATCTACTTTTTCCAGATCTCTTGTAATTTTGAACAACTTGATTGAATCTTCTCAACTTTCTCTTCTGCAGGGAAAATCAGCCCCAACTTCTCCAATCTATCCACATCTTATTCCTGGACCATGCCAATAAATCTTTCTGCACTCTATTCAATGTCTTCACATCCTCCTTAAAGTGTGGTGCCCAGAATTTGATTCAGTACTTCAATTTCAGCCAATCTGTTGTTTGATAAAGGTTCACCAAGATCCATTGGCTTTTGATCTCTTTACCTCTATTCATAAAGGTTGGCCATAATATTAAAGAAACAAATGTATAATCCTTTAACATCTCTAACTGCATCTATAACACGGAACACACATTGAACCAATTCTAATGTGGCTTGGATGAGATTCCTGTTACAGGCTATGAAAGAAAACACAATATGTTATGAGATTTGGCTAGAGAAAAGGATATAAAATCTCTTCTTCTTTAGCCTTGAGAGAACACTATTGATTGATGTGTTAAAACCTGAATATTATTTTAAAATAAGGCAAGAACTATAATATCAAGTGACGAGTAAATTCAAATCGAGAGCATCCCTATGCAAAGTATAAGAAATGTCAGGAGTAATCTGTCAAGCCATTGTGCAGGGGCCCACAGTGGGATGCCAGATGGGAGAGTCATTTATTCATTCACAGGATGTGGGCATCACTGGTTAGAATTTATTGCCCACCCATAATTGTCTGGAGGGCAGTTAAAAGTCAACCACATTGCCATGCGTCTGGAGTCACATGTAACATGGGGCAGACCAGATAAGAACAGTAGATTTCCTTCCCTAAAGGGCATTAGTGAACTAGATGGGTTTTTACGACAATCGGCAATGGTTTCTTGGTCATCATTAGACTCTTAATTCCAATTTCTTTCTTTCTTTGAATTCAAATTCCAATATGTTTCATGGCGGGGTTCAAACCTGAATCCCCAGAACATTACCTGGGTACCTGGATTAATCATATTGGTGTACCACTAGACCATCACTTCCCCTTGATGGCCTTGACTGGGATGTTCTTGTTTTTTCTTTTTTTCTTAATCACAAAGGTCTGAGCAATTTGCTCTGGATGAAATGGTGAGTAAGTTGGACAAGTCGTTGCCGTAAGTTAACTTCTCTGTCACCAAACCCCACTAATCACCTACTCTATTCCTTGATGTGGAATTAGCCATTATTTGGTGGCATCTTATAGCAGCAGTTAAAACACGTTACATCCAGAAGGGTCCCCACTTCCAGGCAGGAAACACCTAGGGAAGCATCAGAGAGAGCCATATTCATGAGTTTGCATCTTTTCCCCAAGACTTCTATTTGCCTGTTCCTAAAGTTGGCCAAAAGAAGTTTACTTAAGATTATATACGTAGGATATGCAACGTAGAAACAGACCATTCAGCCCAACCAGTTTGTGCTAGTGTTTTTATTTTCTTTATTCTCTGCCAAGATGTAGGCATTGCTGGCAAGACCAGCATTTGTTGCCCATCCCTAATTGCTTTTGAATGTCTTGTTAGGGCCATTTCAGAGGTCAGTTAAGAGTCAACCCTATTGTTGTGCATCTGGAGTCACATGTAGGCCAGACCAGGTAAGGACAGCAGACTTCCTATCCTGTAGGACATTGGTGAACCAGATGTGGTTTTTATGTCAGTTGATAGTAGTTGTCATGCCTGAGACTAGCTTCGTGTTCTAGATTTATTACTTTACTTCACATTCCACAGTTGACATTCCCCACAGCCACTCAAGCCGGTCTATCTTTCCTCATCTACATCTAAATCTCCCATCATAAGCCTGGTTTCCTCCTCCCGTCTGCCTGTCTGGCTTCCATTACATGCATCCTGTACTGGCTAACCATGAAGGTCCCATTTTTTTAATCTCACCCCTCACTGGAGGTGTGGTGACCCTCAGGTTAAACTGGCCGCTAATCATCTCTCTTTAATGGGAGAGCAGCCCGACCATCAGCAGGATTATGGCAGCCTTTCAAGTGCATCCGCATTGTTTGCCTGAATCACTTCATGTGGGAGTGATTTCCCCATTCTCGCTATTCTCTGGGTGAGGATGTTTTGTCTCAATTCCCATTTGGATTTCAAGGGAGCTGATTGAAATTGATGACCTCTATTTCTGCTCTTCTGTACAAATGGAAGCATTCTCCGTGTGTCCATTTGACCAAAGATTTAATTTCTATACTTTTAAAGATCGTTATTAGGTCTGTTGTCAAGCCTTCAACAGAAAAGGAGCCAAGCAATCCATCATTTCCAAACATGTGACAGCCCTAGTATCATCCCTGCAGATCCTCTTTGCTCCCTCCACAGTGCCTGCGGCTGCACCTATTGCCAGCACCACCATAAGGTGGTGCACGGAGAAGGCCTGAGTGCCAAGCCATACAACAATGGGATTGTGGAGGGTGGGAGGGAGGGAGGGAATGGGAGTTGTGGCTAGCAGGGGTAGGTGGAGGGAGGCTGTGTGTGTGTGTGTGTGTGTGTGTGTGTGTGTGTGTTTTTAGGGAGCGACAGTTGTTGTGGGGGGAAGCCAGCTAGAAAGCTCTGTCACGGTAGTGTGACATCCTCACGGCCATTTTCATCAGCTATCTTAGCAATGATGTCCAGAACATGAGGAGAACTGCCCTGCTCTTCAACCTAATGGCCCTGATTTTGACATCTGAACTGAGAAACAGCACCTCCAGCAATGCAACACTCCTTCAGAAATGGCACTGATGCAGCAGGCTTCACCAGGGTTTGGAATGCGCAAGTCTTTGGGCCCAGAGAGATGTCATGCAAATGAGACAAATTGGAGCTACCAAAAAGACAATCATTGCCTGTATTCAGCTTCACTAAATCTTTAGATATTAAAAGGCAGATGCTTCTCTTCTTTTCCTTTTGTGTCCTCTCCTGCATTAGTAATTAAGAGGTCTGAGACAGGGCTTGACTTCATTTGGTCTGCAATAACCTAACCTCCACACTCAGTGAATAAGGAATGAATAGAACGGCATTAATATTCACCAGCCCTCTGCATATCTGAGCCTCTAAAGACAGGTATTGACTCCTTCAAATATTAAAGGTCAACAAGCAGGGCCAGAATCTTTTGCATAATTACGCGTGTGAGAAACTAATAAATTAGGGCTGGGTTGAAAGCAATTTTTCAACTTATCCACCTTTTTTTTCACAATGGCAAGAGTTACAATTCAAGGGGAATCTGTCTTGGAAAACAGCCACACTTTGTTACCTGCCTGTCATGTGATCAATTTCATCTGCTGTCACGTGATCAATTAATTACACCTGCAGTCACGCTGCAGAATGGTTTGCTTTTGAACTGTCAGTTGAGAGCTTATGTAGGAAACTTTTAAGAGAGTGAGACAGAATAAAAATGAAAGAGCAATTCATAATGCAAAAATAAAATACTGCAGATTCTAGAGATCTAAAATTAAATCAGAAACTGCTGGAGAAAGTTAGCAGGTCTGGAAACGTCTGTGGAGAGAGACAGAGAGAGACAGTGTTCCTGTTTCGAGCCTGAATTGACTCTTCCTCTTTCAGGCCTTTTGTAGATCTGCACAGGTCACATAGTGAACAAAAACAAGGAACAGGAGTAGGCCATTGAACCTTCAAGCCTGCTTGCAATTCCATATGATCATGGCTGATCATCCAACACAGCACCCTGTTTCTGCTCCCTCCCCATACATCTTGATTCTTTTAACCTTAGAACTAAATCTAACTGCTTGAAAACATTAAATGTTTTGGCCTCAAATGCTTTCTGTGGTAGAGAATTCCACAGGCTCACCACTCTCTGCGAGAAGAAATTTCTACTCATCTCAGTCCTAGATGGCCTATTCCAATCCCTTAGACTATGAGCCCTGGTTCTGGATTCACCAGTTATCGGGAATTTCCTTCCTGCGTTTAACCTGTTTAGTTCAGTTAGAACTTCATGAGCTCCTATGAGATTCTCCCTCATTCTTCTAAACTCCAGAGAATATATCCCTAACTAATCCAGTCTGTCTTCATGCATTAGTCCTGCCAACACAGGAATCCCCATTATAGGAATTATTCTAGCTGATCAATATTTCAATATCATATTCCCACTTTTTTCCCATACCAATTTTTGCCTTTAAAATCTACACAATTATTTGTCTCTTCCTTGAACATATTCAGTGACCTGGCCTCCACAGCCTCCTGTGGTAGAGAATTCCAAAGGTTCACTACCCTGAGTAAAGAAAGGTTTCCTCAGCTCAGTTCTAAATGGTCAACCCTGTAACCTGAGTCTGTGTCCGCTAGTTCTAGACTCCCTATCTGGGGGAAACATCATAGAAACATAGAAAAATCATAGATGTACAAACAAAAGCAAAATACTAGGAATACTGGAAATGTGAAATAAAACAAAGTGCTCGAGAAACTCAGCAGATCTGGCAACATCTGTGGAGAGAGAAACAGTTAATGTTTTGAGTCCAGAATGACTCTTCTTCGGAGGGTTAGAGTTAGGAAGGGTTATGGTTAGTGAGATATACAAAGTTCACATTGTGGGAGATGGGGATAGAGGGATTTATCACCAGGATCTATACCGGGAAGCATTGATATATAAGCCTCCCTATCTCTGTAGCTTTCTGCAGGTCCAAACCCTCCAAGATATCTCCATTCCTGTGATGCAACCCTACTTCAGATTGTTCCACCATCAGCAGCCATACCATCTGCTGCCTGAGTCCCAAATTCTATAATACTTCCCTCAACCCCATTGTCATCCTCCAACAAGCTCCTCAAAACCTACCTCAATGACCAAGCTATTGGTCACCACTCTTTATATCACATTTTGTGGCTCAAAGATTTTTTTTTGTGAAGCACTGTGCGACTTTGAGGGTGTGATAAATACAGCAGTTAATATTGTTGTTCAGCCCCAGTTCCTCGATGATCACATTCCTAAATAATGCTTTGTTTAACTCATTTTGAGTGTTTGTGCCCACTTTCTATCTTGCCTAGGTGGAGCTGACTGGCAGCAGCATCTTCGATTACATTCACCCCGGCGATCACGTGGAGGTGGCAGAGCAGCTGGGACTGAAACTGCCAAGCGGCCGAGGGCACAGCTCACAAACCTCCAATGAGGACGGGGCAAGTTCAACATCTTCCTCCTCACTGGCTGAGACACCTGAGTCAGGTAAGGACATGAGGGGACAATCATTAACAGATGCACAGGGCTGGGGAGGGGTAGAGTTCCAGAATGTTTACCCAGTGACACTGAAAGCTGTCCACAATCAACAAGAATGTGATGGAATACTCCCCACTTGCCAAGATGAGTGCAATTTCAAAAATACTAAAGACCCTCAACGGTGCCTAGGACAAAGCAGCCACTTGGTTGGCACCCCATCCATAACCTACATATTCATTCTCTCCAGCACAGACACAGAGTGGCAGCAGCATGTACTATTTATAAGATGGACTGCAGCAACTCCTCAAGACTCCATCGACAGCATCTTCCAAACCAACTACCATCCAAAAAGTCAAGGGCAGCTGATACATGGGAACACCCTGCAAGTTCCCCTCCGAATCACTCACCGTCCTGACTTGGAAATACATCACCATTCCTTCACTGTCAGTAGATCAAATTCGTAGAACTCTCTCCCCAGGCTGTACATACATCCTGTGGCAGATCAAGAAGGCAGCTCACCATCACCCTGTCAAGATACAGTTAGAATGGACATTAAATACTGCCCTTACCAGTGACGGCCACATCCCCTGGGCCCAATGTTGGAAAAGAGGATGAGGAGTTCTGTCTTTGAAAGAAACAACAACATGAGAGAAAAAACTTCTTCGCACAGTCGGTGGATTTCACTGCCTGACAGTGTGGTGGAGGCAGGTCAGTCAAAGATTTCAGAAGAGAATCTGACAAAAAAACTGTACAGGACTATGGGGAGAATGGCAGCAACGTAACTGCCCATTCAGAGACATGATGGGCCAAATGGCCTCTCAATGCTGCAACAATTCTGTGATCCTGTGGAGGACCACCAAGACATGGATCCTAAACATAGAGGAGACTTTTGAGGGTTTGACTACTTGACTGAGGCTTTAAAAGACTGAAAAGGATGAAGGATGACATAGTAGAGACCTCTAAAATTATGGCAGGATTCAACAGAGTTGGCATAGCGCGGATGTTGTGGTGAAGACCATAGCAGGGGTCATAACAAAAACATAGTTACTATGGAAGCCGGTAGGGAATTCAGAAGGATTTACCCAGAGGGTGGTGTGAATGTAGGACTCATTAATGTAAGGAAACTCAGTGATCACACAAGGAAGAAGGAAATAGAAAGACAAGCTGCTGGGGTGAAGTGGTGGAATGTGATACCTGGAGGATTGTGTATAGTTTTGGTCTCATTATCTAGAGAAGGATGTTCTGGCTATAGAGGGAGTGCAGCAAAGGTTTACTAGACTGATTTTTGGGATGACAGACTGACATAAGGAGACAGAGACTGGATCAGTTAGGACTATATTCATTGGAGTTTAGAAGAATGAAGAAGAAATCTCACAGTAACCTGTAAAAGTCTAACAGGACTAGACAGAGTAAATACAGAAAGGATGTTCCTTATGACCAAGAAGTCCAGAACCAGAAGTCACAGTCTAAGGATATGGGGTTGGCCGCTTAGGACTGAGATGAGGAGAAATTTCTTCATTCAGTGAGTGATGAACCTGTGGAATTCTTTGCCACAGAAACTGGTTGAGGTCAAAATATTGAATATTTTCATGGAGTTAGATACAGATCTTAGAGCTATAGGGATCAAAGAGTATGGGGAGCAAATAGGAGCAGGGGACTAAGTTGGATGACCAGCCGAGATCTTATTGAATGGCAGAGCAGGCTCAAAGGACTGAATGGCCTCCCCCTGCCCCCATTTCCTCTGTTCTTAAGTGGATAATCTGTTTTTTTTGTTGTTGATTGAGGTATAAGTGTTGGCCTAGGCATCCAGAGAGGAAACTTAAAAATTGCTTATACGCTGTTTTATGTCTACTTGAGGGTGCAGATGCAGCCTCAGTTTAATGCCTTACCTGACACAGTACCTCCAATAGTGGAGCAGTCCCCGAGGATGGCACTGAAGGTTTTTGTACTGAAGCCCTAGAATGAGAGTTGAACCTGGAACCTTGTGACTCAGAGGCAACAATGTAACAACTGAATTAAGACTGACAATAAGTGTCAAAAAGACAAAAAGGGAATAAAGTGGCAGCAAAATTGGAAGGGTTTCCACTTCAACAGAGATTTTAAATAATAGGCAATACCTTGCTTTTGAGAGGCACTTTCTAATCTAAAATACTCTCCAAAGGCTCCGAAACTTCACTTAGGCCAAGGGCCTTGAAAGGGTTAAGTACTTCACTGTGTCAGAAGAAAATGTATTTCCCCTCAAGGATCAGGGCCTCAGAAGCTGAGTTAGATAGACAGGCTCAAGCATGGTCTGCATTCCACCTAACAGCCATTATTTCATGCAGAATGTCGGGGGAATTAATTGACTGTGATCAGAAGCGATGCACATAAAGGCAGAGGTCAACTGCCTGTGTTTAATGGAAAAAAATGCTCCTGTACAGCATGAGGAAGGACAGTCACCTGATTCTGTATGAGTTCCATTTTTCCACTAAAACAACATCCTATATCATCCCAGGGATCAGTCTAAATGCAGATTAATGTTGAAACTCTCTCCAGGCATTCCTGGTGATGTCCAGATATTGGAGTTCCAGAGAAGAAAGCACATTTTATAGGAACAGGAGGAGGAGATCTTTTTCAAGTCTACTCCACCATTCAACAAAGTGAAGGCTGGTCTGTTCTTAACTCTGTTTAGCCACTTTGGTTCCAAAAATAATGTCCCTGTCTAACAAAAAAAATCTCCAAACCTCAGTTTCAAAATTTTCAATTGACTCCCCAGTCTCTTTATTTGCAGGGGTGTAGGTTGAGACCATAAGATATAGGAGTAGAATTAGGCCATTTGGCCCATCAGGTCTACTCCACCATTTGATCATGGCTGATAGAGTCATAGAGTTATACAGCACAGAAACAGACCCTTTGGTCCAACGTGTCCATGTTGATCAGGTTTCCTAAACTGAATATGTCCCATTTGCCTGCATCCCTGTGAACCTTTCCTATTCATGTACCTGTCCAAATGTCTTTTAAATGTTGTAAGTGTACTTGTCTCTACCACTTCCTCTGGCAGTTCATTCCACATGTGAACTACGCTTTTGTGTGAAAAGGTTACCCCTCAGGTCTCTTTTAAATCTTTCCCCTTTTGCCTTAAACCTACGCCCTCTAGTTTTGGACTCCCCCTACCCTGGGGAAAAGATCTTGGCTATTCACCTTATCTATGTCTGTCATGCTTTTATAGACCGCTATAAGGTCACCCTTCAGCCTCCTACACCCCAGAGAATAAAGTCCCAGCCTATCCAGCCTCTCCCTTTTAACTGAAACCCTCCAGTCTTGGCAACATCCTGGTAAATCTTCTCTGTACCTTTTCTAGTTTAATAACATCCTTCCTGTAGTAGGGCAATCAGAACTGTATACGGTACTCCAAAAGTGGCCTCATCAATGTTTTGTACAGCTGCAACATGATGCCCCAATTCCTATACTCAGTTCTCTGACCAATGAGGGCAAGCATGCCAAATGCCTTTTTCACCACCCTGTCTGTTTGTGACACCACTTTCAAGAAACTATAAATCTGCACCTCTAGGTCTCGCTGTTCAACAATAAAATGCAACACCTTGCAATTATGTAAATTAAAATTCATCCACCACTCCTTGGTCCATTGACCCAGCTGATCAAGATCTCGTTATCTTAGATAACCTTCTTCACTGTCCACATACCACCAATTTTGGTGTCATCAACAAACTTACTAACCATACCTCCTATATTCACTTCCAAATCATTTATGTAAATGACAAACAACAGTGGACCTAGCACTGATCCTTGTGAGCCACAACTGGGGAATGTGGGAATGCCTCCAGTCCAAACAACTCTCTACCACCACCTTCTGTCTTCTATCATCAAGCCAATTTTGTATCAAATTAGCTAGCTGTCTCTGGATCCCATATGACTGAACATGACTAACTAGTCTGCCATACGGAATCTTGTCAAGGCCTTGCTAAAGCTCTGCTTTCATGTGTCTTCTTGGTCACCTCTTCAAAACACTCAATCAAGTTTGTGAGACACGATTTCCTGCACAAAAGATCATGCTAAATATCCCTAATCAGCCCTTGCCTTTCCAAATGCATGTGAATCGTGTCTTTCAGAATCCCTTCCAACAACTTATCCACCACTGACGTCAGGGTCATCGGTCTATAGTTCCCTGGGTTTTCCTTGCAGCCTTTCTTAAATAATGGCACAACATTAGCCACCCTCCAGTCTTCCGACACCTCACCTATGGCTGTCGATGAAACAAATTTCTCTACTAGGGTGCAGCAATTTCTTCCCAAGCTTCCAACTGTATCCTGGGATACACCTCATCAGATCCCAGGGACTTATCAATGTTTATGTGTTTTAAGAAGTCCTGTCCTGTAAAGTGAACTCTTTTTAAGACATCACAATTTATTTCTCCAAGCTCCGTAGTTTCCATGTCGTTCTCCACAGTAGTTACTGATGCAAAATATTCATTTAATATTTCAACCACCTCCTGTGGTTCCACACATAGTTGGCCTCTTTGATCTTTAAGGAGCCTTCTTCTCTCCCTAGTTACTCAACCCCATTCTCTTGCTTTCTTCCTCTAACCCTTGATCTCCTAACCACACTCAAATACACTCAATGACTTGACCTCCACAGCCCTCTGCGGTAGTGAGAAATTCTTCCTCATCTCGATTCTAAAGGATCGTCCCTTCACTCTGAGGCTGTGCCCTCTGGTCCTAGTCTCTCCTACTAATGGAAGCATTGTCTCCACATTCATTCTATCCAGGCCTATCAGTATTCTGTAAGTTTCAATCAGATCTCTCATCATCCTTCGAAACTTCATCAAGTACAGACTCAAGAATCCTCAACCGCTCCTCATATGATAAACTCTTCATCCTCAGGATCATTCTTGTAAACCTCCTCTGGACCCCCTCCCATACCAGCACAACATTCCTTCGATACAGGGTCCAAAACTGTTCACAATATTCCAAATGTGGTCTGATCAGAGCTTAATACAGCCTCAGCAGTTTTTCTCTGTTCTTGTATTATAGCCATCTTGAAATGAATGCTAACATTGCACTTGCCTTCCTAACCACCATCTGAACCTGCATATTAACTTTAAGAGAATCCTGAACTAGGACTCCCAAGTCCCCTTGTGTTTCAGATTTCCGAAGCCTTTCCCATTTAGAATATAGTCTACACCTCTATTCTAACTACCAAAATACAACCTCACACATTCCCACATTACATTCCATCTGCCACTTCTCTGCCCACTCGCCTGGTATGTCCAAGTCCTTTTGTCGCCTTCCTGCTTCCTCCACACTACCTGTCTCTCCTCTTGTCTTTATGTCATCTACAAACTTAGCAACAATGCCCTCAGTTCCTTCGTTCAGATCATTAATATATAACATGAATAGTTATGGTCCCAACACTGACCTCTGTGGAACTCCACTAGTTGAAAAAGACTTCTAGATTTCCACAATTTTTTTAAAGAAGAGTTTCCTGACATCATTCCTGAACTAAATTGACTCTAATTTCAAAGTTATGCTCCTTACAGCCAAAGAGTCATACAGTATAGATGAACCCTTTGGCACACAGAGTCTTTGCTGATCTATCTGAAATCTTATTTTCCTGCATTAGGGCCATAGCCTTCAACGTTATGACAGTTTGAGTGTTCATCTGGGTGTGTTGTAAAGGTTGTGAGGTTTCCCACCTCAAGTTTCCCATCTTCCCTGTTGTGGAATTCCCCAAGCAGAAGAAATGTTTTTTTTTTGCTACGCCATCAAATCCTTTTCTCATAAATTAGGTCAAGCCTTAGGAATATAGGAGCAGGGGTTAGCCATTCGGCCTGTTGAGCCTGCTTCGCCATTTATTATGATCTTGGCTGATTAAATATTTCAGTGCCTTTTACCCAAATTATCCCCATAACCCTTTACACATTGATAATTAAAAATCTAACAACCTGTACTTTAAACATATTCAAACACTGAGCTTCCACAATCCTCTGGGGTAGAGAATTCCAAATATTAGCCATCCTCTGAGCAAGACGTTTCTCTTCATCTCAGTCCTAAATGGCATCTTCCATGTTTTTTAGGTTGTGCCCCCAGTTCAAGATTCCCTAGCCAGGGGAAGCAAAGCTTCTATTCAAAAGACAATACAAGCCAAGTCTATGAAAGATCTAAGTACAAATACAAATCGAAATGCACCCTGTCAGATCCCTTCAGATCTTATGTTCAGAATAGCAACTATGCAGATATCTGGTGATGCCAAGGCAGCTATATAAATGAAAATGTTATATTTCTTGCCTCCCATTTTGTGGAAAAAAAGCTGTTCAAAATTGTGACCATGTAAGGGTGTGACACCCTTGGAAAGACTTACAAACTTTGTTCAAGCATTGCATTGTTCAAGATTCTCTTGTGACTCTGCCCTTGGAAGTAAGCTCTTAGCTTTTGGTTTTAATTAGTGGAAATGTATCATCATGCTTAAAAATTCTGGGGCTGTTTGGTTTTAAGGCTCCAACCTCCCAAACAGCATAGTAAAATTTAATCCCGATAGACACAGAGGCAGCCTTTCTACGGAGTGTTATGCTAGGATCAGACTCCCTGTGATTCCAGGTAAAAAAGTTCCCCATTTGAAAGATTCTGTCCTGCAGCCCATTTCATTTGCCAGTCAAGTGACCTACCACATGCAGCAGAAATGCCGAACAAATAAAGACTGGATTTCTAAATTGCTGTTGTTTAGACGGACCTTTAACAGTTGTGTGGCATTTAAAGCACAGTGGATCGCACACAGCAACATCGTTAAATCGAGAATTGAAAGTAATCGGAGTAAACCCATTAAAGGAGTTTAATCAATTTAGATTGTCTACAATGGGAATGACTGGAAACTGGTTTGGTCCATTGCAGCCATTTATAAAGAGTATGACTGGGCTGAGATTGGTCCATTGAGATTGTGTGCAATGGGAGTGAAAGGGCATGGTTGGGTCCTTTGAGACTGTATACAATAGGATTGAATAGGAAGGTGTTTGGGTCCATAAAGATTGTGTCTACAATGGGAATAAATGGGAAGGGATTTGGATCCATGGGAATTGTGTATAATAAGAGTGAAGTGGAAGGCATTTGGTTCAGCTGGGATTCTGTATAATGTGAGCAAATAGGAGGGGTTTGGCCCTTTGTGATTGTATATGATGTATGTGAATGGGAAGTAGTTTTGTTCATTGGGATTGTTTGCAGTGGGAGAAAAATGGAAAAAGGGTGGGAACCATTGGGTTTGTGTAAGTTGGAGTAAATGGGAAGGAGTTTGGATCCATTGGGGTTGTGTACGATAGGAGAGAATGAGCTTGGATCACCAATGTCTTTTATGATGCATCCCCTAGTATTTCTGCCATTTCTTCCCTGAAGAGGCCAAATCTGTAGGCTACTGTTTCTCAAATGCCTATGGCAGACAATCCAGAACTTGTGCTCTGCAAATAATCCACACAACAATCTGGAAGAAGAGCACTGGCTCCCTCCCCCCCTCCCCTGGGCATCTAAGGTCATATGGTAACAGCTTGGCTGAGATTAATTCTGAACACAGCTGAGAGAGGGGAATCATTGGGGAGGCAATGGCCTGGTGGTATTATTGCTAGACTGTTACTTCAGAGACCCAAACAATATTCTGGAGAGTTGGGTTCGTATCCTGCCTTGGCAGATGGTGGAATTTGAATTCAATAAATATCTGGAAGTAAGAGTCTAATGATGACCATGAATCCAATGTCGATTGTTGGGAAAAACCCATCTGGTTCACTAATGTCCTTTAGGGAAGGAAACTGACATCCTTACCTCGTCTGGCCTACATGTGACTCCAGACCCACAGCAATGTGGTTGACTCTTAACTGCCCTCTGGGCAATTAGGTTTGAGCAATAAATGCTGACCTAGTGAATGAATGACAAAAAATCTAGGGATCCGCCCTTGGCAAGTATGCCATGTGGAGCAGTCTGAAAAACTTGTGGCTTCACATCACCCTTTAGAAAATTGGGCACAAAAGCCTAAAGGGGAGAGCTGCACTTTCAAAGGTACAACTTTCCAGGTGAGACCCTAAATGCTGTCGGGTGCAAGTAAAAGATCCTATGAGCCTATTTTGAGGAAGAGCGGTGGACTTATCATGGTCAATATTTATCCCTCAATCAACATCACAACTGCAGTCATTATTACATTGCTGTTTTTGGGAGCTTTCTGTGTGCCAACTGGCTGCTGCATTTCCAAGTTTCAATGACCATACTTAAAAAGCAGAGCCGTTTGGGATGTCCTGAGGTTGTGAGAGGTGCTATATAAATGCAAGTTGTCTTTTCCACTTCCATTTCTGCCCAGTGTTTGAAATCTTACAGGAAAGAACTTAGTGAAAACTTACCCTAAACTTTTTTAGAGGCAGAAAAGATCCACAAGAATAGTTTCAGGGATTCAAAAGCTCCCTTCCAAAGGTTGGATGAACTGGTATTATTTTCCTTGTAGAAGAGAAGGTCGAGGGGAGATTTGATTGAGATGTTTGAAATCATACGGGGTCTGGACAGAATAAATAGGGAGAAGCTTTTCCTATTTGTGAAAGGATTACAAATAAGAGGACACAAATTTAGAAGAAGCAAATGGTAAAAGACGTACCAACAACATGAGAAAAAATGTTATCACTTAGAGAGAGGTTAGGTTCTGGAATGAGCTGCCTGAGAGTCTGGTGAAGGCAGGATCAATAAAGGCTTTCAAAAGGGAATTAAAATGTTATCTGAAAAGGAAGAATGTGCAGGGCTCCATGGAGAATAGAACTGATTGACTGCTTTCTAAGAAAGCCAGTGCAGACACGATGGGCTGAATGGGCTTCTCATGCACTGCGGCATGAGATCTGTACTATTCCTGTCTGTCCACAGTTTGCGAGGTGAACAAAAAGCATCCAGAAAGAACACTGTTTGAAGTGAACAGGGGTTGAAAGATCTGTGCCACCCTAGTTATGTGCCATCCTTCATTAAATATGACTGCCCAAGGTGTTGGGTGAACAGCCTCCCCATACAATTTTTCGCATAAACATGGCTGATTTTATTATCTGCACGTAGATACAAGGAATGAATAAGAAGGAAGTGCACGACCATCTAATCTTTTATTATTCTTTTTATTTTAATTTCAAGAACTAATGAAAGATTTATAAGAATTATGAGAGAAAGTATGAACTACAAAGCCATAGCCTCCAGCAGTCCAAATTCTGCAGTACAGCTGCAGGCTCTTAAAATGGAATTCATCCCGTTTGTTTTCTAGACAGTCACGATGGTCCTAGCTCAGAAGGACTGAGGTAGAGTTAATTCCAACAAGATAGTCCAGTCTTTTTCCCTTTATCCCAGAAAATGCTGGCTCATTACTCTCCCTTCCCCATTTCATCGCCATCCCTGCCCAAAAAAAAATTGATTGATTGATTGTCACGTGTACCGAAATACAGTGAAAAGATTTTACAAGCAGTACAGGCAGATCACAGTAAGCAAAGGAAGTACAGATCTTCAGTGTCCTCCTTAATCTACAAATTCACAGAATCTTGCAACATAAGGCCATTCAGCACATTGTGCCTATGCTGTCTGTCTGAAGCAATTACATACTTGGTCCCACTGCGCCTACTGAGCATTGAAAATTTATCCTTTTCAATGTTGTAACGGAAAAAAGGACTTGTATTTATAAAGCCCTTTTTACAAACCCAGAATGCTCCAAAGTGCATTCCAGTTAATGAACATAATGAATAAGAACATAAGATAAAGACCATTCAGCCCCTTGAGCCTTGCACCGCTGCTCATTAGAGTCATGGTTGATCTGACATTATTTATGCCCACTTTCCTGCCCTTTCCCTGTAACCCATGATTGCCTGAATGATCAAGACTCTATCCATCTCAGTGGAGCCACTGTTATACTGTAGGAAATACAGCAGCCAATTTGGACACAGCAAGCTCCCACAAATAACAGTCTGATCATGACCACATAATCTGCTGTTTTGGTGATGTTGATTGAGGGAGATATTTACAGGCCAGGACAGTGGGGAGACGTTTTGCTGCGTATCATTGAAATAGCACAATGAATTCTTTTAAGCTGACCCAGGCAGGCAGGGCCTCGGTTTAATGTCTCATCTGAAAGATAGCACCTTTGACATGCAGCACACCCTCAGAACTGCAGTGTAAAGTCAATCTTGGTATGTGTGCTCAAACCCTGCAGCTCAGATCCTTGTGACTTTTTTATTCATTCTTGGGATTTGGGCATTGCTGGCTAAGCCAATGTTTATTGCCCATCCCTAATTACCTAGAGGGCAGATAAGAGTCAACCATATTGTTGTAGGCCTGGAGTCACATGTAGGCCAGACAAAATAAGGATGGCAGTAATTCAGATGGGTTTCTCTGACAATTGGCAGTGGATTCATGGTCATCAGTAGATCCCTAAGTCCAGATTTTTTTTTTGTTATGAATTCAAATTCCAATATCTGATGTAGTGGGATTTGAACTTGGGTCCCAGTACACTATCTGGGTCTCTGGATTAACAGTCCAGCGAGAATATCACCAAGCCAGTGCCTCTCCTGGTGTGACTACTGGGACATGATTAATTCTAAGACATCTTCAGACCAGATGTAGGAATAACAGTGGACCATTTGGCCCCTCAAGCCTGCTTCCGTATTCAGTACCGTGAAGGAAGAATCCAAACATTTTTCTATCTCTGACTTGAAGACACTCAAAGACTGTGCATTCACTGTGGGGAGAATAGCACTGATTCTTTTTCCATTTACAACTTAAGGCAGTCTGTACCAGTTTCTAACAGCCACCCACTATTTGTTTGACCTGGAACTATGGAGCATTACTTTGAATTTAGGGGGCACCCTTTCAGGACAGAGATGAGGGGAAATCTTTTCTCTGAGAGGACTGTGTGACTTTGAAACTCTGCCTCAAAAGGCAGTGGAGGTGGAATACATCGTATATTTTATAAATCAAAGTAGATTGTTTCTTGTTAGTCAGGGAATCCAATGTTATCAGAGCGGTAGATAGAAATGTGGAATTTGAAATAGGCTATTGAATAGCAGAGCAGACTGGAGGGGCTGAATGGTCTACTTCTGCTCCTACTTTGAATGTTCATATACTTACCCCCATCATCTTCACTCCAGCTAATTGGCTCATCCCATGTCTGAGCCCAGGCAGTGAGTGGCGCTAGAGACTGTTCAACTCTGGGAGCATCACAGCTAATCTAGATGCTAACCTCTCAACAGACATCCAATCCCCATACACCTTCCAGCGAGGAGATGGAAGACTGTCCAAATAATGATTGGGATGAATTTGTCCCCTCATGTTGGACAATGGAGCTACTCCTACAAATGACACTATGGCTGAGATAAAAAAAAGAACTTAGCACTGTGCAGTAACTAAGATTGTTTCATGACTCATCCAAAATGTGTAAAATCCCAATGAGCACCAAGATGACCAGTTTGCTGGGCTACTTTTTGGGTCAAAAGCAATTCACACCAGGTTTTGTCAGTAGCAGAGAAGTAATCCAATTTATCATAGTCCACTTAACAAAAAAGCAGAGCAAAGAAAGGATCTGTAATCTATATATCCCTTTAAAAATTCCAAATACATACACACAATCATGATTAAGACAGAGAAAAGCTGACAGTTTAACAGAGATACTGCAAGTGGAAAAAGAATATTGACAGGGTAAAAACAATTCTGAAGATCACATCTCCAAATTTGAAACATGAGTTAAACTGTCACACAGCCCTTTTGACTTTTTGCATCTCAGACACGTTTTTTTGTGGGGTGATGGTCATTCTTCAGTTTGATGTATGATCAGATGGACCTCAGTCTTTTCCTGTTAGAATCCTTTCTTTTAAGATTTCCGTTTCTGTTTTGTCTTTTTCCCACATGGAGAGAGAAAGAGGATGTTTTCTGTTTACAGGCTCTGGATGTTTCTCTTTCTACTGCCCTGGTACTTACAGCTTCTAACACTGTGCGGATCAACCAATCAAAGGACTGTTGTCAGGCAGAATTTCCTTGACTCTTGGTGCAATTCAGCCTGGAATTCTGCCCCCCACTTCCCCCACCGCACCAGTGCTTCAAAGAGCAACATTATATTGCACAGCTTCAAAATATGCAGCACTTCAGTTTCAAGTTACAAAACTCTCCTGGTATTTCACTTGTATAGCAGCCTTGGTGAGTTACTGCAATAAAATTTGGTCACTGGCGAGTAATATAAGATAAATAAAATCACCTTAGATAGATAACAAGTAGACAAGACATAGCAGTGGGAAACAGCTGAGTGGATAGAATGTAGTTTTGAACAGGTAATGGATATGGTAAGTTATATTGAATTCACGCTGAACAAGGGGCTTCAACAATGGATAAATCAAATGATATTAAAGAGACTTCAGTGGAGTCTATTATGTCGGATGGACATTGGCTGCTTAGTGATTGTTATTAGACATGAATGTTACGATAGAAAATAACAAATGATTGCGCACAAATACCTAGAGACAGTTCGCTCTTAGACAGTGCTGTTGAACTTTTTGCTAGTCTTTACATTTATTACTGTGAAATGCTTAAATAAGTAGACTACTTTAGTCATGTGTTGCTAATTTGCACATTGTTGGCCTTGAGTCTGCAATTAGTGTGGGTGGAGTGGGAATCACTTATTGGGGTCATTACTAGGTCACCCACTATCGCAGTCTCTTTATGATTTTCACAGATTCTGGGAGCCCCAGTCTCCTTGGCGATGATAATGTGTTGGAGCGCACGTTCTTCATTCGCATGAAGTCAACGCTGACCAAGCGAGGGGTTCATGTCAAATCTTCAGGATACAAGGTGAGTGGGGGTTAGAAACCCCCCCCCCCGGATTGCTACTCTGTGGCCAAGGCTACATTAATCCGTTACATTCACACCCAAGAGCATCCAGTCACGAACACAGAAATGTTAGCCATTGCAGTGTTAGTAAGACATGCTCACGTATTCAGTGTTGTAGTCAGCGATACTGAGTTTGTATCATTGATCTGACAGTGATGCTGCAAGAGGAATTCCCTTCTTAAACATATTGTCCAATGGGTTGCACTCATTCCTGAAGATTAATCATGTGTAAAACCATGAACAGTGTTGCCTTGTTAAACCTTGTGCTTTCTCCCTTCCAACCATGTTGTGTTAATCTCCCTCACAAATCATAACTTGCCCCCATTCTCTTCCTTGCCCCAGCCCATCACACCATAAAATGTAAGAACTGAAGTAGACCATTACTAAAAACCAATTATGGGCAATTTCAATGCACTGCTGCTTGTGGGATCTTGCAGAGCACAAAATAGCCATTTGCCAACACATTTTAAGACCAAAGACATAGGAGCTGAAGTAGCTCCTTTAGCTGCCCCACTATTCAATGAGGTGGTGGCTGATCTGATAATCCTCAACTCCACTTCACTGCCTATTCCCCATAAACTTTTAATCACTTACTGATTAAAAATCTATCTCAGCCTTGAATATACTTAATGACCCAGTTGGACACTGCTGTACAATAAAGAATTCCAAAGATTCGCTAACCTCTGAGAGAAGAAATTCCTCCTCATCTCCGTCTTAAGTTTGTGATTCCTTTTGCTGCGATTATGCCCCATTTTCCCCTCACCTCTTCTCTTGTCCCTTCCTCCAACTCCCTATCTCCCCAAACCTCTTTACTCCCCAATTTCTTCTTAACCCATTCAACCGCTCCCCTATCACCTTCAACCCTTCTTACCATTACTGTCTCCACCCTTGTCCCCTTCCCCTCCCCTCGCCATCTCCATCCCATCTCCCTGCTCCCTGTCTCTCCTCACTGTCTCTAACCCCTCTCACCTCACCTTCAACCCTACTCACTGTCCCCCTTTCCCCTCTCTGTCTCTACCTCATTTACCACATACCCTCATCACTCACCGTTTTCACCCTCACTCCCTCACACCCCAGGCTTAGTTTCTGCCAGACAAAGGGAGATTGACCAAAATCAATGTTGAGAATGCTGAAAGGTTAATACGTTATGAAGATAGACACGTTTTATTAAATATGAGTCATGAATAAGTGCTTAAGTTATACTCCCATGTCTGCAAATGTCTAACTGTGGAACAGCCTTGAGTGTGCAACTGCAGAGGGAGCCAGGGAATGTTGAATGTTCTCCTGATTGTACAGTAATAAAATGTTTTGTCTCCAGCCGTCTCATCTCTCACCTTGATAAGAACACAGCCAGATAGCACAGCAGCTTCTGCATTACAACACAGCCAAACTGTGCTTTACATAGAAAGGCTGTTTGTATCTCAGCTCTTTACTCACTGGAGTATTACCACTACAATAGGAACCTATTCATGTGCACAGGGGCGTCTGCACCATGGCACAGTGTCTTAGTGATTCCAATAGATCTCTGTCTCCTTTACCGTTTCTCACCCAATGATCTGTTTCCTGCCTCTCTCCTCCAAACTCCCTCAAAACATTGTCACAGGTACAGAAAGAGGCCATTCGGCCAAACCAGGCCATGCTGATGTTTATTCTCCGACCTTTCCTCATTTAAACCTACTATCCTCACCCTGATAAGGCTGCAGGAACAGCAAATCATATTCAGCCTGGGAACCCTGCAGCCCAATGGCATCAACGTGGATTTCACAAGCTTCAAAATCTCCCCTCCCCCAACCGCATCCCAAAACCAGCCCAGCTCATCTCCACCTCCCTCTCACCTCAAGCCACACCCCCATCTCCTATCTACTAACATCATCCTGCCCCCTTGACCTGTCCGTCCTCCCTGGACTGACCTATCTCCTCCCGACCCCCCTACCTACACTCACCTTTACTGGCTCCATCCCCGCCTCTTCGACTTGTCTGCCTCCTCTCCACCTATCCTCTCCTCTATCCATCCTCTATCCGCCTCCCCCTCTCTCCCTATTTATTTCAGAACCCTCTTCCCCTCCCCCATTTCTGATGAAGGGTTTAGGCCCGAAACGTCAAGTTTTCCTGCTCCTATGATGCTGCTTGACCTGCTGTGTTCATCCAGCCCCATGCTTGTTATCTCGTGTCCTCACCCTGATAGACTGGTTAGCCTTCCCTTAGCGTGTCTGTGCTATTCGCGTCGACCTCCCCCTGTGAGAGTGAGTTCCCTATTCTTAACACACTCAGGATAAAGAGATAGAAAAGAAGGGTCTAGGCCCGAAACGTCAGCCTTCCTGCTCCTATGATGCTGCTTGGCCTGCTATGTTCATCCAGCTCTACACCTTGTACTCTCAGGATAAAGACAGTTCTCCAGGGTCTAGGCCCGAAACATCAAGCTTTCCTGCTCCTATGATGCTGCTTGGCCTGCTGTGTTCATCCAGCCCCATACCTTGTTATCTCCTGTGTAGGACTTAGTTTGTGGCTGTTTTCAACTGATGGGTCCACTAATTCTGGTTTCTCTAGAATATGGGAGATCCGCTCCAAGTTGTATGCCTACACTGTCAAATCCCTTCATGATTTTAAAACAAAAGAAAGATCCGTATTTGTGCCTTTGAAGTCATGTAGGCATAGCAAGCTCCCAAAAGCAGTGACGTGATCAGATTTTCATGATGTGGATTATGGGATAAACATTGGGCCAGTACACAGGGGAAAACTCTTCTTCCAAATAGTGTGATGGTATTTTTTAACATATGGCTGTGCAGACAGGTATGTCAATATCTCGATCTGAAAGCACTCTCACTGGGAGAATTTCTGTTGTGTTTTTTGCGCTCAAGCCCTGGAGTGGGACTTGATCCTGGCATCTTGTGAGCTCCTGTTAGCTATAGTCTCTGTCGAGTGAAAAGCCCCAGTCTGTTCAGCCTTTCCTCATGACGCAGCCTCACCTCCTTCCTGCTGTAGATTTGTGGGTGAGTAGGTGAATCAAGAAACATACAGTCATAGAGTTGTACAGTACGGAAACAGACCCTTCGGTCATACTCATCCATGCTGATCAGATTTTCTAAATTAATCTAGTCCTATTTGCCAGCATTTGACCTATATCCCTCTAAACCCTTCCTATTCATATACCCATCCAGATACCTTTTCAATGTTGTAATTGTACCAGCCTTAACCACTTCTGGCAGCTCGTTCCATACATGTACCACTCTCTGCATGAAACATTTACCCCTTAGGTCCCTTTCAAATCTTTCCCCTCTCACCTTAAACCTATGCCCCTCTAGTTTTGGTCTCTCCTACACTGGGGAAACACATTGGTTATTCACCCTACCCGAGCCCCTCGTGATTCAGGATGAACACAGGACATCCTTAATTCGGTCGCTTGTCCATGGTCATTTTCTCATTTCTTCAGCCTGTCAGGAGGCTTCATGAAATCTATTGGAGGCCATTCAGTCCCTTTGAGCTAGTTTCACTGCCCTTCAGTGGGATGCACTCTATCCTTCTTTTGTCCTCCTTGGCTCTGTGTCCCTTAGCTTGCAGAAAAGCTTTTTTTTTCAGTTTTGCAATGAATCCTTGAGATTGTGGTCACCACTGTTTTTCTTTTTGCAGGAGAGTTCCGCACCATTATCACACTTCGCATCTTCCCTGAATGGCCGTGCTTTGATATCCCCTTATCTGAGGTTCTCCCCTCTTCTCCCACAACCACTGGCAAGAAACATTTCTCTGATCTACGCTATCAATTCCTTCCACCATCTGAAACACGTCAATTTAATTGTCCTCTTAAACCTTTTATATTCCAGGGAATTCAAGTCCATTTTATTTAATCTCATAATCTCGCTTTTGGAGTCCTGGTACCATTCTCATTTCACCATGACAATCGACAATATGTAATGTTGGAGAATTCTTAATATTATGGGGGGATTCTTGCCTGTTTTGGAATCTACTGCATGCAGACAAGAGCAATGAGTAAAGAGGGAAATGCAAGCTGACAATCTTTGACATTTTCCTCTGGAGGCAAAGAATTGTCAGACTGTGGAGCAGCATTGCCCCCTTGTGGCTGAATCACAAAACAGGATACAGACAAAAGCATTCAATCGCTTCTACTAAACTGAATACGAAATTTGGAGTGCGGTCTTCATCAAGGTCCTGTCCGCACCTCCAATTCTCTTTACTCCATTTCATCCACGTTCGTTTTCCACTCCGTGTCTCTCCCTTCATCTTTTCTGGCCACTGTGGTCCATACTGAGGGACTAGTTTCTAAATTGTTTTGAGGATGGGATTCTATGGTTCTATGGGATTTTGAACCAAGAAAAATCCCTGCCTGCCTGTTTAAGTGGATTTTTCAGGCTCAAGGCTAATTATGGGAAGAGAAACAGGGGAGATCTTTATGGCGACCAGGTCAATATCTACCCCATATCCAACATTACCAAAAACCAATTATCAGGGCATTCAATGCACTGCTGCTTGTGAGAGCTTGCTGAGCACAAAATGGTCATTTACCAACATATTTTAAGACTGTAAGGCATAGGAACAGAAGTAGACCATTCAGCCTGCCCACTATTCAATGAGATGGTGGCTGTTCTGATAATCCTAAACTCTACTTTCCTGCCTTTTCCCTATAACCCTCAAATCTCTTACAGCCTTGAATATAATTAATGATCCAGCCTTGACAGCCCTCTGTGGTAAAGAATTCCACAGATTCTCTACCATCTGAGAGAAACTTCTCATCTCTGTCTTAAATGGGTGACCCCTTATTCCCTCTGGTCCCAGACTATCCCACAAGGGGAAACAACCTCTCCGTATCTACCCTGTCAAGCCCTCTATAAGTCTTGTACGTTTTAATAAGGTCAGCTTTCATTCTTCTAAACTCCAATGAGTACAGGTCCTATCTACTCGACCTCTTCTCATGAGAAGTTACCTCTACACCCAGAGCCAGTCTAGTCTTCTCTGCAAGCAAGACATCCCCATTTTTATACTTCATTCTCTTTGAAACAAAGGTCAACATTACATTTGCTTTCCCTATCACCTGCTGAACTTGGATGCTAGCTTTTTGTGACTTACATAGAAGAACAAACAATGGCGCCCAGTGTGGTGCTCGAATCCACAATCCTGCGATTAAGGGTCTTATACTCTACCGACTAACTAGTCAGCATTAAGTGTTGAATTTTAAATGATGTATCCTGTTTGGGTCATGCTACTTGGCCTCTCGGGGTGGGATGAAGGCTCGATAGATTAATGTGGGGAATTCCAGACATCAGGGTGAAAATAAGACCATAAGACACAGGAGCAGAAATTAGACCTTTCAGCCCATCAAGTCTGCTCTGCCATTCAATCGTAGCTGATAAGTTTCTCAACCCATTCTCCCGCCCTCTCCTCATAACCTTTGATCCTCTTAACAATCAAGAACCCATCTATCTCTGTCTTAAATATACTCAATGATCTTGCCTCTATAGCCTTCTGTGGCAGTGAATTCCATAGATTTACCACTCTCTGGCTGAAGACGTTTCTCCTCATCTCCTTTCTATAGGGTCTTCCCTTTACACTAAGGCTGTCCCCTTGGGTCTTAGTCTGTCCTCCTAATGGAAACATTTTCCCAACGTCCACTCTGTCCCGACCTTTCAGTAATCTGTAAACGGCTCTTTCTGTCACAGGTTATCCATGTCACAGGGCGCTTGCGATCTCGGATTTCGTTGCCTCATGCTCGTGCTGTTCCCACCAGCTTCATGGGGATGGTGGCTCTCGCCCATACTCTCCCGCCTTCCACCATCAATGAGGTCCGGATTGAGTGCCACATGTTTGTCTCCAGGGTCAGTCTGGATCTGCAGATCATCTACTGTGAAAACAGGTCAGTGTCTAAGTTTTGAGCATGTACTACCCAGAATATTCCACTTCATGGACGGCTACACTTGGGTATATCCCTTCAGTCTATGCAGTTATTTCTGCACTTTTTATTTGCATTTTGGAATCTTCCTCGATTTATTTTTTTGTCTGTGTCTCTATTTGTCCTCTGACTATTGAGAACGAGAATGAATTTAATTATATAGTGGTGATGTTCTCAGCAGTCACGAGCAAGGTACTTTGAAGAAATGATCGAAAATTGGAGTATGTAGCATTTACCCAAGTCAGACAGAACTCATTCATAGGTAAATGGGAAACCATTGCAGGACACAGATTATGAACAGAGACAAGGAGAACCTTCTCCCCAATGTGCAGAATACCCCCAAGCCACAAACTTGTGGCAACACAAACCTATGCTCCTCCTTCAGTGGGCCTTTCTGTCTATCATTCCCTGTCTTCCATTGTCCATATTCCAGTCTCTAAAATTTTCTTTCCCTGTACATCTTTCTTCATTTCTTTTTGTGTCTGTCTCTTTGTCCCTGACTCACTTTATGCCTTTCTCTCTCTCTCCATGTTTCTCTGTGTGTGTCTCTCTCTCTCTGACCACATGGCTGTCTTTCTGTCTGTCTTCCTCATCTGTCCAACTCTATCTCTGTCTCTTACTGTCATTCTCTCCTTGCACATGTCTTTCTTTCTCTTTCTGTCCATCTTGTAGTTTCTCCATCACTCTTTTCCTCTCTTCTGCTCCCATTCGGTGTCTTTATCTTTTTGTCCATGTCTCTCACTGCCTCTGGAGCTTTGCCTGTGTGTTGAATCTTTAATTATCTGCATTGTTTTCTGTCTGTCTATCCACTGGTCCTATGTCTGTCTAGCTGTTTGTCCACCTGTCTATTGGCCTATCTGCTTAATCTAACAGTTTGTTCGATTATACAAACATGTCTGTTGGACTGGCTGTTTTATCTCCATCCATCTTGAATGTGTCAGCCTTGTGTACCTGTTTGGAATGATTTGTCCAGCTCTCTACCAATACTATTACAGCTTTCTCTTTACCTGTCCCAGGAATGAGCATGCCAGATTCTTACAGGCTCTGTAAGACCATATGATGTCAGACACAATCTTGTCTTGAGACAAGAAAACACAGCTGATTGGAAACACTGCTTAATCTGCTGTAGTCTGTCTCCCTGTCTTACATTTATTGAATCTTGTACCTATCTGTCTAATTCTTTTATTTATCCAACAACCTATTTATTGGTGCTACCATCTATCTATCTGATCATATATCTAAAATTTGTATAGAGAGAAGAACCAATGGATAGAGATGCAAATAGAGAGATCAATATACACAACAGGCTAATGTCAATCTTAGGCCTCCTGTGCATATTTAAAACATTAAATTCAATTTCTGTTAATATGTATGAAAAAAATTATGTCTTGTTCAGCACAACAGTGTTTACAGTCGAATTGACCTTCTGTTGCAAGTGTTATGATCCCAGCTGATCAAATCAGACCCCAGACTGAAAACCATTACTATTTTGGTTTTATCCTATTTAATGTTGTGGCCTTTCACTATAAACTAAACACTCAAGGCTGTAGATTTGGTTTTAACAATAAAACAGAAGTTTATTGTGTAAGAGGTGGAATGGAAGGGGGTAGTGTAGTGTTAATATCACTGGGTCGGTCACTTAGAATGCTAGATTAATGTTCTAGTGACGTATGTAAAACTCCCACAACAGCGCATGGTGAAATTTGAATTTTATAAACATCTGAAATTAAAAAGCAGGCATAATAGGACCATGTTACCACTGTCGATTGACATAAAAACCCACCTGCTGTCCTCACCCAGTCTGGCCTACATGTGACTTGGAGATGAAGGGTTTCGGCCTGAAATGTTGACTTTGCTGCTCCTTGGATGCTGTCTAACCTGCTGTGCTTTTCCAGCTTCACACCTATTGACTCTGGCCTACATGTGACTCCAAACCCATAGTTAACTGCTTTCTGGCAAGCCAATCAGTTCACTGGCCATTTATTGGTCAGTATATTGAGTACAGGCGATGGGAGGTCATGTTGCGGCTGTACAGGACATTGGTTAGGCCACTTTTGGAATACTGCATTTAATTCTGATTTGCTTACTATAGGAAAGATGTTGTGAAACTTTAAAGGATGCAGGAAAGACTTACAAGGATGTTGTCAGGGTCTGAAGGTTTGAGCTATGGGGAGAGGCTGAATACACTGAGGCTACTTTCATAGAACCTGTACACTGTTGAAGCAGGCCATTCAGCCCATCAAGTCCACTCTGCCTCTGCGCACAACATCCCTCCCAGACCCACCCCCTACCTTATCCCTGCATATCCCACTCTAGACACTGTGGGGCAATATAGCACGGCCAATCCACCTAACCGGCACATCTTTGGACTGTGGGAGGAAACCAGAGAAGCCACAGGAAACCCATGCAGACACAGGGAGAACATTCAGACTCCATACAGACAGTCACCCAAGGCTAACCACTGAGCCACCATGCTCCCCTGTGGAGTGTTGGAGGCTGAGGGGTAAACTTATAGAGGTTTATAAAATCAGGAGGAACATGGATAGGGTGAATAACCAAGGTCTTTTTCCCAGGTTAGGGGAGACCAAAACTAGGGTATAGATTTAAGGTGAGGGGGAAAGATATTAATGGGACCTAAGAGAAAACTGTTTCCACACAGAGGATGGTGTGCGTGTGGAATGAACTGCCAGCAGAAGAGGTGGGTATAATTACAACATTTAAAAGGCATCTGAATGGGTATATGAATAGGAAGAGTTTAGAGGGATATGGGCCAAATGCTGGCAAATGGGACTAGAGTAATTTAGGATATCTGGTCAGCATGGTCGTGTTGAACTGAAGCATATGTTTCCATGCTGTACAACTCTATGACTCTACGAATGACCAATCAGTAATGTACACAAAGAATACAAGAATATATATAAAAAAACAAATCAAACTATCTACACGAAACACACTTTAAAAGATTTTAAACATCCAGCAAAACCAAGTCTTGTCTACTCCCCAATGCCATCATTTTATCGTTAATTAAAATCCAGAGGCATTTTTCTTCCCTATCAGATCTGTAGCTGGACTTTTTGTTTAGTTCCAGCCCTGTGAGCTATGGGTCCTTTTCTTCAACCACTCACACCACTGAGAGCTTAGACTTTCTCAGTCAACTAACAATCGACAGATTTCCAACTAAACACTCTTGATCTATAGGTTTTTGCAAACTGTGCTGTTTTGTTGTAGCCTATTTCCTTAACTGGACTGAAAAAACTCCATTTTTTCTAGGAGAAACTATTCTTGCATCTGTTTCCAGTTGGTCTTCTTCAAACCGAACTCAAAGCTTTTAACTAAATGAAAAGAGATTTAAACAAAAAAGAACTTGCTTATCCTACCATTTGCAAAGCTAATGGCTTAATGTTATTTTAATTTTCCGCCTTCTTCTCCAGACTCAAAACACTAACTGTGTTTCTGTTTCCACAGATGCTGCCAGATCTGCCGAGTTTCTCCATCATTTTCTGTGTTTGTTTCAGATTTCCAGCATGTGCAGCATTTTTCCTTTATTATAAAATGAACAGACTTCCATTAACACTCCAGGAATCCGTCAGTCATTTTATTTTACATATACTGCTTTGAAATTATGTTTCTGAAACTACTGACTTAGATAATTATAACCCATATGCCACAAGGATAAAATCCAAACTAAACAAAGAGATTAGTATGTGGAAATCACACATCTTTCATCACCAGACTTTGCAAGTGTTACAATTTAAAGACATGAATAAAATGTAAAGCTTTCTAATACGATTTTGAGCCCTGTCCCTGTCTTGCTCATGGTTGTCCATTCCTAGTCTTATTGCAATGTGTTGTCTATCCTTACTGGCTCTTGTTAATTTTTATTTGCAAATCTCAGGGCATCTTAGAAACTCATCTTAGTCATTAAAGAGACGTAGTGATTGGAACCAGGTTGACCTCATTGACTATGAGGACATTGATTAGGGTTGTTAACCTGGGCCAATCAGGACTAATATAAGCTGGCTGTCTAATGTAAGCAGGAGATGAGAGTCTTGAGTTCAGGCGACTGACTCCGAGCTGGCTGGCCACAGCCAGTGTACTGCGCACAAGTAAATAAAGGGTGACCTGGAGATGGGATACCGGCCACTTTGCAGTTATTTCCGTGGCAATGAGAGAAAACACAATATACACTGTTGCAGATCAAGGATACGACTTCGGTTCCGGTCCCCTATGAGAAACAGTTGGTGCAGTTACCACTGATGGTAGTAAAAGGCTCGGGTCCAAGCCTATTGGTGTGAAATTGGTTGAGAAAGATTCACCTTGATTGGCTCAATATGTTTTGATTGGGGAAGTGCTGCCTCAGTGAAGTCCTAGTGAAATACCCAGGAGTATGTCAGGGCTTGAGACTATCAAAGGAGCCAAAACCACTTTACAGGTTGGCCAGGAAGCAAGTCCGAGATTTTGCAGGGCCCGCCTGGTGCCTTTTGCCTTGTGGGCAAAAGTAGAGGCTGAAATCAGGAGGCTGGAGAGAGAAGGATTCATCAAACCAGTGCAGTTTGCAGAAAGGGCAGCACTGGTTGTACCGATTGTGAAGTCTGACGGCTCAGTTCGCCTTTCTGGGGATTTTAAGCAAACTGTAAACCGCTTTTCACAGCTGGATAAATACCCGAAACCTCACATAGAGGACTTGTATGCCAAGTGCGTGGAGCGGGGTGCTTGTCCTTCACGAAGCTGGACATGGGCCATGCCTACCTGCAATTGTGACTGGATGAGGAGTCCCAGAAGTACGCTACACTTCATACCCATAAGGGTTTATACCAATATACAAGATTGCCATTTGGGGTATCATCAGCCTGTGCTCTTTTCCAGTGGCCCATGGAGAATGACATATTAATAACCGGGTAGACCAATAAAAAGCACTTAGAAAACTTGGACATAATGCTTAAACCTTTCTCCCAGGCAGGAATATACATTAAAGGGGAAAAGTGTGTACCAGGAACCCCAAGTGACCTATTTTGGTTACAGAGTAGACAAAACCGGGTTACACCAGTTGGAAGAGAAAGTGAGGGTGATCAAAGGACCCCCAGCTCCCACGTCTGTACCAGAGTTTGGGTCTTTCCTTGGGATATGAATTATTACAGAAAATTCATGCATAACCTGGCCTCCACCTTGGCACTCCTACACCTGCTCTTAAAAATGGGTCAGGCTTGGAAATGGTCGCATAGCCAAGAGGTAGCCTTTAGGGAAGTGAAAAAGCAGCTACCGTCATCTAAAGTGTTGGCCCACTATGACCCGAAGCGAGAGGTAGTGCTGAAACGCAATGCCTCCCCGTACAGTATCGGGGTAGTGTTGGCTCATCAGTGGTCCAACGGAGAGGAACATCCGATAGTGTATGCTTCCCGGACTTTGGCTGATGCCAAACGCAAATACACCCAGATAGAGAAGGAAGGTTTGATGGTCATCTTTGATGTGAGGAAGTTCCACCAGTACCGTTATGGACGGGAATTTGTCATAGTGACAGATCACAAACCCCTGCTAGGGCTACTGCAGGAAGACAAGGCAGCGCTGCCCGTAGCTTCCAGTACACTTCAGCTTTGGGCCCTAATTCTCAGCGCATACAAGTTAGAACACCTTCCAGGAAGGCAAACAGCTAATGTGGATGCCTTGAGCTGCTTCCGACTGGCAGATACTCCACCGGTGGTGCCTCCCCTGGAAGCGTCTGTTTTGGTTTAGAACTTCTTGCACACCCTTCCGGTCACCGCTGACAATATCTGGCTGTGGACACAAAAGTCCTGGCCCTAGCAAAACTGAAACAGCTGGTGGTAATGGGTAAACAGAAGGGCCATTGCAACCCAAATTGATGCCTTTCTGGTCCTGGCACGACCAGATCATCGTAGAGGATGGCATATTACTGTGGGGAGCAAGTTGATTGTTCTGAGTAAACGTCGCTGCCAGATAGTGGATGAACTCCACCAGGGTCACTCAGGGGTTTCTAGGATGAAGATGCTAAGAAGAAGGAATGGCTGGTGACCAGGATTGGATGCCAACATCTCTTGTTGGTGGGGCAGTGCCCACTGTGCCAACAAGGACAAAAATTGCCACCAGCATCATCCCCACATTTGTGGGAATGGCAGGGTAAAACCCTGGACTCGACTGCATGTCGACTATGCCGATCCTTTCATGGGACTAAATATTCTTGGTCATTGTGGATGAAAGTGGTTCAAAGTGGTTGAACATGCATAAAGTTTGTCCAGCAAACTCAGGGATGACAATTTGAGAAGCTGCAAGCATCATTTGCAATACACGGACTAGCAGGGAATTTGAAAATTTTGTAAAGTCAAATGGCATTTGGCACATTAGGGCATCATTCATACCATCCATCATCCAATGATCCAGCAGCAACAGCAGCCCAAATGTTCCCCATATCCCTGCTGCTCTTTTCTTGCAATGCAGCATAATCACTATGATCAATCAATTAGTCATTGGAAAGTGTAAAGGACGATTTACTCTGTACCTAACCTCGTGCTGCCCCTTAGAGGAAATGTTTTATGAGGACAGTGTAGAGACCTTTATTTTCAGTTTAAAAGAATAGAGGAAGTTTTACTCTGTATCTAACCGCGTGCTGTACCTGTCCTGGGAGGATTTGATGAACCTGTCGAGGGAGTTTTACTTTCAGTTTGAAAGAGTAGAGGGAACTTGACTCCGTACCTGACCCTATACTTACCTATCCTAAAAGTGGTTTATAGGAACATTGTTGAGAAGGGAGCTTTACTTAACAGTTTAAAAGTGTAGCTGGAGCTTCTCTGTCCCTGTCCTGGAAGTGTTTGATGGGGGCAGTGTTGGGGGAGTTACGCTTCAGGTTAAAAGAGTATAGAAAGTTTTATTTTCAGTTTAAGAGAAGAGAAAGCTTTACTCTGTATCTGATTCCCATGCTGTACCTGTCCTAGGAGTGCCAAATGGGGCCGGTGTAGCAATCAACTAATAATGATGGAAGAATGCCAACTAAATGGATCTAACAGTGTGGAGCTGGAGAAACACAGCAGGCCAGGCAGCATCAGAGGAGCAGGAAAGCTGATGTTTCAGGTCGGGACCCTTCTTCAGAAATGGGGGAGGGGTAAGGGAGCTCTAAAATAAATAGGGGGGAGGTGGGGCTCGGTAAGGTAGGTGGAATGGTGATAGTGCAGGTAGGCAGTGGTGGGGATTGGTCAGTGAGGTGGGAGGAGCGGATAGGTGGGAGAGAAGACAGACAGGTTATGTCAGGTCAAGGAGGCGGGGTTGAGAGGGAGGGTTAGTTGTGGGATGAGGCTGGGGGTGGGGAGATTTTGAAACTGGTGAATTCCATGTTTAGGCCGTTGGGCTATTGGCTCCCAAGGCGGAATATGAGGTGCTGCTCTTCCAGTTTCCGGGTGGCGTCATTGTGACACTGGAAGAGGCCCAGGATGGACATGTCGTCCAGGGAGTGGGTGGGGGAGTTAAAGTGGTTCATGACCAGAAGGTGTTGTCATTTGTTGCGAACAGAGTGCATGTGCTCTACAAAGCGGTCTCTGAGCCTCCGCTTTGTCTCCATTGTAGAGGAAGCCACATCGGGAGCAGCGGATGCAGTAGACCATATTGGTGGATGCGCAGGTGAACCTCTGTCTGATGTGGAAGGTTTTTTTGGTTCATTGGATGGAGGTGATGGGGGAGGTGTAGGGGCAGGTGTAACACTTCCTGCAGTTGCAGGGAAAGGTACCGGGGGTGGTGGGGCTAGTGGGGAGTGTGGAGCGAATGAAGGAGTTGCAGAGAGAGTGGTCCCTACAAAAGGCAGATAGGGGTGGGAAGGGAAATATAGACTGCACCCTCCTGTAACCCACCTTCCCACAAGAATGCGATCCCGTACTCCTAATTCCTCTGCTTCTGCCGCGTCTGCTCCCAAGTTGGGGCATTCCACTCCCGTTCCATCCCAGATGTCCTCTTATTTCAAGGATCGCAACATCCCCCCTTCAGGGGTCGAAAATGCTCTTGGCCGCATCTCTTGCGTTTCCCACACCTCTGCCATCACATCCCCTCCCCCCAACAAAAACAAAGACAGAATCCCCCTTGTCCTCACGTATCACCCCACAAACCTTCGGATTCAACGTATCATTCTCAGCCACTTCCGCCACCTGCAATCCGATCCCACAACCAAAAACATATTTCGCACCCCACCCCTATCTGCCTTCCGTAGGGACTGCTCTCTCTGCGACTCCCTTGTCAGCTCCACACTCCCCACTAGCCCCACCACCCCCAGCACCTTTCCCTGCAACCGCAGGAAGTGCTACACCTGCCCCCTACATCTCCCCCATCACCTCCATCGAAGGAACCAAAAAAAACCTTCTACATCAAACAGAGGTTCACCTGCGCATCCGCTAATGTGGTCCTCTACATCGGTGAGACAAAGTGGAGACTCAGAGACCGCTTTGTAGAGCACCTGCGCTCTGTCCGTGACAAATGACAACACCTTCCAGTCGCGAAGCACTTCAATTCCCCCTTCCACTCCCTGGGCGACATGTCTATCCTGGGCCTCCTCTCGTGTCACAATGACGCTACCCAGAAACTGGAGGAGCAGCACCTCATATTCTGCCTTGGGAGCCTACAACGTAATGGTCTCAGTGTGGACTTTACCAGTTTCAAAATCTCCCCAAGCCCGGCCTCATCCCATGACCAACCCTTCCTCTCATCCCCGCCTCTTTAACCTGATGCAACCTGTCCGTCTTGTCTCCCACCTATCCGCTCCTCCCACCTCACTGACCAAACCTCACCACTGCCTACCCGCACTCATCTATCACCATCCCACCTACCTTCCCCAGCCTCACCCCCCCACTACTTATGTCAGAGCTTCCTTCCCCCTCCCCCATTTCTGAAGAAGGGTCCTGACCCGAAATGTCAGTTTTTCTGCTCCTCTGATGGTGCCTGACCTGTTGTGTTCCTCCAGCTCCACACTGTGTTATCTCTGGCTCCAGCATCGGCCGTTCTTACTATCTCCAACTAAATGGATCTTATTCTTTGTCTTATCTCACAAAATGTGTGTAACAACATGACACGGAGATAGTTTGGGCTTCAGAGAAATGAATGATCTGTCACTGAAATTGAAGTTGTTGCATGTAATACATAAACACATCCTAAATTGCACTTCTGTTTTATTGAATGCAGGATTTCTGATTACATGGACCTATCCACCACGGATGTTGTGGGGAAAAACTGCTATCACTTCATTCATGCTGAGGATGTTGAAGGAATCAGGCACAGTCACCTGGACTGTAAGTATCTTCATTTTCTTGACATCTGGATATTTTTTGTGAGGTACTATTAAGAGTTACTATGAGGCATTAATAAGAATGCTAAAGGATCTTCCAATTTATCACTGCTAAGGGATTGCCTGTCATGGTGCTATTTAGGTTAGGAACAAAGGCTTTTTAAAATCTAATCTGTGGAGGAAGAAAGATTTTAAAAATGTGCTCTAGATTCTGTAGTGTATTGAAAATTGGAATGTACATTTTGTTCATTTGAAGCTACCATACACACCAGCAGCGGGAGTCTGGAACAGGAGAGATAAAAGGGAAACTGTTCGTCAGGAGGTTCTTATTTAGATAACAAGGCGTGGGGCTGGATGAACACAGCAGGCCAAGCAGCATCATAGGAGCAGGAAAGCTTGACGTTTCGGGCCTAGACCCTTCATCAGAAATGGGGGAGGGGAAGAGGGTTCTGAAATAAATAGGGAGAGAAGGGGAGGTGGATAGAGGATGGATAGAGGAGAGGATAGGTGGACAGGAGGCAGACAAGTCGAAGAGGCAGGGATGGAGCCAGTAAAAGGTGAGTGTAGGTGGGGAGGTAGGGAGGAGATAGGTCAGTCCAGGGAGGACGGACAGGTCACGGGGGCAGGATGAGGTTAGTAGATAGGAGATAGGGGTGGGGCTTGAGGTAGGAGGAGGGATAGGTGAGAGGAAGAACAGGTTAGGGAGGCGGGGACGAGCTGGGCTGGTTTTGGGATGCGGTTGGGGGAGGGGAGATTTTGAAGCTTGTGAAATCCACATTGATACCATTGGGCTGCAGGGTTCCCAGGCTGAATATGAATTGCCCTTCCTGCAGCCTTCGGGTGGCATCATTGTGGCATTGCAGGAGGCCCAGGATGGACATGTCATCTGAGGAATGGGAGGGGGAGTTGAAATGGTTTGCAACTGGGAGGTGCAGTTGTTTGTTGCGAACTGAGCGCAGGCGTTGCAAATCATATTCAGCCTGGGAACCCTGCAGCCCAATGGTATCAATGTGGATTCCACAAGCTTCAAAATCTCCCCTCCCCCAACCGCATCCCAAAACCAGCCCAGCTCGTCCCCGCCTCCCTAACCTGTTCTTCCTCTCACCTATCCCTCCTCCTACCTCAAGCCCCACCCCTATCTCCTATCTACTAACCTCATCCTGCCCCCGTGACCTGTCCGTCCTCCCTGGACTGACCTATCTCCTCCCTACCTCCCCACCTACACTCACCTTTTACTGGCTCCATCCCTGCCTCTTCGACTTGTCTGCCTCCTGTCCACCTATCCTCTCCTCTATCCATCCTCTATCCACCTCCCCTTCTCTCCCTATTTATTTCAGAACCCTCTTCCCCTCCCCCATTTCTGATGAAGGGTCTAGGCCCGAAACGTCAAGCTTTCCTGCTCCTATGATGCTGCTTGACCTGCTGTGTTCATCCAGCCGCACACCTTGTTATCTCGGATTCTCCAGCATCTGCAGTACCTTTTATCTCTGTTCTTATTTAGGTGTTTGTGTAGTTTTTGGCATCTCTAGCAGTTTCTGCACCAAGCATGTCACAGGTGTACCACCAACCACCATCACTGCACTTCCCTCCCACCCCGCCCAGGACATTGAGCAGAACACAAGAAGGGAGGAAGAACTCTATTTTTAGTTATATTCTAGTTATACCTTAATATCTTCTTCAACTCAAAATGGCACCAGAGTGTGGCAACGTATCACATTTTTCACTACATTTGTTAAATACAAGTGACAATAAATCATTCAATAAATTCAATTCTGTTCAGGCCCTGTAACTTCACTGTGATGGCAGTGCTTTTTGTTGCTTTAAGGCCAATGTCACCACTAGATGGAGCAACTTGCACACGTGTGTTGTGAAAATATTGCAGGCTACATCATGACAAAGAGACTGAGTGGCCTCCAAGTGCATTAACAGTTACTGAGTTGGAAAACTACAACTAACTTCAGTAAACACTGAAAGGAGGGAAAGTTCTGTTCTGGAATAGTTACATTTTGTGGAAGTTGTGGCTTGTGAATGTGCAGATGTTTCTGAAAGAGGCAGACAAGGAAGAAAGTGTGAGTAGGTAACTGGGAGCAGACAGGTCGCAGCACTTGGATGGGTAGAGGGGAGGGGACAGCTAGTGTAACAACAAGCTGATTTCAGACTGGGAGGGTGGAACACTGAGCTGAGCCTCCAGCAAGCTCATGGCAGGGCATTAGCGGAAATGCGCACACATCTAGCATAACAGGTGAAACCTACTTCCTGTGCTCATACACATCACTGACATCAGGATCACTGAGTGCCAACAACTTCCTGTACCATTGTGGTGTCAGGACATGCACCTGGAATGTGGGTGTCACTGCCTGGCTTAGCAGTTGCTGCCTATCCCTAGTTGCCCCTTGAGATGGTAGTGCTGAGCTAGCTGCCTTCTTGAACTGTGGCTGTCCATGTGGTATAGGGACACCTACAGTGCTGTTAGGGAGGGAGTTCCAGGATTTTGACCCAGTAATATATCCCCAAGTCAGGATGGAGAGTGGCTCAGAGAGGAATTTGCACGAAGTGCTGTTCCATGTATCTGCTGACCTTGTCATAGAGTCATAAGGCACGGAAACAGACCCTTTGGTCCAACTTGTCCATGCCAAGTTTCCCAAACTGAACTATTCCCACATGTCTGCATTTGGCCCATATCCACAGTGACCTTTGAAGTGTGGCTGCTGTTGTAACATGAAAAACGCAGAAGGTAACGAATTCCAATATGCGTAAAGTGCTGGAGAAACTCAGCCTTCTTGATGTTAGAGGTTGAGAGTTTGGAAGGTAACATTGGAGAAGTCTGGATGGGCTGCTCAGATTTCTGTTGATGGCACATATTGCTGCTACTGAACATCCATGGTGGAGAGAGTGAATGTTGAAAGTGCTGGATATGGTGCTGATCAAGTAAGATGCTTCATCCTGGATGGTGTAAAAACTCCAGTATGGCTGAAGTTGCGTTCGTTCAGGGAAGTGAAGAGTATTCCATCACATTCCTCCTTGTGGTTTGCAGATGGTGGACATGTTTTAGGATGTCTAATTCATTGCCGTACCTGTCCTGGAAGTGTTTGGGGACTGAGTTGAGAGTGCTTTACCTTTAGTTTAAAACAGTAGAAAAAGTTTTATTCTGTGCTGTCTCGGGTCACGTGTAGGCCAGACCAGGTAAGGATGATAGACTTCATTCCCTAAAGGACATCAGTGAACCCAACGTGATGGATTCTTACAAAAATCAATGATAGTTGTCATGGTTACCATTACTGACACTAGCTTCTAATTACAGATGTATTAATTGAATTTAAAAATCCCAGCTGTTGTGATGGGATTTGAACCCACATTGCCAGACCATTAGCCTGGGGCCTTTGGGTTCCTAGTCCATCATCATTCCCCTCATTTGATTTTTGATTTGATTTAAGTTAGCAGGGAGAGGAATTGGTGCCCAGGAAAAAGATTTACAAGGGAAGAGGGTGAGAGAGAAATGGCAACCAATTATTTGGAGCTGTTATTATTGAATAATTGTGTAAAATGCTGCCAGGAACAGAGTTTCTTTTAAGTCTCTGTTTGCTGCACATAACTCCCACAAGGAATAAAGATATATCCGTCACAATTTATCTTAACTGCAATCAATAGCACTCACTGAAGTGGGGAACTTCAGCAAGATTCAAGACTTAAATCTGTTTTGTTGTTGCAGTGTTAAAATGGAGCGTTTGCTGAATTGAATTTAAAGCTTTTTATTTCCGCGCTGTCACAGTTCAGCCCATCAATCACTGAATCCCACTGCTAGAGCCAAGCAGGAGAGACTCCTTGATGGTGAAGTGAAGCAGAGAGAAAGAGGGAGGGAGACAGCGACGAGGAGAAAGACAGAGAAAGTGTGTGTGAGAGAATTGAACCACAGATGTGAATGTGTGCCAGGATGAAGGGCAGATAAATAAAAACAAAGAATGACTGGGGAAATAAGTTGAAAATAATGTATCAAAAGTGTTCCTCCAGCCCGATGCCACTGATTCCTCTCCACCCAGTGCTTAGTGTCATTGCATCTCTACTGGTATTAATCCAACTCCCTCACATTGTCACTCAAGAACACCCCTCTCTCATCCAGCACTCTGTGATACTGACCATACCTCAACTGATATTAACCCAGCTCCCCGAGTCACACAGTAACCTCCCTCTCTTCCCCAGCATCCTGTATTACTGATTGTATTACCACTGATATTAATCCAGCTCGCTCACGCTGTCATTCAATAACCCCTCTCACCCAGTACCCTGTGTTACTGATTGCATCCCTACCGATGTTAATCCAGCGTTGGGGAAGGCAATGGCCTACTGGTATTATCGCTGGACAGTTAATCCAGAGACCCAGGTAGTGTCCTGGGTGACCTGGGTTCGAATCCCACCACAGCAGATGGTGGAATTTGAATTCAGTAAATATCTGGAATTAAGAGTCTAATGCTGACCATGAATCCATTGCCGATTGTTGGGGGGTAGAAAAAAAACCCATCTGGTTCACTGATGTCCAGGAACTGCAATCCTTACCTGTTCTGGCCTACACATGACGCCAGACCCAAAGCAATGTGGTTGACTCATAACTGCCCTCTGGCTAATTAGGATGGGCAATAAATGCTGGCCTAGCCAGCAATGCCCTCATCCTGTGAATGAATAAAGGAAAAACAAGCTTCCCCCATAGTCGCTTAGTAAGCTGTTTTCCCCCAGTACCGCGTACTGACTGTATCCCTACCAATATTAATCCAGCCTTTCCTCTGCACCATGGGCCGGCCCCCCCCCACCACCTCTCCATGCCATTAACAGTCCTTCACTCTTCTTCCTCCAGTGTTAAACAAGGGGCAGGTGGTCACCAAGTACTATCGCTGGATGCAAAAGAACGGAGGTTACATGTGGGTGCAGTCCAGTGCAACCATCTCCATCAACGTCAAGAATGGAAATGAGAAGAACATCATCTGGGTCAACCACGTGCTGAGGTGAGCCGAACCCTATTGCCTGCACCTGTAACACAATCGGTGGGCAGAATTGGGAATCAAGATCTGAGTATTGCCAAGTCTGCCCCCACCCTCGATATGAAGGAGGAAAGAGGAAATCATGATATTTATCCCTGTACCCAGATGCCCAAAAACACATTATCCGGCCATGTACCTCATTGCTCTTTATTGGATCTTGCTGTGCATGAACAGCTCCTGCCCATTTCCCTTATTACAACACTTCCAAAGATCTTCATTGGCTTTGACACTCTTTTTGATGGTCCTGAAGTGTCAAGGAGTTGCAACCCTTGCTTATCTTAGTGATGGCTGGGACACAGTGACCAGATACAGCCTACCCCTCCCTCACCTTCCCTTCTTTTCTCTAACCACAACCTGCCCACTCCCTCTCCACAGCCACAGTCTCCTGGGTGAAGCTAAGGTGGGTCAAATTCCTGAAACTCATTCCCTAATAGTCCTGTGGGTGTCCCTTTCCAAATTAGAGTCAGTCATCGAGTCCTACAGCACCAAATCAGTCCCTTCAGCCCAACTTGTCCATGCCGACCAGGTTTCCTAAACTGAACTAGTCCCATTTGCCTGTACTTGGCCCATATCCCTCTAAATTATTCCTTTTAAATGTTGTAATTGTACCCGCCTCCCCCACTTCCTCTGGCAGCTCATTCCACTTACAAACCACGCTCTGTGTGAAAAAGTTGCCCCTCAGGTCCCTTTTAAATCTTTCCCCTCTCACCTTAAACCTATGCCATCTAGTTTTGGACTCCCCACCCTGGGGAAAAGACTTGGCTATTCACCTTATATATGTCCCTCATGATTTTATAAACCTCTATAACGTCACCCCTCAGCCTCCTATGCTCCAGGGAAAATGTCCCAGCCTGTCCAGCCCCTCCTTATAACTCAGCTCTTCCAGTCCCAGTAACTTCCTTGTGAATCTTCTTTGCAGCTATTTTTTTGCACGGCAATGGTTCCAGAAGGCAGCTCACCCCACCACCTTTGCAAGGGTAACTAAGGAGAGTCATAAATGCTGGCCTAGTTAGCAAGCTCCTACCCCAGAAGGAATATTTCTTTAAAAAAGAGGCAGAGAGAGAAACTCCCATCAAGGACCCATTTGGGATCAATTCTGCACTTCTGTCCAGGCAATAGGAGCTAGTTCTGGGACTGAATGTTATTTATAAAGTCATTTGCCACTCTTCATGATGTAGCCTTTGCCCAAGTAAGCACCCAATCTAGCTCCCTCTTCTTACTGAATTCAAATTCCACCATCTGTCATGGTGGGATTCGAACCTGGGTCCCTAGAACATTATCTGGGTCTTTGGATTAACAGTCCAGTGGTAATAGGCCATTGCCTTCCCTTCTGGCTCCCTTTTGTCTAATACAGATTCTGTGCATCCAACACCACTGTTCAGAGGCTCACTGCTCACTGGGTGGGAGCAGGTAAATTTCTGACCTGCCCTTCTCCTGGCTAGTGTGGCTGTCATGATGCCACTGAATCCCATGGGGCAGAGTGTATGTATCTCAATGGTGTTAAGGAAGCTTGAATCACTTGGTAGCCCTCACACCATCTGGGCTAGGCGAACAGGAGAAGGGGACCATTCAGCCCATGTCACGCCATTTGGTTAGAATGCCACTGAACTGGACCTGGACTCCATTTACCCAAGTCTGTTCCTCCTTACTAACTAATATGTTACCAAAATTGCAAATCTCACTTTATATTGAAATCTGTCAAATTCTATCAAATTGAATAGACTCAATAACTGAGCCTATTCTGGGGTAGAGGAATCCAAAGTTTCTCCACCTCTGATTAAAGAAATTCCTCCTTGTCTCAGTCCCAAATGGCTTGCCTTTGAATCAAAGACTATGTTCCTGATGTTTGTAGGATCCCAGCCTGGGGGAACATGCTATCTACATCCACTCTGTCATGCTTTGTAAGAATTCTGTCTGCTTCAATGAAATCATCCCTCATTCTTTGAAATTTGGGAGAAAACAGCCTCAATATCTTTCCCATACAATAACCCCACCATTCCAGGGATTAATTTAGTGAATCTCTATTGCACCCCTTCCATGGCACATACAGTAATTTTTTTTATTTTACACTACCCACTAAAAATCAGTGTTTTAATACTGCTTATTTAAGGTTTGTTTGCTCTCATATTTACAGTCCCGGTATTAATTCATAACCTAGCTCTGGCCCTGGCTTTTTCCTCCTAGAGTTACTTCACATTCCCATTATCCTTGCTTTCCCCTCCCCCACTTCAATAGCTTCTCACCCCAGCTTTGCTTCCCTCTGTCTTTGCTGCCTCCTGCCTTGGCCTTGTCTCGCTGCTTGCCAGCCGCCCACCCCTTACCTTCTGGCCTTGCTTCTTCTCACTGGTGTCTCCCTCTGCTCTTTTCTCACTCTTACTTTCAGATGTTTGCTTCTCAAATCTCACTGAAAGGCTTCCACTGATGGCAGGAGCTGTTTGCTCTGACCAACTTCTGTCACTAGATGGTGTTCGGTCAACCAAACAAAAGGCAATTGTATTTCTTTAAAATACTGTATTGTACATAGAATATACTATATTGTATTTCTTTTATATTTATTGATTTTTATTTTGCAAGTTATTTCAGCTCAGAATGCAGTGTTGTACATGTGTAGAACAGTATTTCAACTTGTCCAATTTTTTTCCTGGGAAAATTATTCAAAGGTACCTAACCCAGACTTTAACACCAATTCCTACGGGAACTTATGACTCACTTAAAGTCGTTTAAAACAAAATTGCTCACTTGGGCTTAAAGTTTTTGCTTCAAAGTGATAGTTTGAAATGGCACAGTACAAAACAGAAACAGCCTCCACTCTCAGCACTCTCATTACACTTTGTGAAGCTAATTACACTATTTTCCACATCTTATTGCTTCTTAAAGAAATAAATGTAGAGAGAATAGAATACTCTTAGGGGACTTTACAGGGTAGGTGTAGAGAGGCTGTTTTTCCATTGTGAGAAAGTCTCGGACCAGAGGGTAAATCTCAGGGAAAGAAGTCACCCATTTAAAACAGATGAGGAGGAATTTCTTCTTTCAGAGGGTAGTGAATCTGGAATTCTTTGCAAAGGGCTGTCAAGGCTGGGTCATTAAGTATTTTCAAGGCTTAGATAGCCATATTTTTAATTAGTAAGGGAATCAAGGATACAGTAAGAAAATGGAATTAAGGATTATCAGATCAGCCATTATCACATTGAATGGTGGAGCAGACTTATGGGCTGAATGGCCTCCATCTGCTCCCACATCTTATAGTCTTAAATTACAACATGCCCCGCATCTTTCGTCTGCTCCACAGAAGTCCAAAAAAGAATGTCATTGCTGCGATAATATTTAGTAATCCCTACACTGCAAATAATTAGCTGTGACTAATTTAACATAAAACCATTAGTTGCTGTGATTATACTTTAATTGCAAGCTTTAATTACAGCAACTAATTAACATGCAGCCTAACAGAAGGAGCCATATTCCCTCATTATATTTAGTTCATACCTTCTTGACATGGATTGCAAGGAAAAGACTGTGTGTTCATCCTGAACTCTTGGTTTCTCTGATGCTAAGAGATAGTGTCGTTTTTCTCCCAATCCTCTTCAGACTCTGCATGTTTTCGCTCTTGGTATTGTAACTTAGCAACTTGTTTTCAATTGTTGAAAATTGACCACGTCTGAGACATTTCATGATCACACCTCCTGCTCATGATCACACTGACAATTGAGATGTTGATGTCTGCTAGTCAGTGGTCCCACCACTTGAGGCACAATTCTTCAGGTAGCATTCTTCTCACAACCATCCCTGGCTATTTCCATATGTGTTGTGGTCAGCTGTCAAGTTTATACCACCATCCTTCCACACCACCAACACCACCACCCCCCCCCCACCCCCCGCCGAACCCCTCCACTCTTGGTTTTGGCAACGAAGCTTTTTTCCTACTAGATTTGGAACATGGGAATTTGAGGAGGCCATTCGGCCCAACCTGACAGTCAAAGACCTAGATGTTGGCTGATTTATATCTTAAATTGATCTACCTCCTTGGCATTTTGAAAGATTCATTCACTGAATGCAGACATTACTGGCTGGGCCAGCATTTATTACCCATGCCTAAATGCTCATGAGATAGTGACGGAGAGCTACTTTGTGGAACTGCTGCTGTCCATCCGGCTCCGTATCCTTTCATACCCTCACCCTGTCAAACAACCTGTCAATCTGATGTGAAAAAGTCATGGAGTTAAAAAAAGACATTCTGTTCATGATGTCAATGATCTAGTCAGTTCCATTCCTCACTGTATTCCTCCGAATCCTTTAAGTTTATTTCTGTTGTGTACATCAGATTGCCTTTTAAAATGAATTATCATCTTCCCCCCACCCCTGTCATATGCAGAACATTCTGAATTTTTCCTGAACTTCTCTGCAGAATGCCCTGGATCTGATTTTAATGTGATATTTCTTTGTTCTAAACTCCCCGACCTGCAGAATAAAGGTTTCTCAAATAAAAGCAGAATACTGTGGATCTAGAAATCTGAAACAAACACAATAATCTGGCAAAACTCAGCAGGTCTGTAGAGAGAGAAAAACAGCCAACGTTTGGAGTCTGATTGTTCTGAAGAAAAGTCATATCAGATACCAGACCTGCTGACTTTCTCTAGAATGCTGTGTTTGTTTGAAAAAGTTCCTATTTACCCATGCTGCCAATGTTGTCCAAAACTCTGAAAAACCACAAAGTCCCCCTCTAACACCTTCTACTTTGGATGTTTCTCTTTGTGGTAGTCTTTCATGCATGATTTATGTCACTATTTTCTCTTTACTAAATCCATTTGTAGCAAGCCAGAGCACCGAGATACCCCAATGGACATCTCCCAGCTTCCGTTGTCGGCCATTAAAACTTCCAAGCAACTGGAGTTGTCGGATTCGGAATCTGATTCCCGGGAACACTTAGGTAAAAACAAACTGCCTGATGCTGTCCATCACTAATAGAATGTGAATGGTTTATTAATTTCCTTTTGGAAAGGAAATCTGCTGTCTTTACCTGGATCTGGTCTGTATGTGACTCCAGACCCACAACAATGTGATTCTCAACTACTTCTGAGAGGAGGTGGAGTAGTGCGAATGTAGAAATACTAGAAATACAGAACCCCTGGCTAATGTTTTCATAACAAGGACTCAAATCCCACCATGGCAGAAAGTGCAATCTGAATATAAAAACAGAAAGAGTATCCACACTATGGCTTTAATATAAATTATTAAATTTATATTAAATTTAATAATTTAATTATTAAATAATTTCACTGTATGTTACATTGCCAGTTATGTACAGAAGTCTGATCTGACCTCAAGTGGATCATTGCATCCAGTTCCAGGCCCTGCAACTCAGAAAGGGTGATTGCAGTTTTCTTTTTCTTTCATGGCATGTGGGTGTTGCCAGCGTTTATTGCCTAGCCCTAATTGCCCTTGAACTAAGTAACTGCTCAGCTACTGCAGAGGGAAGTTAAGAGTGGAATTTAAACTTAATTAATAAATCTGGTGTTGAAAGCTAGTCTCTGTGATGGTGACCATGACAACAACCATTGATTGTTGTAAAAACCCATCTGGTTCACTAATGTTGTTTAGGGAAGGAATTTGCCAACTGTACCCTGTCTGGTCCACATGTGACTCCAGATCCACAGTCAATCACATGACTCTTAACTGCTCTCTGGAAGGGAAGATGATGGAATAGTGGTAATCCAGAGGCGCTAAGCTAATATTCTGGGGAAATAGGTTTGAATTGCACCATAGCAGATGGTGGAATTTGAACTTTTTTTAAAAATCTAGAGTTAAAAAGCTAGCCTAATGCCAACTGTGTAACCATTCTCAATTATCATAAAAATAATTTGGTTTCACTAATGCCGTCCTTATCTGGTCTGGCCTACATGTGATTCCAGACCCACAGTGAGATGGCTGACTTTTAACTACTCTCTGAAGTGGCTGAGCAAGACACTCGATTCAGGGGCAACTAAGACTGGACAATAAATGCTGCCCCAAACGAAATGCCCACATGACATAAGCAATTTTTTTTTTAAAATGGCAGTTAACAGCTTTTTGTTTAATCCTTTTAGTGGGATGTGGGTGTCAATGGCAAGGCCAGTATTTGTTGCCCACCCCTAACTGCCCTTGAACTGAGTGACTTGCTCGGGCTATTTCAGAAGCTGGTTAAGAGTTGGCCACGTTGTTATGGGTCAGAAGTCACATGTATGCCAGAAAGGACATAGAAAATGGGTCAGTTACATCCACTGACACACTATAGAATTGATGGCCTTTGCACTGCCAGTCAAGAGCTTAAGTAGGGAGCGTCAGCAGAGGGAATAAAGATAAAATATGAATTAATAGTATAAAAACAAAATACTGCAGATGCTGGAGATCTGAAATGAAATCAGAAAGTGCTGGAGAAACTCCGGTCTAGAAACCTGTGAAGAGAGAAATAGAGTTAATATTTTGAGTCTAGTACACATCTACGTCTTTGGGTCTCCTGAGGAACTGCACTGATCAAACAATGCAGTAGAAACCTGAAGCAGGAGCAGGCCACTCACCCTTTTCAGCCTGATCCACCATTTAACATGAACCTGCTGATCAACAAAACTCAGTCCCTTGTTTCTGCTTTTACTCCTATGCACTTTGACCCCTTTAGCCCTAAGAACTACATCTATCACCTTCTTGAAAACATTCAACATTTTGGCACCTACAGCTTTCTGTAGTGGAGAATTCCACGAGCTCACCAGGTGAAGACATTTCTCCTTAGATGGCCTACCCAGTATCCTTAGACTGTGATTCCTGCTTCTGGACTCCTTGGTCATCAGGAACATCCTTCCTGTGTTTAACCCTGTCTAGACTTGTTAGAATTTTACACATTTCTATGAGATCGCCACCTTAATCTTCCAAACTCCATTGAATGTTAGTCCTCATTGGCAGATTTCCTTCCCTGTAGGAAATTGGTTTCTTGGCGCCACATTAATGTTGCTCACATGTTGATCTCCCTCCTTAATTTCTTCTGTTTCACTGTAGAAAGGGACAATCCAAAAGACACTGGGAAGCGAAGCAATTACGAGAAGGGGACAGAGCCCCGCTCAGAGGGCTGGAAACGATCAGCAAGCCAGTCGGAGGAAGAGTTGACTTCGGCCAAGGATGACAGCGACACCAGCCAGCCCGACGACTCGGACAGCGAGGGGCCAAGGACCGGGAGGAGGAGCTTCGTCCTGTCCAAGGTCAAACGCATGAAGGTCGAGGGGGACAGTGACGTGCGGCCGGCAGCCCGCGAGTCCCGGAGCTCCCTCCCCAGTGGCGGTGACGAGGACACAGATAGCTCAGAGGATGAGAGCGGCGGCTTAGCCAGTAAGCCCCAGTACCTAAAGAGGAAGAAGAGGCCTCGGGAGAGCTCGGCCTCCAGGGCCAGGTTGTCAGACTCACCGAGCCCAGGCGCCTCCGACTTTGGCGGTGGAGGGGGTGGAGGTCGGACCCCGTCCAAACCCGCACCTGACCGTATCTCCCCCCTGAAAATCAAGACCGAGGCCACTCAGCCCGTCAACTTCGACAACAACAGCGCCATCTGGAACTTTCCACCCAACCGCGAGGTCATGAGGAGTGAGCTGCCTTACCGCCTGGCGACCTCAGAGCACTTTCACCCAGTGCCAGCTCTTCACGTTGCCATCCCAGATTCTGTGCTGACCCCTCCAGGGGGCGCCGACGCCAGTGGTGGGCAGAAGACTCCGTTCAGCAGCCCCGCCTCGCCACCACCCGCTGCCCGGTCAGTCCTGGCGGCAGGAGGAGGGACGGGAGGGTCGTCGGATGCCCTGTCACCTCCTCTGTCAGGTTCCCCCCGTGAGGACAAGGCCCAGGCAGTGGCCTACGCACACGAGCTGGAGATGGTGCACCAACGGCGGCTGCACGCGGTGCTGCCATTGGTGACCCCTCACCCCGTGAGTGGAGCTGGCCCTTCCTCTTCCCCCTCCTCCTCCATTGTCGTCGGTGGTGGCAGCAGCGGCCCCCCACCTCAGGGCCTCTACACCACCAGCACCATCCGCTATGCGCCAGCCGATGTCGCCTTGGCCATGCAGAGCAACCTGCTGCCTGCTGCTGCCGCCATCAACTTTGTGGACCTCAACGCCTCTGCCTTTGGCGGTGGCAGCACCGCTGATTCAAAAGCCCAAGTGGAGATGATCTACCACCATGTTCAGCGACTAAACATGGCGGGGCCCTTCGCCAGCCCCGTCGGTGCAGCTGGCTTGACCCAGGTGCCAGCAGGAAGCGTCTTCACGACAGCCGAGGCCCTGCTGTCCACCCTTCCCTTCCCCATGAACACGGGCAGTATCCATGCCCCCCAGACTCTGGAACGTAAGGAAGATTGACCTCTTTTGACTCTGCACCCTTGGGCGGCTTCTCTTGAGTGTGAGAAAGGGACAATCTCCTAAATCTTTGAAAAAAACTAGGTTCAAAGTTGACCCCCACCACCCCTCCATTTTTTTTTGTTCTGGAGATGATGGACCTCATTCTATTATTGTTTATCCCAATTATTTTAACTTCCTTTTTAACCAATCTCCTCAAATCCCATTGAGTAAAAGCACTTATTTTTCTTTTGGCTCTTGGCCCAAGAGAGGGAGAGTCCAATCGAAGATGGACAGAAGCCCAAGGCATCACTGCTGACCAGATGGAGCGCCAATGGGTGCCATCGCTTCCATGACCCCTGGAGACCCAAGAAAGTTGGTCGGGGGGGCACTCCTGTTGGATGGAGGGTGGGATGGGGCAGGTGCATCTTAGTCTGGGCCACAAGGCTCTGACCCCACCATCCCCCTCCTCTCTGCGCCGCTTGAGCACAAAGCTGACAGTCACAGGGAGAGCGAGAGAGTGACCAAGCAAAACTTGTAGCAGACATTTTGGGCCTGTGTCCTTGGACCTTGCCCGCTTGTTGTCCACTTGGGCCTGTGGCCTGAGCCTCATCCAGTCATTGTCCACTTGGCCCTGCTGTGTGTATACTGTACAGTCAGTCGGTAAAGATTGTAAAAAGGGAAATTGAAATGAAATGTCTCCTTTGGACGGATGGGAGGATTACAAATAAGGCCGGACCAGGTGGTGTGAAAATGGCCATTATGGTATCTTGTTGTTATTGGTATTTGAGACGTTTTTGGGACAGACCGGTACCTTTTTCTGGGGAATGTGCCCTGCCCATAATACTGGATCATGATTCCAGCCTATCTCTCAACGGTCGGTATCAATCCTTGGGGAGGGAAATGGGCTGGGGTGGGTGGAGATTGGGAAACCAAGGGGTTGGGTGTAGTGGTTTGGATATGGGGAGAAAAGGAGTCACTTGAACACCTACAGTAGAGGGTTTCCATGTTAAATCAGTGTGGGTTTGCATCATGACCTGGACGTTAGTGGCTCATCTCATGTCCACGTCTCTGCCAATTGATGCCACAAATTTCTGCAGATATCCCTTTCTGCCAGCGGGCAGAAGGTGGGGCAGTTTATTTAACTAGTGTTTGTCCCTCCCTTTAATCACCTTGAGGTAATAATGCAGGTGAAGATTTGCATATCCTTCAAGGAGTGGTAATGCCAGGATCAATCCATGTCATCTGTTATTGACTCATGCAGAGGGGAGGCAAGCGATCCAAATTTTGCCATCAAGCTAGGTTGCCCGGCTGGGGTTGTCACTCAGGACCCTTTGTTGGGGGAGGAGCAGGTGGGCAGGGCAGGATGGAATCATACATTAAGCGCTGGCACCTAGCCAAGATGCCAACAGTCAGCAAGTGTCAAGCACATTTGTTTTAGTAAAGATTTAAGAATGAAGGATGGGATTACAGATCACCTTAATGACGTTCGGTTAGCTAGTTAGCCCATTGAGGTTGGTCAGAGCCTCGGGCAAAAGGACCAGGAGGGCATTTGGAACTAGTTCAGACTTACCTGAGACGAAACACGTCAGAGATGGATAAAGAGAGAGTTGGGTGTGGAAGGGAAAGGAGTTAGAGTGAGAGAGGGCAGCAGAAGTAGTCAAGCAACATTGAACATTCTTTTTCAAAAATATATTGAAACCTTCTCGTTCCCTGACCTCTTGCTCATACGCTCACCATCTCCCTTTTCCTTACTCAGCTGTGGTGAAAAACAGTATGCGAATTGGAAACCGGTCTTTCATCAGGTAGTGACAGATCCTAAGAGAGTGGAATAGCTCCTGCAGGACTGGGGGTTAAGGTATATGGTTGAGGTATTTCAATGGAAGCTTTACTGTGTCTGTAATTGTGCTGTATACCTATCCTGGGAGTGTTTGATGGGGACAATGTAGGTGGACTCTGTATCCAACCTATAACCAGAAGAAATTCCCACTGGGTGTAAAAGGTATGATTCTATTCATTCTCGATTAAAAACCTCCAAATGTAACAAGCCACAGATGACCCCAGATTGTCAAAAGTGAGGAAAAGCAGAATAGTGCCCGTAATATGATCTTTTAAGTTTTGTGCAGAATCACAGACTGTGATCTTTCCAACCCTTAACTTTTACCCAAATTCTGCTGAAAATCGTTCCTTGAAAATATGGAGTGAGATTTGCTCCAGACCTCTGGTCAGTTTCCTTGAAAAAAAAACTTGATGTCATGGTGATTGTGGGCTATTCAACATGAGGGGCGCAATTGTCAGTTGCAATGCCCATACCAATTGCCCCATCTAAGATGGCCAATTAAGTGCAAGTTTGAGATTGGATGTGGTAAATCTGAGCCAGTATAATATTGATCAGTGCAGCTGCACCATCCCCAGAGCCATTGGCAGTGATATGGGGTTGGGGAAGGGTGCACTCTTGATTTTGGTACAATCTGAAGTCCTCGGAATGGTAAGACTGTTCTCGAGGTTTACACTTTGTGAGACAAAACAGAAATTACTCATTGCCTTTCCAAAGAAAAACAGACACGTTTGAAGGACATGCACTTACATAGCACCTTTCACAACCTGAGGACACCCAAAAGCACTTTACAATCAATGAAGTACTTCTGAAGTACAGAAACTATTGTAAGAAACTTTGTGCACAGCAAGCTCCCACAAACCAGGGTTAGTTGGTTGAAAGATAAATATTGGCTTGTGGCTCCCCTTTCCTTCAATGTGAATCAGATCACATGATCATTTACCTGAGAAGGGCCTTGTTTTAAGGTTTCACATGAAAGATGGCATTTCCGACATTGCAGCACTCCCTCACTACTAGAACTGGGTTAGATTATGTACTTGGTTCCTTGGAGTGGGATTTGAACCCACAACCTTTGGATGCTAAGGTAAGGGGCCAAACCGCTGAGGCACTGCTGACACTCAGAATTGATGCAATGCAACCGCAGTTTATGAAGCCACGGTTTATGGCGGAAAGATGTGTGTTGTTTGACTGTATATTGCGTTCAGTAGGAATTAGTATTTCTTAACGTTATTTCACAAGTTGTCATTTGTTGGTCTAAGGCATCTTGTAACAGCAATGATGAACACCCAGGTGTGGATTAATTTTGGCAGAGATAGGGCAGGGCAGGGTGGGGTGATTGACAGATATTAATTAGTTGATTAAGTTTGAAAGAACAAGAGAGTTGTGATTGTTTCATTCCCCTTCAAAGGAATAGCACAACTTACACCTAGTCCCTACCTGTCTGACCACTATAATAGGTTATCCCACATGCCAAACAGCAATAAACTGCTTGCAGAGGGCTGCAGTGTCCTTCATAAGTGAAGGCACAGGATTACACTGATTACAGCAAAACAACGGTACAGACAAAGGCCATTCAGCCCATAATATTCGTGCTTTGTTGCTGTAGAGCTTCCTGCTGCTTCCACTGTATTCCTGCAGCTCTGCAAGCTCAAGTGCACGTCCCAATTTCAAATCACTTATCGTATCTGCTTCCATCACCATCATTGCAGGCAGCAGGTTCCAGGTAATGGCCAACCTCTTTATCAAACAGTTCTTCCTCAAATCCCCTCCGCATCACTTGCCCAAGATTTTAAATCTGTGTCTTATTTATCCTGGTATCATCGGAGAATGAGGAACATTACCCAGGTAAATCTGTCAGAATCTTTTGAATCTCTATCAAAACTGCCCTCAATATCTTCTGCTCCAAGAGCAATAAGCTTATCTTCTAAGAATGGTTACAGCACATAAGGAGGCCATTTGACCTATACTGACTTTGTAAGAGCTGCTCAACTAGTCCCACTATCCAGTGTTTTTCCTGAAGCCCTGTAATTTTCAACCCCTCTTCACATGGTTGCCCAATTCCCCTTTGAAAGCTATGAACAGTTTCACACAATACAATGGAGATACCTTCTCATCCAAGAGAAATAAAATTAGATACTTTTATAGGTCCTCAGGTATGAAGAATTTTGCACCCACTTTCAGTTTTCATGGAAATTAGCAATGAATTATCGTTATTGCTGAGAAGAGCGATATGTTGCCAAAGCTTTTTGTTTTGCACTCATGTGGACAAATGCAACAATGCCAAATTTTAGATAATCGCAATGGTTTGCATTACAGAAGAGTGTTGATTGATTAGCAAGTTGAATCTGACCAAGGAATGACATGAAGAAAGCAATGGTGAACTGTAAGCTTCCCACATTCCCTGGTAATTCCAAAAAAGACAGAAGTGAATGTGTTCCTTTTTGTTTCCAGAGGACACATTCCTAAGTTTTCTTCATCATTATGTTTATTTGAAATTTGGCATTCTTGCATTTGTCCTGTTGGATGCAAGATGAAAAGCTTTGGCGATGCAGGTTTCTCTTCTCGGAGATATTTAAACATTTATGTACTTAATCTAAGAAAGTGTGATTCACATTTAGAGATTAAAGTCATCCTGTTAATCAGGCAGCTTTTACAATTGTATTTTAAAATTTGCAGTGCTTACTTTGCACCAATAGATGGTGGCTAACTGCAGAACTTGTTTCTTTCTGCAACGTGGATTTAGCCCTTAGACTTCCGAAAGATCCATGCCTCCGGAGGTCAGTTTGTTTTCAATGGCTAGAATACTGCCGTAGTAAAGCTATTCAATGTCAGTTTTGTTTACTGAGGTGATTCTGTACATATTTTGCTGCGGCGTACAGATCCTCTGGTCATTCCTGCACACCCTGCAATCCCGTGCTTTCCACTCTGGTTGCCTCCGGTTTTGAACTCAAGGAGCCCGGTTTCTTGGCAAAAAAATATGAGGTACTCACCCTTTGATTCCTTCATGTGAGCCAAGAGGGAAAATAAGACCTCTTTCTAAAGAATCCTCCACCTATAAGCAGCTCTCATCCCTCAAGGTGTTACGGAAGTGTGACGCTGCAGAGGAGGCCATTCAGCCTATTATGTCTCCACCCAGCTAACCAATCAACATTATGACTTAGTTCCAATCTCCTGTGTTTCCTCATTCTCTTGCACATTGTTTCTATTCAAATATATAATACATTATTAATATATATGGATAATTTATGTGTTTGTGCCATTGCTGCTGGAAATCTGCTGGTCCTGCCCATGGCTCGTAACCTTGAAAACCCTCACATGGGGGTGACCACCCTTAACATCTCTAATGAGCCTCAAATGAATATAATTTTCATTTAAGTGATCTTTTATATTTAACTTTCTTTTTTGTTGTGTTTTCCTTGCCGATAGCACTTTTATTGAGTGTCTTGTATTAACTTTGATTTTATTTCCAACTGTTGGGGTTTGTTGCAAGTGATGATTCCAGGCGACCTCCATGTACATGCAGCTTGGTCATAACCAGAGGGGGGGGTCCTGTTGTACAGATCATCAGGTGACAAAGAAACAACTTGCATTTAGATAGCACCTTTCAGCGCCCAGGATGTTTCAAAGCAGTTCTCACTCTCCAAGGCACAATAAGATTCCACAAGCAGCAATCAGCTAATAACCAGATGCCTTCTATTGGCAAAGACATAACAATTAATTACATTAGCCCACTTTTCTAGATCAAGCTGTAGAATCTTTTATCATTAGCCTGAGTGGTTTAGTGTCTCATCTGAAAGATGGTATCTGCAGGAATGCAGCACTCCCTCAGTACTGCACTGAACCATCAGTCTGGGTTAGCTGGAAGAATGGGAGTTGAACTCAAGAGTGCTGCTCACTGAGACATAGTAACTTGGTAATAATCAACTGGAGGACTGTGGCCTGGCCTTAGTCTTTGATATATGAATCCATCAAGACATTTAGATCTGATCTCCATTGCCAAAACTCAAACCACAACCCTTATCCTTTCCCAAGACAGACACAGACCATCTCAAATCAGTTTTTAAATTTCAACCAAGATTAAACCTATCTTAATTAATTCTTCTCTGTATTCAAATACCTTCAGTTGAAGTACTCGTGCCTGATTTAGAAATTAAGGACCTGTGTGTGGATGTGATAGAGTAGTAGCAACGTTACTGGATTAGTTTTCCAGTCTGAACACATTAAAATTTCACAGTTTTAAAATTCAGCTTTATTCTCAATAGGCATAAAAGTTAGGAGCAGGAGGAGACCATTCACCCCTTCAGATCTGTTCTACCATTTAGTCTGATTGTGGCATCAACTCCAAGTTTCCTTCTTGCACCCCATATCCTTTAATTCTCCAAGAGGCCAAAAATCAGTCTGTCCCAGATTTAGGTAAGGAAATCTACTGTCCTTACTCAGCCTGACCTCTGCGTGACTCCAGACCCATGCCACCTGGGTTGTATCAAGGGCAAACCAGGAATGGTAAATAATGCAGCCTTGTCACATCCTGAAAATAACCATGAAAATGAAGGGGTTGGTGGGGGAAATACCTCAACGTTATTCAAATTTTGATCCAGAAACTAATTCCAGTCCATTCTTTTAAAGTTAAGGTGTATATGATTACAATGGAGATCCGTTATTGTTCAAAATACTTGGTAGTGATGTTTTAAGGGTTAAAGGATAATTAGTTATTGTTTGTAGATTCATATGAAAGGAATGCCCTTCCTATATATTGTACACTGGTTAGCAGAATCCTGGTTAATTTCTCTCCCCTCTGTCTGTGGGACTGAGACGGCACTCTATCAGTCCAGTGACCCTGCGTTTCATCACATTGGGCAGATCAGTGCACCAGAACCCTAGGCTTGTGGTTTCAAAACCTCCCATAACAAATGGTGACATCTGAATTAAATAAAATCTGGAATTAAAAAAGCTAGCCTGGCCAGCGACATCCACATTTCATTTATGATAAAACAACATTCAGTTGCTAAGGACTTAACCTCTGGAATTATTTCACAGAGCCCCTACCTGCCAATACTTTCTTGAAGATGTCACTTAAAATCGACGTGTTTGGCTCAGTCGCCTCATTATATGACTCAATGTCAAACTGATCAATAATCTTCTTGTGGAACACCACTACTTTCAATCACTATGTTCTAAATAAATGCAAGTTGTTGTTGTTTCAGCTGCAAGTGTTTTGTAAGTGATTCTCCTATCTGCAACCCACATGCATTCTCTCAGAGAGGCGGGGAGTTGCACAGGTCAGGGAGAATTGGCACATCGGTAGTGCTTTGTTTTTGTCTGCAGATAAGGTCCTACACCAGGTTGCTAAAGATTGCTTCCAGGCTAGCTGGGATTGCCTGTGCATTGCGAGACCCCCTGGCCCTCCCCTGAAGCCACCATTATCACAAGATCCAACCACCTGCCCACCATTTGTGGAGCTGAGAGTCACCCCTCCCTCGATTTCCCTAGCCTCCTTTTCTGGACAATCCTTGGATATTGCTGTGAGTAAAAGCCAAGGGAAAATTCCTGTGCCAGGGCAGTGGAGAGACTTTCTCAACACTTTGTTATTTTTAACTGTTGGATGTTGAGAAATATTTTTAGACTGAGACAAGAATCATTCAATTGGGGTTTAGTTTGTTCACATTATGGGTACAGGGTAGCTCCCCCTGCAAGAATGGACACGGCGAGACGATGATGGTGTGAGATGGAGGAATTTAGGTGAAGTGACTTCCAGGAATACTCCACACAAGGCTGACTCCCTAGGCCTTATGAACTACAAACCAACACAGCAGGTCTGCTAGCATCTATTGAGAGAGAGAAAGAGTTTCAAATCCAGTCTGACTTTATTTTAAGAACGGAAAGAGGTTGGAAAATAGTGGGCTTTTTATACTGTTAACAGGCAAAGAGGACTGACTGAAATAGCTACAGATTATTTCACTGGAGCAGGTGCATGTCCATTCATGAAAGAGAGTGAACTTGTTTTCAAACATAGAACAGTTAAAGCACAGAACGATGCCATTTGACTAATCGTGACTAGACCTGCTGTCTGCGAGAGCAACTCCTCTAATTCTGCTCACCTGCCTTTTCTCTGTGGATTTGTAAACTTTCTATCTTCAGTTTATAAATCAATTCTGTTTGAAGGCTACAATTATTCTTGCCATCTCATGGTATTTTTTTTCCAACTTTCATCTTTCACCTTTGACTTGTCACTTAGGACCAGCTAAATTGTCTAACTATAGCTCCATGTAGTGGAGCTCATGAAGGATTTCAAGATTGGTGTTGGCTCATGTTAGATTTTCAAGTGGGTGATTTTGTTTCAATTGTGATCACAATGTATATTTTGTGACAGGGCAGATATTTTACTTGCTGCATTCTTGTAATGCCAGGCAATCTAACACTGTATCCCAAGGAGTCTGGTGGGGGAGGGAGATGGCTATAGAGGAGTTGAGGGTAACGGTCACAAAGCAAAGATTTAGCCCAGTTCCATTTCTGTATATCCCAAGATCTTGAAAATCTGACAAAGTAAGAAAACGAGTAAGGATGAGCATTACTTATTGTGAACTGAAGACATTCCAATTGTTTCTGGTCACACACTTTTGGAATTGTAGTCACTTTTAGAATGTAGAAAGCATGGCAGATCCTGCAGAGCAATCATCAGATATTCTATTTTCCTGATAGTGTAGAGAGTCTAATGATGACCGTGAAACCATTGTCATTTAGGGAGGGAAATCCACCATCTTTACCTGGTCAGGCCTATATGACTCCAGACCCACAGCAAGGTGGTTGACTCTTAACTGTCCTTTGGGCAATCAAGGATGGCAATAAACGCTGGCCCAGCCAGAGATGTCCACATTCCATAAGTGAAGTTAGAAAATGACTAAAAGCACCAGGAGAGTGGTGACACCCCTGCTCTTATTCAAAATACTGCCACAAGCTCTTTTCAATCCCTTAAAGGAATGGGTGGTGAAGCTACCTTTTCAAGCCTCCAACTTAGAAAACTGAAACAGGACAAACTAGCGAATGGGAAACATCAGTTAGAGATGTTCCATTGGCAGAGTGGTGTGGGACAACAGAAAATGGAAATGCAGCCTTTGAGCAGTCCTTCCATTGAAAGCACCATAAAATAAAGTCTCTAGTGCACCTCAAAATAGCTTGTTATATGGGCATAGCTCAGTGTCTTATAAAGTGACACAAACGGTGTGTGGTTCAAACAAGGACCCCCATTCAGGGGCTTTTCATCAGGGGAGGTGGGGGGAGCAGGGCAGTTGCTCCACTTTGGCTGGACCAAAGGTGAACAACCTTTCTCTGCTCCTGCCCATGGGCAACTTCATGATATAAATTGACTAGGATGATATGGGCAGAATTGTGTGCCCAACTTTGACCTTCTTCAGTTAACCCACAGTCACCCAGTATCTGAACTTGGACTGATTACTGAGTAGTTCAGTTTGTTGAGGTATCCCCATCAGAACCCAGACTGTCAGGAGGTTTAAGCCAATCAGCCTCTTGAAACAAACAGAGAATGTTGGAGAAACTCAGCAGGTCTGGCTAAATCTGTAGGCAGAGAGAAAGTTTAGTGTGACTTCATCAGAATTCTTGAGGATGTTCCATTAGATCCCAGATACTCTGAATCTTAACTCCTGCGTACTTTTCTTGGTTCTTATATTAGTTAATATCCTTACCTAACAGAAATTTAAGAGACGTTAATGTGAAAAGCTCCCTGTATGAGTCATACTGGTATGTATGTCACACCCTGTCTCTAGAACATGCAAAACCAGACCTGGGAGTGCAGTGTATATGTTGTGTTTTATGGCAAATTTACACTAATTGCATATTTAAGGACAAGTATGACAATGGCACCTCCAACTTACTTCTATCACCATAAGCCCATGGCAATGGTGTCTTTTGGGAGGGATGTGGGAGTGAAAAAGGGAAAGTCTGTCTGAAAACGTTTCCTCGAGTGAGATGGAGAGACTGGAAAGCTGGCCTGCCTCTTTAATCCACACCGACTGGCTCATTGTTGCTTCTCACTGTACTTTGTTTGTAAAACGTAAACTGTTTCTAAAGCACTTGTCAACGGTGCGGGTTCCGACGCACTTCATTGCCCCCCTCCCCCAACCACTGTGTAAACTGTATAAATGTTAAACATTCGATGTTGCCAGTCTGATCTGTGAGGGCAGACTGGCATTAAACTGGGGAAAAAAAAAACAAAAAAAAAAACTTGATTTGATCAAGGTTCAAAAACAAAAAATACAAACTAACAACACTCCTCTGTCTGCTGACTCCTCATTTAATATCAGTTATGTTACATTTTCCACAGCACTTCAAGCAGAAAGTGAAAGCAGTAATTTAATCAGCAAGGAACAGAAATACAGTAGCTTGGTGACACCCTAATGACGTGCGTTTCTGTAGTACCTTTCACCTTCCCCCACTACTCAGAACACTCCCAATGCACTTGACAGCCAACAAATTTAGTATCAAAGGTTGGTCATGGCTGCGATGTAAAGGAACTGGCCAACCAAACCATGCACAGTAAGATCCCACAAAATGAGATCTACAGCCAGATAATTGGTCACAGCAATGCTGGGAATATGCATACAACTTGCATCTACAAAACACTTTGAACACATTAAAACATCTCTGGGGCATCAAGCAAAATTTGATGCCAAGCCACAGGAGGTGGCATTTGGTTGAGGTGACTGAAAGCTTGGTCAAAGAGAAAGCTTTTAAAGAGTGACTTGTAAGAAGGGACGAGAGCCGGAGAAGTTTAGGAAAGACAGTAGCAAAAGTTTCCTAGATTTGCCAATTGTGCAGCAATTAAAATTGGGGAAAGTACACAAGAGACCAAAATTGCAACATGGCAGATGCCTTGTAGATTGTGGGGCTGGATGAGGTCTTAGGTGGAGTCGGTGTAAGATATGAAGGGATTTGAAAACAAGACTGAAAATGTTTAACTTCAAGCCTAACACATTATATACATACATGTTACAAAGGAACCCCCAGACATTATATGTACATTCTTTAGAATACATGACTATACATGCAATGAATTAAACATGTGTCTGCAAGAGAAACCTCCAGCTAAACTCAAACCCTATCTGTTTAATCTGGCATATGATGACCTCTATCTTCTGTTGTCGTCTTGCTGGATATTGAGAAGTTATCGACGCTACATCCTCAGCGACTTTATATACGAACACACGTTTTCGACATTTTAAAATATGCATTTTATTTCATTTGTTCACGCTGAAGTGCAGAATAACACAAGCCACTTGTGAAATCAACAGTTAAGTGGCCAACCTGTACAGCTTTGCTCTGAGGTTTCGTTTTTCACAACGCCTAGAAGGTAATAATAACCCAAGGAATGAGGTTGCCTTTATCACACAGAAGCTTCAAATTCGAGCTGCACAGGCCAAAGACCAGGTGCAATAAAAGGCTCACAAACAGAGCCTGGGAATAAGACAAGGTAATGATGCAGCACACAAAGCCATTTGGCCCATTGCAAGCTGGTCTTTGCTTAATTCCAATAACCTCATGGTGCTAACCCTGGGTATGCTCTTTGAAGCCTCTCTCCAGCCCTGACCACTGCTCTCCATGCATAAGTCAGAACTTACTGCAAGGCTATCTAAACATGTGGAAGGATAACAATAAACCTAACAATTATCCTTACCCATTAAACATGCAGATTACAGCAGGGCTGTTAGACGAAGTCTGGGGGATGATCAGGATAATGAACTCAGACTGGGCTTTTGTTATTTTTCTTATGGCCTGTGATTGCAGTGGATCCTTTGCTCCATAAAACAGCCTACCTCAACCACTTTGATGTAGGAACCTCCCAAATTGGTACATTTCTGAACCTGACCAAAAACAAAATAAAAAAGGAACCCAGACTGCGTAAATGTCAAATTTATATTCTTTTCTTTCAGCTCAGTGATTAAATAGAAGTAAGAATTTACATTCATATAGCGCTCTTCATGATGCCTGATGTCCCATAGTGCTTTATAGCCAATGAATTAACCTTGATCTGTCAATAATTGCTTCAACATAGGAACTTTAAATCCTGTGCACCCATAATATGTATATACAGATTTCTACATATGCAAGATTCAACTCTCAACACCCGATCGCCTCCTTTCTGTATCTGCCCTCATTACTTGTCCGATTTGTTCTTGCCCTCTTTTGACTTGCAGTCCTCGCATTCCTCGTCGTGGATGATCTCCACTTCTAGCCGCCCGATGTAAAGGGAGACAGCGCACAGCCAGAACAGGGCCACCGCCCCCACCACCAGCCCACTCACCAGAGCTGTTGGCACAGACAGCATCATCATCCTCCTCAGCAGGAAGAGGTTAGCAATGTACGAGCCGCTCCCGTAGGAGATACAGACTCCGCCAAGGATGAAGAATCCTGGAAACAGAGGGGGTAGGAGATGAGAGTTAGAAACTGAACGATATATGCAAAACTGGTGAAGGAAGAAGGGCACAAGGGTTTGTATGGCATCTTTCACAATGCCAGAACATCCCAAAGTGATCACTGACAACTAAAACCTTTTAGGTTGACAAGAGCGAAATATTCGCTTTGTTTAATAAGTTCGTTTTAATGAGTAGAGCTCAAGTGCATAAAAATTTCCTAAAGAACTTGAATTTAGAGACTCATTTTCATCAGGTTAAAGCAACCCAAAACATTTCAGAGTTTGTACTTGTGAAATGAATTCACTGCCGTCCTCCAGGTAGCAGTCAATTTGAACACAGCAACGATCCCACAATGAGGCTCCTTCTACACTTTTAAACTGAAAGTAAAGCACCCCTACACTATCTCCATCGAACACTCCCACGACATATACAGCAGAGGCTCAGATACAGAGTAAAGCACCCTCTACACTGTCTCCATCAAACACTCCCACGACATGTGTAGGCTTAGATACAGAGGAAAGCATCCCTTATACTATCCTCATCAAACACGCCCGTACAGGGACAGCACAGCCAGATACAGAGTTAAGCAAGTCATTTTATTGTATGGTTTAAATGGCATCACCTTTCATGGGGAGGCAATGGCCTAGATGCTAAACTATTAAGTCAGAGACACAAATAATGGGGACTCAGTTTGAATCCTATCGCAGCAGATGGTGGAATTTAAAATCAGTAAAACTGGGAACTGAGAGTCTAATGATAACCATGAAATCATTGTTGATTGTCGAAAAAGTCTCTGGGGAAGGAAACTGCCATCCTTACGTGGTCTGGGCTATATGTGATTTCAGACCCACAACAATGTGATTGATTCTTAACTAACCTCTTGGCAATTAAGCAATAAACACTGACACTGCCCAGCAACACCCACATAACTGTAAACTACGTTCTTTTTTGTTAAGAGGCTTCCCCAGAGAAACCTTGGTTAAGATGCTACCGCATGTATAGGCTGCTGGTTTCTTCTGAAACAATCATAAAGCCAAGGACATATCCACTGGATTCAAGATATTTCTGCAGTTTTGTTCCCCTGAGGCACATAGCTTAGTCAACCACTTTACATTGAGAGCTGGCAGCAGAAGTGACTGAGTGCCATCACTTATGCTCTTCCAAAAATGCTGACACCTTTAACAGTCTGCACTTCATGTAGATTCAGTTCCATTCTGGACAGGTGGCCCCTAACTCCCTCAGGGAAAGTGAGTACTATTAAAGACAGCCTGATCATCAAAGGACGGGTTGTGAGTGCAGCTTTGTCGGTGCCATGTGGACACTGAAAGCAGTCAAATAAAAGCTATCACTGATGTTGGTGTAGTGCTACCAGGAATTGTTTAATAGTGTATTTGTAAGACCAACAACAGGCCATAAGAGTCCAAAGAGCTAATCAATCCTCTCATGCAGGCCCTGAATTTTTGTTGCTCCAGCATTGGTAGCCATGCTGCCTGAACCATAAGCTCTGGAATTCCCTCATTAAACCCCTACGCCTCCTTTAAGACACTTCTTAAAGATTTCCTCTTTGACCAAGCTCCGCTGTGCTAATATCTCCTCCTGTGGCCAAACTTTGGCAGTGCTCCAGCCTTGGACATTTCACTACACTAAGAAAGCACTGTATAAATGCAACTTGTTGAATGTCCCACAGGCTGAAGGCTAAATCTTCACTGGTCCAATGCAATGCAACCAAGAGAGGAGTGGCTGAATGGATTTGTCCCCGGCCTAGTAATCCAGAGATTCTAGGGACATGGGTTCAATAGCGCAGTTTAAATTCAATCTATAAATCTGGAATATAAATAAAAGATGATGAACCATGAAACCAGTGTAGATTGTTGCAAAACTTCTCTGGTTCACCTCTCTCTTTTAGGGAAAGAAGTTTGCCGTCCTTACCTGGTCCATGACTCCAGACCCACAGCAACGTGGCTAACTCTTAACGGCCCGATGAAACGGCCCTAACCAACCACTCAGTTCAAGGGCAATTAGGGACGGGCGAGAATTGCCGGCCTTACCATCGATGCCCACATCCCATGAAAGGGTAAAGAAAAAAAAATGAGTGATAGCACAGTTGTACAAACACAGTGGAGTCACTTACCATAAGCCGCCTCTCTTCCTGTGTCACTCTGCATATACGATATCACTCCGACTCCGGTTGCCAGCAAACCATTCCGAAACCAGGATAGGAATCCTATGGGAAAAGGGGAGATGGTGTAACATATATTACACCCAACAGTTCAACTCCTGTTTGGTTCCATCTTCTGCCAGTGAAGGCATCAGCTCCTGCAGACGCAGTGCCTCCAGACAGTGGCCATCCTTCGAGTGAATCAGACACTGGGAGTGGGCTGTTGGACCGTCACGACATGGTAGCTGAGTACAAACCAACCTCTCTCCTCCCCCACAACTGAAGTCCAAAGCAAGAGGTTTACCAGTGGGAGTCATCGGGGTCATGACTTGGGGGAACCATGGCTGATCTATCTTGGCCCAGGGCTCCAAGGACACTTGTGCCAGGGGCAGGGCTGCAATTCCTGCCCTGACTGTGACTACGTGAGTTGGCACCAAACCTGGGCTGCCAGCTAACATTGAAGAAACTGCCCTTTTATGCCATGATGAAGCTACTTCACAAAAAGATGTTGCATCTAATCTGCCTGTGTTGGTTCTTTGCAAGAATAACTGCCTTAGCGCCACTCACCCTGCTGACTTTATCTTCACAGAGGGAAGTTTTATATTTTAGATTCGGTTGCCAGAAAACATTACATATACATCTTAATAAAAATAATTTCATGTGGTTTTAGAAACAAACATATACCTGTTTCATGGGCCTTCCTGAGCATCTGTGAAAAATAAAGAAAATTCACGAAGTCAGCATCACATATAGACTCGGTACAGATCAAATTTGAGGAGAACTGGACTAATCGCAGCACCATACCAGAGGAGCTACTCAATCCAGCCTTTCCTCAATCCACATTGACACAGACCTGAATCATTGGTCCCGCAAATGCATGGGTGCAACCAACCCATCCAACACTGAGCTGTTCCACAGGAGCCCTCAGCCCACTCTACTTCACCAGGCTGCACAGTAACACTGATCGGTCTCCAAATGGCTCAAGGTCCAAGCCAACAGGTCCACTCTTACAGACATTGTCTCTATACAACAATCACTGGATCTACAAGGAATTAGGAAGGTCAATAAAGTGTTGGCCTTTATTGAAAGGGAGTGGGGGTTATAAAAGTAAAGATGTCTTGCTCTAATCGCACAGGGCACTGGTAAGATCCCACCGAGAGCAGTGCATGAGCTTCATTTCTTTGTGAAGGAAGGACAGACTTGCACTGGAGGCAGTTCAGGTAAGGTTCACTAGGATGGTCCCTGGGATTAAGGAGTTTGTCTGAGGAGGAAAGGTTGAGCAATTTCAGAATGTAACTAATTTCCCTCTAATCTCTCCACTCACTGTGTGGACCTCTGATGTCCCTGCATGGCAGCAGCCGGAGGTAACAGAAGTGAATACGTCGACAGGACGACTTGCGTGTATAGACTATCAGTATGGCTGCGCAGGTGGCCATGCAGCTTACAGGCAAACATTGGCCTGTTTTCACTGGAGTTTAGAAGAATGAGAGGTGATCTTTTTGAAACAAGTACAAAGGGGGCTTGACAGGGTAGAGAATGTTTCTTCAAATGGGAGAATTTAGAACAAGGGGACATAGTTTAAAGTTGAGGGTTTCTCCTGAAGATGACAAGAAACTTCTTCTCTCAGAGGGTCGTTAGTGTTTGGAATTCTCTGAGGTGAACACATATTTGATCGACAGGGGAGTCCAGGGTTACGGAAACAGGCAGGAAAGCAGAGGTAAGGCCATAATCAGATTAGCCATGAGTTTACTGAAGGATGGAAAGGTCTTGGGGGCATTTCTTAGCTCTTCCTTAACTGAGATTCAGTGTAGGTCAGCGAGCACAGCGGTAATGGGCAAAGTGGACAAGGTGTAAGTTTGGACATGGACAATAGAGTTATGGATGGCCTCACATTTACAGAGAGTTGAAAGTAGAAGGCTGGTGTTTTACAACTCTGGACTCAAGGTGGTCAAGCAATAGATGGGGTTTAAAGCAGCAATGAAGGAAAATCATACAATTAGGACTAAAATGTTATAACACCATCTGTGCAAAAACATTTTCCATATAATCCAAAATATGTGAAAACTTTACAAGTCCTGTAAATGTTACTGTTATTACTTCCTGTCTATGCACTGATAATGGTGACTTGTTATGTAAACCTGTCACGCTGTATTTACAGTCTCCTGCCCGGAGGTGCTGATGGTGGCGGGGTGTGCATGTGGCCAAGTTCTACATCTTTCTCACCAACAATTATTCTCAATCGATTTCCACATAATACATAATAATTGACATTTCAACCTTAAAGCAGCAATCATGCTACACAGAGATAAAAGGTACTGCAGATGCTGGAGAATCCGAGATAACAAGCATGGGGCTGGATGAACACAGCAGGTCAAGCAGCATCACAGAAGCAGGAAAACTTGACGTTTCGGGCCTAAACCCTTCATCAGAAATCCCTGA
>JAHRHZ010000092.1:10358070-10377897 GCA_024137785.1 Ginglymostoma cirratum | reverse complement strand
GATTTCTGATGAAGGGTTTAGGCCCGAAACGTCAAGTTTTCCTGCTCCTGTGATGCTGCTTGACCTGCTGTGTTCATCCAGCCCCATGCTTGTTATCATGCTACACAGCTCTGTCCTTGCATCATAATAGGTAACAATGGCCTAATGATAATGGTCTATGATGAAGTGTCTCTTACCTCCCATAGAGGAACAGGAGATGGCCATTCAGCCCATGGAGCCTACCCCACCATTCAATATGATCATGGTTTATTGAACACTTCAATGCCTTTTACACACCCCATTCCCGCAACCCTGTATGCAACTAGCAATCAGAAATTTATCAATCTCTACTTTAAACACACTCAGAGACAGAGCCTCCACAGCCCTCTGTGGTAGGGAATTTCAGAGGTTCAGAAACCTTTGAGTAAACAAAATTCTCATCTTGTACCTGTGAGGCATTTCCCTTATTTTTAAATTGTGCTCCCAGTTTATTGTGAATCATTAACTAATTTCTTAAGCTTCTGTCATTGTTCCTCAACTGTTTTTATTCTGCAAAACTCCTTTCCTAGTCCACTCCAATCAGGTCTGCCCTCATTCTCCTTTGTAATTATTTTTATTCAAGTAGTTTCTGACCGAGTCTATTCCTCTCAAACTGAATGCAGAATTCTATCATGTTATGGTCACCGTTTCGGAGGGGATCTTTTACTCTGAGATCATTTATTCAACCTGTCTCATTACACATTACCAGATCCAAAGCAACCTGATTCCTGGTTGAATCCACGACATATTGTTCTCAGAAACAGTTCTGAATACACTCCATGAATTCTTCCTCATAGCTACTTCTGCCAATTTGACTTTCACAATCAACATGAAGATTAAAGTCATCTATGATTAATGTACTCAGAGATAGTAAGAACTGCTGATGCTGAAGTCTGAGATAACGCAGTGTGGAGCTGGAGGAGCACAGCAGGCCAGGCAGCACCAGAGGAGCAGGAAAGCTGACATTTTGGGTCGGGACCCTTCTTCAGAAATGGGGCTCTGAAATATAGAGAGAGAGGGGGGTTCGGGCTGGGGAAGGTAGATAGTGGTTGGGATTGGTCCTCCCACCTCACTGACTGTGTTACGATTAATGTACTACCTCTTTTACACATCCACATCACTTTTTGTTTAGAATCTGAGAAAGCAGGCTATTTGGCCCATCAGGTCCATACCGACCCTCCCCCCCCACCTACCATCCCACCTAGACCCACCCCCGCACCCTATCCCTGTAACCCTGCATCTCTCATGGCCAAAGTTGTCTATCTTATACACTGCAGGCAAAGATTCCCTCAGGCATGGTATATTAGCAAGACCATGCAGATGCTACAACAGCTGCGCGACAATCACCAGACAGGAATGCTCCCTCTCAACTGGGAAACACTTCAGCGACATTCGGCTTCCAATCTTGGGGTAAGCGTCCTCCAAGGTGGATTTCAAGATTCACAACAATGCAGAATCGCTGAGCAGAGACCGATAGCCAAGTTCTGTACCCATGACGACAGCCTCAACCGTGATCTTGGGCACATGTTGCACTACATGTGACCCCACCACACTTCTGTATCTGTAAAATCTTTCTTACTGACCTGTTTTGACACCATCACCTTGATAAGTTTATGGTCCCTCTACCTTAATTAGTTTGTACACTTTTGAATTACTTATTACTTTGGTTAGACCCTCGGCATGTGACTCTCATACCTATCATGTTATTCCAGTCATTTGGTTTGTCTCAGGCATCACCCTACTTTTAAATTTTTTGTAATTACCTTTCTGCCTCATTGAATTGGATTATAGGTTACCCCTTTGCTTGTTATTCAGCTGTTGACACTTTACTCATACCGTCTGACACTCTTGGTCACTTGCAGAGACTTATTATTCAACATCCCACTCACCATTTGTATGATCTTTTGATCTCTCTGCCCATAAATTCTGTATCTGCATGCTCTTTTCTCACTCATCACCTGACGAAGGGGCTGCACTGCAAAAGCTTACGATTTCAAATAGACTTGTTGGACTACAACCTGATGCTGTGTGACTTCTGACTTTGTCCACCCCAGTCCAACATCTCCACATCAGTCCAAAGATGTGCAGGTTAGGTTGGATTGGACGTGCTAAATTGCCCCATTATGTCCAGGGATGTGCAAGCTGGGTGGGTTAGCCGTGGGGAAATGCAGGGTTTCTGGGATGGGGCGGGATGCTTTTCAGAGGGTCACTGTGGGCTCGATGGGCTGAATAGCCTGTTTCCTGTAGGGATTCTATAATTTCTTGTTCCGTCTTGTAGTCCAGGCAACACCTCCACCTAACAAAGCCACCCCACCACCCTCCTTCTTCCTGCCCATCCTTTTGAAAAGCCACATTAAACCCTGAATATTCATTTCGATCCCCTTAACAGCCCATAATATCATATGTTTACATAAGGCAAGGTATTTGCTACATTTTAGATGTTTTAACTTTTAAAACCGTTTAATTTGTTCCACTATATTTTAGACGAGGAACGAAAAAATTCTACTTAGAAAACATATTTTCTTTGCCTATTGTTTTCACCATTTATAACATTTCGCTGATGAGCAGTTTCATTTCATTGACACCCAGCTCTCCTCACCCAGGCATCCGCCCTGTCCAGTTCGGTCACCCCCGGTTGCCCCGTACCCGAGCTCGCGGTTCCTGGCTTAGGCCCGGCCCGGCTTTGGTTGTGGCTCCTGCCGAACAAGCTGAATCCCCTGCGGGTAAAGTACGTGCCGATGTGCCGGCGCAAGGCCCCGAATGCACGGAGAGACGCCATCCGGTCGCGGCTTCTGCTGCTGCGGCGGGAGCCCGGAGAAAAGACCAGGCCCCGCTGCGAATGGGAAACAAAAAAGCCGACCGAAAGCGAAAGCTGCAGTTCGGTCCTCCGACCGCCGTAGGGGAGGAGGGGGGCGCTCCACTTGGAGGACTCCTCCCGCCGGCTCGATGCTGGGAGGACCCAGAGCTGCGCCCCCTGATTGTTGGAGGACTCCATGTCATGGGCCAGTCGCCCGGCGTTCCATGGGATCAAACTGTGCCCTCTAATGGTTGGAGGTCAGCATACCATCGGGGTTAGACCCGCTTCGTTGTAGGGGGACCGGAGCTGGCGCCCTCTGATGGCTGGAGAACCGCATTGAATCAGGAAACATGGGACCGGTGGTCATGGTTGAAGGGGGACGATCCTAACTGTGCCTCCTAATGGCTGGAAGACCGCATGGCGTGGGACTCTGGGCCGAAGGAGGCCATTCAGTCCATTCTGCCTGCGGCTCTTCAAAAGAGCATGATAACTTTTCAGAGATAGTAGGAACTGCCGATGCTGGAGAATCAGGGATAACAAGGTGTAGAGCTGGATGAACACAGCAGGCCAATTCATGATCCATTTTCCAACAGTGCTTTTTTCCCTTGGTATTCTGCCTAGAACCCTCATGATTTTGAAGACTTCTATCAAACCTTCTCCTGCCCAAGGAGATTAGGCCCAACATCATCAAAATATTTTCAAAGCTGAAGTTTCTCATTCCTCAAACCATACTCTCAAGCCTCTTGTGCAGAATTAACAATGTGCACATAAAATGTCACCCCTCCAATATCTGCAGGACCATGAGGGAAATGAAAGGGAGTTTACACTGTAGGTAGGATGACAGGAAGTGTTATAACTGAGGCATTTATAATGAGGATTTTTTATTTACTCACAGGATGTGAACATTCCTGACTGGATCAGCATTTGTTGCCTATACCTAGTTGCACTTGTAAAGGTAGCAGTGAGCCACTCTCTTGACCTGCTTTGTTGATGAGGATGATCTCAGGTATGGAGGAATTCTGTTATGATCAAAGGTAAATCAGGTTGGGGATTCTACTCATTGGAATTTAGGAAAATGAGAAGTAACACATTGAAACATATGGGATTCTTAAGGGGCTTGACAGGGTAAATGCTGAGAGGATGTTTCCCCTCAATGGAGAGTCTAGGACCATTTGAGTGCAAAGTCTCAGAATGAAAGGTTGCCGATTTAAGGCTGAGATGAGCAGGAAATTTCTTCACTCAGAAGGTCTTGAGTCTTTGGAACTCCTTGCCACAGAGAGCTGCGGGGCAGAGTCCTGTGTATATTTAAGGCTAAGGTAGATGGATTCTTGATCAGTCAGTGAATCAAAGGCTATGGGGAAAGGGCAGGAAAATAGAAATGAGTGTCAGATCAGTCACAATCCTATTGAATGGAGGAATAGGCTTAAGGGGCCTATTAAAAAAACTCTTGCAGTCCTTTAGGTGCAGATACACCCACAATGCTACAAGGGAGGGAGTTTCAGGATTTTAACCCAGCAATACAGAAGGAACAGCAATATGTTTCCAGGTCAGGATGGTGAGGGTCTTGGAGGGGAACTTGCATGTTGTGGTGTATCTGCTGCACTTGACCTTCTAAATTTGATTTAATTTATTACTGTCACATGTACTGAAATACAGTGAAAAGTGGAAGTGGTCGTGGTTCTGGAAGATGCCCTCTAAGGATTTTTGGTGTATTTCTGCAGTGCATCTTGTAGATGGTGCACACTGCTGCTACTGAGCGTCGGTAGTGGATGTTTGTGGATGTGGTGCTTTTTCTCTTGGATGTATCAAGCCTCTTGAATGTTGTTGGAGCTGCATCCATCCAGGTAAGTAGAGAGTGTTCCATGACACTCCTGACCTGTGTCTTGTAGCTGTTGCAAAGGCTTCTGGGGAGACGGAAGGTGAGTTACTCACCACAGGATTCCTGGTCTCTAACCTGCTCTTGTAGGCATTGTATTTATGTTCACTTCCTTGTCAATGGTAACTCCCAGGATGCTGATAGTTACAAATATTATTTGCCATGTGTCAGCCCAAACCTGGATATTGTCCAACACAGAGAATGCTGGAGAAACTCAGCAGATCTGGCAACATCTGTCGTGAGAGACACAGAGGTAACGTCTTGAGTCATACTGTACTCAAAACTCAGTTTCTCTTCCCACAAACACTGCCTGACTTCCTGAGTTTCTCCAGCCGTTTGGTTTCTGTGTTCAGCACACTAATGTCCTGTTTTGTAACAAGTCCTAACGTGATTTTTCCCCAGAATCTGCCAGGCTATGAGCTGAAGTTTGCAATTCCCACATCAATTGGATGGTTTCTAGGGGTTCGGGAGGTTGGGGGTGGCCGTTGAGGATCTGGAACTCACTGCTAGAAAGGGTGACACTGGTGAAAATGCCCTTGAAGTGCAGTAATCTGTAAAACTGCAGACCCTTAGCTTGTAAGTGGGATTAGGTTGACTGGCTAGCACAGAGAGGAGGGGCTGACTGGCCTCCCTCTGTGTTGTTATTTGTTTTAGGAAACACAGATCCCTGAAGCCAAGCTGCAATTAGCCCCTCAATTGCTGAGTTTTAGGCCAGTCAGTCCGTACACTCCTGAGTAATTGTGCAAGGGGTTTCTATTGAGGCCCCCTGGATTGGGGGTGAGTCGCAGAGGGGTCCTGGCTTGTCTTGAACTAGTTTGGCAAGGGCCACTGTTATCACAGTTCATCAAAAAACCCCCTAACCCTCATGGAATTCCTGTGCCTCCCCAAATCCCATTTGGCCCATTGAGCCTGAGCCAGCATTCCAAATCCCTGCACATTCTTTTTCACCTTTTCCATGGATCTAGCAATTCCCTTTCAATACGGCTCAAGATGGAAATGAGGATGGAGAACAGATGGTCTGTGGGGCGTGAAAGAGTTTTGGCAGTAGCTGCAGGCAGATACAATAGTCTCTATGATTGGGGAGGCCTAGTTAAAGCAGATTCCCCGGATTTTAAGACAACACTGGGTGCTAGTAACTTGCACCCACCCAATTGTGACCCATTTCCTCCTGTGGGTCCACCCTCACCCTGGCACAGAGAGGGCCAGATTCTGGGCCTCACCTTTGGCCTGTTTTCAATGGTTACATCTTCCACCTCATGGCTGCAGCATAGAGTACAAGATTCAAAAGAAACGTAGGAATTCCCCTCACCTTGTCTTTCCCTTCCCTCCTGTGTCTCAGTCCCCATCTTACCTTCCATTCCCTCACTGCACTCCCTCTCCTCTTCTACCAACCTGTTCCTGTCCCCTGCCCTCTTCTATCCTACCCTGATTCATTCACCTTCCCCAGTCCAATTCCCTTCCTCCTCCTCCTTCACCTTCACCCACCTCATTTCTTTCCCTTTCCTGCACCCAACTTCATTGTCCCTCACTCTCTGGAGACCCTTCACCTTTGTCCCCTCACCTACCCCTTCTCCCTTCCTCATGCCTGCAGCCAGTTGCCATTGTCATCCCTCAGTCCCCTCCCTCCCCTCCCCTCCATAACCACATCCTCCTCCCTACCCCTCAGTTCCCTTCCTCTTTCCCCCTTCGTCCTCCCCCTACCTCCCATCCACATTCTCCCCATGTGCAGTATCAATGTTGGTTTTACCCTCAAATTGGTATTCTTATAAAGTGTCCTGATGAGTGCAGGATCTTGATCAGATGGGCCAATGGGCTTGAGGAGTGATAGATGGACTTTAGGTTAGATAAATGTGAGGTGTAAGGCAAACGAGGGCAGGACTTACAGTTAATGGTGGACTCTGGGGAGTGTTGTTGAAAAGAGAGACCAAGGGGTGCAGGTTCATAGTTCCTTGAAAGTGGAGTCACTGGTAGACAGGGTAGGGAAGAAAGCAGTTAGCGCGCTTGCCTTCATTGATCATTGAGTACAGGAGTTGGGATGCCATGTTACAGCTGTACAAGGCATTGGTGAACCCACTTTTGGAATACTGTGTACAATTCTGGTTGCCCTGCTACAGAATGTTGTTAAACTAGAAAGGGTACAGAAAACATTTACAGGGATATTGGCAGGAATGGAAGGTTTAAGTTATAAGGAGAGGCTGGGACTTGTTTCCCTAGAGTATCAGAGGCTGAGGGGTGACCTTAGAGAGGTTTATAAAATCACGACAGGGATAGATAGGGTGAACAGCCAATATCTTTTTCCAAGGGTGGGGCAGTCTAAAACTAAAGGGAATAGGTTTAAGGTGAGAAGGGGCAAAGATTTAAAAGGGACCTAAGGGGCAACTTTTACACACAGAAGGTGGTGTGTATATGTAATGAGCTCCCAGAGGAAGTGGTAGAGGCTGGTACAATTACAACATTTAAAAGACATTTGGGCAGGTACATGGACAGGAAGGGTTGAGGGATACGGGCCAAATGCTGGAAAATGGGACTAGTTCAGTTTCAGATACATTTGGCAGGGATGAGTTGGACCAAAGGGTCCGTTTCGTGCTGTGACTCAAAGCTTCGACAGAATGTGTCTTTTCTCAACAATACTCAAACCTACTTCTTTGACCACACTCTCGATCATCCGTCCTTCTGCAGTTCCGTGTCAGATTTTGTTGACAACATGCCTTGGGGCATTTATTACGCTAAACGCTGATGAAGGGTCTAAGCCCGAAATGTCAAGCTTTCCTGCTCCTATGATGCTGCTTGGCCTGCTGTGTTCATCCAGCCCCACACCTTGTTATCTCGGATTCTCCAGCATCTGCAGTTCCTATTATCTCTGATGTAAGTACTTATTTTATGTCCCTTTCTCCACTAAACAAGTATGTTCCAGCAGAGGGCAGCAGACAACAAGGCACAGAAGTCTCCGACTTTAATGTCCACATTTCTCAGTGTGACGTTGTAAAACTTCTAGGAATATAGAATCAAATGGAGCTGGGTTTAAAAGGGGACTGGGAGCCAACAGATACACTGGATTGAAAAGAAATTAACCGTTGCTGGTTACTGGGCTGGATGGTAATTAACTGCAGGAAGAAAAGGCTGCAGTAAGGTGAATAAAGAATTGTATTCATCGCAGCATCTCAGCTTCTAGCAGATAGCTACTTACCACTTCATTGAAAATATCGTCTCAGCAGAACTCTGAACTGGAGATAAGGCTTGTGCATTACTTTCTTCTTTAATCTTAAACACTCTTAGTAGTCACAATAGGTGGTCATAACAGTGGTCGTAAACACCCAATGCCTTTGTCCTAGATACTGAACCGAGCAAAGCCTCACCTTCCAGGCATGACCTGACCTACTGAGCCCACAAAATGTGGCTGGCACATGGGGATCAAATTAATATTCATGTATTTCCCAGTTTTGCAGCACTGTACAGACCTCTGTGGAAGGGTTCCTGATGTCCACTACTTTTTAGTGTGAAGACCTGCTTTCAAACATCATACATTGGGAGAGCTAGTCGCCTAGTGATATTATCAATGGGCTGTTAATTCAGAGACCCAGGTAACATTCTGGGGATGCAGGTTCAAGCCTACCACAGCAGATGGTGGAATTTGAATTCAAAGTAAATCTGGAATTAAGAGTCTAATGATTGACAATTTGTCAGAAAAATCCACCTGATTTACTAATGTCCCTTTAGGGAAGGAAACTGCCATCCTTATCTGGTCTGATCTACACGTCTCCAGACCCAATATGGGTCTGCAGCAATATGGGTGACTCATTAATGCCCTCTGGGCAGTTAGGGATGGGCAATACATGCTGGGCCTGGCCAGTGACGGTCTCATCCTGTGAATGAATGGTTTCAAAAAAAAAACAAGGAACAAGAGAAGGCCATTCGGCCCTTCTAGCCTACTCTGCCATTCAATAAGACTACGGCTGATCTGATTTTAACCTCAACTCCACATTCCTGTTTACTGTAAAAAAAAGGAACAGGCCGTTCAGCCCCTCAAGCCTGCTCCACCATTCAATAGGATCACGGCTGACCCAAAGTTCCTCACGTCTTGTAACCCTAGATTCCCCAACTGATCAACAATCTATCTCAGCCTTAAATATGCTCAAGGATTCTTCCCCCACATCTCTCTGCAGGAGTAGTAGGGCAGAACAGTGGCTCAATGGTTAGTACTGCTGCCTCCCAGCACCAGAGAACTTGGGTTCAATCACAGCCTTGGGCAACTGTGAGAAGTTGGCACATTCTCCCCGTATCAGTGAGGGTTTCCTCCCACAGTCCAAACATGTGCAGGTTAGGGCAGGATTGGCTGTGCTAAATTCCCCATAGTGTGCAGGCATGTGCAAGTTATATGGATTAGCCATGGGAAATGCACAGTTACAGGCCTGGGGTTGGGTCTGGTTGGGATGCTTTCAGGAGGGTCAATGTGGACTCAAGTCCAGTGACCCTTCCTCGGAATAGAGGTCCTGAGGAAGGGTCACTGGACCCAAAACGTTAACTCTGATTTCTCTCCACAGATGCTGCCAGACCTGCTGAGCTTTTCCAGCAGCTTCTGTTTTTGTTTCCTGTTTGCAGCATCCACAGTTCATTTGTTTATGGTGTGTGATGGAAAACCCACGTCGAGTATGCCACTCCTCTTGAAGGAGAGGGTGCAGAGCTTTAAGGGTCCATGAACTGATGTGGCCATTTTTGAAACTTGACAAGATGCCCCAAGAGGAGTTTGGAATTTATGTGGTGTTAATAATGAAGGAGCAGAGCTTTTGAGGGCTCCCTTTCCACAGTCCTGACCCCAGAATGGAATGGGGCAGCTGGGAGGGGCGGGGGGAAGGTGGTGAATAAAGGAGGCTTCTAAGCAGAACGTACAAGGTTTCCTCAGCACTGTCCCAGGGGGCCTGGTACACGGATAAGATCTTCAGGAAGCAGACGGTCCATTAACTCATTTGGAGATTGGGGAAGGGAAGTTGGGGAATGGTATCTGATTAACAAAGGCCAAGGGTGAGGGCTGGGATTAGGAACTGGACACTTGCCCATTAACTCCTGTCTCCCTTACCACCCAATAAATCCAGCGACAGTAACCGACAACCTGTCCTGGAGTTCCCACGTAAATACAACAGTCAAGAAGACACAACAACGTCTCTTCTTCCTCAGGCGGCTCAGGAAATTTGGCATGTCCATAAGGACCCTCACCAACTTCTACAGATGCACTATTGAAAGCATACTGTCCGGGTGCATAACGGCCTGGTATGGCAACTGCTCTGCTCAGGACCATAACAAACTACAGAAGGTGGTGTGCACAGCCCAGACCATCACAGAAGCCAACCTTCCACCCATGGACTCCATCTACACTTCTCATTGCTGCAGAAAGGCAGCCAACATCAAAGACCCATCGCACCCCGGTAACGCTCTCTTCCATCAGGCAGAAGATACAGAAGCCTGAACACACGCACCAACAGGTTGAGGAATAGCTTCTTCCCTGCTGTTATTAGGCTGATGAATCGACTCTCAAACCTCAAATAATACTGATCATGCTAACGTTGGTATCACCTAGTGCACACCCTGTGCAATGTAACCTTTATGCCGCTGTCTAAGTCTTTTTGATCTGTACATCCTTTGCTTAGTACGATCTGCCTGCACCACTTGTAAACAAAGCTTTACACTCTATTCAGGTACGCACAACAATAAAAAAATCAATCATATCTGGAATACAAGATTCAACTTTAACAAAAAGGGAACGAGAGGGTGTTATTTGAAAAGGAAATTTATCCGTATCGATGCTTTGTGTTTATGGAATAATGAGGGATTTTCTTTCGCAAAACTTTGCAGGGACACCACGGGGTTAGATGCAGAGTAAAGCTCTCTCTACTCTTTTAGGCTGAAAGTAAAGCTCCCTCTACAATGTTCCCCATCAAACATTCACAGGACAGCGACAGCATGGAGTTAGATACAGAGTCAAGCTTCCTTTACAATGGTCCCCATCAAACAGTCCCAGGACAGAGACAGTGCGGGGTTAGATACAGAATAAAGCTTCCTCTACACTGTCCCCATCAAACACTCCCAGGACAGGGATGGTGCAGGGTTAGATACAGAGTAAAGCTCCCTCTACTCCTTTAAACTGAAAGTAGAGCTCCTTGTACATTGTCCCCATCAAACATATAATGATTGCTTTTCACTGGCTCAGAGGAACAAATAGAAAAATGTCCAATCTTCTCTGTACACTGTCAATGTGTAAGTGCCCATGATGCACAGCAAAGGGTTAAATGCTGCCCCTGGTGACCCTTGGCTTGTTGTTTTGTGTTATTCTGAAGAACACTGTGGTCTGTAGTAAATGGAGCTGCTGCATCGAGAGGCCCCAGGACGATGGATGGAGAGACTGGCCAGCCCAGTGGATGGTGGACGGAGGAGCAGGAGGGTGGATGACTCAAAACCAGCTCAGCGCATGCAATCCCTCTGCTCACTGGAGATGGTGGGTGGGGAGGGTGGGCAGCTGAAGAGAGACGGGCAGGGGGGGGCGTGGGTCCTGGTCCTGTCCAACTGGACCCTACGCCGTACTGGTCTGGGTAAACTGCAGAGCCTTCTGAGCAGACGCTGTGAAGAGAGAAGAAGTTTAACCAGGATCACAGAATGGAGACAGTGCAGGCAGAGGCCACTCAGTCCGTCGTTGCTGTGCTGGCTCTCTCCTGCTGAGCAGCTTGCTCAGTCTCAACCTCTACCTTCTCCCTTTCATTCCCTTTCTGAAGCAGCCCCTGCCAAATACATTCCAAATCCCAACCAGCTCTCTCCTCATCCTGTTTTCGTCGCTTTTTGAGCAAATTAAGTTCGATTTGCACCTTCTCATTCACAATCCTTTCTACAGAGCGAACAATTTTTCCCTCTATTTACTGTGCCCAGACCCCCTTGTGATTTCTGAGAAACACAGTCCCTCTGTTACCACCTCCCCACAAGAATAAGTGAGGAGGAACTATATAGATGGGCAGGAAACAGATTTAAAATAAATCAGCAAAAGAATCAGAGGAGATTTTATTTTTATAAAAAAAAAACCCCATGTTGTCACAATCTGTAACTCACTGCCTGAAAGATTGGTGGTAACATTAGAGCAAGAATGGGTCAAATGGCCACCCTTTCATTCAATAAGCTCCTGCGTCACTGGCCATGTAACGGAAAGAAGCCCCCAGGTTGTTCATGTCTACCTTGGCCTGTTGGGTGGGTGAAGAATCCCAGATGGAGGGTGGGTTAAGTGGTGGGGGGAGGGTTGGGATGTTCCTCGGAGGGCTGGTGCAGGCTTGACGGGCCGAGTGGCCTCTTTCTGCTCAGTAGGGATTCTAGTCGATGGATTCTCTGGTTAACCAACTCTTGCGCTGCGATAGACAGCTTCTCCTTGTTTACTCTATCAACACCGTGCACAGTTTTGGTCTCTGCTTTGAGGAAGAGAATAGCTGCCTTCCCTGTTCCAGCCACACTGCCCGCCTGGTCCAGGCTAATAGCCCAGGGCTGGGGACCACACAATCCTGAACCTTTGACACACTCAGGCACCGACAAATGTATTGAAAGGGTGACAGGGAGAGCAGGAGAAGTCCATACCTTTCTTAAATCGCTCTTTGGCTTCGATGCGCTCCTTCCCATCAAAATACCAGACCGTAATGGCGTACCTGAGGGGGAGGGGGCGGAAGGGGGAGAGAGAGGGGTGAGGGTGGAAAAGACAAAGTCACGAGAAGCACTTATCTCAGCACACCCTCTCGTCCAGCTCGGTTAGACCCATTCTCTTCAGCAGCACTAAGGGAAGATGGTGGACGTACAAACAGCCTGGGTGTCTGAAATAGGTTTTTCTAAGTCACAATGCCTCCTGATGTCCTGGCAGATGAGGGGGTGGGAGAATAAGTTAGCTCTGTTGGTCGGACGGCTGGTTTGCATGACAACAGCAGCATGGGTTCAGTTCCTGCACTGACTGTGCTTACTGTGAAGGACTCTCCTTCTGAACCTCTCACTCCTTGCCTGAAGCACGGTGACCCCCAGGTTAAGCCACCACCAGTCGCCTCTCTCTCTCTCTAATGAGACAGCAGCCCAATGGCACTATAGTAATTTATACTAAAGGTAAAATTACCTTTACCTCACCTGGCCAACAATTACAATGGACACTCCGTAAGCATAGAGCAGGGCACTGTCATAAGTGCTGTCTGCAAAGACAAAACAGAGATGCCACTCCTCTCTTCCAAAACTTTCCATCTCAGTCTGCCCCTTAAAAAGCACAGTGTGGGTGGGGTTATGCCCAGGGTGGTGCATCTCTGGGACACCACAAGGTTATTCCATGGTCCTGGATCCCTTACAAAGCCGTATCTGAACTCTCCCCCAGCCCATGCGCTGCAGTGGTTCATGGTCATGGCTCACCATCACTTTCCCAAACGCTCACATCCCGAGAGTGGATGAACACAAAGCACGTATTCCAAAACCGGCTGCTGCATGAACTCCCAAACCCGCCGGATGGAAGCCAAAGGTCGATTTGAGATTCAGAATTCTGAGCTCGCCAGTTCTAGGAGCTTCCCTCTGGAGTTCTCCTCCAGCCCAGACCCCAACCCAATCTCAATACAAACATGAAAAAGACAATTACCCCTTTGGATCGCAGAGAGGGCAGTGCGGTCAAAATATCTGCTGGCTTCACCTACATAAAGCAACAGCTAACATCCCCTAAGGTCTACGGGATGGGGGTGGGGAGAGCACATTGAAGGGAGTGAAAGAATTCTGCCTTTAAGACAACCAGAAGTCCAGCCTCAAGTCAATCTTAAAGGGATGGTTCTGCACAAAGAGAAGTTAAGGTAACTTTGATCACTAAGTCAAAGTAACAGGTCACTTATGAAACGATCAGAGTGTCCCAGGGCACAAACTATTTCATTCAACAGATTCAGAATCCTAATGTCCAAGATAAACCAACATGCTTTGGGACAATATCGAGATGGTCTCTACCCTTTTAAACTTAAACTAAAGCTCCCTTGACACTACTGCCATCAAACACTCCCAGGACAGGGGCAGCACAGATACAGAGTTAAGCTCCCTCTACTCTTTTAAACCAAAATTAAACTTTTCTCTACTCTTTTCAACTGAAAGTAAAGCTCCATGACACTATCGCCAACAAACACTGCCAGGACGGGGACAGCATGTGGTAAGACACAGAGTAAAGATCTCTCTAATCTTTTACACAGAAATAAAGTTTTAAATACCCTTGATACTGGTTTTGCTGTATAAACAGTCAAGGGAAGATGACAGCCAAGTGGTATTGTCGCTGGATTACTAATCCGCAGAGCCAGGTAAATGAGTTCAATCCAACTGGAACAGCTGTTGGAATGTGCATTTAAGTGACTAACTGGAAGCCAGTTTACAATGTCTACCTGATATCTGCTGGGGCTTGAGAGGGGTGCTACATAAATGCAAGTTCTAAACAGAACTTGCCCTAACAAAATATTTGGCTGTCCAAGTCCGGCTCTGATGAGTCACCGGACTCGAAACGTTAACTCTGCTTTCTTCCCACACGTGCTGCCAGACCTGCTGAGTTTCTCCATCAATTTCAGTTTCTGTAGACCACTGTTCCATCCTGGTGGCACATGGACAATGCTTTGTGACCCTGCGTCTGCGTGACTCCAGACTAACAGCGATATGGCTCTTAACTGTCCTCTGAAATTGCCAAGCCACTGAGATCAATCAGGGATGAGCAACAAATGCTGGCCTAGCAAGTGATGTCCACATCCCAGGAAATAATAACGGGGGAAAGAAAACATTCTCAATGTTATTGACTCTTGCCTCTCCTGATGGCACTGCCATGCCTGAGCTGTAGGGTCCTCCACAGCAATGTCACTGGAGGACATCTGCAGCTGAGCCATGACTGACTGGTTTAATCCCACCCAGCCATGCCCCTGCTCAAACCTATGTCAACCTTAGACCTACTCAACTCCACAGATCAACACACAGCCCGATCCTGCCCAAGGTGGGCACAATTTTAAAGCAAACTTTCATGTTCTTCCTGTGATGTCAGACTTCAATGCCGGTGTACAAATCAGACAACACCCACTGGGGCATGAGGGGGAAGTCCAGGAGTCAGCATTTTAGCCTCTCTGACCTATCCCAGCATTCTACTTACCCTTCATAGAATCCCTACAGTGTGGAAGCAGGCCCACCCCAATTATCAGAAGAGCATCCCACCCAGACCCACCCCGTAACCCTGCATTCCCCACGGCTAACCCACCCAGCCTGCACATCCCTGGACAATTTAGCACAGCCAATCCACCCTAACCTGCACATCTTCGGACTGAGAGGGGAAACTGGAGCACCCGGAGGAAACCCACGCAGACACAGGGAGAATGTGCAAACTCCACACAGACAGTCACCCACAACCACTTCCATCTAGAAAGACAAGGGTAGCAGATACATAGGAACACCACCCCCCTCAAGTTGACCCGGGTCACTTCCCACCCCCGACTTGGAAATGTATCACAGTTCCTTCAGTGCCGTTGGGTCAAAATCCAGGAATTCCCTCCCTGAGGGCATTGTGGGTCGACCCACAGCAGGTGGACTGCAGCGGTTCAATAAGGCAGCTCGCCACCACCTTCTCAAGGGGACAACTAGGGACAGGCAATAAACGCTGGGCCCAGCCAGCAACACTAGCATCCCACAAACAAAGTTTGTGAAGAGGAGACACTGGATCTGGAAACGTTAACTCTGCTTTCTCTGCACACATGTTACCAGACCTGCTGAGTTTTCTTGAGCAATTTCTGTTCTTGTGTGAAAAAGCAAACTTGTTGTCATTGTTGGCAAGGGTGGCATTTATTGTCCTTTCCTAATTGCCCATTGAGCTGAGTGGCTTGCTCAGCCCCGTTGCTCATGTGAAAGGCACTGTTTTACTATTTGACTAGAAATCCAGTGCGAAAAATTCAGGAATTTGATACAAACATCTACAATAGCTTGAGCATTGGCAGATCCCCGACCCTTTACGGCAGGGAATTCCAAAGATTTTGAGCGAAGAAATTATTCCTCAGCTCAATCTGCAAAGGCTCACCCTACCCTGGTTATGTTTCTCTTCACCCTGTCCCATCGGGCAGAAGATACAAAAGCTTAAATACACATAGAATTCAAGAACAGTTTCTTCCCCGCTGTTATCAGACTTTCTGAATGGGCCTCTCAAATTTTAAAATCTAATGTTAATCTCGCTCTTTATGTGCCTTCTCTGCAGCTGTAACATTGTATTCCTTGCTCTGTTCTATTACCCTAATGCACTATGATCTGCCTATACTGCACGCAAAACAAAACTTTTCACTGTACCTAGGTACATAGAGTCATCGGGTCATACAGACAGAAACAACCAGTCCATGCAGACCATATCCCAAACTAAACTAGTCCCACCTGCTCCTGGCCCATATCCCTCCAGATCTTTCCTATACATGTATCTCACCAAATGCCTTTTAAACGTTGTAACTGTGCCCACATCCACCACTTCCTCAGGCTCAGGCAGTTCATTCCACACACGAACCACCCTCTGTGTAGAAAAAAAATTACCTCTCCTGCCTTTTCTAAATCTCTTGCCTCTCACTTTAAAAATGCGTCCCCTCGTCTTGAAATCCCTCATCCTAGGGAAAAGACAACTACCATTAATTATCTATATCTCTCATTATTTTATGAAATTCCTCAACCTCCGACAGTCCAGTGAAAAAAGTCCCGGCCCTTCTTTATAATGCAAACCTTCCATACCCGGCAACAAACTGGTAAATCTCTTCCGCACCCGCTCCAGCTTGATAATATAATGTGACAAGGATAAATCAATCAATGCCACCTTCTGGGTTCCAGGTTTCCCAATGAAGGGAAACCTCTTGGTGTCCATGCCCCTCAGGAATCTTGCCTATTTCAATAATCTAATCCCTTCATTCCCCTCAACTTCCAGTGGGCAAGTGTGTCATCACAGGGAGAAGCCCCTCAGCCATTTTCAGATTCTCCAGCCTGCTGCTGATGTGGACAAACTGAGGAAGTGGGACAAATCTTTGCAACAGTCAATGGTTTGCAACGGACCTTCCACTGACAGCAGTGGGGGGGGGCCGCCCCCCCCGGCGGGCGGGGCTGGAATACAGCAACGCAGGGGTGAAAAGGGGAAGCCTGATAAAGGGGGCCTTGGTGCGCGGGCTCCAGGCTAAGAAACAAGGCAGACACACACTCAGCAGTCAGATTCAAAGCCTTTTAGCAAGAGATGACCATGTCCATCCTCCAGGTCCCCGGTGGGAAGTGACCGGAGATTATATATTTAGCTGGAAGCTGAGAATGGAGTCTCCAGCCTGCCTGCTGCTCTGTGCAGAACCCCAGCCACAGGAAGAAGCACTTCCCTGCCCTGCGTGAGCCTCTTAAAAGGGCCACACATTGGGGAGGTCACTGACGCAGGGCTGGAGGGATGCTTTGGAGGCGAACGCAAATGCAAATAGGTCAAGGACACTATCAGTGCGGGAAAAGGATCCAGAGGCAATAGGCAATAGGAACCCTTCCCAGTCAGTGCTCTGATAGACAGGAAATAACAGCTCATTCAACGGCAACGTCCTTGTATCTTGTGTCGCCACAAGCTAACAATGGACTGTTTCTATCTGGAATGTCTTTCAAATGTCAGGAATTCCCCATCAGCCCTGTGCCCCAGCGTTATACAGCGACAGACCTGTCCCCGCTCAGTACTGTACCCCAGCATTATACAGCGACAGACCTGTCCCCGCCGGTACTGTGCCCCAGCGTTATACAGCGACAGACCTGTCCCCACCGGTACTGTGCCCCAGCGTTATACAGCGACAGACCTGTCCCCGCTCAGTACTGTACCCCAGCGTTATACAGCGACAGACCTGTCCCCGCCGGTACTGTGCCCCAGCATTATACAGCAACAGACCTGTCCCCGCCGGTACTGTGTCCCAACGTTATACAGCGACAGACCTGTCCCCGCCGGTACTGTGCCCCAGCGTTATACAGCGACAGACCTGTCCCCACCAGTACTGTACCCCAGTGTTATACAGTGACAGACCTATCTCTGTTAATGTATAGTGGCCTCTTCCTCGCTCAAACCCGCTCGCCACCGCCTCCTACTGGCACTGTTCAAAAACACTGCATTTGGTCTTCTTTACCTGGTGGCAAAGGCAGGTTTCACTTCGTGTGGGTTCCTACGGTCAGACCAGAAAATTAATAACCTGTCGAATAAAGGCTCAATGTTCGCAACCTCAGAGCGGTTTTCCGGAAATATTTGCAGCAAGCCACCATGGACCTAGGGGAAGAAAACGGGACAGGCATGAAGAGAGGAATCTGGGCAGCTCACTAAGGGGTACTTCACCGGACGTGGCACACAGCATCACTTCATGTCAGAGAGACAGGGGAACCCATGTGCTGCCCTCACACAGCTGAAAACGGTGGGGGAGGGCCCACAGTGCCTCCGTGGATAGCACACTCACTTCCTAATCAGAAAGTGCCAGGTTCAAGTCCCAAACCAGACACTCAATTTCAAGTGTCTCAGCCAAAATTCCCAGCGCGGTACCAGGACAGTGCTGTACCGTCAGGGGCACGGTGTCCCCAGAGAGACATTAAACAGGAGACTCCTTCAACCCTCAATAGTGGATGTAAATTAGCCCATGGGCGCTAGCTGAAGGCAGAGGTGTGTTCTCCCTGACGTTCTGATCAATATTTATTCCTCAAACAACCAGAGTATCTGCTTATTATCATGTTGCGGTTTGTGGGAACATACACAACTTTTAATTCATTCACAGAATGTGGACATCCCACGTGGCTTGGGCCAGTTTTTATTGTCCATCCCCAATTACCCTTGAGGTGGTGGGGAGCTGCCTTCCTGTACCGCTGCAGTCCGTCAGGTTACACCCAGAGTGCTGTGAGGGCGGGAGTTTGATATCAACACTGCTCCCTCTTCTTTTAAACTGAAAGTAAATGTCTCTCTACGGTGACTCCATCAAACACTGCCAGGGCAGGGACAGCATGGCGTTAGCTACACTGTAAAGCTCCCTCTACACTATCCTCAAACACTTCCAAGGGCAGAGGCAACACAGGGTTAGATACAGGGTTTCCCCATAAACCCCTCTGATGTTAGCTCCTTGTCATCAGGGAACAGAGGATATAGAAGTTTTGCATTTTTTACTGTGCCTTTCACAACATTAGGACTGCCCCAGTTTAGTGCTTTTGGAGTCTCTGCTGTAACATGGAAAACATGGCAATCAGTTTGTTTGATTAGCATCCCATCCATTCCCTCCATCACCGACACTCAGTCGCAGCAGTGTGTACCCTCTACAAGATGCACTGCAGCAACTCACTGAACATCCTCAGGCACCACCTTCCAAACCCATGACCACTTCTATCTAGAAGGACAAGGGCAGCAGATACATGGGATCACCCGCCCCTGCAAGCTCCCCTCCGAGCCCCTCACCGTCCTGACTTGGAAGTATATTATCATTCCTTCAGTGTTGCTGGATCAATTCTGTCCCTAAGGGCATTGTGGATTTACCAACAGCACATGAACTGCAGCAGTTCAAGAAGGCAGCTCAAGGGGCAATTAGGGATGGGCAATTAATGCTGGGCGCAGCCAGTGGCTCCCATGTCCCTTGAACAAATAATAAAAAAGAAAGAACAGAATGGGCAGGGTGAAAGCAGCAACACTTACACTGATATCCCAGTCCCTGTTCAGATAATAAATACATGTGACACAGCGCCCATCACCATTCGGGTTGTCGATATGTCGGACGTAGCCAGTTCCATGCCCAGGGTAACAAGCCACCATTGCCTACGGAGAGGGAACAGCTGGGTTAATAGAGATACCAATGGGTCTGCAGTGTAGCAACTATTGGAGGACCCTCCTGCACCAGCCTACACTCAGCCAGTGGCTCACAGAACACAGGGAGCATTCCCTTATTCTGTTTATCTTCCCGTATTCAGCTGAGCAACGGTCAAGGCCTTAATGGGAGGACAGCAAGTGGTAGACAGAAATCCAGAGTTTGGTGTCGAGGCAACCAGAGGCATGGCTGCCAATGAAGGAACGACTCAAAACGTAACCACATTCTGAACTCAGCGAGTGACCCTCACCCTGCTGGATAAACACTGACCCTGTACAGTTACA
>JAHRHZ010000092.1:10333918-10352480 GCA_024137785.1 Ginglymostoma cirratum | reverse complement strand
CTGCTCGGCCTGCTGTGTTCATCCAGCTCTACACCTTGTTATCACAGGCAGGTGGGACTAGTTTAGTTTGGGATTACGATCGGCATGGACTGGTGGGACCGAAGAGTCTGCTTCTGCGCTGCAAGACTCTATCCAAAATGAATTCACGAAGAGAGCCCTGTGATTTGCTGGTCATTGCAGTAAGCCTGTTATTGCAATGAGACAGCAGCCTCTAGTAAGACTGTGGGGACTTTTATTTAAAAAACAGAACCCGAACATTACAAGATTCGAAAGCCAGGCTAGAAATAAACAAGCAAACAGTCGGCTTCCCACAAGGCAGCAAACATGGCAGAGGGAAAAAAACAACACAAACGCTTCACACCTTCCGGCAGTGTGACTGAGCTGACCCAGCACACATCCACTACACAATAGGTGAAATAAATCAATCACATCAGGAACTGGGTGGTGCAGGGATACGAACACTGACCTTTCACCTGTGGGACCCGGGTTGAAAGTCGAATTCAATAACAGAAACGTGCTGGAAACATTCAGCAGGTCAGGAAGCATCTGGAGAGATGAAAGGTCGTTGCCTTGACACAGTAACTCGCATCTTCCTGACTGGGACCTCCTTATCCTCACCGTGTGCCTTACGTAAGTACAGCCACTGACACATTAAACCAGGAGACAGAATCATGATGCAGGAGTCACACTGTCTGATGGAACAGACTGGGAAGGAAGTCCCGATGGAAGGCAGAAATTTGCTTTTGTACAGTAGATGTGGTTTAGCAGGAATGTCACCGCACTCGAAATCCAGAGCCCTAGGCTAATGCTTGGATTGGGTCCTCTTATTAATTAACCTGAATTCCATCAGCTTTAGCATTACAGTGACAGACCTGTCCCCACCGGTACTGTACCCCAGTGTTATACAGCGACAGACCTGTCCCCACCAGTACTGTACCCCAGTGTTATACAGCGACAGACCTGTCCCCACCGGTTCTGTGCCCCAGTGTTATGCAGTGACAGACCTGACCCCACCAGCTCTGTACCCCAATAGAGTAGCACGGTGGCTCAGTGGTTAGCAATGCTACCTCACAGAACCAGGGACCCGGGTTTGATTCTACCTTTGTGCAAGTGTCTGTGTGGAGTTTGCACCTTCTCCCCGTGTCTGCACTGGGTTGGGCGCTCCAGTTTCCTTATGTGCAGGTTAGGGTGGATTGGCCATGCTAAATTGTCCCCATAGTGTCCAGGGATGTGAAGACTAGCTGGGTCAGCCATGGGGAAATGCAGGGTTACAGGGATAGGGTAGTGCGGGTGAAATGCTCTTCGGAGGGCTGGTGTGAGCTCGATGGGCCAAGTGGCCTGCTTCCACACTTTTGGGGGGGAGTCGACAATTCTGAGAAGGATCTAATCAAGTTATGACAGGGTGGTGATGAAGGTACAAATAGAAGAAAAATCATCCTCAAAGGACTTTTTGACTTTGGCAGGCGATCACTGAGGCCTGTGCTGTTGAGGTATCCTCAAAGACAAATCAAACTGAGGCCCTCGAGGTGGTGACAGCCATGACATCATTTCAAAGCAGAGAATGGCACTGCCCAGCACATTGTCGCCCACTTAATATAACAACCAAAAATAATTGATTGGTCATTACCACAGCATAGTTTTGTCGGATCTTGCTGTGTAAAAAAGAAAACTGGCAGGCGTGTTTCCTAGATGACAACGATGGCTATGCTTGGAAAGGCAGCTCATTTGCTGCAAAGCATTTTGTGACACCCAGTCACCTTGAAAGGAGCTAGATAAATGCAACTCTCTTGTTACCAAGTTCAAAACAGCCTGCATTGCTTATTTCGTCTTCCGTTGTAGCAAAGAGGTTTTTTTTTTTATTCCTTATTCATTTATGGGATGAGGGCATTTATTGTCCATCCCTAATTGCCCAGAGGGCAGTTAAGAGTCAACCACATCGCTGTGGGTCTGGAGTCACATGTAGGCCAGACCAGGTAAGAATGGCAGTTTCCTTCCCTCAAGGACATTAGTGAACCAGATGGGGTTTTCCTGACAATCGCCAGTGGATCATTAGATTCTTAATTCCACATAGTTACTGAATTCAATATTTCCACCATTTGCTGTGGTGGGATTCAAACCCAGGTCCCCAGAACATTACCTTGGTCTCTAGGTTAACAGTCCAGTGATAACACCACTAGGCCATTGCCTCCCCATAGGTGCCATGTCTAATTGCTAACGTGAGAAGGAACCGGGTCTGAAGGCAGTATTCCCTCTGTTTGAGGGGTCACTGTGTTAGAATCATGTATTGCAGCAGGTAGAAGATAAAGAATTTTCTGTCTCTCTCCCTCCTCATCTCCTTTAGAGTGCGCTGACTCTCACTGATGACACTAAAGAGAGCACGGCACAGTCTGAAGAGGCCACCTTTCAGAGGAGACATCAATTTAATGTCCCATCTGCCTTCTTAAGAGGGCATTAACAGATGGCACACGTACTATTTCAAAGAGATGGCAGTTTCCCCAGATGCATCCGAGGTCATTAATTATCCGCCCTCCAACCACATCACTGAATACAAAATTATCTGGTCATTAGCACACCACAGCTCAAGGGAGCTGGCTGTAGGCAAATTGGCTGCTACGTTTCCAACAACAACTGTGCTTTAAAGCTGGCTCCAAAGGAGATTCAGAATGCTAGGGTGGTCAAGGGTGCTACACAAATGCACGTCACTTCATTCTCTTTTTCAGGCAATTTCCAACCGCAATAGCTTATCATCCCTGAAGCCCCTATCCAGAGTGCTTTCTTTTGGACGGAGTGGGGTTAGCTATTCCACCATGAGAGGGAATATCAATTCCCTCCTGGCATGTGTTCCCTTAACCATAAGGAACAAGGGCACTTTTCTTTCCTCTATCCCACACATCTGTGTGACTTTCTGACCACAAAAATCACTGTGGCTCTTTTTAAGAGCGTGGAGCTGGAGGAGCACAGCAGACCAGGCAGCATCAGGGGAGCCGGAAAGCTGACATTTCGGGTTGGGACCCTTTTTTGTGCGTCTTTTTAAAAACGTACTGACTACCACCAGCAAAACACTGTAGCCAATTGAATATTTACAAGCAAAGCCCATTAACAGCAACGCAAACCATTAAAGGGGTGGGGGTTAGGGGGAGAAGGGAGGGACTAAATCAAAGTGAAATTGGGAGGGGGGATTACAGCACTGTATCCCCTGCACTGCCTACCTCTCTCAGGGCATCAACAGCAAGGGTTTTATTAGCCAGTCGATCAAGAATAAACCCCTCCCCTGCCCTCTAAACCTCAACATGAGCCTATTTCTAACAGTTATGGGCTAAAACCAGCTTAATCCAATTAACACATCATCTCGTACTAAACTGCTGTGATGAGATGATTGAACCTTTTCCCATCACAATGGCAAAAGCATCAGGCAAAATATACACAACCCTCAGGTGGCGCAGCAGTAGTGACACTACCCCCGGCCCAAGAAACCCAGGTTCAACTCCCACCTGCTCCAGACACGTACAATAACATCTCTGAACAGGTCGATGAGGAAAAAGACTAGGTATACACATGCACGATACAGGAGCAGGCCTTTGAGCTCCTTCCTATCTAATAGGCCTCAACCCCGCTCCCCATAGCCCGTCCTATTCCCTTGAGTATCCAGAAATTTAATGATCTTAGACTTGCATGTCCTCACCGTCCGAGCACCCACACCCTTCAGAGGCAGAGAAACACACTCATTCACACAAACACCGAACAAAGAAATCTCTCCTCAGTCCAAAAAAAAAATGGCCGACCCCTTGCCCCAAGGCTGTCAAGCTGGTCTAGTTTCCGGAACTTATTTTGTTTGAAGGGGTGGGGGCTAAAACAGACTCCTAACATCTAGCCTGTCAAACTTTGTCAGTGTTTTACACGCATAGCAAAATGTGTATAAAAGACTGGAAAACGGGGACATTCCTGGTGGTCTAAGCCTGGTGAATGACCACAACGAAGATCCTGGCCCTGGCAAGGATGCCAAGTGGAAGAAAGAGGAGGATGAAAATGTTGCGCTCTTGGGGTGCCAGGAGGCCAATGTGATGGGCAGAACAGCGCAGGACATGCACTTAAGACTGCAGAACCAGGATTTGGTCAATGAACTGCTATGGCATCTGCGTCAAGGACAACTTTCTGGGGGAAGGACTGGGCAGTAAGGTCCTCCTGGAAGTGCTCAGCCTTCACCAGAATGGGATCCTGATGGACGGGAAAGTGGTCAGCCCTCTCAGTGTGCCCACCAGGAGTATCGAGGTGACAAGATTGCCTGGGTGGTTGGCAAGGAACAATCCTGCGCCAACATTGGCCTCTTAATGGCCAGGATCGACAAGCTGATCGTCTACCATGGGGTGGGGGGAAGAGAGGAGGCCATTCAGCCCATAATGCCTGCTTCTCTGAAACTTTCCTCACGCCACTGACCCACACTGTCTCTATAGCCCTGCTCTTTCTTTAACTTTCAGTTCATTGGAAAGAGACCGTCTACAATTCTAACTTCAGTGAGTGTAGGCCCTGACACAGGCACATAAGGACAAGAGGGCAGGGCCTGTTGAGCGTTGAGGGTATGGCTCAAATCCTCTTCCTTCCTACCTGTTTACAATGCAATGTTAACTTAATAGCAGAATGCACATTATTGATAGGCGAAGCATAATAGAGCTGGATGTTAAAAAAAACAAAAGCTCCGACATTTAGCATGTCCAGCTCCTACAAGTACCCCTTACCTTAGTCCTCCCGTTGATCATGTATGTCCCCAGTCTGCCAGCACTGTAGAGGATCAGCTCGTCGATCCTGGCCATCAAGAGGCCAATGTTGGCGCAGGATTGTTCCTTGCCATCCACCCAGGCAATCTTGTCACCTCGGATACTCCTGGTGGGCACACTGAGAGGGCTGACCACTTTCCCGTCCATCAGGATCCCATTCCGGTGAAGGCTCAGCACTTCCAGGAGGACCTTACTGCCCAGTCCCTCCCCCAGAAAGTTGTCCTTGACGCAGATGCCATAACAGTTCATGCAGGGCACAATGTAGTTATTGACCAAATCCTGGGTCTGCAGTCTCAAGTGCATGTCCTGCGCTGCCCTGCCCATCGCATTATCCTCCTGGCACCCGAAGGGCGCAACATTTTCATCCTCCTCTTTCTTCCACTTGGCATCCTTGCCAGGGCCAGGATCGTCGCTGTGGCCATTCACCAGGCTTAGGCCACCAGGACTGTCCCCGTTTTCCAATCTTTTCCGCTTAGGGCATAACTGGGCATCGCTCCTGTTCGCTTGAAGGCTGCCACCACCCTCTCCCTGCCACAGGCAAGGGGCTGGCATTGGGCACGGGCTCTCCAAGGCTCTCCTCCTGCAGTTGCTGCTTACCACCTCCTGGCCAGCAGAAAGGGTGCTGAGAACAGGATCGAGGGTCAGCAGGAGGTCCCGAGGAAGGCGGTGGGGATGGTGGCGTGGCTTCCGTGCACCCTCGCTGTGCACAGTGCCCTCAGACGCTGTAACCATTCCAGAACCAGTGGGCACTGAAACTATTTGCGGTCTTGTAGATATTGTAGTCATTCTGGTGCCAGTCAGAATTGGAGCTTTTTGGGAGCCAAGGGATAGTGTAGCCACCTGGGCGCCCGGGGATACTGTAGCCACCTGGGCGCCCGGGGATACTGTAGCCTCCTGGGCGCCCGGGGATACTGTAGCCACCTGGGCGCCCGGGGATACTGTAGCCTCCTGGGCGCCCGGGGATACTGTAGCCTCCTGGGCGCCCGGGGATACTGTAGCCTCCTGGGTGCCCGGGGATACTGTAGTCAGCTGAGAGGATACATTGTCTCCGCCCGCTTCCGCCCCCATGCCCGTGCCCCCGAGGTGGGCAGCCGGTTGCAGGAGTTGGCAGGGGGCCCTGCCAGCCGCCGCGGGCTGGCTGCTGAAGCCCTGCAGCCCCATGGGCAGAGCGGCCGAGGCTGGCGGCTCGCCCGGGCACGGGGCAGAGCTCAGAGCCGAGAGCCTCCGGCTGAACGGCGCCGTCAGGCACTCGGGCGGCGGCAGCGGCGGCTCTGCCATCTCAGCTCACGTCCCGGGGCCATGGCTTCGCGGAACCCAGCACCGTCTCACGGGCATCTCATCCTCACCGACCCGGACAATACTGTACCCACCCACTGTCTCTGCCTCTGCCTCTGCCTCTGCCTCTCGCCGCTGCTTCTCTCTCTCTCCTCAGAAACACTCTCCTCGGCGAATTGCAACCATACGCCACCTCCCCGTCGCTGCATTTAATGAATTGCATGCACCCGAGGCTGCATTGCCCACAGGAAGGATCCCTGCCCAACCTCCGAAACCCGCCACCTCTTCTCCATCAGCCCTTGTGTCAATTACACGTGCACACCCACCCCACGTGACCCAGTAAACAGACATGAAATAGACTGGGAGGACGGTGCAGTTCCAGTTTGCCCCCAGTAGGGGTCAGCTGTGAGGTGAGGGGAGGGGTGGGTGGGTTGTGCGGGGACATATTGGAGTGTGGTTGCAGGTAGGTGGGTACAGAGTTCACCCCCACTGTGAGTCTTAAAGCTGAGCATCCCCTAGGAATAAAGTCATTTTGATCCCAAGCCCCCAACTCCCGCTCCCCCTCTCCCCACTTCCGTGGTCACATAAGAGGTCCACAGTGCCCTCCCTCGCCGCTTCAGCATCCCAGCCCCTTGCAATGGAAATGGAACAAGAACAAGTAAATTGCAGCCAGTGTTCGCGTAAGCCAGTCTCCGCACAGAAGGAATATCACCCAGACAGTCCCAAATTGAAATGTCAACTTTCCTGCTCCTCTGATGCTGCCTGACCTGCTGTGTTCCTCCAGCTCCATGCTGTGTTGTCTATATTACCCAAGATGAACAGCCAACAACAACGTGCATGCGTACCCACAGGGGCCTGACACGATTTAAAGACAGTTGGCTGATTTAGGCTAGGTCAGCTTCAGCAAGTTTTGCGAGGCGTAGCAAGGTCATTGTCGTATCTTACCAAACTCATCACATTAACTGAAAGAAACCCTGCAGAGGCTGGAAATCAGAATCAAAAACTGAAATTGCTGGAAAAACACAGCAGGTCCAGCTGCAACTATGGAATCATAGAATTGAGGAAGCAGGCCATTCGGTCCATTGAGTCCACACTGACCCACCGAAGAGCATCCTAGTGGCAATGAGAGAACAGCACGCTTCCAAAGAAATTCACTTGCAACAGCCACCTTTACGTTGGGGTAAGCATTTCTGGCATCGTACAATTATTTGGGAAGCTTGTCTCATTCAATCCTGCCATCAAAGTCAGGGGCAGGTGTGTGGAAAGAATGTGTTATGTTTTCCAGGCAAATGACATTGGGACAGATGAAAAGCAACAAGTAATTCTCTTGACAGCTCGTGGACCTGTAGCTTTCTCGGTTATTAGGAACCTAACTTTCCCTGAGGCACCAGATACTAATAAAAACCAAAAGAACTGTGGATGTTGTAAATCAGGAACAAAAGCAAAGTTGCTGGAAAAGATCAGCAGGTCTGGCAGCATCTGTGAAGGAAAAAAACAGTTAACGTTTTGGGTTAGCTCTGTTTTTCCTTCACAGATGCTGCCTGACCTACTGAGCTTTTCCAGCAACTTTGCTTTTGCACCAGATATGTATACCTTTAAAGAGTTGAAAGGTTTAGTTAAGGAATATTGCGATCCCAAACATCCTCGAATTCTGAGATGCAATCAGTTTTACTTGGCAATTTGAGATCCATGGGAATCCATATTGGGATTTTTGACTAGGTTAATACGACTGCCAGAGGCTTGTGACCTTGCTTTAACGCTTAATGAGATGTTTGGTATGTGGGATTAATGATATGACCATGCAAAAGCACCTACTGGCTGAAGCCCAACTTCAAACAGGCACAATAACTGCTGAGAAAGATTCACCTTGATTGACTCAACATTTTTCGATTAGAAAATGGCTGCCTGAGTGAAGCCCTACTTAAATATCCGGAGGTTTTTCAGGAAGGTAAAGAGACTGTCAAAGGGGCCAGGCCACCTTGCATGTTGATGCGGAAGCAATCCCATCATTTTGCAAGGCCCACCCAGTGCCATATGTCTTGCGGGAAAAAGTAGAGGCTGAAATCAGGAGACTAGACAGCGAAGGAATCATCAAACCAGTGCAGTTTGCAGAATGGGCAGTGCTGGTCGTACTGATTGTGAAGTCTGACGGCTCAGCTCGCCTTTGTGGGGATTTTAAGCAAATGCTAAACCACTTTTCGCAGTTTCATACCCATAAGGGTTTATACCAATATACAAGATTTCTATTTGGGATATCATCAGCCCGTGCTCTTTTCGAGCCAGCCATGGAGAACATGTTACAAGGTCTACCCCAGGTCACCATTTATCTAGATGACGTGCTAATAGGAGGGAAAATCAATAAAGAGCACTTAGAGAACTTGGGCATAGTCCTTAGACATTTCTCCCAGGCAGGCGTACGCCTTAGAAAGATAAAATGTGTCTTCCTGGCACCCCAGGTGACCTATTTGGACTACAGAGTTGCATCCTTTGGAAGATAAAGTGAGGGCAATCAAAGGTTACCCAGCTCCCACATCTGCACTAGAGCTTAGGTCTTTCCTTGGGCTGGTGAATTATTACAGAAAATTCACATATAACCTGGTCTACATCCTGGCATCAACTCTTAACAAATGTTCAGCCTTAGAAATGGTTGTGTCGATAAGCCACAGCTTTCAGGGAAGTGAAGAAACAGCTATCGTCCTCTAAGGTGTTGGCACACTATGGTGCCAGGTGAGATTTGGGATTGGAAATATCAGTTGTCATGTTTTATGTTCTATGTTCTATGACATGCGATGCCCCCCTGTATGCCATCGGGGTGGTATTAGCTCATAGCTGGCCCAATGGAGAGGCACGATCACTGGCTAATGCATCCAGTACTTTGGCTAATGCAGAGCGTACATATGCCCAGGTTCAGAAGGAAGGTTTGGCAGTCATATCTGGAATCAGGAAGTTCCACAATACATTTATGGATGTAAGTTTGTAATAGTAATGGACCACAAACCCCTGCTAGGTCTACTTAAAGGACAAGGCAGCATTGTCCATAGTTTCAGGCTGAATTCAACAGTGGGCTTTAATTCTAAGAGCGTATAATTACAAGTTGGAACACCATCTGGGAAGCCAAGTAGCAAATGTAGATGCTCTGAGCCACCTCCCGCTGGCAGATACACCATCGGTGGTACCGCCACTGAAAGGGTCTGTAATGGTTTTAAATTTTCTGGACACACTTCCAATCACAGTGGACAATATCAGATTTGGGACGCAGGAAGATCTGGTCCTGACAAAGCCGAAACAACTGGTGGAGATGAAGGAGACCAAAGGGCCATCAAAACCAGAATTGAAACCATTTTTTTGGACCCGGAGAGACCAGATCACAGTAGACGATGGCGTATCATTATGATGAGCGAGAGAGATTGTCCTGAGTAAAGGTTGCCAGCAGATACTGGCTGAACTCCACTACGGTCATCCAGGGGGTTTCCAAACTGAAGATATTGGTGAGAAGTTATGCCTGGTGGCCAGGACTGGATGCAGACATAGCCGCGTGGGTGGGGTAGTGCCCAGAGTGCCAACAGGGACAAAAACTATTGCCAGCAGCTCCCCCATATCCATAGGAATGGCCAGGTAAACGCTAGACTTGTTGGCTGTGCAGGTCCTTTCATGAGCTCAATGTTCTTAGCCATTGTAGGCGCCCACTCAAAGTAGCTGGCTGTGCATAGAGTCCATCTGTCAGACTTGGGAACGATGATGGGAAAACTGCGAACATTTTTTGTAATACTCAGACTCCAAAAGCTGGGAGCTCGTGAACGGAGCGGGAGCAAAACGTGCCGGGCTCCCTGACAGCCTTTCCGACTGCTCCGGAACCCGTGGATTCTCCGTCTCCATCAAGTGTCGAAGATACCTCAGAATCTGAGATAGACACGGCAGATGTTACTGCCTTGACACCTTCGCAGCCTGGAGAGGAAAGTGAATTCCTTCTGAGATGCTGAATCCGAGGACATTGGGCTGGTTGTGGTTTTAATGTGGCACTTCCTGGGCTGTTTTAGCACCGGGTTGGGTTCCTCCGACTCAGCCTCTGATACAGGTGGTGCGTAACACACAGCAGCTCACCTCGTGCTCCCAGAGCATACCGAAAAGAAATTAATTCTCCTCTTCGGGCAGCAAAGGCATCGAGGCAGCAACCAACATCCGATGTGTCTATCTCAGGTTCTGAGGTATCTTCGACGCTTGATGGAGAGGGAGAACCCACCGGATCCGGAACAGTCAGAAAGTTTTTGCTCCTGCCCTGTGGTTGCAACCTTTGTATGGTCCACACGCGTGTTCAGGATCAGCGCATCAACCCGAACCTGATTTGTCACTGCACCTGACCTGGGGTGGACCATAGCCCTGCAGGACCATTCCCATGGTTCCTTCACCAAACTTTGGCCCCTGAAATAAACTGTCTCTCTCGCTCAGCGGAGTCTTATGTCCTGCTTTGGTGTTCCTGATATTGATTTGATTTGATTTATACATAAGAACATAAGAACTAGGAGCAGGAGTAGGCCGTCCGGCCCTTCAAGCCTGTTCCGCCATTCAATAAGATCATGGCTGATCTTTTTGTGGACTCAGATCCACTTACCTGCGCTCTCACGGTATCCCTTAATTCCTTTATTGTTCAAAAAAAATCTACCTTAGCTTTAAAAACATTTACTGAAGTAGCGTCAACTACTTCACTGGGCAAGGAATTCCATAGATTAACAACCCTCTGGGTGAAGAAGTTCTTTCTCAATTCAGTCCTAAATCTGCTCCCTCCAATCTTGAGGCTATGCCCTCTTGTCCTAGCTTCACCTGCCAGTGGGAACATCCTCCCTACTTCTATCTTATCTATTCCCTTCATAATTTTATATGTTTCTATAAGATCCCCCCTCAATCTTCTGAATTCCAATGTATATAATCCCAATCTACTCAGTCTTTCCTCACAAGCCAACCCCCTCAACTCCGGAATCAACCTAGTGCACCTCCTCTGCACCCCCTCCAGTGCCAGTACATCCTTTCTCAAGTAAGGAGACCAAAACTGCACACAGTACTCCAGGTGTGGCCTTACCAGCACCTTGTACAGCTGCAACATAACCTCTCTGCTTTTAAACTCAATCCCTTTAGCAATGAAGGACAAAATTCCATTTGCCTTCCTAATTACTTATTGTACCTGCAGACCAACCTTCTGTGATTCATACACAAGGACACCCAGGTCCCTCTGCATAGCAGCATGCTGCAACTTTTTACCATTCAAGTAATAATCCTTTTTACTATTACTCCTACCAAAATGTATGACTTCACATTTATTTACATTGTATTCCATCTGCCAGACCTTTGCCCACTCACTCAATGTATCTATGTTCCTCTGCAAAGTTTCACAGTCCTCTGCACACTTTGCTCTGCCACTCATCTGAGTTTCATCTGCAAACTTTGACACGTGGTCCCCAACTCCAAATCATCTATATAAATTGTAAATAATTGCGGTCCCAACACCGATCTCTGAGGCACACCACTAGTCACTGATTGCCAGCCAGAATAGCACTCATTTATCCCCACTCTTTGCTTCCTGTTAGTCAACCAATCCTCTATCCATGCTAATACTTTACCCCTAACGCCATGCATCCTTATCTTATGCAGCAGTACCAAGATACAGTAAAAAGTGTTGTCTTATGTATTTACTGTACGATACAAGTGCATCAGGGTAGCAGAACAAAGTGCAGGATGCAGTGTTACAGCTGCTGAGAAGGTACAGAGACAGATCGACATTAACAATCCCTGATGCCATTTCACCTCCCCACCTCCATGTCTGGGAATATCAGGTTTAACCTGGTGCGGAGCCAAGTCCCCATTAGCACCTCCTGCTGGAGCTATCCCTGTATTTGAATGAGGGGTGGTCCCATCTTCAAACAGGAACCGCGACAGTTTGGCATCGAGCGAAGCTGCAGGCTGTTTCTTTAAGCCCACCTTCGACGTTTGGTCTGCCCTTTCTGCCAGACAGTTGGATGGTGGATTGTATGGATCTGTCCTTATGTGCCGAATATGGCTCGAATCTGATATGAATGTTCTTCACTGGACCTGAAATGGACTATGGCCAGCTGAGTTTCTCCAGCAATTTGTGTTTTTATGAGTTTCAGACCTCCAACATCTGCAGTTGTTCATTTTACATTCGATTTTTTGATCAGTAAAGGGAATCAAGGGTGATGGGGGAAAGAGGATTATCAGATCAGCCATGATCTCATTGACTGGCAGAACAGACTCCATGGGCTGAATGGCCTTCTTCTGCTCCTGCATCTTACGGCCTTATGGATTAATTTGGTAGATTTTGCAAATTGCAAACATGAGGATTATGAGCCTTGTCTTCTGCTGGGAGATTCTCTATGATTTTTATTTGTGTGTTTCCCGCACCTAACGATTACATCTCTTGGCCTCATAGCCTTCAGCAATTGCACAATCAGAAGTTAATTGCTTTTACACCACCACTTCCAGTCCATCAGGTGACTTTCAGTTATTGCTTCATTTTACCGTCGCTTGTGCTTGTCGGCAGACAACTGTTTCTTTTGAGCTTCACTGAAATGAATTGCCAGCCTGCAGATAACAAGCTGTGGGGCTGGATGAACACAGCAGGTCAAGCAGCATCATAGGAGCAGGAAAACTTGACGTTTCAGGCCTAGACCCACCTGCAGTGGCTGGTCCAGGTTGCGATTTGCCCCTGGGGTATGCATCGTCCTCCCCACAGAGCTATTGAATGCCATCAGGATCTCTGCCATGTCATGGCCATAAACTGGAGGCACTATAGCAGGCAACAGCGGCCAACTCCACTTCGATGGCCCAAAGGTCTTTTTTTATTCATTGGTGTCGCTGGCTAGGCAGCATTTATTGTCCCATCCCTAATTGCCCAGAGGGCAGTTTAGAGTCAACCGTGTTGCTGTGGGTCTGGAGTCACATGTAGGCCAGGCTGGCTAAGGATGGCAGTTTGCTTCCCTAAAGGACATTAGTGAACCAGATGGGCTTTTTTCTGACAATCAACAATGGATTCATGGTCATCATTAGACTCTTAATTTCAGATTTTTATTGAGTTCAAATTCCATGTGCTGCCATGGCAAGTGTATCTAAAATTGCTCTTGAACTGAATGGTTGCTAGGGCCATTGCAGAGGGTAGTTGCTGTGGGTCTGGTATCACATGTAGGCCTGGACCGAATAAGGACAATAGATTTCTTTCTCCAAACAGACATTATTTTCAGATATCTTGACAACAGCCGATATTAGTTGTCATAGTCACCATTACTGAGACCAGTTTTCAATTCCGGATTTATTTACTGATTCCAACTCCCATCTGCTGCAGTGGTGGGATATGAAACCATATCCCAGGGCCTCTGGATTGCTAAAAGAACCGCAGATGCTGGAGATATAAAACAAAGATGGAAATAGCTGGTGATACTCAGCAGGTCTGGCAGCATCTGTGGAGAGAGAAGCAGAATTAATGTTTCGGGCCCAGTAACCTGACTTCAGAATGGGATTACTCTGGATTGCTGGTCCAGTGATAATGCAACCTCATGGCAGTGTGGTGTCAAGATTGGGTCATTAAGTATAGTCCAAGCTGTTTCTCATCCAATAAGGGAATGGAGGGTTCGAGGGGAAGAGGAAGTGGAGTTGGGGATGATCAGATCAACCAGTGAGTGGCAGAGCAGACTCAATGGACTGAATGGCCTACCTCTGCTCCACTATTGAATGGTCTTATGTCCCTTAGGGCGCTATGTAAATGAAACTCTTTTTCTCATATAAGTCACTCTGGGCTGAAACACTGGGAGCGGGTGAAGAGTGTAACGGATAACATCTGTGTTCTCAGTCCAGGGATAAGGCTGAGATGTCCATTTGTTATTGCTCCAGGGTTTGTCACTGAAATAACTCCATTGAGGCCTCTATCGTATCACCAAGTCACCCTTTATTTATAGGCAGAGAGCCCTTGATCCAGCTCCCTCAGAGCGAGCTCTCAGAACCTCTGACACTCCTGTTTATATCTGTCAGCCAGGTCTCCCTGATTGGACCAGGTTAACAGCCCCAATCAGGGAACTCATACTCAATGAGGTCCACTCGACTGACCTCTCTATAGTCAGTACAGCCCTGCCCCTCTGAATCTGACGACATGGGCTGGTTCTGTTTTTTTTGTAGCTCCTCCTGAGGCGTTTTTAGCACCAGGCCAGGTTCCTCCAACTCAGCCATGTAACACACAGTAACTCGCTTCTTGTGCCTGGGGTGTCTCGGAAGAAATTTATTCTCTTCTTCAGGAGGCAAAGACTACGACGTCAGCTGTTTCCATCTCAGGCTCAGTAACTGAGGTGAGAGTTTACCCACCCATTCTCACCAAGTGCGAAGGAGCTACTGGTTGTAGCTTATGTCCCTGTTGGCACTCTGGGCACTGCCCCACTCACGTGGCTATGTCTGCATCCAATCCTGGCCACCAGGCGTAACTTCTCACCAATATTCTTCGGTTTGGAAAGGCCTGGCTGACCCTGGTAGAATTCAGCCAGTATCTGGCAGGGACCTTTACTCAGGATGATCACTCTGGCTACCAATGTTAATTTTTTCTTTATTCATTCACGGAATGAGGGCGTCATTGGCTAGGCAGCATTTATTGCCCATCCCTAATTGCCCAGAGGGCAGTTAAAAATCAATCACATTGTTGTATACGCCGTCCTCTCCTGCGATCCGGTCTCTCCGGGTCCAAAAAAGATTTCAATTCCTGTTGTGACGGCCCTTTGGTCTCCCTGCATCACCACCAGCTGTCTTGGTTTAGTCTGACACTGTCAGCTGTGACTGGAAGAGCGTCCACAAAATGTGAAACCGTTACGGACCCTTCCAGTGGCCATACCATTGGCGGTGTATCTGCCAGCGGGAGGTGGCTCAGTGCATTTGCTCCTTAGTGTCCCGGACGGTGTTCTAACTTGTAATTATACGCTGAGGAAGGGTCACTGGACCCGAAAGGTTAACTCTGATTTTTCTCCACAGATGCTGCCAGACCTGCTGAGCTTTTCCAGCAATTTCTGATTATGTTTGTAATCATATGCACTTAGTATCAGAACCCACCTGCTGAATTCAACCCGAAGAAGACCCAGCAAAGGTTTATGGTATGTCACTATTACAAATTTACATCTGTAAAGGGATTTCCTGGCTCCAAATATGACCACCTTCTCAACCTGGGCATATTTACGCTCTGCATTAGACTGAGTATCAATACCAGCGAGCCTTTACAAGGTATAACTTCAGTTCCGGTCTCTTAAGAGAAGCAGCTGGATCAGTCATCATTGATTGTAGTCACAGGCTCAGGCCCCAAGCTTGATTGGGCGAAATGTGATTGAGAAAGATTCACCTAGATCGGCACAATAATTTTCAATTAGAAAATGAGCGAAGCCCGAATTGAATACCTGGAAGTTTTTCAGGAAGGTCTGGGAACTATCGAAGGAGCCAAGGACACCTTGCCTGTTGACCAGGAAGCAATTTCATGCTTCTGCAAAACCCACCCAGTGCCATTAACCCAATAGACATCCACTCTTCAGGACAGATGTAACAAACTGGGGAGAGGTGTGGCTGTGGTTTCTGTGAACTTTGTTCTGGGAGATGGAGGTTATGGTGTCATAGAGTCACAGCAGCATAACGAGCCCAAATTGTTATGAGTACACACTCCCTGCTGACTGTCCTTTCCTTACCCCACTGCTGCTCCTATATTCTACCCCACCCCAACCACCACCAACACACACACACACACACATATATATACACACAGACACACACACATACACACACACACAGACTCACATACACACATACAAACACAGACACATATACACACACATACACACACTCACAAACATACACGCACACATATACACACACAAACACAGACACACACACACATACACACACACGTAGATCCACACACACAAACACACACACACATTCACACACAGACACACATATACACACACATACACACACACAGACTCACATACACATACACACACAAACACAGACACACATAGACAGACACACATATACACACACACACAGACATATACATGCACACAGACACACATACACACACACATGTATACACACACAGACTCACATACACACACAAGCACAGACACAGATATACACACAGACACACATAGACAAAGAGAGACACACATACACACATGTCGACACTGAAACAGACATACATGTACACACAGAGAGGCACAGATATAAACAAACAGACACGTGCACACATATATAGACACACACAGACACATAAACAGACATTCACAGACACATATACACAGATACAAACATACAGACAACACACATGTACACAGGCATATACACATGGACACATATACAAGCACACGCACTGTCACACACACACTCACATACATTGTCATGCACACACACTGTCACACACACACACATACCTTGTCATGTGCACACACTGTCACGCACTCACACACTAACACACACTGTCACACATGTACACTCACAGACACAAATTCACACACACTGTCTCTCACCCACAGTCATAGACACCAACTCTCACACACACTGTCATGCACACACAGTCACAGACACAAACTCTCTCTCACACACACACAAAAACACATACTGTCACACACATATTCACAGACACAAACACACACTGTCTCGCACACACCCACGCAAGCACGCACACACTCATGCACACACACACCGTTTCGCACAGACACACAAACTCTCTCTCACACACACGCAAACACTCACACACACACACAAACTCTCTCTCACACACACACACACACACACACACACAGTCACAGACACAAACTCTCTCTCTCTCGCGCACACTCACACACACACACACTGTCTTGCTACACACACGGACATAAACACACACACACACAAACAAACTCACACACAAACACACACTCTCACACATTCACACACACTGTCTCAGACACAGAGTCACAGACACAAACTCTCTCTCTTTCTCTCTCTCACACACACACAGGCATTAACTCTCTCTCTAACACACAAACACACACACACAAACTCTGTCTCTCTCACACACACAAACTCTCTCAATCATACACACACACAGACACAAACTCTCACACGCACATACACACACACGCACTGTCTCACACACACATAGACACAAACTCTCACACACACTCACACACTGTCACACACACACACCATCTTGTGCACACACAGACACAGACACACACACACTCACACACATGGTCTTGCACACACACACAAACTCTCAACACACAAGCACACACACACACATACAGACACACACACACACACACACACTCACAGACACAAACTCTCACTCATACACACACACAGACACACACACAGTCTCTCTCTCACACACAAACTCTCAACACACACAAACACGCACATACATACAGACACATACACACACACAGAAACACACACATACACACACACACACACACGAACATACAGACACACACACACAAACACACACACACATTCAGACACACACACAAACACACATACACACACGCACACAGACACAAACATACACACACACACACACACACACACACTCACACACACACACACACACACTCACACACACACGTAAACAAATTGCTACGTGCAGTGAATCACTGAAAACACGGCATTGAGGGTAGGTCAAGTTCATAGAGTCAATACCATGACCCTGTGTATCTCAGCATCAACTCTAAACATAACCTTTAACACAAGGAACTGGCAATGTGTTAATCTGAGAGATCTCCCTACGGCGAGAGATGCCACTACCCCCCCACATTCATTTCCCACTCACACATGCCTCCACCCCCACACCCATTCCCCACACAACCCTCCCCCCATCTCATACGCCCCTCCCACACTCATGCCTCAGACACACCCATTCCCCCCAAACAACCCCACCCCTATACCCATTCTCCCCTCTAACACAACTCCATCCCCCATGCCCATTCTCCTCCCCCAAACAACCCCGTTCCCCCATATCCATTCTCCCCTGCCACACAACCCCATCCCCCATAGCCAATCGCTCCCCCCCAACACAACCCCATCCCCCATACCCATTTGGCCCTCTAACACAACCCACCTCCATAGCCATTCACTTCCCCCCCACACAAACCCACCCCCCATTCCCATTCTCCCCTCTAACACAACCCCAGCCCCCATACCCATTCTCCCCCAACACAACCCCAGCCCACATACACATTCCCCCACACACAACCCCATCCCACATACCCATTCTCCCCTCTAACACAACCCCAACCCCATACCCATTCACCGACCCCACACAACCCCATCCCCCATAGCCATTCGCTTCCCCCCCCCCACACAACCCCATCCCTCATACCCATTCTCCCCTCAACACAACCCCATCCCCCATACCCATTCTCCCCTCTAATACAACCCCACCCCCATATCCATTCTCCCCGTCACACAACCCCACACCCATACCCATTCTATCCCCACACACAACCCCA
>JAHRHZ010000092.1:10321680-10333908 GCA_024137785.1 Ginglymostoma cirratum | reverse complement strand
CCATTCTCCCCTCTAACACAACCCCACACCCATACCCATTCTCCCCGTCACACAACCCCACACCCATACCCATTCTACCACCCCACACAACCCCATCCCCCATACCCATTCTCCCCTCTAACACAACCCCAGCCCCGTACCCATTTTGCCCCCCACACAACACCATCCCCCATACCCATTCTCCCCTCTAACACAATGCCATCCCCCATACCCATTCACCCCCCCGACTCAACCCTATCCCCCATAGCTATTCACTCCCCCCTACACAACCCCATCCCCATACCCATTCTATCCCCCCAAACAACCCCAACCCCATACCCATTCTCCCCCCCAACACAACCCCACCCCCCCATAGCCATTCGCTGCCCCACATAATCCTGTTCGCCCATACCCATTCTAACCCCCCACACAACCCCATCCCCCATACACATTCTCCCTCACACACAACCCCACCCCATACCCATTCTACCCCCCCACACAATCCCATCCCCCATACCCATTCTCCCCCCCACACAACCCCATCCCCATACCCATTCGCAACCCCCCAACACAATCCCGTTCCCCAAATCCACCACCCGCTCCCACAACGCCATCCCCCACACCCATTCTCCACTCCCACATGCAACCCTCCCCCATACCCATTCTCCCCTCCCACACGACACCCTCCTCCATACACATTCCCCCTCCACGCGCCCGGACCCCACCTCCTCCATCTCGATCACACATTCACTCAGTAACATCACATTAGGAACAGCGCAATGACACCTCAGAATGATTCCAGCAGACAGAGTCCATTCCTTCCTTAGGGATCATGCCAGCCCTCTGCAGGAGTAGCACAGTCATTCTTCAGTAACCTCTCCTCCCCAGCTTCAGCTGAACATCTAATTCTCCATTCTCCCTTTCTCATCACCTTAGACACCTCAGTTAGTTCAAAACCCTCCTTGATGGGATAACTGAAGTAATGTGTCCTTTGCAACCCATTAGGAATTTGGGATTTAGTTTTGAGGGGTGCTGTGAATGTTGGCAGAAATCAGGAAGAGATTTCAAACATTTCAAAAGCTGCAGTTGATTGATGTTTGCCGGGTAAGTGGGCTGAAGGGTGAACAAATCAAGCTGGACACACTGAACTAAGCTTCAGCTTGGTGCTGAGGAAATGAACAGCAGGCTCAAATGGCTGAATGGCCTTCAGTCACTTGGGCTCAAATCATTGGAATATCCTCCAAAAACATCTCTGCCTCTTCCCCACATTGCCCCCGCCATCTCTTTTTCCATCTCTGTCTCCCCGTGTTTCTCTCTGAATCTCTTTCACTCTATCTCTCTCTTTCCCTCAGTCTGTCTCTCTTTATCTCTCTTTGCCTTTCTGTCTCTCTCTGTATTTCTCTGTCTCTCCCTCTTTCTATCACTCTTTCTGTAAGCTTGCAGATGACACCAAAACTGGAGGTGTAGCAGACTGTGAAGAAGTTTTCCTCAGAGTACAAGAGGACCTTGACCAGATGGGCAGATGGGCCAAGGAGTGGCAGATGGAGTTTAATTTAGATAAATGTGAGGGTGCTGCATGTTGGAAAGGCAAATCAGGACAGGACTTATACTTAATCCTAAGGGCCTGGGGAGTGCTGCTGAACAAAGACATCTTGGAATGCAGGTTCATAGCTCCTTGAAAGTGGATTTGCAGGGAGACAGGATAGTGAAGAAGGTGTTTGGTACACTTGCCTTTATTGGTCAGTACATTTATAGGAGTTGGGAGGTCATGTTTCAGTTGTACAGGGCATTGGTTAGGCCACATTTGGAATACAGCGTGCAATTCTGATCTCTCTGCTATAGGAAGGATGTTGTGAAGCTTGAAAGGGTTCAGAAAAGATTTACAAGGATGTTGCCAGGGTTGGACAATTTGAGCTACAGGGAGAGGCTGAATAGGCTGGGGCTATTTTCTCTGGAGCATCGGAGGCTGAGGGGTCACCTTGCAGAGGTTTATAAAATCATGAGGGGCATGGATAGAGTGAATAGACAAGTCCTTTTCCACCAAGGTAGGGGAGTCCAAGGTGAGAGGGGAAATATTTTCATGCAGAGGGTGGTGCGTGTATGGAATGAGCTGCCAGAGGAAGTGGTGGAGGCTGGTACAATGACAGCATTTAAGAGGCACCTGGGTGGGTATATGAACTGGAAGGGTTTGGAGGAATATGGACCCAATGCTGACAAACGAGACTAGATAAATTTAGATAACTACTTGGCTTGGATGAGTTGGACTGAAGGGTCTGTTTCCGTGCTGTACATCTCTATGACTCTCTTCTCTTTGACTCTCTATGTTTCTCTCTTTCTTTCTCTCTCTCTCTTTCTGCCTCTCTCTGTCTTTCTCTTTCTCTCTTTCCCTATGTTTCTATCTGTCTGTTTCTCTCTTTCTCTCTGCATCTCCTCCATTAACAGGCTCATAAAATCCTAATTCTTTGATGAAGCATTTCAGCTTCCTGTCCTAAGCTTCTGAGGCTGCTTCATGTCAACATGTGTTTGATAATCGCTGCTGTCAGAGATTTCCTTCAAAGAAGGCATTAAACAAATGCATATTGCTGGAGTAGTCTATAAACACAGATTGCTGATGGGTGTTAATGCAAAGAATCCATTCAGCTCTTATGGCAAGTAGTCACTGATTGTACTCAGTAAACATGTGCCAGTGAGTCATTGCACAGGTCCTTAATCTAATCCTGAGCTCCTGTTACCAGTCACAAAGCTGCTGATGATCTGAAACCCCCTTTCAATTAGACAGCTATCCTGCAAATTACACACTTCATTCTGTAGTTCTTGATTTAATTAGGAAACAGTGCAGCCCTAAGGTGGAGCAAAAACAGAAGTTGCTGGAAAAGCTCAGCAGCATCTGTGAAGAAGAAAAAAAATCAGAGTTAACGTTTCGGGTGCGATGACCCTTCCTCAGAACTCAGAGCTGTTTGTGGTGGAAACAATCTCTGACTGCCATGGGGTTAAAACTCCTGGTTCGAATCCCCCCTTTCTTTCATGGGACGTGGACATCACTGACATTTCTTGCCTCCCTCCCTGCCCACTCACCTTCGTCCCTAGTCATCATTTCAGGGCCATTTAAGAGTTAAGACAAGGGCTGGTGCTCCCACGCATCTGCTGCCCTTCGAGCTGGAAGTGGTCGTGGGTTTTGGGAGGCTGCGATTGAAAGGGTCTGGGTGAGTTGCTGCAGTGCATCTTATAGATGCTACATACTGCTGCAACTGAACGTCGGTGATAGAGGAAGCGATTAATTGTGGTGCTAATATTGCAGGCTGCTTTGTCCTGGATGGTGTCAAGCTTCTGAGTGTTGTTGGAGCTGCACCCATCCAGGCAAGTGGGGAGTATTCCATCCCACTCCTGACCTGTGCCTTGTAGATAGTGGACAGGCTTTGGGAACTTAAGAGGTGGGCTACTCACTGCAGGATTCCTAGCCTCTGACCTGCCAATGTGTTTATATGGTGGGTCCAGTTCAGTTTCTGGTCAATGACAAGGTATCGCATGGTGGGTTTTTGAGTAAGGTTAAATATCATGGGATCCAGGGAGAGCTAGCCAATTGGATACAAAACTGGATTGAAGCTCGAAGACAGAGAGTGGTGGTAGAGGGTTGTTTTTCAAACTGGAGGCCCGTGACCAGCGGTGTGCCACAGGGATCGGTGCTGGGTCCACTGTTATTCATTATTTGTGTAAATGATTTGGATGAGAATTTAGGAGAAATGGTTAGTAAGTTTGTGGAATACACCACGATCGGTGGTATAGTGGACAGTGAAGAAGGTTATTTGAGTTTAGTTTACATAAATGCAATGAGGTGTTGCATTTTGGTAAGGCAAACCAGGACAGGATTTACACAGTCAATAGTAGGGCCCTGGGGAGTGTTATAGAACAACGTGATCTAGGTGTACAGGTTCATAGCTCCTTGAAAGTGGTGTCACAGGTAGACAGGGTGATGAGGAAGGCATGCTAGCTTTCATCAGTCAGACCACTGAGTATAGGAGCTGGGATGTCTTGTTTCAACTGTACAGATGTTGGTGAGACCACACTTGGAGTACTGTGAGCAGTTCTGGTTGCCCTACTACAGAAAAGATATTGTTAAACTAGAAAAAGTACAGAAAAGATGTATTGGGATACTACCTGGACTGGAAGGTTTGAGTTATAAGGAGAGGCTGGATTTGCTGGGATTTTTCTCTCTGGAGTGTAGGACACTATGTGCTGACCTTATGGAGGTCTATAAAATCATGAGAGGTGCAGATCAGGTAGATAGCTGACAGTTTTTACCCAGAGTCTGAGGCTAGAGGGCATAGGTTTAAGGTGAGAGGGGAAAGATACCAAAAGGTGCAGAGGGGTATTTTTTTCACACAGAGGGTGGTGTGTGCCTGGAATGGGCTGCCAGAGGTAGTGGTGAGGTGAGTACAATTTTGTCATTTAAGAAACATTTAGACAGATACATGGATGCGATAGGTATGGAGGGATATGGACCAAACACAGGCAAATGGGACTGGTTTACACTGGAACTGGGTGCAAATACTCTGGTGGTTGGAGTCATAGGAGGATGGCACATAGGAGGATGGTTGCTGTTGTTGGCGGTTAATCATCTCAGCAACAGGACATCTCTGCAGGATTCCCTCAGGATAGTGTCCGAGGCCCAACCATCTTCAGCTGCTTCATCAATGACCTTCCCTCCATCATAACGTCAGAAGTGGGGATGTTCACTGGACAAGTTGGGCTGAAAGGCCTGTTTCCATGCTATAGACCTCTATGATTCAATGACTCTGATGTTAAACCCGAGGATGCTGATAGTAGTGTTTCAATGATGGTAATCATTAGGGGGAGGCGATGGCCTAGCGGTATTATCGCTGGACTGTTAATCCAGAGACCTGGATAACATTCTGGGGGTCTGGGTTTGAATCCCACCATGGTAGAATATGAATTTAATAAAAATATCTGGAATTAAGAATCTAATCATGACCATGAACCTATTGCTGATTGTTGGAAAAAACCCATCTGGTTCACTAATGTCCTTTAAGGACAGAAACTGTCATCCTTAGCTGGTCTGGCCTACATGTGACTCCAGACCCACAGCAATGTGCTTGACTCTTAATGATCTCAATTAGGGATGGGCAATAAATGCTGCCTGGTCAGCGATACCCTCATCCCGTTAACGAATAAAAAATTATTCCAAATAAAAAATAAGATTTACTCTTACTGGAGATGGTCATAGCCTGGCATTTGTGTGGCGGGAATGTTATTTGCCACTTGTCAGCCCAAGCCTGGATATTGTCCAGATCTTGTTGCATTTGAACATGGACTGCTTCAGTATCTGCGGAGTCACGAATGGTGCTGAACACTGTGCAATTATTGGCGAACATCCCCACGTCTGACCTGATGATGGAGGGAAGGTCATTGATGAAGCAGCTGAAGATGGTTAGGCCTAGGACGCTACCCTGAGGAACTCCTGCAGAGATGTCCTGGAGTTGAGATGACTGACCTCCAACAACCACGACCATCTTCCTATGTGTCAGGTATGACTCCAACCAATTCAGCTCTTTTGTCCGTGTTTGAACCAAGGCTGTAATGAGGTCAGGAGCTGAGTGGCCCTGGAGGAACCCAAACTGGGCGTCACTGAGCAGGTTATTGCTGAGCAGGTGCTGCTCGATAGCACTGTTACTGACACCTTCCATCACTTTACTGATGATCGAGAGGAGACTGATGGGACGGTAATTGGCCGGGTTGGATTTTGTGTACTGAACATACCTGGGTAAATCTGCACATTGTCGGGTAGATACCAGTCTTGTAACTGTACTGGAACAGCTTGGCTAGGGGAGCGGCAAGTTCTGGAGCACAAGTCTTCAGTACTATTGCCGGAATGTTGTCAGATCCCATAGCCTTTAGTATCCAGTGTCTCCAACCGTTTCTTGATATCATGTGGAGTGAATGGAATTGGCTGAAGGCTGGTATCTGTAATGCTGAGGAAGGTTGCTGCAAAAGCTTCAGCTGAGCCACACTTGGTGGTTGACATTGAAATCCCCCACCCAGAGTACGTTCTGTGCCATCCTCATCCTCTAAGTGTTGTTCAACATTGAGAAGTACTGATTCATCAGGGGAGGGAGGGCAATACGTGGTAATCAGCTGGAGGTTTCCTTGCCCATGTTTAACCTGAAGCCACGAGGCTTCATGGGGTCCAGAGTTAATATTGAGGACTCCGAGAGCAACTCCCTCCCGAATGTATCCCATTGTGGCCCCACCTCTACCGGGTCTGTCCTGCCAGTGGGCCAAGACATACCAGGGATGGTAATGGTGGTGTGTGGGACATTGTCCTTAAGTTATGATTCTGTGAGTATGACTATGTTAGGCTGTTGCTTGACTAGTCTGGGAGACAGCTCTCCCAATTTTGGCACAAGGCCCCAGGTGTTAATGAGGAGGACTTTGCAGGGTCTTTTGGTCTTGTTGATCCATTCCTTGGAGATTTTATTTAGCAGTTGATGTGGCTGTTTCACTTGTAGGGCTATTTCAGAATGCAGCTAAGTCAACCACATTGCTGTTTATTCTATTTTTATTATTCATCCAACACCCAACGTAAGTAAAGACAATCTTGCGTTGATAACACATCCTTCATCTCATGGTTTTCCAAAGCAGTTTTCAGCCAATGGCAGACTTTTAGAAATGCAGGGACGGACGGTTAAGGATTCTATATAAATCCAAAGTCTGGCTTTGTTTCTTTCCTCTGTTTATTTTTCATCCCTAATTTTCACCGCTCTCCTATTCATCCAGTCCCTAAACTCTGGGATTCCCTCTCTTTCATCCATTGTTCATTCCAGAAACTCGGGGTAGGCATCATTTTGCAAGGCCAGCATTTGTTGCTTATCCCTAACTGCCCTTGAATTGAATGGTTTGCTCAGGCCTTTCTGGAAGGCAGTTAAGAGTCAACAATATCACTGTGGGTCTGGAGTCACATGTAGGCGTGACAAGGTAAGGATGGCAGATTCTCCTCCCTGGAGAAAATGAGTGAACCCAGACAATTTGTTACAACAATCAATAATTAAAATATCTTGGTCACTGAGATACAAGTTCCCATTTTACTAATTGAATTTATATTTCATCAACGTCCCCATGAACTACATGTCCAATGACATCACCACTACACGTTCATCACTGTAAGAGCAACATGGTGGCTCAGTGGTTAGCGCTGCTGCCTCACGGCGCCAGGGACCTGGGTTTGATTCCACCCTCGGGCGACTGTCTGGAGTTTGCACGTTCTCCCTGTGTCTGTGTGGGTTTCCTCCGGGTGCTCCGGTTTCCTCCCACAGTCCAAAGATGTGCAGGTTAGGGTGGATTCACTGTGAGAAATACAGGGATAGGGTGGGATGCTCTTTGGAGGGTGAGTGTGGACTCGATGGGCCAAATGGCCTGCTCCCACACTTTGGGGATTCTATGATCTCCCCCTACAATGCTCTTTAAAAGCTACCTCATAGAGCTGTATGGCAGTCCAATTCATTCATGCCAACCAAGTATCCTAAATTAATCTAGTCCCATTTGGCCCATATCCCTCTAAACCCTTCCTATTCATGTGCCCATCCAGGTGCCTTTTAAATGTGACCCCTCTGTGTGACCCCTTAGGTCCCTTTTAAAACTTGCCCCTCTACTTTAAACCAATACCCTCTAGTTTTGGACTCCCCCACACTGGGAAAAAGGATCTTGGTTATTCACCCTATCCATGGCCCTCACTATTTTATAAACCTCTATAAAGTCACCCCTCAGCCTCTGCTGCTCCAGGGAAGAGAACCCCGTCCTATTCAGCCTCTCCCTATAGCTCAAACCCTCTGAACAAACTTTCTGCCCCAATATCTCCCGGTACAACCCGTAGCCAAACATAACTCCCCCGCCCCTGCAGAACACCCTTGGGATGTTGTCTGACATTCTGGGCACTACGTAAATGCAGGTTGTTGTTGTTGCCAGCGTCGCTAGTTTTGAAAGCAGCACGGTGTAACCGAAGGTCTGCGAAAGGCTGGGGAGTTTTATCCCTGTCGCTGCTGTCCCTTACTTGACCCTGACAACCAGACAGCTTGCTGCTTTCACCATTTAATCTGAGGCTTAGACTCAGGGGATGATGTCATTAGTCTGAGGTTATTCCCTGTCTGTGTAACATGCATGTCCCCAAGTGCAACTGTAGGGCTATTCCCTCGTGCCTGCGCCGATCGCACTGTTCCATTTTAATTTAGGCTTTAAAGCAAGAATTGGATGCCTCACTGACAATCTTGCGTTGATAACACATCCTTCGTCTCATGGTTTTCCAAAGCAGTTTTCAGCCAATGGCAGACTTTTAGAAATGCAGGGACGGACGGTTAAGGATTCTATATAAATCCAAAGTCTGGCTTTGTTTCTTTCCTCTGTTTATTTTTCATCCCTAATTTTCACCGCTCTCCTATTCATCCAGTCCCTAAACTCTGGGATTCCCTCTCTTTCATCCATTGTTCATTCCAGAAACTCGGGGTAGGCATCATTTTGCAAGGCCAGCATTTGTTGCTTATCCCCAACTGCCCTTGAATTGAATGGTTTGCTCAGGCCTTTCTGGAAGGCAGTTAAGAGTCAACAATATCACTGTGGGTCTGGAGTCACATGTAGGCGTGACTAGGTAAGGATGGCAGATTCTTCTCCCTGGAGAAAATGAGTGAACCCAGACAATTTGTCACAACAATCAATAATTAAAATAGCTTGGTCACCGAGATACAATTTCCCATTTTACCCCCTGTGTTGTAACTTACGCCAAAGCCCATTCAACTATCCTCTGATCCTTCTTGAACTGCCTTTTCACTTTGATTTTGGAAAATCCATACCCATTTTCAAACCCTTCCCCAGCCTTTTGCCCCTCCCGTTCTCTGCGTAACTCTCCCCCGACTCAAGAAATAGGAGCTGGAGTAGACCGCTTGTCTGTCAAGCCTGCTTTGTGTAAAAGCAAAGTATGCTCTGCATCAGAGATCTGAAATGGAAAGAGAAATCACTGGAGAAACTCAAGAGGTCTGGCAGCATCTGTGTGGGGAGAGAGATAGACAGAATAAACTAAGTTAATGTTACAGGTTATAAACGTAGACAGTGCTGGAGAAACTCAGCAGGTCTGGTAGTTTCTGCCGGGACAGATACTGAACAGGATTGGAAAGTGTTGGTCTTTTTATGCTGTTGACAGAGGTGAATGAGGAACCCATGGAACTTTGGGCACCATGGTGGCACAGTGGTTAGCACTGCTGTCTCACAACACCAGGGATGTGGGTTCGATTCCACCCTCGGGTGACTATCTGTGCGGGGTTTGCACATTCTCCCTGTGTCTGTGTGGGAATCCTCCGGGTGCTCTGGTTTCCTTCCACAGTCCAAAGATATGCAGGTTAGGGTGGATTGGCTGTGCTAAATTGCCCCATAGTGTCCAGGGGTTTGCAGATTAGGGGGATAAGTCTGGGTGGAATGCTCTGAAGGTTGGTGTGGACTTGTTGGGCTGAATGGCCTGTTTCCACGCTGTAGGGATTCTATCAGGTGCTGAGGGTGCCCAGAGTGAAAGACAAGTTAATGGTAGTAAAGGAGTGATCTTGATATAAAATAGATGTTCGTGGCATCTGTGGATAGTCAATGACAGGTCAGCTTTGCTAAGTGTGGATCTGCACAATCAAGACATGGAAGGGAAGGGCTGAGAGTTTAATCAAACTGAGGATGCTGTTGAACTCAAGGCTGGAAAAGGCCTAAAGAGAGAATGAGATGCTGTTTCTGCAAGCTAGTGTTGTGTTTATTTGCAGCAAGCCTAGGGCAGAAATGTTAGCATGAGAGCAAGAGAGTTTACTGAAATGGGGAGGAACTGGGAGGTGGGGTTTATTCCTACAGAGGGGAGGTGTTCCACAAAGCAGTCACCCTGTCTGTGTACGATCTCACTGATGTAGAGGAGATCACACAGTGAACAGTGTAGATTGAAAGGAGCACAAATGAAATCTGCTTCCCCTGGAAGGTGTGGGTCCGGGACAGAGGACAGTGAGGCAAATGGGAAGGGGGTGAGGGAATGTTAAGAGATATGGAGGATTGGGCCAGGGTCCCCTGGAGGGAACAGTCCCTGTGGACAGTTGAGGGGAGGGGTAGTGGATCAATGGGCTGAAAAATGGCAGATGGAGTTCAATCTGGATAAATGTGAGGTATTGCATTTGGGACAACACACAAGGGTAGGGCTTATACAATTAATGGTAAGGCCTCGGGTTGTGCTGTAGAACAGAGGGACCTAGGGGTACGTAATTCCTTGAAGTTTGCATCACATTCAAACAGGGTGTCTAAAAAGGCATTTGGCACACTTGCCTTCGTTGCTCAGTCCTTTGAATGTGGGAGTTTAGGCGTCATATTAAGTTTGTACAGGACATTGATGAGGCCTCTCCTGGAATACAGTGTCCATTTCTGGTCGCCCAGTTATAGGAAGGATTTAATTAAGCTGGAGAGGGTTCAGAAGAGATTTACCAGGATGTTGCTGGGTATGGAAGGTTTGAGTTACAGGGAGAGGCTGGCCAGGCAGAGACTTTTTTCACTGGAGCGTAGGAGGTTGAGGGGGTGACATTATAGAAGATTATAAAATAATGAGAGGCATAGATAGAGTTAGTGATAGTTGTTTTTACCCTAGGATGGGGTATTTCAAGACAAGGAGGCACATTTTTAAAGTGAGAGGAGAGAGATTTAAAAAGACATGGGGGGCAAATTTTTTACACAGAGAATGGTTTGTGTGTGGAGTGAACTTCCAGAGGAAATGGTGGGTGCGGGTACAGTTACAACGTTTAAAAGACACTTAGATAAGTAGATGAATGGGAAATATTTGGAAGGATATGGGCCAGGAGCAGGCTGGTGGGACTAGTTTAGTTTGGGATTACGTTTGGCTCGGACAAGTTGGACTGAAGGGTCTGTTTCCATGCTATGTGACTTTGTGACTCTATGACACTATGTGTTTGGTGGTGATGTCCTTCTGGAGGAGACGGACATAGTAGAAGGGGTGATCCTTTGGATGTGGAGGTTAGGGGGCGGAGAGTGAGGACAAGACGAACCCAATTGTTGTTCTGGGGTTGATGGGAAGGGGTGGGGGCAGAATTATGGGAGGTGGCTCAGTTGAGGCAAAAAGAACAAGTGTGGGACTGGGTATCGTTGGCTGGACCGGCCTTTGTTGTCCCTAATTGCACCCTGAGAAGGTGGGGGAAGAGCTGCCTTCTCGAACTGCTGCAGTCCATGTGCTGTAGGTAGACCCACAATGCCATTAGGGAGGGAATTCCAGGATTCTGACCCAGCGACACTGAAGGAACAGCGATATATTTCCAAGTCGGGATGAGGAGTGGCTTGGAGGGGAACTTGCAGGAGGTGGTTGTCCCATGTATCTGCTGCCCTTGTCCTTCTAGATGGGAGCAGACACTTACTGCTGGAAGTAAAAGTTTCCGTGACACTATTTCAAAAAACAACAATGGAATTATCCCACGTGTCCTGACAAATATCATTAATACACAGACCACCTGCTCAATCCCACACCGCTGTTTATGGGAGCTTGCAGTTTGCAAATTGGCTGTTCCATTTCCAGATTATGCTATCATTTCAATAGCGCGGCACTCCCTCAGTACTCACCCTCTGACAGTGCGGCGCTCCCTCAGCACTGACCCGCCGACAGTGCGGCGCTCCCTCAGCACTCACCCTCCGACACTGCAGCACTCCCTCAGCACTGACCCTCTGACAGTGCAACCCTCCCTCAGTACTGACCCTCCGACAGTGCGGCACTCCCTCAGCACTCACCCTCTGACACTGTGGCACTCCCTCAGCACTGACCCTCTGACAGTGCGGCACCCCCTCAGCACTGACCCTCCGACAGTGCGGCACTCCCTCAGCACTGACCCTCCGACAGTGCGACACTCCTTCAGCACTGACTCTCCGACAGTGCGACACTCCCTCAGCACTGACCCTCCGACAGTGCGGCGCTCCCTCAGCACTGACCCTCCGACAGTGCGGCGCTCCCTCAGCACTGACCCTCCGACACTGCGGCACTCCCTCAGCACTGACCCTCCGACACTGCAGCACTCCCTCAGTACTGATCCTCCGACACTGCAGCACTCCCTCAGCACTGACCCTCCAACAGTGCAACCCTCCCTCAGTACTCACCCTCCGACACTGCGGTACTCCCTCAGCACTGACCCTCCAACAGTGTGGCCCTCCATCAGTACTGACTCTCCAACAGTGCGG
>JAHRHZ010000092.1:10263154-10313156 GCA_024137785.1 Ginglymostoma cirratum | reverse complement strand
ATGAAGGGTTTAGGCCCGAAACGTCGAGTTTTCCTGCTCCTATGATGCTGCTTGACCTGCTGTGTTCATCCAGCCCCATGCTTGTTACCTCCTATTCCCTGTAGTTTGTTTTGCCTTCAGCTACTAATCCAATTTCCCCATGTAAGTCACAATTGAATCTGCCTTCACTCTTCACTAAAAACATACACCGTGTTAAGATTTTCTCAGGTGGCCTTTGGTTCTTTTTCCTATTAATTTAAATTGTGTCCTGTGTTTCTTGACCCTTTCACCATTTCCTTTCCCTCTTGTTTAGATGCCTCAAGACTCAATGTCTTTATCAAATCTCCTCTTAACCATCTCTTCTCCAGTGTATAATCCCTGCTTTTTCAATCTATCTGCGTAACTAAAGTTACAAATCTATTGAACCATTTAATCTTGTCCTGCACTTATTAAACCTTCCAAAAGTGACATCCAGATTGGGCACAGTGCTCCGACTAAAGCCCAAGCAATGTTTTATAGCTGCTTATCATCACTTCCGTTCTGTTCTCCATTTATAGACCCCAGGCTCTCATATGCCATTCTCCCATTGGGCCCTGTCACCCTCAGTGCTTTCTGCACCCCTCTCTTGGTTGGTCTTTCTATTCCTGCACCCCGTAGAATTGTGCCCTTTCGTGCATGTTGCATTGGTCTTGTTCTACCTATCAAGTTGTTTACTCAGTTGACTGGCAAGCTGGTTTGCTATGCAGAGAAATGCCAACAGCATGGGTTCAATTCCCACACCAGCTGAGGTGACCATGAATCATAGAATCCCTACAGTGTGGAATGAGGCCATTCAGCCCATTAAGTCAACATCGACCCTCTGAAGAGCATCCCACCCCCCCATCCTATCCCTATAACCCTGCACTTCCCATGGCCAATCCACCCTAACGTGCACATCTTTGGACTGTGGGAGGTAAACCCATGCAGACACGGGGAGAATATGCAAACTCCACAGTCACCCAAGGGTAGACTTGAACCCAGGTCCCTGGTGCTGAGAGGCATCAGTGCTAACCATTGAGCTACTGTGCCACCCCAGAAAATCTCTCCTTCTCAACTTCTCCCCTCACCTGAGGTTTCTCATAGAATCCCTGCATTGTGGAAACAGGCCCTTCGGACCAACAAGTCCACACTGACCCTTGGAGCACCCCACTCAGACCCAATCCCTGTAACCAACCTGAGCTATACATCCCTGGACACTATGGGCAATTTAGCACGGCCAATCCACTTAGCCTGCACATCTTTGGACTGTGGGAGGAAACCGGAGCACCTGGAGGAAGCCCATGCAGACACAGGGAGAATGTGCAAACTCCACACAGTCGCCCGAGGGTGGGATCGAACCTGGGTCCCTGGCACTGTGAGGCAGCAGTGCTAACCACTGAGCCACCATGCCACCCCAGGGTGAAGTGACCCTCTCTCTAATGAAAGCAGCTTATGGTCCAGTAGGACTATGGCAACTTTACCCATTTGAGTTATAGCTCCCTTTTAGTTATGTATAATTGCAATAGATCGATCCACTTCAATGTGGCCAAGCTCTAAACGGTGCCAAGCAGGAGGTGTTTGCCACAAAACATAGGGCAGCATGGTGACTCAGTGGTTAGCACTGCTGCCTCACAGTGGCCAGAGACGCGGGTCCAATTCCACCCTCAGAGGGCAGTCTGTAGGGGCTTTGCACATTCTCCCTGTATCGGTGTGGGTTTCCTCCCACAGTCCGAAGATATGGAGTTTAGGTGGATTGGCCATGGGATTTTGCCCGATAGTATATAGGAACGTGCAGGCTAGGTGGAGTAGCCATAGGAAAATACCGAATTACAGGGATGGAGTGGGAGCCTCTGTGGAGGATCAGTGCAGACTCGATGGGGCAAATCGGCTCTTTCTGCACTGTAGGGATTCTATGTTCCAGATTTCTCAGTACCTCAACAATCCTCATGGGATTGTGGGCAAGAATTCCATAAAGTTCCTTTGCCTGGATGACACTGTCACATTCAAGCTAAACCAGAAATGGAAGTTCATACAGTGCTCCTCACATCTATTCAAAGGCTTCTCAAAGGTGTTCAGTTTCTACCAGATGCCCATGGTGCCAGCAAGGGATACCCTGCCCCAAAAAACACAAGGCCAGAGTTGGTCACCCCTATTTACCCTTCCCTGTGGGTGGTTCTGATCACAGTGGATAAGAGACAGCATGGTGCAAAACAAAGGAATGTGGTGTACCATCCTGGATGGAAGCAGGTCAGCAAGAACGACTCTGGCAGCCAGAAAGAAAACATGCATACGGGACAATACTGGGACTGAGACAGCACATTTATCAGGAAAGGCTATACAAGCTCAGGCTCTCCTTGTGTGTGGACAGAAGGCTGAAGAGTGAGGTGCTCGAGGTTACAGAGGGGCTTGTTAGAGTAGGAGTGGAGATGTTTCCAATTGTAGCAGTGATCGTGATCTATCCCTGCACCAATTTCTCATGCTCTTAAACCTGTAGTGGGAGAAAAGATTGAGAGGTTCGAGTGAGACTCACTTTTAGATAAACGTCTATGACTTAAGAGTCTGTTTTTAAAAGAGCAAGATGGCTTGCATTAGAGCAAAACAAAAGATCTCTCTGCTCCACTTTAGAAAAGACTCAATTGGGAATGTCAGGATTCAATTCCAAATGCATTGCCAACACTTGGCATGTAGACTAGTAATCCAGAGGCTTGGTCAAATGCTCTGATCAAATTCTAATTTGGAATTGAAAGTTAGTCTCATTAAGGGTGACCATAAAGCATATCAGCAATTCTCATTAAAAAACCAACCTCATTTACCAATATAATAAACATACACATTTGTTAAAAAAAAAATAGTACTGTAGGAATCTTTGCTATTTTAAACACAATGCTCTTGACAGATTCTAAACAAACTCCAGGCAGGAATTTCCTGGCAGGATATTGAGGGAACAGATCAGAACCTCATTATTGTACCCCATTCAATTTCAGCTCTTGTCGAGCATGTGATATTAGACAGTCATCTGACCTAATCCCACCAGTTTGCTATGCAGTGGGATATATCAAAATAGTGCTCCTTTTCAATTAATTATCACTATCATTTACATCAATCAACCTCTGTCATTATGTCAGAATCATAGGCCAGAACTGATACAAGATGGGCTTTTTTGCTGCAGAGTCAGTATCAGGACACTGCCACTAATGGTCTTTAGGGAAGGACATTCACATGTACACCCAGGTCCACAGCAATATCATTGGTTAACTGGCCTCTGAAATGATCTGCCAAGATACTCAGTTCAAGGGTAATTAGACAGGAGAGGCACAGTCATAGTGGTAATGTCACTGGAATCCAGAACTCCAGGCGAACATTATAGGGAAATAATGTTCAATTCCCACAAAGGCAGATGGTGAAATCCAAATTCAGTAAAAATCTGGAGTCAATAGCTAGCCAAATGCTGACCATGTAACCACTGTCCATTGTAGAGAGAAATATGTCATCTCTTCCTGGTCTGGCTAGCAACATGTGACACCATCATCCCATGACTGGGGAAAAAAAGATGGTAACAAATGCTGGTCTTGTTAGCAACACTTGGACACCATGTAGAATAAAAAATCCTGTTTTAGCATAAGTGCCAACTCTCTCAGTTAGGAGATCAAACCATGCAAGGCTGTTTGGGCAGCACAGTGATCAGCACTGCCACCTCACAGCACCAGAGACCCGGGTTCCATTCCAGCCTCGGATGACAGTTTGTCTGGAGTCTGCACATTCTCCCTGTGTCTGCGTGGGTTTCCTCCCACCGTCCAAAGATGTGTGGGTTAAGTGGATTGGACGTGGGGCGGGGGAGTTTCGAATCTTGTTGGATTGCTCTACAGAGGGTCAGTATAGACTTGATGGGCCTCATGGCCTCTTTCCGTGCTGCTGGGATTCTATGAGATAAACCCAATCTTGTTGTCGCCTGCCAGCAAGCACACAAAGACCAGAGAGAAGACACAGCACAAGGTATTCATCAATATGTTTTAATTAAATCAATGACTTTGTTACAGGAATCTGGTACATCTGAGGCAACGTGCTGTTAAAAAAAACAAGTCGCAATTTATGTATGAATGTACGTATAAGCAAAAATAAATCCAAAAACAATTTAACACAAGGAATTATTGCAGATTTACTCTTTTCCCCCAAATCACAGTCGTGCTATTCGTTAGGTTTTACAGCACAGTCTCTGCACAGCATTCAAAACACATCAAGTTACTTATACTGAAGGCCATGCTAGCCCCAAGAGGTGACTGCATTTTGTTTCACTGTTCATCATCTAGATTCATCTTCAGCTGCATGTGTTGAGCTACCTGTGTTTGTAGTGGAAGTTTCCAAAACACCACCACCCTCACATTTTAGTACATTACGATAATGGCGAGGAAAAGATTTAGCATAAAATAAGCAGAGGAACTTCTCTTTGAAGATTTAAGTATGTGTGCTCAAATCATTAAAAGCATCTTCAAAGGAACTTGCGCAGCTTAATTTCCAGGGGCTGGTGAGGGGCTGCTGGCTGGTGTGAGAAACTGGGGAATGACTGGTTTCCCTCACTGCCCCATCATAGGCTGGCGCTCAGGGCCACAGAGACCAGACAGTTTATTCTGTTCACCCAGGATTGCATTGGTGCCTAGTGGAACTGGGGATTAATCACCCAACCAGAGCTGGGAATCCTGCCCCAGTTCTCACTCAATCCCTTGGAGTGGTGAATCATCTTCTGGCCAATCAATCAGCTTCTTATTGCCTGCACATGTTTCAGTCTGTGGGAAGGTTTGCACTCACAGGGATAGATATGTGACACTTTGCTTAGGAAGAAGAAAACTGTACGTTATCACTGTGTCTAGTCTGTACCATCGTATAAAGGGGGCAGTTTACCACGGAGTTAAGCCACAAGCTGAACTCTCAGCATGAAAACAGTTTTAAGACACAGGTACAAGCATCCACAAGGAGTGTCATTGGCAGGTGTCAGGCAGGTGTTTGCATGAGGTCTTCGTCCCTCACCCAGTGACGGTGATGAACATACAAGCAGAAGGGAAGAGCATGACTCTGGTCTCCAGAAGGACCGATTACGCCAGGCACTTTTCTGCTGGGACTATCAGAACTCGTCGGCTGACTTTGGACACTTACGCCTCCACACCCAGAACTGAGACCCACACCTGTTGCTAGACTGATGTTAACAATCGTCATGGGTGGGGGGTGGTGGTGGTGATGGTGGGAGTGCTGAGTCTCGGGTGTCACCAGAGAGGAACCTTTCCCACCGGGAACTTCAACCTCACCTATTTGTAGACATTTGCAAGGCTAAATGCAAAATAAAACAGGTCTACACCTCAATGAGACAGCAAAGGGCACAGAAGACATTTTCAAATCACACAGATCTCACAACAGAAAGGGGAGTGGGGAAACAAACACACAAAGGTTTTTATTTTGCGTTCACTGAACAGTGGTGAAACACTTGGTCCTTGGATATGGTTTAATAGGTACCAGGTAAAGCAACATCCCATCGTATGCACTTCTTGGTAAACCTCGACAGAACAGGAAACTTGGTTCCTCTTCTTGACGGAGTTTATCACAAACAGAGTGGGGAGAGGGATGGAACACCAATGCACTGGATGTTACAAAAGGCAAAGATACTCACTGACGCTCTTGCCTTTTGTTTAATGAGGCTGTCGCACTCCACATTGGCAAACTGTAATTGGTTGCCTTAAATAAAAAGCCAAAACATCACCAACACAACAGACTTTTTAGGGCAGGTGACAGTAGTGGAGCCATGGGGCCCACCCATCATTCCTATGCAACACAGGAAGCAAAACACAGGAAACAGGAGTACATGTCATGAGGCTTTTAAACCAAGTGAAAACTAGGACACAGAGTTTTCTTGAGGGGGTTGCAGACAGTGAACAGAAATCCAGCTCTCCAGGGAGTCAGTGGGGACACACAGATTGCAGCTCCAGATGCAGCATGAGCTTCTGGACAACTCTACTGCAGTGTTCCCAGGAAGTACCCTCTTCCAAACTGTATGCTCTGGTGTGGTCAATGAGCAACTTGCTGCTGTTCCATCCAGGGTCTGTGCAAGGGGGACCCCTTGGCCACATGGAACATGCACAAAGATAAGCCCTGGGATTGATTTTGAGTGGTAAAGGGTGGGGTGCACCCTCAGAAGCCTGACTCCCTGCTACATCCCACATGATAGGTACTCATTTCTCCAGTGATGACAGCGGGGAGAATGGGGCACACAAAAAGCTCTATTTACACAATCTTTCAATGACTGATCAACTGTGGCTGGGGTGAAGGAGCAGCAACGTACCTTTCTGCTATATCTCTTCACTTTGCCATGCAGTGCTATGGCTGCTAGGAACGTGGAAGAGTTGGGCTGTGACTGACATTAAAAGCCACTTGGGCGCACTCTAGAAAGCAGCCTTGTTGGGTTAAATGGGGTCCTTTCACTTGCTCTTTTGTGGCTATTCCCTCTCCTCTCCCATCACCAACTGCACTCCTGCAATATCACACCCTCCCCAACCCAACTTGTGCTGCCCAAGGAGGTAATGGGCGAGTGCGCTTAGCATCAGGGAGAACTAAATAGAGGGGTACAGGTAAAGGAGTCAAACGGTTGTTGCTATGAGTCAGGACGCACTGATTATAGGGCTCGGTAGGATTCCCAAGCTACAACAAGCTAATAGGTTAGAGCAGTGAATGCCCCAAGGCATGAGATTGACCATGTGGACCTGTTTGGGAGGCCATGGTTGGCTGCCTCAGAGTTAGTGACACCAAACCCCAACCGCTGCCCCTCCCAGACATGGAATGGTCCTGGGTTAAAGGGAGTGCCAGGGTCTTTCACTGCTGCCAATTCATTTTGGTACCCCTGTCAGAGATGACGTAAAAACACTGTAGGGTTTGACAGAAAGGGTAAACTACAATCGCCATGGTCCCCACCTCAACAAAGTGATGAGGAGCTGGGCCTACCTGAAGGACGGCGCAACGAAGGAAGAAGCCAATGAGATTTGTACAACAATGCTGGAGATTTACACCCACCCATGAATTAATTGGAGCGGCAGCAGTGACGAGTGCCCACTCAGTCAGCAAAATGACACCCTTAAGAGCTCTGATACCCAGTTAGATTTGGAACTCAGGTAGCCTGGATTTCACACCTCTTCCTTCAAATGGACATAAGCACTCGAGGTGCAGTTTATGATCACAGAAAAAGCAAAAACATACACAGAAATAAATAACATTGACCAAAAAAAACAGCATAAAACACAAGAGACAGAATCAAAAATCTAACCTATTTACAGACCAAGGTTGGGCTCCAAATATACATACTGGCCATTAAGACAACTGCATTTGTCTCATTCACATTTTTAAAAATAAAATGTTGTAATAATTCATTGGGAATGCAGCACGAGCACAATCAACAAAAACAGGTGCTGTTTGCAACTCAAGAGACTGTTTCACAGTGGGTGTAGGGATCCAGTTTTCAGGCTTTTACTTGTAAGTAAAGACTGATATAATACAAAAGGGGACACGAGTGGCAGATTATTTTAGCAATCAGTGGTGTCTGGGTGTGGCTGCGATAAATTTCCTTCCAGTACTCAAACAGGAAATGAATAGTTTTGAGACAGGCCATCAATATCCTCTGCCTCACATGCATCTTAATTCTGTACCAAAGGCTGAAAGGCATTTTGCTGTCTCAGCAAAGTTACTGTTAACTCATGCGTGAGCACAGAGAATCAGCTGGCTGCTCCATCACTGGGGCAATAGCAGCTCCAACCAGTCCCTTTCCTTTATAAAGGGAATGAAGCAAATCAACATCACCATACTTAGTACCAGAACCAATTTATAACACCCCGTCTGACAGCCAATGACAACTTAGATGGGAGATCACATCTACAATGCATTACTAACAAAGTAATAAGGAAACACACGTACTCACTCTCAGCCAACAAAATAAATGGAAATGTGACTGTATGCCAGTTAAAGGGGCACAGTGATTTCAGAAAGCACAGGCAGGACTTAGGTTAGGGGAACTGACAGTTATGTTGGTCAGGCCAACGGCACTTTCTGGTGTAACCCAGGTTAACCTCAATGTGCAATGAGTTGACACAACAACTCTTAACACCTGCAGAGGAGGGGGGACAAATTGGCACAGACCCAAACTCACCAAGAAAACAAGACAATTACAAGACTACAGACAATATAACACAGCATAAGGAAGAGTGTTAGTGGTGTGGCCTGGAACAAGCTATGCTCACGAAGCAAATGAGTACATTTCCCCTCTTGCATTCTCCATTTTCCACTTATAGAGAAACAATTATAAGGAATGTAGCACCTAACTCTCCAGCATTGAGCCCCAGTCTCCCAACCTTTTGTTCCCAGCAAGGAAACTGTATTGCCCCAGGCCACACCACAGAACTGAGACACAGCCTTCCAGGTGACTGCATGACCCACACATCCAGACTGCTGGGTAGGACAACGTGGGCCTTCACCCTAACCGATCCACTGCAAGACACACTTGCTGCTTCAAATGTTTAGTTCCAAGTGCAAAATGTTAACATTTCTTGACGGTTTGCTAGGGGTTCTGCCCCTCAACCAGATGAGTATTCCAGTGATATGCTACAGATGCAGTGCAAATATAAATCAGTTCAGTGGATGGGCCAGTACACAGACTTCTGAACAGCATTAATCTGTTTGGTGGTTGGAGCGAGTGTGGGGGAAAATCATTTCTGATAGCTGTCAAAATGACTGGACAGTGGATACAACCCCAAGGTGCATGGGGAAACCGTGTGGGGGACCTGGCAAGGCCAAGTTACAGGAGTATATCAATGATATTCTAGCATTACTGACTGCATCAGGCAAAAAAACTGGGAGAAAACAGTACCTGTTATTCAGAGAAGGGAAAAAGAAAGATGCTATCAATTATAAAAATGAAGTGCTGCTCACATTATATAGTTGTTAGATACAATTCAAAGTGTTAGGAAACCCAGAAGATCGGTTTCAAAACTGAGCATCATAATCCAATGAACGGAGAGAGAGAGGGAAGCATACAAGCACAGGTTTTTTGGGTTAAAGGAAGCTGCTTTCACCGCTAGCTATCCAAAGACTCCATTTTGATCCCATTCCTGTGCCTCAACTGACTCCAAGAGTGAGGGACATAGTAGGAGCGCGGCTTCAAGAATCAGCTGCATTTTTATTGAAGGCAAGAGACCGCATAGAAGGTGCGCAGAGAGGCAACAGGTGACAGGGAAAGGAAAAGAACTGGCTGCATCTCTTTGGTTGTGATGGATATAAAAAAATGTTACTTACAAAGGACTGGGGGAAGGCTCATGGTTAATGGGAGTGTCATATTGATAGGGGCCCAGTGCTAAATTTAAATGGCTCATGAAAACACAAAGAAAGCACTTCATGTTAAGTTCCATCAGAGCTCGTGGGTTTAAAGAGGGCAGCGAGCCACTCATTAACTCACCAGCAGGTTAAGAGCTGACTGTACACTCAACTGTTACAGGGAGTTGGGTCCAGATGGAGGAACTTGCCAACTTGGTTCTGCACAAAGTGGCGAAGTGACAAAACATATGCTGGCTGTTGTAGGAAAGCCAACAGCCTCAAATGTTTGGCAGCCAACCTGGTGAGAAAGCCTCTTCATAGGTATAGCAACAGAACAACAAATTCAGCTATTCCACAGCTTTGGGATCATACCCCCAGAAAACTGAAAGCCAAGAACAATGCCAAGCATCCACTTGTACCAGCTTCTACAGCAGTGCTATCAATTTTCTGATGATTGCCACCAACTCAATTCTGGGCACAGTGCAACATCCAGCGAGGGCCACACCTGCCATTCCTACTTGGCAGATACCTGCTTTCAATTGTTCTTACTGGGAACCTGTTACTTCAGAGCAAAATGCTTTTCCACAATTACAGAAAACGAGGTGACAGTAATACCATTCACACAAATAATGGCCCTTTCTTTAAGGAAAGCTGGCACAGAATTCCTGTGCCCTTTGTGAAAGGTGAAGGGGTGTGGAGGAGCAAAACAAAATCTTGCACAGCAACCACAGGCTGGCACCTCCATCGCCAAAAGTCAAGATTCAGATGGGGAAGCAGATGAACTATGGAGGAAGGTCACCTGAGGAACCTCAGAAGTGCTACCTGGCTTGCCACATTCCAGAGTTGGGTATCTCATCGGGCCGATTTGAATCAATTCTGTAACATACTAGAGGATCAAGCGATATCATAAACCAGGAGCATGGAACAGTATGGTTTAATCATTATCCTAACCCCCTGATGTGCTTTTAGCATTTTTAAATCCTCTCACATTTGCCTCATTTGTACTTTCCTGATAGGAGGTTTAACCCTGGAATATCTCTATCCAACACTGACGCAAATATTTCCTTATTCATTAACAGTAACCGCCAACACCAGTTGCAGAGATGTGCACAGAAGGGATCCACACTATAGGCTAAGACCAACTGAATCAAGGTTAAAGTGGGAACAGTTTCATTGAGGAAACAGTGCCCTATTTTACAGCAATAGTGCTTTGACTAAATCACTATGTATTAAAGAGTGCATGCGAGTGAGCAGAAACAAGTTCATTGTACAATAATGTCCTCACCAGTCATTCACATGTTACCCTTCCAGTATTCGCCAACTGGCTTCAAGTCTCTAATTATCAAATTTTTTTCAGATGAAGGAAGATAGCAAACCAACATGTTCTGAGGGCATTTGCAACAACGCAAAAAATACAAGCCCAGAGTTTTACAGCAGGTAATGTTTATCTCATATTATATGTATACTTAAAAAAATTTTTTTTCACCTTTATCACTGTAGAAAATATTGTTGGTTCTAATCATCAGGATGTTGAACAAAGCAGGCATGCAGGGTGAGTTCAGAGTCAAGCCTGAGTTCCTTTTCGATGAGTTGAGTTGAGTTGAGTTGAGTCTGGCTCAGGCTGAGCCTGGTGCAACCTGGAAAACTAATCTCAACTGCATCGAGTCCGGACGAGTGGAACTTGTTGTTGGCTGGTGAGCACTCAAGTCAGATCAGGTCAAGCTGAGGACAGCTCTATATGGTGTGATTAGCAGGAAACTTTTTGTAAAGTTTCATGAACGTTGTAAAACAGTAGTGTATGGAATGCAGTCCAACAGGATTATACATGTAGGGTGGCAGCACAGTTCTGTAGAGCTTTGGCATGTTTAGTGACCAACCTCTCTAATTTCAAGTTGCATTAGCTCAAACTTGATATCAAGTTCCAGCAATGGCTGCATTGCTCGGCTGGGGAAAATCAGGAACAGACGAATGATGAGGCAAGACTGTATTCAAGAAGCACCACACAATAGTTCAATTGTGGAGGTTCCCCACCTGTGAAGGAGTATAACTGTTCTATGACTAAGCGCCCTCTTTTGTTTCTGACCCCAAGTTAAAAAGGTGACCTTGGAAAGACCAGCAAGGACATTTGCGAACCATCAGATGTGCAAACAATACAGGCAAAAAAAAAAAGTACAGTCAATACATGTGTCTCCAATTTCGCTGGACCATGAAAACTTTAATTGGTGGAATTCCAGAGACAAAAGCCACTCTGATACTGCAATGAATCAACATTCTCTCCGTGAGCCAGACTGAGCTTGATTTGAGGCGGAGCGATTTACTACCATGGTCAAGTTCAATCCTGCCCAAGGCCGCTGCTCACAAATAGAGGACACAGCAGATAGCGATCAGGTGCAGGAACTCCAACTTTGGTTCACGACACGGAGGCCAACTGTTCGGATACAGTTGATAATGCAGTAGGTTCTTGGTTCTGCCTGATCTGCTGACTGGAAGTGTAAATATATTTACAGCTCCAGCCTGATGGTTCACTACTGTCTCAGAACCCATGCAGGCTTCATTTATTAGCCCTTGTTGCTGTGGTACAGCCTACCACACATAGAAATGGCGTGATAAATGAAATCTCAAAGATTCAGAGTTTCTCTTTGGGGTTGGGGGCAGTTTCGAGACACTTTTTGGATTGATACAATGACGGTTAATGCATTGCATCAAAGTAGCAACCATTACAAAACTTCCTTCAACACATGAGCCTGTTGCTCAATCCGGAAGCAGGAATATTATTGAAGGAACAGTCAGGCTCACATTCAGGTCTTAAAGGAACTTAAAGCAATGTAAATTCCTTGTCTGTCAAGCACAGAGGTTAGGGAGTTGGGTGTGGGGGTGGGGGTGGTGGTGTGTGACACGACGTGCAATAGCTCTCAAAACAAAGGCCAGATCCAAACCTGCCAATTTGCAGTCTGAAGCTGCTTTGGTCTCGATGGACAAAATCTTTCTTCCCAACAACTTTGGGCATAATAACTTGATGAGTCACCACTGACCCCAGCAAGAGTAGCCAATTGCACTCAAGATTTACTCAGTCAGTGGTCTTCTTGGCTCAGAGCATTTGGCTGATGCTCCAAGGTGCAATAACACAGCAAAGGAACTACAAACATTGCATTAGGCATCAAGGTGACTTCCTTTTAAATTCACTAAATATTTAGACTGGGTTTTTAATGCATTTGACCAGCAGGCATTTTACACGAGGGAATGAGGCGGCACAGGAAAGAAGCTCACCTCCAACGATGCAGACAGGAAATGAGTGGAGGTAAGGTTTAACACCCTGCTCCCAGAACAGCAATGGAATCTGAACTCTTAGGTTCAGTTTGTAACCAAAGTCAGCAGACAAAGACAATACAACACAGGAGGGGATGAAAACAGGCATTCCACTCACCCGATTTCTCTACTCGAACTGCAAACTCTACCCGCCAAACATGAACATCTGCCTCAAAGTATAAAAGTTGGAAACACTTTTCCTCCCATGCAAAGGATGGGGGAAATCTGGAACACTATCCCAAAAGGCTGTGGATGGTGGGTCAATCAAAATACAAAAGAGTGACTGTCAGATTTTGTTGGGAAAAGGTAGAGGTACATGGAGCAAAGGCAGCTAAATGGATTTACAACATGGGCTAGCTATAATCTAACTGAATTGTGAAGCAGGCTTGAGGGGAAGAATGGAATATCTCTGGCTCTATATTTTCCTAAACTCCCTCATGAGGCACAGCGCTACATAGAGGGTAGCGGAGTGAGGCAGAAACAAAGGTAATACCGAGAGACCAGCTGTAAAACTCTCAAGAAAATGCACTGTTACTCCAACACATATGCCAAGTGAGATATCAAGAGACAAGCAAGATAGTTTGACGCAAGGGAAGGAGTATCGTAGATGACGAAGCAGATGACTAGAACACAAACCAGGATAGGCTTTAGTGATTGAAATAAGAGCGAACGGACCAATCATCCAGTGCAAAAAGGACGTGTTGACCAACACTAGAGATAGATTGGGATCAAATGAACATGTACTTGGTTAAGAAAGTTAAATTAGAAGTTACATTGAGCCAGTAGCAATACAGTTATGTTATATGGGAAATGATGGATTCTATATACAAAAGCCACTTTGAATAATAAACATACTCAGTGGCAGTGATGAATATAGTCTATTGCACAGAGTCGGCCAATATGCTATGAATTGAATATCACTTCACAAACAAAAAGCCCAACAAGAGAGATCAACTGCTTCACGTCATCTCGTGTGCACTTTCAACTTTTTTGTTTTATAAAGCAGAAATTATATTTTCCTCTTTGCATCCTGTGGAATTACGTGGCTAGGAAGGTCAACCGAAAGGAATACAGTTATATAAAACATTGGAATTGTAAGGATAGCTCACTAAATAGGCAGATGACACACATTATATTGTACATGTGGCAGCTCTGGATCATTAGACCTCAAGGCAAGGCACCAAACCCCAGAAAAATAAGCCAAGGCCGGTGATTCATCCTCTGGTTCTAAGGTTTCCATCAAACTGATCGAGTTGTACACTATTGAAGAGAAGAAAATAAGGTCAGAGGTATTGACATGTAAACTGGAAAAGCTTCCTTTCTCAAACTCTCAATATCCTTAGGGCATTCAAGAGTTTTTCAGCTTCTGAAGCACTTTTAAAATGTAGTATGTAAATAATAATGTATGTTCATGCATTAATGTATCTAACAATTAATAATACTATATTAATGTATTTGCATAATTATGTAAAGTCTTAAAGCATTTAACGTATGACTCTAGAACGTCCTAAAACCTGGCTGAGCCAGCATTTATTGCTCATCCCCAATTGCCCTTGAGGTGGTAGTTAGCTGCCTTCTTGAACTGCTGTAGTCCATCTAGTATAGGCACACTCAGTGTTTTGAGCAACATCAGTACTGCTCCCTTTACATTGTTCCCATCAAACACTCCCAGGACAGGTACAGCACTGGGTTAGACATAGAGTAAAGCTCTCTCTATTTTTTTGAAACAAAAAAAAAAGTGTAAATAAAACTCCCCCGACACTGGCTCCACCAAATACTTTCCGGATAGGGTCAGAATCATAGAATCTTACAGTGTGGAAGCAGGCAATTTGGCCAATCAAATCCACACTGACCTTCCAAACAGCATCCCATCCAGACACAACCCCCTACCTGATCTCTCTAACCCTGTATCTCCCAGAGCCAATCCACCTAACCTGCACATCTTTGGACTGTTGGCGGGGGAGGGAAATACTGGAGCATCCGGAGGAAACCCAACAACACAAGAATTGATACAGAATAAAGTTCCACTGTTTCTTGAACACGTTCTATATATAATGACACCATTTCCCCTTCTGGCTCTCAGAAATTATAATTCGCTCCGCAGTAGTCCTTTTGTGCTGTGGAGCGCCCCAGACACAGGAGCCTTGCTAAGTGTACTTCACCCATGATCCCTGTGTGGGTCGAAAATCCATCACCTCAGGAACTGCTCCAGGATTCAAATCCAATTCTCTGACAAAGTGCTAAAGTACAGGAGATGACCATTCAACCCCAGAATTTGTTCTGCTATGTAATAAAGCTGTTAGGCGAATGGTTATCGCCACTTACCTTAATGTCCTTGTCTAACAAAAACCCATCAATCTCAGTGTGAAATTATAAACTGACCTGCACCTCCAGTCTTTTTTGTTTAGAGATGGTGGGGGGGAGCAGTGTTCAGATTCCACTACTCTTTAATGCGAAGAAGTGCTGTCTTACATTATCCCTGAACTTCCCGGTTTAAGTCTTAAAGTTATGGCCTCTTGCTCATTAAAGGAAATGGGTTTCTCTGTATCAACCCATTACATCACCTTAAACTCTTCAATTAGCTAAGCTCTTAGCCTTCTATACTCACACAGTTACACAAGACTAGTCTGTGCAATCTATGAAACAATTTAACCCCATCAGTCGACTACCAGCCAATCCCACACCCATCACGATCTCCCATACCAAGAAATGCCTCTACCGAGTGCTTGGTGAACTTACCTCCTTTATCGTGAGCTCTGCAGCGTCAGGTCTCTGCCACTGTACCTAGCAGTTGCACTGTTGTTTGTTTTGTGTCTGCATACCCCTTGGTTGCCGCAGCTGGCGTAACGAGGCATCACCGTACTGGATTCCTGAGCCCATGCGCTCAGGGTCAAGCTCACCTATAGGTTTTAAAAACAGAAAACATTGGTTTTCTTTTCTCCATTCTTCATTAGACAGCTGTACTGTTCACCATGCACACATGGGGAATGAGCCCTTTAAATGCCAGCATAAATGAATGCGGTAACTTGCCTTTAACATAAAAATAGACACCTACAAGCTCAACTTGGATACGTTTGCTAAATGCACCACCCAATACAATAGTTCCACCCCCACTAGCTGTGCAGAGTTAGCTACTTTTTGACTAGGCAGTAGTTGGACAACTCATCTGGTCACAGTGTTCTTGAGCTAGGAAGGGGCAGGGCTCTCATTCCTCAAATAGAAACACAATGCTGGAGAAACTCAGCAGGTCTGGCAGCACACGTAGAGAGAAAGCAGAATTAATGTTGAGTCAGAAGTGACTCTTCCAAACCAGACTGGTTGCAGAACTGGAATATTATGCTGCCAAAAGACCTTGCTACCAATGTAGACTGAATGCAGGTTGAATCATGCTAACTTATGTTAAAAGCATTTGTGATCTTCAGTGTCAGTTCTTTTCCTTAGTAGCATGTGAAGAAATGGTTACTTGCTGGGTTCAGTTAACTTCCAGGGACAGGAGGGGTCTATGGAACAGATGAAGTCACATAGCAGTACAAGACCCGACTAACTTCCAATGTTTTCTGAGAGTCAGGAAACCAGAATGGCTGGACAGCAGGTCCAGAGGAGTGATCATCCCAGGTAAACTAATCCTGACAACCTCAGTAAACCAAGAATTGTGGGGAACCCCAAGGCTCGGAATCTCGCTCATCAAAACATCACCCCTTAACAATCTAACAGTATGGTCCATCAGAAATAAGACAGTCCCACCATCTTGCTGATGGTTTAAATATAATTAAAAAGCATTTGTGTTTATACAGCATCCCCTACCCCCTCTTCGAAAGATCTAACCACCTATTTATTTTACACGTATAATGCAGTAAAAGCACATCACTGCGACACGTGACAAAAAGTTTTGAGTAAAGATAGATCTTATGAACTACTCTAAGACTGGAAGGATGGAGAGAAGCCGAGAAGGTCAGGGTCTTGAGAGCTGAAGGCAGAGCAGCCAATATTGGGAGTAAAGTGAATCAAGAACTCGAGAAACTCCATACACAGAATTCCTTCATGGCCTCACTCTCCCATCACAAGGATGTGAATTTTAAGGTTATGCTTGGCAACGGAGGATGGCAAGTACAGGGGTGAAGAGGACAAGGTGCAAGTTAGAATGTGGGCAGAGTTTTTGCTGAGCTCAGGTTTAGAAGAAAGAAGATGGAAAGCCAAACAGTAAAGCACCAAAACCTCCATTTCAGATGAATTACTCTGAATCACAGTGCCATTAAGCACGTGTGGCAGCCATTTTGCCACTGGGTTGAGACAGCAATGATGCAGTGGGGTTCCACGGCTGTTTTGAAATAGCATGATCTTTAACAATTCACTAGAATCAGAAGACCTGGTTCGAAGTCTCATCCAAAAATTTGCAGCTCTCCCTCTTTAAGGGTTCAGTTGAAGATAAGAAAGTGAAGTCTCTTATCATGCAAGATCTGGATCAGTCAGAGGTAGTGGTGGCAGAGAGACAATGTCAGCAGTCAGATACATTACAAATTGTTACTAGTCAGGGTCCACAGCCAGATTACCTACCCTGGATATCAGAATATATTCGACTGTGATACTTGCCATAGTAACATGGCAAGTATTTTTTTTACCTGATTCAATTTTATTTAAAATGGTCCTCGCACACTTCAGAAATGCTTCTTCCACATTTTCTCCAGTCAGTGCACTGGTTTCCAGAAACATCAGCTCTGTATAAGGAAAACCAAAAGACCTTGTGAGTCATAAAGTCATATAGCAAGGAAACAAGACATTTCAGTCTTGAATTATGCTCAATATTGACCTTGTACAGCCCTTTGGGGCATAGAATTCCAAAGATGCACACTTCTCAGTGAAGAAATCTCATTTCATTTTCAAATGACCTTTCCCTTATTCTGAGACTGTGCCCACTGATTTTAGACATGCCCAGGCAGGAGAAGCATCCCTCCCACATCAACGCTGTTAAGTCCTGTAAGACATTTGTACATTAGAACAGGTTTTAAATGAGGCCAGCCCTCTCTTCTAGATGTCAAAGAAAAGAAAACATCCTTTCCAGATTGACCTTGGACCTTTTACATTCCAATCAAGTTACCCCTCACTTTTCTAAATTACAGCAGAAACAAGCCCAAACTGTCTAAGCTATCCCCATAAATCATTTGCTTACTCCAAGCATCCATCTAGTAAAACTCCTCACAACAGAGGAATCTATCACACACCAGTTCCCCTTTATTTACTTTGCTAACTACATCCTCAAAAAAACTCCAAGAAATTTGTCAAAGTTGATTTCTGTTTCATAATCCCATGCTGATGCTGGTCAATCTTACCAATTTTTTTATTTAAAAAGTATTTTTTTTTGGTTCTAGCATTTTCCCGACGATTGATGTCTCTTCCCTACTTCCACAGGTTGTGACCTTCAAATCTGCTAGGATCACCCCAACAAGTCTATCAAGCTTTTGATAATGTTCTGGGGACATGGTCTTAAATCTCATCATATCAGCATATAATTTTAAATTTAGTTAATAAATTTGCAATTGAAAATTAACCTTGGTAATGGTAACCAAACTGTCAATTGTTATAAAAACCCATCTGGTTTACTAATGTTGTTTAGGGAAGGTCACCAGCTGCCCTTATTCGTTTGGGTCTGCATGTGAATCCAGACCCTCAGAGCTACCTTCTGAAATGCTGTAGCAGTCAGTCATGCAGTTCGAGGGACAATTAAGGATGGGAAACAGACACTGGCCTTGCTGGCAACGCTTACACCCCATTAAAACAAATTCCCAAAGAAACAATTCACATACTGACTAACTGACTAATGTGTCATTGATGGTAGCCATTTGACCGCTGGGACTTAAAGTGCTTCTTCACAGGACAATAAAGGTTCAGGTCTTACTCACCGTAAACCTCCTGGTGGCTGGCTTGCAAAAGGACTGACAAGATGAATGCCTGGAATGGCAGCCTTCGCTGTCATCCAAAGCTCCTTACAGGAGGCCATTAAGCCCACAATACAAGTTCTGGACTGTCAATTTCATAGACACATGCATCTCCTCTCTCCCTTTGGTTTCGCCATAGGTCTGTATATCAATCCTCTTCGCCTATGTATCCAATCCTCTTCTGATGAACACTGCTTCCACCAGCCTATCAAGCAGTGTGTTGGGGAATAGTCCCTGGGTCACAGGGAAAACAAAAGGGATTGGTGGCTAGTGCACGGAATGGTATGGCCAAGGATCTCAAAGACCTGGAATCATGGGCCCAACATCATATTTAGATTTCTGTTCTTACTCCAGCTTTCATAACCAACGTTCAGGTCCCTGGGTTAGCAAAACTTAAAACACAAGAACAAGGGTCAGATCTTGTTCCTTTATTGGGTTGGGTGCTTTGGTTAAGTGTTTATTTTTCTGCAGTACCTGATCAGGAATTTTCCAGTGCTCCCATGTTCTACTCCTGATCTGAGCCAGGACAAAACCAAATGCTTTTAAATTTGGACAGAAGCCATAAAACACCCACCATGATTACCAGCACCCCCAACGAATCACTAGCAAATGACTGATGCTGGAAAGGTGACTTCTGTGGACATTGAACAAAGCCAAACTAAAACTCAACTGTAATGCCTATGGCTACCGAAGCAAGTCCTTTGGGTAAGATAGTGCTTGCATGAGAAGGGATGAAAATTGGGGATTGGGACAGAACAATCCTTATGAAAGCTTTTCTGCGCTCTGTCACAGACTTCTCCAGATGGCAGGTCTTGGCTTAGCCAGATTAAAACCAACAACTGGTTGATACAGGTTAAAACAAAAATGCTCAGCTTGACCGGGTAAATAGTTACCGTTTTCCTGTGCAAAGCGTGACGCCTCCAAGAACGTGACCTCTCGATCGGCATCCAAGTCCTTCTTGTTCCCACAGAGAATGATCACTATGTTGGGACTGGCAAGCGTCCGGGCATCTGTCAGCCAGTTTGTAAGTGCGTTGTAGGTCTCTCGGCTTCACATAACAAGGAAACAAAGGGCAATAGTTACAATTTTTTTTTTTTGGGCAAAGAGCTCCTGAACAGAGACGCACAAATGATACAAATCACAAACAAACAGCACAAGAACAGGCTATCTGGCTCAAGTGCATTCCAATAAATGAACTGCAGAACATGAACGGCTGAATGGCTTCACTTGTAGTAGAGGGAGGAAGAACAAGTGTGGAATGAATCATATTGTTTAACTTCACCAGCTCAGAAAACATCTGTGCAGTTGCTAGACCAATTGGTCAATCTTACTCAGCTTCTAATAAAACCAACAGTCCTCCTGTCACAGCACTTAAACTTCAATATTTCCAACGTTGCCTCTATTACTACAGGCTGCTCCATGTACAGTTCACCATGTTGAAACGCTTCATGCCATCAGTTTGGGAAATTTTGCTTTTATCAGTTTCCCAACTATTTATCCTACACCCGAGGTTCAATTTAGCTGTAAACACTCCAGCTCCATTGCTCAGCTCTGTTTAGCACCACAATTTCTATAAAGTCCTCTTACAGGTTTAGGGGCCTGAGGTTTCGTAGCCTGCGTTTCATCGTTACGTAAACACAATAAGTCAAGACTCCTGAACCTCTCTTTGCTGCATTTAAAGCCAGGATAATCCTAAAATGCCTTAGTGACCAAGACCAAGCACAGGACTTCAGAGAAGACAAAATTGGTAGACTGTATAGACTCAGCATGAGTTCCTCGGATCTGTAGCTTAAAGAATTTTAGAATGTTTTATTACATTTAAGACGCCATACAAATACAAGCTGAACTAGTACAATCTGACTAGCAACTGGACTGATGGAAATCAAAAACAAGCCGGTTCAAACCAGGAGGTGTCTAAAGGTGATTTGGGAGAAAGGGAGTGATGGGGAAGGAAGATAAACGTAAGCTGAGAGTGGCCACATTTGTTCATTTGACTGGAAACAAAGTTTTTTCCAGGATTTACCATGAAACAGACTTATAAAGTTGGAAATACCCAAGTCACACAGCATCTACAGAGAGAAACAGAATGAACATTTCATGCCAGCAGCCATCTCTCTCCACAGATGCTGCTTGGTAAGAGTAGTTTCAGTAATTCTGTTTATGCTTCAATTGCAGTATTTTATCTTTACCATAGTTTAGGTTATTCAAATTATGCTTCAGAACCTAATGATTTAAACAATTCTTTCATACACAATGAAGCACTGATAAGTATAGGAACAAGTTAAGAGAATTGGAGATGTTACTATTGTATAGCTGACACCAGGACTGCAGTGCATTTGGTAGGTTTGAGTAAACAATGCCTTTTTTAAAAAGCAATGAAAAACACCTAGATTTACTATGTCAGAAACAGAATTCAACTATGTGCTTGAAGAAAATTTAGGCAGAATGAAATCATATTTTACAAAATGACAGCATAAAGTGGCACCACAAAGCTGAGTCATTATAACAGATGATTTAAACTGGTGATTAGCAGCAAAATACTATTCACATTCTCTCCAGTTTCAAAGAGAAGAGGAGGTTGTTTGATATGGGTCAGTTAGGATACAGTTTGTACAAAGAGGACAGGGATAATTGACCACTGATTCTTGAAAGAACAATGAATATTTTTAAGTGAAAAGGGCCCCAAAGGCACGAAGAATAATTGCAAAGGACAAGCAAATCCACCAAGCGACTGAAAGGGCACAGTTCATTTGTTTATCATTAAAATATTAGAAATTGTTAATAGCAAAGTGCTTGATTATAAAGAACTTAATCTACAGAGTAAACCTGCTCAGGTACCGGTGAGGCTTGTTTACGATCTTTACTTTCCTACGCATGGTAGGCAGACAAACAGACTGGTAGGTCCTGTGCAGTCTTTCCTACAATATAGTTCAAAGATTAATTTGAGTAAACATTATTGTAAAGACTGAAAATAAAAGAACCTTTTACCATTTGGAAATGTTTACTTAAGGAGAATTATACCACAAGCACTTCTTATGCATTGCCACTTAATGACATTATGGGTGTGTGTAAATAAATTCAGCTACTAGATTTAGCCTGAATGATATGGTCTAACAACATAGTTTTACTGCTTTAACAGTGAGCAGGAAGGTGGGAGAGCAATTATTGGCACTGTTACTCCATTTACATTACACACATGACTTGAAGTTTCAATTACTTTGGAGATTCAGCTGTTTATGGAAAGGGTAGGTTTTTTTGGAGAGAAAAATTTTAGCACTATATCATTCTGAACTAGATAACACTAGTGAAAAGCAGCCAGTGTCTGTCAAGGGAATCATTAGAGATAATGGATAAAGCTATCACACAAAAGGCATTATTCATGCTGACAGTGAATTGATGTAGTAAGGTTATTACAGGTACCAATACAAGCCTCAAGAAGATCAGTACGCTGATCCTTTTTCTTCCCCAGAGGGACCCTGGTTGACACCCCCGTATGAAGTATTTCCCCTCACTACGAGAATAACTGTATTTCTCTACTCAAGCTACTGGTTGAAGCAGTTTATTTGGTTCAGCAGTCACAGAATTCCATGTGCTCAGCTCCAAAGCCTAGAGTTTTGCTTAAGAGTTTTTAGCTACTCGTTTGACAACAGCTGGTGTTAAAATTATTTAGTGCATTACGAGTGAAGGGGCTCCTTTTTTTTCCAGATTAACAATATCTTTGCAGATTATGTTGCAGTCATTGGGTTTATTACTATTGATACATTGCAACGTATGAAGGACATTTCCAGTGCAGTACAATGGTGGGAGTGTATTACTGCCCAATCTGTGTCCATCTGAAATAGAAAATTATTTTTAACCAGCTCGTCAAAAAAGTTGTGTCACTTCTGCAGCAAATAAGACTTGAACAGGGGCCTTCTGACCCAGAGGTACAGACACCACCACCGAGCCACAAGTGTTCTTTAAACACAAACAAACAGTACAAAAACAGACAGTAAATGAGGCCTCATCTGGTATTTGAACCTGCAGACTCTCAAATATGATACTCTACAAAGCAAGAATCATCCCAATGTATCAACTGCTGTATTGTGAGTCATAGAAATTCTGAGCAGTATTTGGAAAGAACATTTTCAGCTGTTTAGCTCCAGGACAAACTACAGATAATGATTAAGCCCCCGGAAATCATCATATTCAGGCCCAATCCTGTTTTGACCACATGATAACACATACATGCAGCAGAATAGACAGCAAGCAACAGCAAGAATGAGTGTCAAGACATTGCAGCTCTCAGTCCTAATCTATCCTTCATGTGATATTAGTATTGCATGTAACCTCCCTAATAAACCTTTATTACATAGAAATTACAGCACAGAAATGGCTGACTTGCCCATGCCAGGGTTTGTGCTTTGAAACCCCCGTCCCACCTTACTTTATATCATCTGATTAACAAATTCTGCCATTCCTCTAGTGATTGTATGTTTATCCAGCCTCCCCTAAAAGGGACCAAAGCTATTCGCTGCAACTTTTCCAAACAATAGCCAGTTCCATACGATCATCACTCTCAGGCCAAGAAATTGTCCGTGAGTTTCTCTTTGGAATTGTTAATGGCTTTCTTACATTCATAACCAGAGAAAAGTACTAGAAATCTGAAATAAAAACAAAGCATTCAAAATGTTCAGTTGGTCTGGGGGCATCAATGCAGAAAGAAACAGTTATTATTACAGATCGATGCTTCTTATAACTGATTTCTCAAATTTCACAGAATGCTTCAGTTCAGGGCAGGGACAGGAAATGATATGAATGCAGTTGTTAACATATTAGAAAAAGAGGCAAGAAAGGGCACAGGTAGGACTAGAACAAGGAATTTTCCAGATATCCCACAAAAAGTCAGGTAGAGCTAGGACCCACGTCAGTTCCCAGAGCAACAGCTTTTATTTGGACAGCACGGTGGCTCACTGGTTAGCACTACGGCCTCACAGCACGAGGGACCCGGGTTAGATTCCACCCTTGGGCCATTGTCTCTGTGGAGTTTGCACATTCTCCCCATGTCTGCGTGAGTTTCCTCTGGGTGCTCTGGTTTCCTCCCACAGTCCAAAGATGTGCAGGCTAGGTGGATTAGCAACACTAAACTGCCTGAAGTGTCCAGGCAAGTGCAGGTTATGTGGGTTAGCCACAGGAAATGCAGGGTAAGGGAGAGGATTTTGATGGAATACTCTTCAGAGGGTCAGTGTGGACTCGATGGGCCGAATCGCCTGCTTCTACACTGTAGGGATTCTGAGATTCTAAAGGGAACAATGATGAAGAAGTTGCTCAAATGTGGTGGTAAATTCAGTTGGAAAGATTCCAGGGACATTATGCGAGATGGAGACTGGTTGGACCCTATTCATGGGAGCAGTGTTTTGATGGTGGGTTGCGCTGACAGATGCTACCAGATTGTCTGAACACTTACAGCAAATTGCTTATATTTTTCATTCATAATCCTCTGTCTCTGGACACCATAACATTTAAAAGGTAATTTTAACAGTGAACAATCTCAAGGTGCATCATTACAGCTGTAACAACTACAATTTGACACAACTATAGAGGAGATTTTGGGACACCTGACCAAGAGGTTTAGTTAAAGATAGAGGTTTCTGACAGTCCTTATGTGACGTTTTGTTTTGTTTTATAATATCTGAGAAGAGCCTTGGTATTTTTCATTACATTAAAAGCACTATTTTTAAGTTGTTTTAAGGTGAGTCTTAAAGGAGCGAATAGAAAAGATGCTTAGTATGGAATTCCAGAGTCAAGACACAGACAGTAAAGGCCTGGTCACCAGTGGTAGACCAAAGGTCAGGAATGTGCAAGAAGACAGACACCAATCTAAGTCTACCCTCCTGAATTATTTAATAATTTAAAAAACTGTTATTAGACTACCTTTCGGATACTCTTTTCCAGAGGAGTGGCACATGCTTTTCTGGTAGTTCAATAATTAACTACACTGACCTAATGACATAATGCCATATAAACAGGAACAGTCTGTGCATAGATTCTTACAAATTCAAAGCAGAAGTAGGCCATTCCGCACTGTATGAACAACAGCAGGAATGCAGGGAGGGTGAGAAAACTGACCACAACACCACGGGTATAGTCAGCCATTTAAGCATGCAGGAGAAGGGAATATAAAAGTGGTAGGGGACAGTATAATTAGCAGTATAGATACTGTTCTCTCAGTGCGAGTCTCAAAGGCTGCCCAATGCCAGGGTTCACAATCTCAGAATTATTATAATGCAGGAGGAAGTTATCCATTTCATCGTTTCTGCACTGGCTCTTCAAATTAGAATTACCTTGTGCCAATCTCCTGTCTTTTCTCCAACCCTTACCCATTATATCTTCCAAGAATCCTTAAATTCTGGGAAAGTCCCAGGGGATTGGGAAACTGCCAACATAAACACACTTGTTCAATTAAAAAAGTAACCATAGGACAGTTACCTTAACACCTGTCACTGGGGAAAATACTAGAGTCTTTTACGGAAGATGGAATAGCAAGGCATTTAGAAATACACAATATCATCAAAATCAGCAGGGCTTCAAGAGGGAAAAATGTGCCTGATGAAGTGACTGTAGTTCTTTGAAGAGTTAACAAGCAAGATAAAGGGGACCAAGTAGGCGTAATATAGTTGGATTTCTTAAAGGATAATGTACGAGTGTAAGGCTGCTTAATAAGACCCCATGTGTTAGGAGTAGTAACTAAGCAAGGATAGAGAATTGACTAACTAATAGAAGACAGAGTTAGAATAGGGAAGCATTCTCAGGAGGCAATTTGTAACGAGTAGGGGTGTCACAAAGATCAATGCTGGCCCACTATTATTTAATTCCTTTTAGCAGGAAGAACAGAGGAGTTGAATACTATTGAATAAATTGAGAAAGACTGCAGATAACTGCAGCGCAGGGAAATGTGGGGTCCTAGTGCACAAACTGTGAAAAAGCTAGAATACAAATTCAGCAGGCAATAGGGAAGGCAAATAGAATATGTCTTTATTTCAAAGGGAATGGATCATTTAAAGAGGGAGGTCTTGGGTTTGAGCTATAGGGAGAGGCTGAATAGGCTGGGGCTTTATTTCCCTGGGGCGTAGGAGGCTGAGGGGTGACCTTACTGGGGTTTATAAAATCATGATGGCCATGGATAGGGTGAATAGCCATGGTCTTTTTCCAAGGGTGGAGGAGTACAAAACTGGAAGACATAGGTTTAAGGTGACAGGAGAAAGATTTAAAAAGGACCTGAGGGTAACTTTTTCACGCAGAAGGTGGTTCGTATATGGAACGAGCTGCCAGAGGAAGTGGGTACAATTACAACATTTAAAAGGCACCTGGATGAACAGGAAGGATTTAGAGGGATACAGGCCAAATGCTGGCACATGGGACTAGGTCAGATTGGGATGTCTGGTCACAGCAGATGAGTTGGACTGAAGGATCTGTTTCCATTCTGTAAGACTCTAGTATTTGAGGCACTAATTAGACCAAACTGAGTATGCTATGAACAGTTTTGGTCCCCTTATTTAAGAAGTTACAGTAGCATTCGAGGTAGTCCAGATAAGGTTCACTAGGCTCATCCCAGAGTTGAAGGAATTTTCTTGTGAGGAGATGATGGGTGGGTTGGGCACACACTCGCTGGAGTGCAGAAGAATGAGAAGCGACCCTATTGAAATAAAAGATTCTTAGGGGGCTTGACAGGATACATGCCAAGAGGTTGTTTCCTTCTTGTGGGAGTGTCTAGGACCATTTAGCATACTCTTAGACTAAAGGGTCACCATTTAAGACAGAGGTGAGGAGAATTTCTTCTGAAGGCAATTAACCTACTAAATACTTTATGAGAGTCTGTAGTGTGTAGATTGCTAAGTATATATAATACTGAATTAAAAAGATTTTTGATCAAGGCTAATAAGGAGGAAGTAGGAAAGAGGAGTTGAAGATCAGCCAGGAGCTCACTGAATGGCAAAAGTGACTTGATGGGCTGACTATTGCTTCTACGTCTTATGGTCTTGTTGCTGAAACTAGCTCTGCTATTCAATAAGATCATGGCTAATTTGTTTGCGTTTCGATTTCCACACTTCTGCCTCGCCCCAATAACTTTTGACTCCCCTGGCTAATAAGAATCTAATTATCTCTGCCTTTAAAAATTCAATGACCATGTCTGCGCCACCTTCTGAGGCAGAGAGTTCCAAAGTGTCTCAATCCTCTGTCTAGGCTCATCCAAAAAAGTAAACACCATTCACGTCTTGACAAGACTATTCAGGATCTTCTATATGTTAATCAAATCACTCCGGGTTCTGAACTCTATTGCAAACAAGCCCAGCCTGTCCAATCTTTCCTCATAAAATAACCTACTAATTCCTGAAATCAAGGTAGCCCAGTTTCACTCCTTGCTCTGTGCTGTAACTATCCTCAGCCAAAGTCAATCTGATTTTACAGCCAGTGCTTATTCCTGCAACATCTGTATTCCCACTCTGCATCACTATTCAGCGATTCTCACTGATGTGTTCACCCATGGGACTGATGTCCTCTGCTAGCAAACACCCTTATGATGCTCACTCTCTTATCAAATGACCAGATGAGCACGGCCACTGCCCAAATCTATAACAATGGGAGCAAAAAGAGTACAAAAGGGGAAAGAAATTTATTCATGTTCACCTGGAGGTCATGAAATCTGGCATATGTTTCACTCCCATGTTCAAATAGAAAGCTTGAAAGTTAAACTACACCTGATTATGCATTTTATGCAGAAAAGTACTCGTGTACACACCTTGTAATGTCATATACCAAAAGTGCACCTGCAGCTCCCCTGTAGTAACTCCGTGTTACCGATCTGAAAGAGACCAGACAGAGACGAGGTAATGCCCTCTGAAAGAACAGTCAGCAAATGTAAAAAACTGTAGGGTTCAGCAGACTGATAACACAGCCCAAATGGGTCAATGCCAAGCTAAGTTGTCTTAGCAGGAGCAGCAATAAGGGCATCGTAATTGGTCCCGGTTAGTGAGGATAGTGACCAAGTGCCTATGATCACTGCCTATTGACTGCAGGTTTATAATTGCAAAGTGGTCAGTTCAGCAAACCAAAGAATGATTGTATTTTATGGACGCTGTGAATGCAAGTAGGTACTGCCTTTAGATATTAGAAGAAATAGGAGGATCGTGAATATGAGTGATTCCAGTCTCGGGTTTGGTGGGGAGGGAATGATTGGGGAATTTATGCAGAATTGTCTAATCTTCATTAACACTGGCCTCTAGCACTAACTGTGAAGTTAGGTGCTTTTTGCTTATTGAACTGGACATTGTTCAATGCAGCATGCCTGTTGTCTCACACTTTTCTGCTGCTAAATATCAAACAATATTGAGGACAACGACTCTGAAAGCTGGTATAACTCCTGAGGGGAAATAAATGTGTCATCTTATTCTAGCAACCCAGTACTTTTCTGGAACATTATGACAAATCAGTTGTCCTGTCAGTCATAAAGCCGATCAACTGCATTCACAGAAGCATGGGTACTGTGTGTAGGAAAACTGTTTAAACTGGTCAAGAAACAGAACTAGGGAAATGCTAGCTGTGAAGTTAATTAGATCCTATCATTTTCTACCTTCCTCAAAACACCAATATATGATTCAGGGCTCTTTAGTGGGCCTATTCTGAATATGCGCACCCTTCCAATGGGCTTTTTAAATTATGGACAGGTGTCTTTATCTGTCAGAAGCAAAGCCAAACTCAACCTTCCTCTCACCAGAAACTCATATGTGCAGAGTTTCCAAAACGGCCATCTGATCTGATGTTTCCATCACTCACCAATGCTACGATCAGGCTGCCAACTTCATGTTATGATCTGGTTAGGGACTAATAATCTTTATTTTTAAGGCAGACTAAAGAGGAGATCGAGTGAACAAAGAGAATAAAACCACAAGATTCCACAGCCCTTGTAAAGATTTGTAGCTCAGGTTCTGGATGAGGTTGTTGGCTGGCTCACCGTGGTATTGCCATCAATCTAACTGGAACAAAGTGACCATCTTAGCTCAAGGCAACTACAGACACACATGGGAATTCCTAGAGGCCTGGTTTTCAACGCGTAATGCAATCAACAAACATGTGGAAACAGACTCCATTTTTATACATATATAGTATATATACATACTCATGTAGAACACAATGACAAACCAACTTAACAGACTGGATCATATAAATACCAAGCAGAGTAGAACAATATCGCTTAATTGGAGAGAACACCGATGATGTTACCTAGCACGGTGACAAATCGTCTGTATGATAACCAGCCAGCTCAGCGAGCGAGCCAACAACCTTATTCCATGGTTCTGAACGAACAATGTTTTACCATACAATCTACAATACACACACAGATAATTTTTAACATCCAGAATTAATACGTTTTAATTCGTAGTAAAGATGGTTAGTAGCGATCAAATGCCACACAACGCTCAAATAGAAAAGGACGGATCCAACAGATTTTTAAAACAACTCCTGACATGTTAATTTTGGGAGATCTCATAGTATTGTCACTGGGCTAATAGTCCAGAGACCCAGGTAATGTGCTGGGGCTCACGTGCAAATCCCACCACAGTAAATGGTGAAATTTGAATTCAACAAAAATCTGCAGTTAAAAGGCTAATGATGGCCATGAAACTATTGTTGACTGTTGTTAAAAACCCATCTGCTTGACTAACATCCTGTAGGGAAGGAAATCTGCTGTCCTTACCTGGCCTGGCCTACATGTGACTCCAGACCCAAAGCAATGTGGTTGACTCTTAACAGCCCTTTGAAATGGCCTAGCAAGCCATTCAGTTGTATCAATCACAAGAAAGGAAAAAAGGAATGAAATCGAACGGACCACCTGACATGATGAAAGTATCGGAAATGACAACAGCAAAATCGGCCGTCGACCACGTAAAGCCCTCCTGAACAAAATCTGGGAACCAGTGCCAGAATTGGGATAGCTGCCTCACACTAGTCAAGCAACAGCATGACAGTCAAGGAACCATATCTTAAACACAATGTCCAGAGAGCACTATCTCCATCCCTGGGTATGTCTTCTCCCAAATAGGAGGAAAAACCCAGCAGATATGACGGCACAGTGGTATACAGTCATGAGGGATTTGTTCAAGAAGTGCTCAACGTTGACTCTAGACTCCATGAAATCTCGAGATCAAACATGGGCAAAGAAGTCTCCTGCTGATTACCACTTTCCATCTCGTCCCCTTGTCTGATGAATCAGTACTTCTCCACGTTGAGCAACACTTGGACAAAGCACTGAAGGCGGTGGTTGTGGATGATGCCGAACATTATACAATTCTTTAGCCAATTTCCATACCTCTGATCTCATGAGCAGGATAGCAATTGACAAAGCAGCTGAAGATCGTTGGCCTGGTAACCTCTCTGTAGGTCAGGAGGTCTGGGTTCAAGTCTCACCTGTTCTGGAGGTATGTAATAACATCTCTGAACAGATTGATTAGGAAACATATACCCCGAGGAACTCCTGCACAGAAGGCCTGAAGCTAAGGAGACTACCTCCAACAACCACATCCATCTTCCTCTGTACCAGGTATGAATCCATCCAGTGGAGAATTTTCCCTAATTCTAGAGTTCTAATGCTAGGGTTCCTTGATACACACTCAGCCGAATGGAGTCTTTAGGTCAAGGGCAATCAATCTCACCACAGCTTAATTTCTTTACCTTGTTGTGGACAGTACTTCCAAACAAAATCAGCATCAGACAGAAATAATGAAAAGGACAGGAAAAAATGGAGTAGGCTGAGTTTTTAATATCCAGCTACTTTATGTAACCTACAAGAGATATAATTTGTTACCATGGCAACCACAAACAAAAATAAAGAGAACACCTCATCAACTCACCTGAAACGTTCCTGTCCTGCTGTGTCCCAGATCTGTAGTTTAACTGTCTTGCCCCCTACATTAACTACCTTCGACCCAAACTCCACACCAATCGTATGGTTCGAATCCTGTTTGACTGGAGACAGAGTATTGACATGATAACCAAAGGACCTAACAGATGCTAAACCAAGATGCTTCACTAACCATTTAATAAATTAACAATGAATACGTTTAATTCAAAAAAAAAATTTAACCTGGCTAACAGCCTGCACTGTTCAGCAGACCTGGGCCAAGTAGCAAGAAGGCTTTCCCTCCGATAGGTATGCTGACATTAGAAGGACATTTCATTCTGGAAGTGAGCCGAAAAATTATTAAACGTACGACGCCAGCATGTCTTGGAATCTGACTGCACTGTTTCCCTGTGTTGTATTGCTCAAACAGTAGATCACCTAGTCACAGTGGCCTTATAATGAAGGACTGTACCTTAGAAACCATGAACCATAAACAAATGTATTGAGCTATTGGTTGGCAGCTGCAGGTTTATATCTGTTATTCGCTCAGATTGTGTTTCTATCAAATCTGCAACCTCAAGAAAATTGGCAATTCATAAAAAGACAACCATTTGGCCCATTGCATCTACGTCTGTTTGTAAATTGAACTGCATTAAGTTAAAACCCAAAAGAACTGTGGATTCCTCAGAAACATAAAACAGAGATTGCTGGAATAGCTCAGCAGGTCTGCCAGCTTTTGTACAAGAAATCAGAGTTAATGTTTTAGGTCCAGTGACCCTTCCTCAGAAGGAAGTTGCTGGTCAGAGGCAGGATGTTTGAATCACCTCACTTTCCCAAGGATAGGAAATCCAGTAACACAACACAAAATGTTGCTGCTGACACTTGGAAATACTCAGCAGCATTTACAGAGAGAAAGAGATACATTCCAGGTAGATAGGTTAGGTTGTGGTTATGATAAAACCACACCTGCCAATGCAGTCCATTAGACCTGTACCTGGGTGCACATGAAATATAATTATGTGGTGAGATATGATTGTGAACCACTGTGTTGGGGCAACAGTGAGCAACTCTAAGAAATGGAGAGAAAACTGTTGACCAGGAAATCTCAATTACATCAAATGGTTGTATTGCACAGCGCAAGGACAGGAGAGTGGATTCCCTTTCCCCAAATACACTCTACGTTACCACCCGCATGACCTAAATTAGATCTACCCGGGAAAGCCCCACAGCACATGCATCTACACATCTCAAATTGTCATCAACCCGGCAACCAAAGTCCCAAAACTTACATTTGTTTTCAATAAACTGATGTAGGAGACATGATTTCCCTGTTCCCGCACTGCCGATTACCAGGAACTTGAATAGGAAATCTGGGGAGGAAAGACAAACAATCAATACGTTAAAAATTAGATTAAAACTGGAGTGTGGTCTGGACACTAAAATATTGCAACTGTAGGTGACAGCGTGCATGAAGTTACACTCCTTAATATTACGACTGCCAAATAACCAGACCAATGTCAAATCCAACGGCAGCACATTCACGAAGTGTTAAGTGTCACTGCTGCAATTTTTTTTGGCATCTGCAAACATTTGTTCAAGGCAAACACAAACAAATCTACACTCTCACTTTGGAGCCCAAAAAAAGAACATGATGTCATGCGTCCTGCCCCATGCTTCCCAAAACAACCACGAATCACTTCTATTTATCCAAGTCGCACAGTCATTCCTGAGGTCAGTGCTAGCTCTCGCCCTCTACCCCCACCCTTGTTTAATTACAGTATTAACAGTATTATCACATGTATTTGTTGAATGGTTGTCCCTGGCTTTTGTTGCCAGTTTTGGATCACACCTGCCCAGTTTTCTAGACCTACGACTTGCTGCCTCATCCCCAAAAGCCCCACAGTGGTTGTTTACATAGCTTCAAGCTCCTCCTTAGAGAGCACTGTCAAGCGATGGAAGGTTTTAGAGGCGAACAGTCTGCTTGGCTGTGATGAGAAAGTGACACCTTTGTACCGGCAACAGCAGTTAGCTCTTTACAATAAGAGGGTTCCGCATCCAAAAAGGCCACTCACAGGGCAACAATCTATTGGGTAGCCAAGCAAAATCCACAGCCATACGCTTGTTTCTTCACCACTGGTATTAGTTGGAGCAAGGAGCAAATCCAGAGCGCTTTGAATCAGAAAATGTAAATATATCTAATGAGTCATAGGGCGGGCGATGACCCAGTGAGACTAGTAATCTGGAGACCCAGGTAATGACCCATGGCAGATGACAGAATTTGAAATTAATAAAAAATCTGGAAGGTAAAAATTGCAAGTCTTATGATGCTCAAGACACCATTATCGATTGTCATAAAAGCCTATATGGTTCACTAGTGCCTTTAGGGAAGGAAACTGCCATCCTCACGTGGTCTGGTCTACACATGACTCCAGACCCACAGCAATGTGGTATACTCTTAACTGCTCTCCAACATGGCCTAGCCAGGCATTCATTCGTATCAACCACAAGAAAGTCTCAAAACAAAGGAAAGAAACTAGATGGACGACCTAAGTCACTAGAAGCAACCATGGAGAATATAGCCCTGTTTACCCTGCGAAGTCCAGTTCACTAATATCTGACAGCTAGTGTCAAAATTAGAACACACCACAGACTGTCTCACAGACTAGCTGAGCAACAACCTGACAGTCATACTCATGGAACCATACCTTACCGACAATTTCTCAGACACACTATCGCCATATGTCCTGTCTCATTGGCAGGACAGATCAAGCAGAGGTTGACATACAGTGATATACAGTCAAAAGGCTGTTGCCCTGGGAGTCCTCAATATGAAGTCTCATGGCACCATTTCAAACACTGGCAAGGAAACCTCCTGTTGGCTGCTTTGTACCTCCTTGCCTTAGCTGACGAATCATCGTCCACGTTGCATGTGAGCTGAAGAAAACACGGAGGGCAGCAAGTATGCAGAATATACTGTAGCTGGGAGACTTCAATGTCCAGAGTGGTTGGCACTGCCACGACTGACCAAGCTGATAGAGTCCTAAAGGATGTAGCTGCTCATTGGGTCTGTGGCAGGCATTGAGGGAACACACTTGACCTCATGCTCACCAATGTCTTCCATAGGTACATCTGTCCTTGACAATATTGGTGAGAGTGACTGCTGCACAGTCCTTGCGGAGATGAAGATCCGCCTTCACATCAAAAATACCCTTTTGTGTTCTGTGGCAGTTTCACCACGCAAAATGGAATAGACTTCAAACAGATCTAGCAACTCCAGACTGGGCATCCGTGAGTGCTGCGGACCATCAGTGGCAACAGAATCGCACTCAAAGCCAATGCAACATCTTGGATTGCATATCATCCAAAGCTACTATTCTCATCAAGACAAGGAGTCAACCCTAGTTCAATGAAGAGTGCTGGAAGGTATTCCAGGAGCAGCACCAGGCAAACCTAAAGATGAGGTATCAACCTGGTGAAGCCACAAATTAGAACTACTTGTGCCTAACAACATAAGCTGCAAGTGACAGATTGAGCTCCACGACTCCACAAACAACAGATCAGATCTAAACTCTGCAACCCTGCCACATCCAGTTGTGAATAGCCATACACAATTAAATAACTCACAGGAGGGGGCTGCACAAATACATCCATATAAAGGACTTGTTCAGCATATCAATGTAAATGATAAGGCTGAAGCAGTTGCAACAGTCTTTAGGGAAAAGTGTCTAGTGCATAACCAATCTTGGCCTCCTACAGACATACCCAGTATCACAGATGCAAGTCTTCAGCCAATGTGACTCACTCCACATGACATCAAGAAATGGATAAAGGCACTGGGTACTGCAAAGGCTATGGGCCCTGACAACATCCTAGCAATCGTTCCAAAGACTTAAAACTCCAAAACTTCCCGTACACTTTGCCAAACTGTTCCACTGCAGTTACAACACTGGCGTCTACCTGAATGAGGAAAAATAGCCCAGGTACGTTCTCTACACAAAATGCAGGACAAATCCAATATAGGTAATCCGACTGTTTGTGGATATGTTGCCACTCACTCACTCCACCACTGCCTCTCAACTGTAATCATGTGTTCCACTTACAAATTGCACTGCAGAAATCCAGAGATCCTTCTAAACCCACAACCACAGCTATCTAGATGGACACGGCAGCACATTCACCAACAAGATCCCTTCAAAGTCAATCATTTTCCTTACTTGGAAATACATTGCTATCTGTCACTGGGTCAAAATCCCAGAACTTCCTCCTTACAGGCATTGTGGGCATACCTATGCCAAATGGCTTTCAGCAGTGTATGGAGGTAGCTCACAATCACCTTCTGAGGGACGAGAGTCGGTAACAAATCTGGCCCAGCTGGGGACACCCAGATCGCGTGAATGAATCAAAACAAAAGGTCCAATTGCTCTAGTAACTGGGGGTTTGTCAGTTGTGCCAATGCCAATAAGTCTTATAATAACCCAATCTTTAATCAAATTTCACCCAGAAGCTTCACAGCCTTCCTGTAATTTCAGCTGTGTAGTGCTGAAGGTCTTGTGGCACAGTGGACTACCTCCAGGTCAGAAACTCAAGTTTCAAGTGCCAACCAAGAATTGTTGACCATGGAAAGAACATACATGATGCACTCAACCATAGCCTTTGATTCCCTTACCAATCAAGAATCTATCTCAGTCTTAAATACACTGAGTGACTGCAAATACACTGCAATGAGTTCCACAAAATCACTGCCCTCTGGCTGAATAGTGATCGCACCTTTCTTATTCCTGAGTTCTACCCAAATGGCCTCACTGGTTGAGTGTTCCAAGATGTCCTCTCCTTGTTACAGGTGTACTTTCTCCTCAATCAGTAATGCAACTCCCTCACCTCTTTTACATCCTTCTCTATCACGCCTGAAATGTCAAACTGCAATGCTATCTTTCTTTCAGCCAAGTTTCTGAAATGGCTACATCATAGTTCCATGCTAATCCAGACTCTAAGCATCTGCTTTACCAGTTACATGCCTTGCGTTAAAATAAATAACTTCAGACCACCAGTCCTGCCATGTTTGGCATCCTACCATCTGCAAACAGTGGCAACAAGACACACTGGCTCCTTCAACAGCACCTTCCAAACCACAACCTCTGATACCTAAAAAGGACAAGTGCATACACAAGGAAATGCCATCTGCGCGAAGTCCCCACCATACACATTGATTTGGAACTCTGAATACCATTACAGTTGCGCGGCCAAAATTCCAGGAATACCCTGATCAGCAACACTGTGGGTGTACTGGCATCACAGATGGAAGAGGGTCAAGAAGTTGGCTCACCACCACCTTCTGAGGGGCAACTTTGGGTGGGCAACAGATACAGACCTTAAGCAACGCTCACAACTCATGAACGACTTTAAAAAAGCCTCAGGGACAGAGTTACACAAATTTACCACCCACATATTGATGAACTCACTATCCACTGGTGAATGGGCACACAGGGCAGTATGACCCCACAAACTATCTGAACTCAGCTCTGTGATCCCTAGTGGTAGATAGGATGGTAAGTGGTGGCACGTGGCCAACCAGCCAAGTACATGTCTTCTCCACCCTCAGCTCCTATTACCGAATGCAGGAATGGGTGTCTGGAAATTAAGTGATAACACAGTGTCCTACAGTCATACAGCATGGGATGTTTGGTCTCAGTTGCGATCAGTTTCCTAGAAGCCATTGGCACCTTTGGAAGGGGGTAGGGTGTACAGGTAGGGAACAGTTACTATGTACTTAGGCTGATCATGTATATTTATATCAATTACACTGGAAGGCAATTTATAAACAATACTTAAGGTCACTAATATTTCAGATAATGTCTTACTGTTGAAGCAGGTTGGATTATTTACAATTACTGTCTACTGAGCTACATAAACAAATCTGCTTCCATAGGAGTAAAAAAATCTAAAATATGATTTTATAAACAAATAAAAATACAACTTAATCTGCACACAGTACATTGTAAAAACAACTTTGGTTGTGCTTCTCTGCAACCCCTCACTTCATTCATTTCCAATGACTACCTTGAGTTATGGAGTTGGATCCTTGCTGGCTGTAGCTTCATAGAAGCTGTCAGGGGTGGGGCAGGGGCCCAATCCATCTCCATAAGGTGCGTTATTAACATACAGTTCGATCAGGGGCATCATCAAGCTAATCAGCAACTTTTCCAGTAACAATGCCTTCAACTTACATTGTTGCTAAGCTCCTTATCCATTGCCCCTGAAAATTATTCAATAACTCTGCTGACCAACCTTGCATCTACCACTCATCAATCCATACATATCCAACACACTGCAGTGAAAATCCCAACTTGCACCAAATCCTGATCAACCATCCATCCCTACCCTCGCTCTTGGTCCCCACAGCCCTGAGTTTTGGGTTCTCCCACGTGCAGCTTGACCCACTATTTTATACAGAATCAAGAATCTCTACAGAGTGGAAACAGGCCATTCTGCCCATCAAGTCTACACCCACACCAGCCTTTTGAAGAGTCTCTCACACAGACCTAACCCCCTATGCAATCTCCCTAATCTGGCATTTCCTATGACTAATCCACCTAGCCTACAGATCCCTGGACACTGGACAATTTAGCATCCACCTGACCTGCACATCATCTACTGTGGGAGGAAACTGGAGCACCTGGGAGGAAACACATGCAGACTCCGGGAGAACATGCAAACTCTACTCAGACAATCACCCAAGGGTAGAATCAAACCTGGTTGCCTGACCCAGTGAGGCAGCAGTGCTAGCCACTGTATACTGAGCTGTGAAAATACCTTCCTAAACCCCACACTCTTCCCTTAAGGCACACTCCTCGACCAAACTTTTGCTCTGCCCTAAGCCATTGAGGTGGTCTGCGGTTAACCTAATAGCATTAGGCCGGCAGCAATGCATGGAACACAGGTTTAACAACCCTCTTGGCCTTTCAAAGTCTTTAACTTTTGATGTTATTAACTTGCAGATCCTTCCTGGAAAGAAGCATTTATAATCTATGCAATGAATCTAGAAATACCATCTGCATCAGCCCAAGTTTCTTTCTTTCTTAGTCTCATAACTGCAATTAAAATCATTCCAAAAATTACCTGACGTTTGCATTTAACAGCCAGTTGATGAATCAAAGGAATTTCAAAATTATCATCAAGTGAAAAACATTCAACAGTACTCTCCCCCTCTCATTTGAAAAGGTTACTAACTACACAGACTGAAAGGATTTAAGAAACTGGCATGCTACCATCATCTCCAGGGCAACCAAAGATGGTTAATAAGTGCCAATGATGCCCACTCGAGAGTGAATACAAAATGTCTGAAAACAAATATTAGAATCAAGCTTAGAAAACTGGCAGATTGGTCTTCATGGCTAGTTAAGATGCTGCTCTTGTCTGCAGTGTGGCAATTCATCTCACTTACTGAGGGAACGGGCAGTTTTTCTACCACTGTCAACTCACCAAATGAAACGGCAATGTGGTTTTGTCCAAAACGTTACAAACGTAAAAGGGTCACAAGGGGCATATAGCCAAGCATAACTGATTTTCCTCCTTTTGCCAACTTTGAAACTTTCCATCCTCTCCCACATGACCCTTAAAAGGTGGCAGTGTGTACAGCAATGCCTTAAGGGGCATTGTCTCCTGTAAATGAACAAACAATTGGTCATCACATGGCCAATTTTAATGAATGGGCCCGCTAGCTGGGAGACTATGACAGCACTTCAGAGCCAAATATGATCTCAAGTTAACTTTCTTAACTGACATTAAGATAGGTGGGTTAGGTTTGATGTTTCAATTCAAACAAAAAATGCAAACCGAAGATGCGTACATTTCAATACGTAGCAGCCAGAATTTTGGTCACAGACTTAGCAATAAAGTTTAAACCTCATTTCACACACTGATTAAAAAGGGATTTTTACAGGATCTCTGACTTTGCACTCAGTTCGACTGACTTGTCTTGGTTTCTTGTTTATTACCAGCTCATATTTATCTTAATCTAACCAGGGAACAATGTCAACACATCAACTGGCAACCTGCAACAGTCTTCCATGTGGTCTGTGAGCTAGTCCAAAATGCAAGTCACTAGTGAACAATGCTACAACTAAGGCCCATGAGAATACAGGCTGGAAGCCTGCCTCCTGTTATTTGCCAAGCCATAAAGACCAGACAGCTGATTGTCAAATAAACCCTGCTGTCGTGGGGACAGATTATAATAGTACTAGACTACCACAGAAATGTCATAAGGTCAGACCCAATCTTGGCATAAGACCATAAGGCATAGGAGCAGAAATTAGGCCATTTGGCCCATCGAGTCTGCTGTCATTCAATCATGGCTGGTAAGTTCCTTAACCCCAATCTCCCACTTTTACCCCGTAACCTTTGATAATCAAAAACCTACCTATCTCAGTCTTAAATGTACTCAATGGCCTGCCCTCCACAGCCTTCTGTTGCAGGGAATTCCATAGATTCACCACTCTCTGGCTGAAGAAGTTTCTCCTTACCACTGTTCTAATAGGTATTCGCTTTACTCTAAGGCTGTGCCCTCGGGTCTCTCCTACAAATGAAAACGTCTTGCCAACATCTACTCTTTCCAGGCTATTCAGTATTCTGTAAGTTTCAATTAGATCCCTCCCATATCCTTCTAAACTCCAAAGACTGTAGTCCCAGAGTCCTCAAATGTTCCTCATATGTTAAGCTTTTCATTCCTGGGACCATTCTCGTGAAACTCCTCTGAACCTGCTCTAGGGCCAGTACATCCTTCCTGAGATATGGAGCCCAAACCTGCACACAATACTCCAAATGTGGCCTGACCAGAGCCTTACAGAGCCTCAATAGTACATCCCTGCTTTTATATTCAAGTCCTCTCAAAATAAATGCCAACATTGCATTTGCCTTCCTGACTACTGACTCAACCTGCAAGTTTACCTTGAGAGAATCCTGGACTAGAACTCCCAAGTCTCTTTGCACTTTAGACTTCTGAATTTTCTTCCCATGACCTCACACTTTCTCACGTTGTACTCCATCTGCCACTTCTTTGCCCACTCTCCTAACCTGTCCAAATCCTTCTGCAGCCTCCCACCTCCTCAATACTACCTGTCCTTCTATTCAACAAATAACATGACAGTTGTTGGGTAGCTTGCTGTAGCAAATCTGCCAATGTAAGGTGGACAGAATGTTGCATGGAGCCTGAACACTGGCAATGAAGCATTGGGATAAATGAGCTGTCAATTCTCAGTATATTCTTACTTCAGTGGTGGGCAAATTATTGGAAAGGGCTCTGAGAGATAGGACTTATGCTCACTTAGATAGGCACAGTTTGATTCATGATAGTCAGCATGGATTTGTGAGAGGTAGATCATGCTTCACAAACCTTACTGAATTCTTTGAGGAGGTGACCAAACACATGGATGAAGGTAGAGCAGTGGATGTGGTATACATGGATTTAAGTAAGGCGTTTGATAAGGTTCCCCATGGTAGGCTCATGCAGAAAGTAAGGAGGCATGGGATAGGGGGAAATGTGGCAGATTGGATTCAGAATTGGCTGACCCTTAGAAGACAAAGGGTGGTAGTGGACAGAAACTATTTAACAGTTACGAGTGGTGTACCACAAGGATCTGTTCTGGGTCCTCTTCTATTTGTGATTTTTGTAAATGATTTGGATGTAGGAGTGGAAGGGTGGATTAGTATGTTCGCAGAAGATGCGAAGGTGGGGCGAGTTGTGGATAGTGGAGGGCTGCTCTGGGTTACAAAGGAACATTGACAGGCTATAGAGCTGGGCTGAGAAGATGGAGTTTAACCCTGAAAACTGAGGGGTGATTCATTTTGGAAGGACAAATTTGAAAGCAGAATACAGGGTTAAAAGAAAGATTCTTGGCAGTGTGGAGGAGCAGAGTGATCTTGGGATTCATGTCCACAGTTCCCTGAAAGTTGCCACCCAGGTGGATAGAGTTGTTAAGAAGGTGTATGGTGTGTTAGCTTTCATTAATAGAGGGATTGAGTTCAAGAGCTGTGCAGTTATGCTCCAGCTATACAAAAACCTGGCTCGGCTACATCTGGAGTAGTGTGTCCAGTTCTGGTCACCTCATTACAGGAAAGATGTGGAAATGTTGGAAAAGGTGCAGAGCAGATTTACCAAGATGTTGCCTGGAATGAAGGGAAAGTCTTATGAGGAAAGGTTGAGAGAGATAGGGCTTTTCTCTTTAGAACAACGAAGGATGAGAGGTAATTTGATAAGAGGTGTACGAAATGATCAGAGGTATAGACAGAGTGACCAGCCAGACATTTTCCTCGGGTGGAGGTAGCTATTACGAGGGGGCATAGTTTTAAAGTGAGTGGAGGTAGATATAGGGGAGACGTCAGAGGTAGGTTCTTTACTCAGAGAGTGGTAGGGGCGTGGAATGCATTGCCGGAGAGGGTAGTGGAGTTGGCCTCATTAGGGGCATTTAAGCAGCAATTAGATAGGCATATGGATGATAGTATAAGGTAGGAGTGGAGGTTAGATAGACCTTAGGTTTAGGGCAAAAGTTCGGCACAACATCGTGGGCCGGAGGGCCTATACTGTGCAGTGCTATTCTATGTTCTACATGACTCTACTTAACACTACAAGGTTGCTTAAGTTGTTTTTAACCTAGCAACCCACTTAGTTGCATACATCAGAGTGACCAGGGAATGGGCAGTAAATGTTCTGACAGCACCATGGGAGCAGATGGAAAGTTAAACAGCATTGAAATTCATTCACCCAGCAGCTCAATGTTCTGAAATCTCGCTGGCAATGCTACCTCACTTTCAAATAAGCAATACATTTCCCACTGTGTGCAGAAGGCAGCGTTCTTAAGCAGATTTTGCTCAAATCACCTCAGCAGCAGCAGTTAACATTAGCACAAGGCATGGTCACTTTGCTTGTTGGCGCACTGTGACTGATGTGTCAGGGAGCCTTTTATATTCTGATGATCCCTTACAAGATGCCATTGGGAACTCCTTGTTCCTGACAGGGTAAGGCCATCCACGACGATGAGGAATGGGTGTGTGCACTCACACTTGGGAATTATTTTTTAAATAGGGTGTGTGGTGGGAAAGAGACAGGGAGAAAGAGAATTAACAGGCCAAATAAGGTCCAAAATTCAACAACAGCAGAAAAGGCAAACAAAGATGAGGCACCTCACTAGCTATGACGATAGAAAACTACCATGCAAAGGTGGTCCAAGTCATCATGGAATTTCATCAAATGCTGACCACCAACCAGTCAAACAAGGATGGTGTCAAAATAAAATCATGCACGTTTCCACTGGGGTTCTCAAGAAACAGCTACAATGATACTTCGATATTTTCTTTAAGTGTGGTCACTCAAAACAGTGACAACTTGCTCATTACACTTCATCACATTTTGAGGCCCACAGCCTTCACAATGCATAGGGGCAGCAGAGAAGGCAAGTAAAGGAAGCGAATCCTGCACTCTGAATCCCACTACCCAATGGCGCGCAAGTCCCCCAGCGCCCAAGAGCTGCGGGTTAAGAATTGGCCCAAGGAAGATCCACGGCAGAAGCTGCATCCTCTAACTGAGGGTCAGCTGATAAAGCTTTAGTCACCCAGTTGTGAGCAAGTGGTAACCTGCTCTCTCTATCCTTCCCTCCAGCAGACTGGTCTTATCATCCTCCACTAATCCTCTGGTGGAAGCAGGAATGCACAATCTGTCGGTAATTTCCAATGCCAACGAGAAAGAAAATCAGAGCTAACAAGGTGTAGAGCTGGATGAACACAGCAGGCCAAGCAGCGTCAGAGGAGCAGGAAGGCTGACGTTTTGGGCCTAGACCCTTCTTCAGAAATGGGGGAGGGGAAGGGGGTTATGAAATAAATAGGGAGAGAGGGGGAGGCAGATAGAAGATGGGTAGAGGAGAAGATAGGTGGAAAGGAGACAGACAGGTCAAAGATGCGGAGATGGAGCCAGTAAAGATGAGTGTAGGTGGGGAGTTAGGGAGGGGATAGGTCAGTCTAGGGAGGACGGACAGGTCAAGGGGGCAGGATGAGGCTAGTAGGTAGGAGATGGAGTTGGGGCTTGAGGTGGGAGGAGATGATAGGTGGGAGGAAGGACAGGTTAGGGAGGCGGGGACGAGCTGGGCTGGTTTTGGGATGTGGTAGGGGGAGGGCAGATTCTGAAGTTTGTGAAGTCCACACTGATAGTCCACATTGATACCATTGGGCTGCAGGGTTCCCAAGCGAAATATGATGTGCTGTTCCTGCAACCTTCGGGTGGCATCACTGTGGCACTGCAGGAGGCCCAGGATGGACATGTTGTCTGAGGAATGGGAGGGGGGAGTTGAAATGGTTCACGACTGGGAGGTGCAGTTGTTTACTGCGAACCAAGGTAGGTGTTCCACAAAAAGAAAATCAATCTGCCCTACTTCCTGAACAAAGTAAACTGTGTCGTTTACATTCCTATTTGTAGCCTGGAGAGAGAACAGCATATTTACTGTTATGTAACAAGATACCTGTAAATGCTAGATTTCCTGAGGATACCTCAAACTCACTGGAAATTCTCACCTCACCAAAGGAATAATTCACAACTGGAATTAATGATTTTATTTTGAATCTCAAAGCAAGTAATCTGTTAAAGAGATAACAAGGTGTAGAGCTGGATGAACACAGCAGGCCAAGCAGCATCAGAGGAGCAGGGAGGCTGACGTTTGGCTGACGCTTGGCCTGCTGTGTTCACCCAGCTCTACACCTTGTTATCTCAGATTCTCCAGCATCTGCAGTTCCTGCTATCTCTAATCTGTTAAAGAGTTGGGCGAGACTGCTGAACTCAGTGCCTCAGGTCTAGAGAAAAGAAAGCCAGCTGTGTCTGGACCCTGACGAATTAATCCTACCAGAATGCGCAAGTGAGGGAAGTACAGAATAAAGTGTGGTGATGATTCCACCTCTTCTCCTCCCCAACCAGATGGTCGAGAAACTGACTCGATTCACAAAAGAACAGTATACCCCACACGTCACGAGACTCCGACATAACATACATCCATATAGGGGATAACAAGGTGTACAGCTGGATTAACACAGCAGGCCAAGCAGCATCAGAAGCGCAGGAAATGTTTCGGGCCTAGACCCTTCTTTAGAAATAGAATTTCTTGTTATCTCAGATTCTCCAGCATCTGCAGTCCCTACTATCTCTATACATCCATATAGCGCATTCAACATAATAAGACGTCTAAATACATTCACAGAAGTGTTTTGAAAAATTTGACATGGAGCTCCATTAGATGCTATTGGGACAGGTGATCAAAAGCTTCACCACAGTGGTACTGATTGGATCAATATCGAGGCAGGGAAGAAAATTAAACAACCGTATCAGGGAAACTATTACACAGCAGAGACAGTAAAAATTAGCCTTTTACTTCTCGACATCCATTCAGGAAATAAGAGCAGCAGGCTGCTGTCACCCAATACAGGTATAAAGCAGCTCACAGATGGTCCATGCACAGCAGGAACATGACGCAAACCAAGCCTGAAAGCAGAGACTCGGTGCTTGCGACCCAATCCCAACACTCAGCCGTCAGATCCAGCAAGTGCAGCCCGGTACCAGCCTCACTCTCCTCAGTGCTCACAATCAGTACAAAGCACACAATGTCCACAGGGACACACTGTACTCTATAAGGCAATTGATATTTTATTGTCATTTGTTCCTAGCCAGTGGCTGGCTGCAAACCAAATGGTTTTGAACAAAACTTGTGCTGCTCAAATCAGAAGAAGTTCTCATTACAACACAATTTCACCCTCTACTTAAAGGTTATGAATCACAATGGCATAGTCCAACACCCAGCAAGTACAGCAGAAACCTCACCCAGTGTGAACTGACAGCAAGGGCTGCCAAGCTATCCAGGCATGGAGACACAAGACAGGGTTACAAAAGCCCAACCATGTCTGCAACTGACTGGTCCACATGAGTATTTTACATTCATCATCACTCACCCTCTACCAACCCCTGAAGTTCACCTCCCCTGGCTACAACTCTTTTTTTCTTCTTAGGGGCAGCATGGTGGCTCACTGGTTAGCACTGCTGCCTCACAGCGCTAGGGACCCGGGTTCAATCCTGCTCTCGGGCGATTGTCTGTGTGGACTTTTCACATTCTCCCCATGTCTGTGTGTGTTTCCTCCGGGTGCTCTGGTTTCCTCCCACAGTCCAAAGATGTGCAGGCTAGGTGGATTGGCCATGCTAAATTGCCCAGAGTGTTCAGGGATGTGGAGTTTAGGTGGGTTATAGGGGGATGGGTCGGTATGCACTTGTTGGGCCGAAGGGCCTGTTTCTACACTGTAGGGATTCTATGATTTTATGAACTCCCCACCCTCACCCAATTCACTGGATAAAAGAGCACCAAATGACTTCCATTGCAATATTGCTAATTTCGGCCCAATTGAGATCAGCAAACCATGCAAATTGGGACAGTGAATGAATTTCCTGTTCAATGCCATGTCAATGTTAACAGCGGTGGATGATAAAGGATCCAATATCAAGGCACCTTGATTTTGCAACTGATGCACAAGCTAGAATGTAAACAACTGGACAATACCCTCCCCTCCCCAACACCAGCCCAAGCAGGATGACTATTATTGAGATAACACAGTATGGAGCTGGAGAAGCAGAAATTTCTGAAGAAGGGTCCCAACGCGAAACATCAGCTTTCCTGTTCCTCTGATGCTGCCTGGCCTGCTGTGTACCTCCAGCTCCACACTTATCTCTGACTCCAGCATCGGCAGTTCTTACTATCTCTGACTATTACTGAGAACAGGTCTGCATAGAACAAGAAATCGCACATTAGACAGCACCCCTGTTTCTGAATCAGAACATTTTCAGGCTCATTTCCTGAGTACATGAACCAGGCTGGCACTGGCTGCATTGGGACTGTGCTGTCAGGGGTACTTTCCTTTGGAGTAAGAGGTTAAAGCAAGGCACCTTTCCACTTAAAAATCTTAAAAAGCCACGGCACTATTTGAAGAGCAGGGTGGTGCTCAACAGTGCCCCCATCCAAATTCCTACCCGACAAGCGTCAGCACAAAAAAAAAGCATCAAAGCAAACTACTGTACACATTGGGAATCTGAAAAGAGAACAGGAAGTGCTAGAACAGTGACACATAGTAGGACGTATGTAGCAAGTACAGAAACACTCATTTGTTTCAAAGAAGTGCCATATTGGGCTGGAATTGTTAACTGTTTCTCTTTCCACAGATGCTTCCAGACATGCTGAGCTTCTCCAACATGTTCTAATTTTATTTTGGGTCATTAATACATTGCTGATCATGGCAGTTTGCAGTGCACACGCTGAAGGGTACATTACAACAGCGACTATTTAAACATAAGTACTGCATTGACTATAAAGCCCCAAGGTTGTGAAAGGTAATACAGAAAAAACATACATTTCTGCTCCTTCTCTACAAAATACAAGTATTTGTTGAAACTAATTTAAGTCTTAAATGAATTACGAGCTACATTCATTGCCAGAAATCTCCAAAGTCTGCTTTGTAGTTAATTAAACTACTGAAAAATCTATAAATTTTAAAACAAAGAGAATAAAGGTTGCTATTGAAGGCTGACTTTTCATCTTGCCCTTCAGTTGAGCTACTAACCTTGAATTCCAACTGACCTAGCACACCTATATTTACTTCCTTATACTCAGCAGGTTGAAAGTCACACTGGGGAAGGAGATATTTGCCAGATCACATTAAAAGCTATCCTGTACAGTGCAGCAGGAAAGCCGAAGTGGCAATAAAGGAGGAATGTTGAAATAGATATACATATACATAAATTGCCCAGCCTTCAACAAACTCAAGACTAACACTGCTACAGCTTGACAGCTGATTTAGAAAACAAGAACAAACACTCCCTTAATCTGCCGCTCAATTCTTGCATGCTTTTATTCCTTCGATATCTTAAAACCCATCCATATCTGATTTGAATACACACAACTGAACAGCCAATGCACCCTGGGATAAAGACTTCCAAACTTCACAACATTGGGATTGAAAAAACTCTTCATCTCAGTCCTTATTCAGTCAAAGCCCCCTTTCAAAGCATTCTGTTTGTCCCAATAAAATAGTCTCATATTCTTCTGAATTTGAGGGAACACAAGCTTTGCCAACTAAATCTCTCCTCATAGGAAATCCTTGGCATTGTTAAAATTAAAAACTTTTTACTTCTAACACCTTAGTGTACAATGTATTAGATGTCACCTTGAGGTGAGGAAAACTGCAAAAATTCCACCAAGAAGCCCTGCTATACTTTTTCTGGTGGGAGGGATAACTTTGACTTTTTTCATCCTTCCAGCAAACTGGGTTTTTTAAAAAGCTAGAGTTGCTCATTTTAAGACAACTGTAGATATTTTTCCAGGTTTGCAGAGGTGAGCACGTAATGCTTGCATCATATCACAGCCAAACTTGACCGTGGTCCCAATTCAGGTGGGGTGGCGGGAGGGGAAGGGGGTGTCAAGCCAAACTGCGAAAAATCGCAGGGACAAACAGACTGCGAACATTCACTTTTGCCATTTGTTGGATGCTGCCGTTGATGTTTCGATCAAGCCCACAATACAAATGGATGACGGTTGCCACAAATGACAGAATCAGATTTAGAATATAACATAGCCTCCGGCAAAGCTCATTGTCCCAAGATTAGCACAGCAATTCAATTTCATAGCAAACATTTATAGGACACTGATAATAATGATCACCAACTTCACCATTGTGTTGGTAAGTCAAAAACACAAGGGGCATTTCCCAATCTGCTTTTTCCAGAACACGTACTAAGCTTCCCTCAAACCAGGCGATACATAAATGGTGCAGCCATTAGAGAGGAGACGGCGCATAGTTAGTGTGCAACGCAAGCAGGCAACAGATATGACTGCATCTAAGTTGGTGCCGTATTTGACAACATATAAACTTTTCACTATACTCATTGAGTATATATGAGAATAAAAGCTTTTCTATTCTAATATACTGCTTGGTAGTAGAGAACATAAATCTTGCTGAGACATGTGTTGTTGAAATTTTGCATCTTGCATTCATCAGGACAAACACAAGAATACCAATTTTCAAATAATCACAGCAACTTATACGATAGGGTGTCGATTGGTTGGCAAGCTAACTCACATTGTTTGAGGCACTGCCAGGGAGAAAACAATGGGAAACTAAGTTCCCCAAGCTCCTGGGTATTTTGATAAAATACACACAGCTTGGACATACTTAATTTGTTTGCAGAGAACAGGCCCCTAGGAGCTTATAGTTCCCTGTTACTTTCTCCATGGTAACAATCAGCCAGCCCACAGCTGAATTGCCAGTTAGTACTGTTGTTTCTGTATTATAAATTGTTATCAGTGTTTTGGCATTCTTACATGTATTCTGATGAATGCAAGATGAGATGCTTTGGCAATGTGTCTCACTTTACAGGAGTTAAAATGGTCACCTACTTCTGCTCTTGATAAAACTTATTTTTCCCCTCTCTTTCAAATGTCCATCTTTAAGTGCTCATCAATCCCATTAAGTGATTGGGTCAGAAGGAACCACCAAGTCTGAGAAGCAAGAGAGCTGAATCATCCATAAAGAATACATTACATCAGGGGGTCTGGATACTCTCCATGTCCAGTTCCTTTCAAAAGGGAGTCACTGTTACATTGGGAAACAAAGCAGACAATTTGCTCGTAGATTGGGGCCCCAGCGGCAAATGAATTAAATGCCAGCCTGGAACTGGTAGTGAGATGAATTTCAGCAGGAGAAATCTCCACAGCTTTTTGATACATTCCATGGTATCATACCAGGGAGACAACACCATCTCATCCACAATCATCATCAGGTTGGCAATTCCATGATGTCCTCTGGTGTCAGGAGCTTGAGTAAAAAGATTCGCACAAGAAAAACAAACTAAAACAGAAAGGCAAAATCTAAAATGGTAAAGACATTGCATTGATCTACAGAAACCAATAAACTTTCAAACTGCCCACTGTGGGAATTATTTGGAGACACATTTTTGATGCAATATCACAATCACCCATTTCTACAGCACCTTTAAGATTATAAGATTCCCCAAAGCCAATTCACAGGAATATTATAAAGCCAAATTTGACTACAAGGTTAGAAGGCAAAAAAAATCTGGCCAAAGAACCAAGCTCCAAGAAGGGTTCTGAAGGTAAAAATAGAAAAGGTGATGGAGAAGGCAAAGGGCGGGGAAGGGAGGAGAGGGAAAGAGTGGTGAACGAGGACAAACAGTTACAATATTTAAAAGACATTTGGATAAGTCCACGAATAAAGAGTGTTTGGAAGGATACGGGCCAAGCAGATGGAACCAGTTTGGTTTGGGATTATGGTCGGCATGGACTAGTTGGACTGAAGGGTCTGTTTCCGTGCTGTATGCTAATACTAAGACTAAAAAATACTAAAAAAAAATGAGAAATGACAGGAGCGACCAAACAGTGTGCGGCAAGCTGGGAAGTTGAGGAAGGCAAGAGGAGGGGGATCTGTTACTGTAAGGCAGTACATGGGTAGGGGGCATCAGAGGAGTTGGGTGTTGGGGCGGGGAGAAGAAGAGAAGAGGGGATCGGGGGTGTCAGGGAAATGGGGGAATCGGGGCTAGGGAAGTGGTGGTGGTCGGGGCCCAGGGAAGGGGGGAGGAAAGAGAGGCAGAGTTTAAGAAGAGGGGAAAAGGTTATGTGGGGGCGGGTGGGGTGCGATGCAGAAAGGCCTGAGGTTCCGGTGGGTTGTCAACGAGCAGCTTTCCCGGGCCGCAGGCTCCAATACTCGGCCCTGATCACGGGGCCCATATCCTCCCAACCTACTCCCGGGGTATCGGGGCTGGGGTTCACTCACACCCTGACACCACAGGCCCATCGCCCCGAGCTGCGGGGCAATCCCGCCTGTCAAGGAGGCGAAGGGCCCTCGCTCAGGCTCAGTTTCAGTTTCAGTTTCAATCAGAAGCCGATAACCGGCGCCGCCAGGACATAGGCCGCTGTCTCTCTCACTGACTCACCGTAAGTCTCGGACATGTTGCTATGGGGGAGGGAGCCGGTGTCTCCCGAGCTCACTCTCAATATGGCGGCGGCGGCGGCAACATCGGCGGCGTCCTCGCCCAGCGCGCTACGTCATCACGTCGCCGGCGCCGACGTCGGACCGCCGCCAACGTCAAGGCGTGACAGGCTCCTCCTTGCGTCATGACGTAAGCCTAAAATGGCGCAGATGCTGCCTGTGTGAGGTTAATGGCTCAGAGCTTTAGATGTACATTTATTTATTAGTTACATGTACTGAGTTTAGGAATACATAAGTACAGTGAAAAGTGCACAAAGTCGCCATTCTCTGGCGCCTACTTGGTTACAAAAAACACATTTAAAAGATTTACCAGAGCCAACAGGTAAGCAAGGAAAAACACAAAGTCCGGATCTGAGTGTCCCATCATCACAATGGTGCAGGCGCCATGCCTAAGGCTAGGGAAAGGCCCGCCCTCACCGCCCCCACTCTCATCGTCCCTGCTCTCACCGTCCCCGCTCTCACCCTCACCGTCCCCGCTCTC
>JAHRHZ010000092.1:10240508-10263144 GCA_024137785.1 Ginglymostoma cirratum | reverse complement strand
CCTCACCCTCACTGTCCTCACCCTCACCATCCCCGCTGTCACCGTCCTCACCCTCACCGCCCCCGCTCTCACCATCCTCGCCCTCCCCAGTCTCGCCGTCCTCACCCTCGCCCTCGCTGTCCCCAGTCTTGCCATTCCCAGTCTCGCCGTCCTTGACCCACTCTCACCGTCCTCACCCTCACTGTCCCCGCTCTCACTGTTCTCACCCTCACTGACACGCTGTCACCGTCCCCGGTCTCGCCATCCTCATCCTCACCCTCACCATCACTGCCTCACCATACTCACTCTCATTGACCCCGCTCTCACCATCCTCTCCCTCACCGTCCCCCGCTCTCGCCATTTCCGCTCGTACTGTCCTCACCCTCACTGTCCCCGCTTTCAGCGTCCTCACCCTCACTGTCCCTGCTCTCACTGTCCCCGCTTTCAGCGTCCTCACCCTCGCTGTCCCCCACTCTCGCCTTCGCCCTCACTGTCCTCACTCTCACTGTCCCCGCTCTCACCATCCTTACCCTCGTCGACGCTGCGGTCACCATCCTCACCCTCACTGTCCCCGCTCTCACTGTCCTCACCCTCACTGACCCGCCGTCACCGTCCCCGCTCTCACCGTCCCTGCCTCACTGTCCCCGCTCTCACCGTCACTGCTTCACCGTTCTGCGCTCAACCCCGACATGCCTCACCGTATGCCCCTCACAGTCACTGCCTCACCGACCCGCTCTCACCACTGAACTGGCCCACTCTTGATCTGCCACCATTGTTCCAACGGACGCTTGAGCCACAGCCCATACATTAAGCTCCAGCTACGCCGTTCCCAGGTGCCACCTGACTCCTTAGACAGGTAGTTATAACTGTGGGGGGCAGGTGTTGGGAACGTGTAGGTGTAGAAGGTCCTTATTGTTCAGTGATAGTGTCTTTTCCTCTGGATCAGGTAGGTGTGGTTTCAACTCCCCCTTGGTCTAAAGTTATGTTTGAGTAAGTTGATTGAAAATACCCCTGCCTACTCTGTTTTGACTTTGCTTTCTTCCTACCACTCGCTCACCTATGATGGTCTGCATTACCCCTTAATGGGCTTGCAAAGGCTGTTGACGCCAGAAAGCATTATGCAGTGTCCTTCTCCACTTTGGTTGCACCATGAAGTTTGTCACCATCCTTCGCCTGCTCCACGACGACATGGAAGTCATGGTAACGACAAGTGGTTCCACCATTGACACATTCCCCATTGGGACCAGTGTCAAGCATGGCTGCACTATACCCCTTGCTGGAGTGGAGTTAACTTCCAGACCCTGTGGGGAATTATCAACCTCCACCACCTTCAAACCAAAACCAAACTCACCCCCAACCAGCGTCATCGAGCTGCAGTATGCACATGATGCTTGTGTGTATGTGCAATCTCAGAGGATGTACTCCAGACCATTGTCAGCACCTTTATGAAGGCATAGGAGAGCATGGGTCTCACCCTGAACATCTGCAAGACAAAGGTCCTCCACCAACCTGGCCTGGCATTTTGGGGCAAACCCCAGGTCATCAAGGTCCGTGGGAGGGCCTTAGAGGACACTGACCATTTCCAATACCTTGTCCTATCAGCCAAAGCAGCTATTGTTGAAGAGATCCAGCACCGCTTCCAGAGTGCTAGCATAGCCTTCGGCTGCTTGAGGATGCAGCACCAAGATATTGGTTTATAGAGTTGTGGTGGTTCCCTCCCTTCTATAAGGCTCTGAGATGTTGAACTGTCTACATCAGAGACCTCAAGGCACTGGAGCAGTTCCACCAATGCTGCCTGTGCAAGTCCCTGTGAATCCGCTGGGACGAAAGACCCACCAACTCCAGCTTCCTCGACCAGGCCAACATCCCCAGCATCGAGGCCCTGACCCCCTCCCCCTTGACCGGCTGCAATGGGCTGGGTACATAGTCTGCATGTCCAACACGAGACACCCTGAGCAGCTGCTCCACCCCCGACTCCGAAACGGCAGGCCAGCCCCGAGGGACAGAGGAAGCGTTTCAGTGAACCCCCTCAAGGCCTCACTGGGGAAGTGCCACAGACACCTGGGAATCACTGGCCCCAAGACCGTCCAAAGTGGAGTCTCGAGGAGCATCTGGGAAGGCGTTGAACTCCTGGAGACTCACTGTCGGGAAAAAGGGGAAGCTAGGGGGAAAACAGGGAAAGGAGCACGCTAACACACCAATGCCCCCCCCAGCCCCTTCCCGTGCCCTCCTCCTGACCCCAAGTGTAACAGAGCCTGCGGTAGCCCCATTGGTCTGTACAGCCACCTACAGACTCACCCTGAGAGGGAGGGGAGTCATCCTCATCTGCGAGGGACTGTCAGTGATGATATAATGGGCTTTGCATGTAAATTAATCGATTGGACATCATGGGTGATGTGCTGGTGGTAGGTAACAGTTGAAAAATCAAGCTGAGTGATTTGGTGACAGACAGAAAAAAGTGTTCAATTGCATGTAAGAGCAACTCTGTGTAAAAAAAAAAAAATGAGAATGAAAGGATGGTTGTTACAGTGCAGTGGTAATGTCCCTTCCTGTGAGCCAGGAGGCCTACCTTCTCCAGAGGTGTGCCATGACATCTCGGAACATGTTGATTAGAAAATATCTGTAAAACATTGAGGAAGGTACTTATGGTGCAGAGACCTAGGTTCAAGTGCCACCTGCTCTGGAAATGTGTCGTAAAATCTTTGAACTATTTGATTAGGAAATACGCAGATGAATTGAGAAGACGAGCAGCAGAAGGCCATTCAGCCCTTTAGGCCCATTCTACCATTCAACCTGGTCATAGCTCGCCCTCATTTTAGCACCATTCCCCTTCTTCCTCCTCAAACCCCAAGACAACTTTAGCGCCTAGAAATCTGCAAGTTTCTTATTTTGCCCTCATCAAAACTGACCTTTTCATTTAAGAATTGTGTAGCTGAGCGCTCAAACCTCCATGGAATAAAAGGCAATGGGCTATGTGTTGGAAAATTGGATTAGACTGGACAGGTGCTTGATGGCTGTAAAAACTCCTTGACTGTATGACTCTTATTGCTATTAATCGCGCCTACTATTAACATCTATTTTACATCTCAATTCCTCCTTCACTACCATTACCGCTCCCTTTGGCTTTTGTTCTGGGCAACTGCACCATCAGTTGCCCTTGCACCTTCCTCCCCTTTGTCAACAACATGAAAATCATCGTTCCCTTCAGTTCTGAAGATGAGTCATATTGAACTCAAAATGTTAACTCCATTTCTGTCTCCACAGAGGCTGCCAGACTGGCTGAGTTTCTCCAGCGCTTTCTGGTTTTTTTTTCAGATCTCCAGCATCTGTAGTATTTTGCTTTTATTTCTTTCATTCCGTCTTAAGTTTATTAAAAGACTTTCTTCAGCCAGAGGGCGGTGAATCTGCAGAACTCTTTGCCACAGAAGGCTGTGGAGGCCAAGTCTTTGAGTGTATTTAAGACAGAGATAGATAGGTTCTTGATTGGTAAGGGGATCAAAGGTTACAGAGAGAAGGCAGGAGAATAGGTGTAAGGAACATGATCGAATAGCAGATCAGACTGGATGGGCTGAATGGCCTAATTCTGCTCCTGTATCTTATGGTCTTATGGTCTTTTGTTAGCATTCTTAAATATGGAATAGTTCCAAGGGAGGAATTGAGGGAGGGTCTTCATTTTTGATTCATTCATGAGGCGCTCATATCACTAACAGGGGAGGCGATGGTCTAGTGGTATTATCGCTGGGCTGTTAATCCAGAGACCCAGATAATCCACAACAGCAGATGGTGGAATTTGAATCCAATAAATGTCTGGGTTAAGAGCCTAATGATGACCATGAATCCATTGTTGATTGTCAGAAAAACCCATCTGGTTCACTAATGTCCTTTAGGGAAGGAAACTGCCATCCTTACCTGGTCTAGCCTACATGTGACTCTAGACCCACAGCAACGTGGGTGACTCTGAACTGCCTGCTGGGCAATTAGGGATGGGCAATAAATGCTGCCTGGCCAGCGATGCCCTCATCCTGTGTCTGAATAACGAAAAAAAACTATATATTGCCCGTCCCTAATTGCCCTTTGAGAAGGTGGTGGTGAGTTGCCTTTTTGAACCGCTGCAGTCCGTGTGGTGTACGGACACCCATAGTCTTATGAGGGGGTGAATTCTGGAATTGTTTTCTCTTTGCAATAAGGGGGAGGACTGGAGAAATTGAATGTCAAAAGGGACATTGATAAGGCCAAAGGAGGATAGTTGCAGGGATGAGAAACTTAAGTTATAAAGACGTATTGAAGAGTTTGGTGCGGTTCTCCTTGGAGAGGAGAAGGCAAACAGGAGATTTGATAGATATTTTCAAAGGGAGCTCTTGTGGAATGGTGGTAGTGTTCTCTACCTCTGAGCCAAGGAGGCCTGGGTTCAAGTCCCACTGATTCTAGAGGTGTGTAATAACATCTGTGAAAATGTTGATTAGAAATATATCTGTCACTGTTAAGGAGGGTTCTTAGGGTGCAGTGGTAGCAGGGGGTTCAAGTCCCACTAGCTTCTCTGATGTGGAGATGCCAGTGTTGGGCTGGGGTGGACAAAGTCAGAAGTCACAAGACATCAGATGACAGATGAATAGGTTTATCTAAAGCCACGCGCTGTCAGAGTGCTCCAAAAGCCCATAACACCTCTGAGCAGGTTGGTTAGGAAAATATCTGTGTCTTTAAAATCATTAGGGGATTGGGATCTTGGAATCCCTACAGGGTGGAAACAGGCCCTTCAGCCCAACAAGTCCACACTGACCTCTGAGCATCCCATCCAAACCCATCCCCCTATTACCCCACCTAATCTACACATCCCTGGACACTCTGAGCAATTTAGCATGGCCAGTCTCACCTAGCCTGTACACCTTTGGACAGTGGGAGGCAATCAGAGCACCCAGAGGAAACCCACACAGACACGGGGAGAATGTGCAAACTCCACACAGACAAGGCTGGATTTGAACCCAGGCCCCTGGTGCTGTGAGGTACCAGTGCTAACCACTGTGCTGCTGAAGAGGACAGAGAAGATAAGGGAAAAGCTACTCCTGCTAATAAAAGATGGCTCAGTGGTTAGTACTGCTACCTCACAGTGCCAGGGACCCGGGTTCAAATCCAGCCTTGGGTGACTGTTTTTATGGAGTTTGCGCATTCTCTCTGTGGGTGCGCGGGTTCCCTCTGGGTGCCCCAGTATCTTCCCACAGTCCAAAGACATGCAGACTAGATAGACTAACCATGGGAAATGCGGGGTTATGGGGATAGAGTAGGGGGCTCGGTCTGGTTGGGATGCTCTTGGTGCAGATTTGATGGGCTGAATGGCCTTCATCTGTACTGTAGGGATCCTGCAATGGGCCGAGTGGCCTTCATTTGTGCTGGAACAATTCTGTAATTCTGAGATGGGCGGGAGCTGGGTGCTGGGTGGAGAGGGAATCAGTTGAATCATGGGGTGGCTGAAGTGGTCATTTGAAGCAGGGTCACTGGACTCAAAACGTTAACTCTGTTTCTCTCCACAGGTGTGCCAGACCTGCTGAGTTTCACCAGCAATTTCTGTTTATGTTTGTTTCAGATCTCAAGTATCCACAGTTCTTTGTTTTATCATTGATGTTGAACAGGAACACGACCCCAGTGAAACCATCTCCAAGGGCAACATGCTTAAACTACTGGACCTATGCCTGACCACCCACTCCACCTTCAATGTCCAAACATACGAGCGAATCAACATGACACCCATGGGATCACCAGTCTCGGGACTCATAGCAGAAGCAGTGTTGCAAAGACTGGAAAGGACTGCCCTTCCACAAATCCAACCTAAACTGTGGATCTACATAGACGACACCTTTGTGATCATTAAACAGACCAAATTAGGAGAGACACACACAAACTGATAAACAACACCCTCAACGGAATAAGATTCACCAGAGAGGAGGAGAAGAACAAACAGCTCCCATTTCTGGACGTCATGGTAGAGTGCAAGACAAATGGGGAACTGCAAATGAAAGTACACCGAAAAGCCAAACACACAGACCAGGTACTGAACTTCAGTAGTAACCATCCCAGCACACACAAACGAAGCTCCATGCGAACACTATTTAAAAGGGCAACAACACACGGCAGCAACATGGAACTACGCCAAGAGGAGGAGGAATACCGTGTTCAAGGATAATGGATATCCAAAGAACTGGGTCAGAAGATGCCTACACGAAAAGCATCAGAAAGATTCTACACGCCCCGACACACTCATCACACTACCCTACATCAAGAACACGTCAGAACTCACCACAAGACTCCTACGACCGCTGGGCGTCAGAGTGGCACACAAGCACACGTCAACCCTATGACAACTGCTCACCCGAACTAACGACCCACTCCCCGCCATGGACAGGACCAATGTCATCTACAAGATCCCCTGCACAGACTGCGAGAAACACTACATCAGACAAACAGGAAGGAAACTAACAACAAGAGTACATGAACACCAACTGGCTACAAAAAGACACGCCCACTACTCACTCATCTCAATCCACATGGACAAGGAGAACCACGACTTCGATTGGGACAACACCAAGATCCTGGGACAGGCTAGGCAGAGACAAGCACGAGAATTCCTGGAAGCATGGCACTCCACGAAGCAGGCTATTAATAAACACATTGAACTCGACCCCATATACATTCCACTACGAAGAAAAACCGGAAGTGAGGCAATCCATCTCAATGGACCCCAGAGTTTAAAAACCAGGTGGGAAAACACACCGACGCTTCATTGGAGGCTGCACTGAGGATGTTACCAAGCATGGTAACGAAACAACAAACCAGCTCGGCAAGCCAACCAACCTCAATATCATTGATCCCCTACCTACACTCACCTTTACTGGCTCCATCCCCGCCTCTTCGACTTGTCTGCCTCCTCTCCACCTATCCTCTCCTCTATCTATCCTCTATCCGCCTCCCCCTCTCTCCCTATTTATTTCAGAACCCTCTTCCCCTCCCCCATTTCTGATGAAGGGTCTAGGCCCGAAACGTCAAGTTTTCCTGCTCCTATGATGCTGCTTGACCTGCTGTGTTCATCCAGCCCCAAGCCTTGTTATCTCAATATCATTGATAGTGTTCAACTCAATGTTGATTCTTCAAGTGATGATGCAGTGGCTTTAAGTGATGTATTTTACCTGCTTTGAGAAGGGTCACCGAACTGAAATGTTAATTCTGATTTCTGTTCATAGATGGTGCCAGACCTGCTGAGCTTTACCAACAACTTCTGTTGTTGTTACGTGTATTTTATCCTTTTTTTTTTGTGAAGAGAGTTTGAGGTAGTGATACAGACCCATCTGTTCTAGCCAATAAAGTGAATAGCTTGTGAGGCCTTGGGGGTTTTTTTCAGGTTGAAACAATAGAAGCAGCCTGAATGGGTGGGGTCAAGGTCTCACAGAATCAAGATTTAACTTTCAGCAATTGCTAGGGGTTTGGAAGCTGCTATACATCTCTCCTTGCTGCAGCAAAACGTTTGCGTTTTCTCTCAATGTTCTTTCCTCCTAGTCTGGAGAATTGATTGTGAGGCAATCAATTTTACTGAACTTGTCTTTGCCAGGGGTGTGTTTATGGGATGTTACTACCTTGGAACAGCTAATCAGTGGTAATTAACATATATATTATCTTGTTAAACATGTTGGTAGAGTTATAGTTAACCTAATTTTTAAAATGCTTGTTTTGTCTAATTAACTGGAGTGTAAGAATAATGTGTGTTTTGCTTCAAGCCTGGTACTTTGACCAATCGACTTGCATCTGGAACTTGCCTTTTAAAATAAGAAAATATTGGTGGTTAGGCTAACTTCTTAATACATTTTGAGGATTTGGTCTGGTCTAGAACAAACTTCTGTTGAACTTTGGAAGTATTGAATTGAATTAGCTTTATTGTCACAAGTCGCCACTTAGGCGCCATCTTAGGCACAAAGGTACGAAGAAGAGAATTTCAATGACAGGCAGCTGGAAGCTCAGGGGCCTGCTGATGAATTAGTGAAGGGCCCCATAAAACAGTCACTTAATGTGCAGTGCGGAGGTGGTGAGCCACAGGTATAGTACATTGTGAAACAAACGTGGAAAGTGCTGGAAAGACTCAGCAGGTCAGGCAGTAATTATGGAGAGAGAGAGAGAAAAAAATAGAGTTAATGTTTTGAGTCCAGAATAACTCTTCTTCAGAGCTTCTTTCTTTCCACAATGTAGTTAAGGAGGGAGCTCCAGGACTTTGGAGTCATAGAGGTCTACAGCATGGAAACAGGCCCTTTGGCACAACGTGCTGCCAGTTTTCACAATTTAAACTATTCCCATTTGCCTGTATTTGGTCCATTATCCCCCCCCCATACCTATCCATGTACCTGCCTAAATTTTTTCTTAAATTGTGAAATTGTACTCACCTCCGCCACTACCTCTGGCAACCCATTCCAGACACACACCACCCTCTGTGTGAAAAAAATGCCCCTCTGGACCCTTTTGTATCTTTCCCCTCTCACCTTAAACCTATGCCCTCTAGTTTTAGATTCCCGGATCCTGCGGAAAATCTGTCAGCTATCTACCTGATCTGTGCCTCTCATGATTTTATAGACCTCTATAAGGTCACCCCTCAGTCTCCCATACTCCAGGGAAAAATGTCCCAGCCTAACCAACCACTCCTTATAACTCAAGCCTTTCAGTCCAGGTAGCATCCCAGTGAAACTTTTCTGCACTCCTTCTAGTTTAACAATATCCTTTCTGTAGTAGGGCAACCAGAACTGCTCACAGTACTCCAAGTGTGGTCTCACCAACATCTGTACAGCTGCAACAAGCCATCTCAACTCCTATACTCAGTGCTCTGACTGATGAAAGCTAGCATGCCTAAAGTCTTCTTCATTATCCTGTCTACCTGTGACACCACTTTCAAGGAGCTATGAACCTGTACACTGAGATCACTTTGTTTTATAACTCCCCCCAGGGCCCTACAATTGTCTGTCTAAGTCCTGCCCTGGTTTGCCTTACCAAAATGCAATACCGCACTGCATTTATCTAAATTAAATTCCATCTGCCATTCCTCAGCCCACTGGCCCAGTTGATCAAGATCTCACTGTGTTCTCAAATAACCTTCTTCACTGTCCACTATACCACCGATTGTGGAGTCATCTGCAAATTTCCTAATCGTACCTCATAAATTCTCATCCAAATAATTTACATAAATAATGCGTAACAATGTGCAAGGCACCAATCCCTGTGGTACACTGCTGGTCACAGGCCTCCAGTTTGTAAAACAACCCTCTCCCACCACACTCTGTGTTTTACCTTCAAGCCAATTTTGTATCCAATTGGCTAGCTCTCCCTAGATCCCATGAGCTTTAATTTTACTCAACAAACCACGGGATACCTTGTCAAAGGTCTTGCTAAAGTCCATGTAGACAAAGTCTACCCCACTGCCTTCATCTACTTTCTTGGTCACCCTTTCAAAAACACTCAATCAAATTCATGAGACATGATTTCCCACGCACAAAGCCATGCTGACTATCTCAAATGAGTCCTTGCCTCTCCAAGTGCCTGTAAATCCTGTCTCACAGAATTCCCTCTAACAACTTACCCACTATGGATGCTAGGGCTGCTGGTCTGTAATTTCCAGGCATTTCCCTGCAGCCTTTCTTAAATAATGGCACAGTATTAGCCACCCTCCGATCTTCAGGCACTTCACCCGTGGCTGTTCAATGGTACAAATATCTCCTCCCTAACTTCCCACAGAATTCACCAGGTTCCGGGGATTTATCTAACTTAATGCACTAAAGACTTCCAGCACCTTCTCTTCTGTAACTTTGACTTAGTGACGGTGCAACAACGGTGATATATTTCCCAGTCAGCCTGGTGTGTAGTTTGGAAGGGAACTTGCAAGGGCTGGTGCTCCCTTGTATCTGCAGCTGTTGATAGTAATGGTCATGGGTTTGGAAGGTGCTGACTAATATGCCTTGGTAAATTTCTGCAGTGCATCTTGTAGGTGATGCAATATTTGTTCAATGCTAAATGTTGCCTTATACTGCCCTTTTGTAGCACCTTCGGACACTTTATCTTGTCAAAGGTGCTATAATAATGCAACTGATTGTTTTTGTGCACGTTAGCACCTGTTTTCTCCTCTGTACGATAAACGTCCTTTATTGATCACACCAGCAGAGGGCAGATCATGACTACCCTCGGGTACCTATGCACTCCCTCTTGAACTGCCTTTGCTGACCTGAAGGTGTCACTAAAGGTCTTCGTGCTTTAAAACCCTCCTTAAAATTTCTGTTTTTTGCAATTTTCTTTGTACCCCAAAGATTCCTGGGTCACAGTTTTCACCCTCCAGAAACCTTAATGTCCACTCTGCATGTGTGAGGCTGCATAACTAAAGGCATGAGTTTTAAACTTTCCAGAGCAGTTGGGAACTGGAACCTCTAACTTTTGGGCCAGAGGTAGGGACGCTACTATGTTGTTGAAATTGCCAGCCCTCATTTGCATCAAGGACAATCCCAATCTAATTTCACAATCTAATTGTGCACTCAGGAAACTCATATCACGAAAGAAGCAATATTTTTAAAAATTCATTCATTAATCACAGTTTTTAATTAACCAAATTCTGAAACCTGCCCAAAGCCAACATGGGATTTTAACTCATGACCTTCAGAACAATAGCCTGTGTTCTTTTTTAAAAAGTTGGTCATGAGATGTGAGCATCATTGACTTGGCCAGTATTTATTGCCCATCCGTAATTGCCATTGCTGTGGGGTCTGGAGTCACATGTAGGTCAGACCAGGTAAGGATGACAGATTACCTTCCCTAAAGGACATTAATTGAAGGACATAATTCAAGAAGCATCTGGAGAATAGGAAGGGAATAGAGGGATACAGATCCTGTAAGTGAAGATAGTTTTAGTATGGAAGAGCAGAATATGTCGGCACAGGTTTGGAGGGCCGAAGGGCCTGTTCCTGTGCTGTAGTGTTCTTTGTTTTCTCTGTAATGAACCAAATGATTTTAATAACTATCAATGATAGTTTTACTGTCTTCTTAGACTTTTGATTGAAACTAAGGGGCTTAGGTGAGAGGGGAGAGATAGAAAAGTGTCCGGAGGGGCAGTTCTTTTCACACAGAGGGTCGTGAGTGTCTGGACTCGGTTGCCAGAGGTAGTAGTGGAAATAAGTACAATTTTGTCATTTAAGAAACATTTGGACAGGTATATGGATGGGATAGGTATGGAGGGATATGGACTGAATGCAGGCAACTGGGACTAGTTTAATTGTGAAAACATGGGCAGCATGGGCAAGTTGGGAAGAAGGGCCTGTTTCCATGCTTTAAACCTCTATGATTCTAAATGTTATTGAATTATCAACTCCACTATCAGGCCATGGACAGGATTTGAACCCAAGTCTCCAAAACATTGCCTGGGCCGTGGTCCCTGGGTTAATAGTCTAGCAAGTGCACCACTAGATATCACGTAAGACAGTTTGCAGCTCACTGGGGTTTTGTGGTTGTTCTTAGTGTTAACAGCATCTAGTTAAAGTAGTGAAGTGTACTGCACAGCCATTTCAGTATCTGTGGAAATGTGGTCATTGTCTGATATATCCACACCATGCCTGTGATCTTCAAATCTGTAATTTTGCACCCCCCACCACTGCCTCATCTTGTCTGCTGTTGGAACACTCATTCAAACCTTTGTAATTTTTAGACTTAACTATTCCAGCTGGTCCCTCACATTCCACCCTGTGTAAAACTTGAACTCAATTAAATCTCCACTAACCTTTGTCCTTATCACCCGCCACCCACTGTGACCCCTGACTTACACTGGCTCCCGGTCAAGTAGCACGTGAACTTTTAACATTCCCATCATCCTTTCGAATCTTTCCGTGGTCTCATCCCTCCTTATTTCTGTCACCCTGCAGTCATCTAGCACTGGTTTCTCAAAGCCTAGAATTGAATGAATGAATATTTTTTTTTAAAAAATTGCTTCTTTAGTTCCCTGAGTGCACCATTCCCAAATGCTGTGGGTTGGCAATTTTGACAAAGTGGTAGTGTCCCTACCTCTGGCCCAGAAGGTACAGGTACCCACCTGCTCTGGTACGTGCTTGAATGCGTTATTTTAATCATGCAGCCTCGACATTATCATAGATCATTAAATCCCAACAGTGTAGAAACAGGCCCTCCAGCCTAATAAGTCCACACCAACTCTTGGAGCATCCCACCCAGACCCATCCCCCTAAAACCCACCTAATCTACACATCCCTGAACACTACAGGGCAATTTAGCACGGCCAATCCACCTAACCTGCACATCTTTGGACTGTGGGAGGAAACTGGAGCACCCGGAGGAAACCCACACAGACACAGGGAGAATGTGCAAACTCCACACAGACAGTCGCCTGAGGGTGGAATTGAACCCACATCCCTGACGCTGTCAGGCAGCAGCACTGATCACTGAGCCACCATGCCACCCCACAGTGTCCCTCTGGCCCTCAATCACCTCACCATGCTTACACCCCTTCTCAGAACTGACCACTCTGACCCAGAGGTTTGGATGCCTATTTTAATAGGTGGCTTGGTGTCATATTTCTGTAACTTTCCTGTGAAGCACTTTGGGATGTTTTGTCATGCCGAAGTTGCTATATAAATGCAAGGCGCAGTCACGTGGCACTCAGGTGACTGGGGCAGTGAAGAGAAGAGCAGGGAATGTAAATGGGCAAGGGCTTACATATTGAAATAGTAACATGGTAGCGGGAGGGGCTGAACTACAGAGGGTAAACACAGGAAGGATGTTTTCCATGACCAGGGAGTCCAGAACTGTGGGGGGAGGGGTCACAGTCTAAGGATACGGGGTAGAATTGAGATGAGGAGAAATGTTTTCGCCCGGAGAGTGCGGGCGCCTGTGGAATTCTCTGCCACAGAAAGCGGTTGAGTCCAAAACATTGAATGTTTTCAAGATGGAATTAGTAATACAGCAAACTTTGTTTTAACTGGCACCTTAAATTAACCGGCAGTCTCGATAAACCGGCAAAAATTTTACACCTCAAATACCGGAGGTTTACTGTGTTATCATAATCTACGGCAATGTACAGGTAGTTGGTTGAGGGTGTGCATGAGAAGACTCTCTCCTGGTGAGGTTATATTTTATTGGATGGCATTTTTGCAGGAAGGTGGGTGAGACGAGGTGTATTCTAGGTAGCTGTGGGAGTCAATGGGCTTGAAATGGATATCGGTTTCCAGGTGGTTGCCAGAGATGGAAACAGAGAGGTCCAGGAAGGAGGGAGAGGTATCAGAGATGGTCCAGGTGAACTTAAGGTTGGGGTGGAAGGTGTTAGTGAAGTGGATGAACTCTTTTTGTGGGAAGGTGGGTGAGAGAAGGGTCCGGACCTGAAACATCAGCTTTCCTGCTCCTCTGATGCTACTTGGCCTGCTGTGTTCATCCAGCTCTACACCTTGTTATCTCTCCTGGTGAGTTCATTTTAAGGCGCAGTTGCATTATTATATAAGTGATTTATGCTGTAAATAAAGTATAACCGTGATGCGTATTCCCCCTGCATTCTGTTTCTAATGTTGTTTTTGTCTTTGTTAGGAACAAAGGCTTGGGAGTGTAGATGAATTGATAATAAAGTGAGTCTGGATAGCTCCGTTGGCAGAGCATTTGAGCTCTAGACCTGAAGGTTCAGGGTTCAGAGATAAAAGGTACTGCAGATGCTGGAGAATCCGAGATAACAAGCATGGGGCTGGATGAACACAGCAGGTCAAGCAGCATCATAGGAGCAGGAAAACTTGACGTTTCGGGCCTAGACCCTTCACTTTGCAGGTGTTTCTCTAAAAATGGTAGTTTGACTTACTGAAAATTAATAGCAGCTAGTGTTGAGGTTGAAGTCACATGTCATCTCCAGGAAAATCTTTGGGTGGCATCGTGGCTCAGTGGTGAGCACTGCTGCCTCACAGCACCAGGGACCCAGGTTCAATTCCAGCCTTGGGTGACTGTGTGGAGTTTGCACATTCTCCCCATGTCTGCGTGGGTTTCCTCTGGGTGCTGTGGTTTCCTCCCACAGTCCAAAAATGTGAAGGATTGGCCATGCTAAAATGCCTGTAGTGTTCAGGGATGCTTAGGCTGGGTAGGTTAGACATAACAGCGTAAGAACTAGGAGTAGGAGTAGGCCATCCGGCCCCACAAGCCTGCCCTGCCATTTAATAAGATCATGGCTGATCTTTTTGAGCCTCAGCTCCCCTTACCCACCCACTCACCATAACCCTTAATTCCTTTGCTGTTCAACAATTTACCTAGCCTTGCCTTAAAAACATTCAGTGAGGTAGCTTCAACCACTTCACTGGGCAGGGAATTCCACAGATTCACAACCCTTTGGGTGAAGAAGTTCCTCCTGACCTCAGTCCTACATCTGCTTCCCTTTATTTTGAGACGATGCCCTCTAGACCTAGTTTCACCTGCTAGTGGAAACAACCTCCCTGCATCCACCTTATCTATTCCCTTCATAATCTTATATGTTTCTATAAGATCTCCCCTCATTCTTCTGAATTTCAATGAGTGTAATCCCAGTCTACTCAGTCTCTCGTCATAATCCAATCCTCTCAACTCTGGAATCAACCGAGTGAATCTCCTCTGCACCCCCTCCAGTGCTAGTACATCTCTTCTCAAGTAAGGAGACCAAAACTGCACACAGTACTCCAGGTGTGGCCTCACCAGGACCCTATACAGCTGCAGCATAACCTCCCTGTTTTTAAACTCCATCCCTTGAGCAATGGCAGACAAAATTTCATTTGCCTTTTTAATCACCTGCTGCACCTGCAATCCCACCTTCAGCGATTCATGCACAAGGACGCTCAAGCCCCTCTGCACAGCAGCGTGCTGCAATTTTTTACCATTTAAAACATTTTGCTGTTATTCCTACCAAAATGGATGACCTCACACTTCGGGGAGAAATGCAGGGGTAGGGGAATGGGTCTGTGTGGGATGTTCTTTGGAGGGGCAGTGTGGACTTGTTGGGCCAAATGGCCTGTTTCCACACTGTAGGGATTCTATGATCTATGATTATTGAGTGTGTTTTTGCATTGATTATGTGGACCTCTTGATTGACCGGAATATTTGATCAACCAGTACACTCCTGGTCCTGTATGGACCAGTTAATAAAATGTTTGCTGTCATTCTTAGGGCTAAAGGGATCAAAGGCTTTGGGAGTGAAAGCAGAAACAGGGGGCTGAGCTGGATGATCGGCCATGATCATATTGTATGGGGGAGCAGGCTCGAAGGGCCGAATGGCCTACTCCTGCTCCTATCTTTTTTGTGAACATTACCAGGAAAGTGCCTGCCTCTAATGTCCTCTATGCTGTACCAGATTCCTGTTGTTACCAGACCCCCAAGAGGTAATTGTGAGATAAAAGACAATGGTACATGGGACTGGGAAGGGAAGGGGTGGAGGGGAATGCGTTAACTTACTGGAGCTGCTGGACGGTAGCCAAATCAGCACAGAGCATCAGCACCCAGCTGGCAGAGACTGGAGACAGTGAGAAACCTCGGTATGGGAGTGGGGATTGTTCACAAAACAGATCGCGGGATGATGGCTCCCCCTTGTCACACCGCAGTCTAATTATACCCCACTCATTGCCGAGACACTGACTCACATTAACCAGACAGGTAGCTTGTAAAATTTTAATTTGTCACTTTGCTGTGTGATCCAGGCTTACAGTGAGCTGATCCGATATAACCCATACTCTCACTGTCACGGGGCAGGACTGAGATTCACAAAAGTTCTCAAATAAAATTTAAGGTTAAGCACCTCCCCTTCCCTTACCGATCTCCACCCATGTACCACTGCCTTTAATCTCACAATTACTTCTCATGTAGTTGAAGTCTAGGATCAAAGAGTACAGCAAGGAGGACGTTAGAGACAGTCTCTTTCCTGACAACATTCATGATAGAACTTAGGATGCAACTTGTTTTTATTCTTTTAGGGGATGTGGTTATTGCTGGTCAGGCCAATGTATATTGTCCATCCCTATTTGCCCTGGAGAAGGTGTTGGCAAGTTGAGTCACTCCAGTCCATGTGGTGTAGAAATCCCCAAAATGATGTCAGGGAGAGAGTTCCAGGATTTTGACCCAGTGACATAGAAGGAACAGCGATATATTTCCAAGTCAGGATGGTGAGTGGCCCAGAGGGGAATTTGCAGAGGGTGGTGTTCCCATGTTTTGGGGTACAGGGAGGAAAGTGGGAATTGAGGCCAGTGTCAGATTTAATGCTAACAATATTCAACAGCTCTGTGGCCTACCATTTCTCATGGTCGTTTAGCCTTAAATGGCGAGGGAGGACTGCGGAGGAAGGCGAGCTAAAGGCGCTGCTGGTAATGGTGCACCAATGGATTTGGATGTTGGACAAGGGCTAGGCCAGAGTTGGCGGAGTATGGAGATCTTGGATGGTCACAGGACTTAACAAGCTTATGGAGATGGAGTAGCCTTGAAGAGATTTGCAAACAAGGACAATAACCTAAAAATAAAGGGGTTATTGGATGGGAGGGGTGGGGGAAGTGGAATGTCGGTTAGCGAGCATGGGGATGATGGATAAATGGGAGTCATATGACCAACAAGAACGTCAAGTGTATCGAGTTAGTGGGAATGTACTCACTCCCAGATTCCTCTCCTGGTCACGTGACATCTTGAGTTGGAATGGGTTTAAGGTGAGTGGGATTAGTCAAGTTTAGGAAACCTCATCAGCATGGATGAGCTGGGCCGAAGGGCCTGTTTCGGTACTCTATGACTCTATGGCAGTGTTCCTTCACTGATCCCAGAAGTTGTCTAGAGATCCCAATTAAGCCACCACCAAGGGCATATGGAGTGGTTCAAACTGAGGTTACGAATGGAATCGGGGTGTGAGGGTGCAGTGAGACAGTGGCATAGGAAGTGGTGGGAAGGGACCATGGAGTGGGGAGCGGGGGAGTGGAGTTGGGGGACTTAAAAGAGTAGGAGTGGGTGAGAGAAGAGGGAAAAGGGAGAGGGAATTTGGAGAGCAGAGGGGAGTGGGATACTGGATTGGAGTGTGAGAGTGTGGAGCTTGGGGACTGAGAAGAGTGGGAAAGCCGGATGCAGGTGTGGGTGCTCTGAATGGAGTGAGGGGAATGAGGGTCCTTTGGGCACCCTCAGGTGACATCAGCATACATTAATTGCTTACAGGTCTGGTCAGCACACTGCCAGAAGAATGTGGATGCTTTGGAGAGGGTACAGAAAATGTTTACCAGGATGTCACCTGGTAAGGGGGATTTTAGCAATGAAGAAAGGTTGGATACACTGGGTTTGTTTTCACTGGAACGCAGGAGGTTAAGGGGCGACCTGATTGACATTTATAAGATTGTGAATGGCATGGATAGAGTGGAAAGTAGGAAGCTTTTTCCCAAGGTGGAGGGGTCAATTATTAGAGAACACAGGTTCAAGGTGCAGGTGGGGAGAGTTTAAAATAGATGTGTGAGGCACGTTTTTCACACAGAGTGGTGAGTGCTTGGAACGAGCTGCCAGAGGAGGTGGTGGAAGCAGACACAGTAGCAATATTCAAGAAATACCTGGATGAATACATGAATAGGAAGGGAACAGAGGGATACAGATTGTGTAAGTGAAGACAGTTTTAGTATGGAAGGGGAAAACGCGTCAGCACAGGCTCAGAGGGCCAAAGGGCCTGTTCCTGTGCTGTACTGTTCTTTGTTCTTGTTTTATGTTCATCTGCGCCAACGTGTTGAGCCAGGGTGACATTGCTGGAGCCATCTGCAGACATCTTGGCAATGTCGGCCCACCCACTCTGGGCAAGGCAAGGCCAGCCATATAGTGGGAGCAGGCTGTGAGGAGGAGGCGTCACCTTTGTCGATCAGGTGCTGCCCTGCACACGCACAAGCGTACACATTCATGCGCGCATGTGCTCCCATGCACACGTGTGTACGCAGCACGCACACGTTTCTCTGGTAGCCCAGCATGTCGACAGCAATCACACAGGTGTAATTCAGGTGGGCCTGGTTTGTAAACAGCTCGTTCTTCCCGGGAAATTACTATTTTAGGGACTGTGCGGTTTGTATTTTCAAGGGCTGGGCCTGTTATTTTCTGTCTGGGGCTTTTTTTCATTGTTGTTTACATTTCACAATTCATTTTTGTTTGTGAGTAAACCACCGACAATCAGTGTGGCATAGGAGTGAATGGGGTGGGGGCAAGACATGTTGTGCTGAGACACATGCTACGACAACAGTTTCACTTTTATCCTTGGCATCTTTAGCCCTGTAAAATTCCCAGGGTGCTTTGCAGGAAATGATCAAGCCCAACACTGATACTGAGCCACATAATGGGGGGACTCAGGATGGGCGATCCACATTGATTGACAGGGTTTGTTTTTAAGAAGCTTCTTAAAGGAGGAAGAGAGGGAGAGAGATGGATTGGGGATGTTTATAGAGGGAATTCCCGTGTTTAGGGCCCAGACTGTTGAAGGCACAGCTGCCAGTGGAGGGCCAGTGAAAATGGACCATGTGCCCAAGGCCAGATTTTGGGGAATCCTGTCTGAGGGAGAATTACTCTTTTCCTAATGCTCAACATCTCCTCATTGTTCAATGTGGGACCATCACTGACTGGAAAGCCTTCAAACTGTCAAAACGATTCACTTTTATGCAGCAACAGTGAAAGTGAAGAAGAAACAAGTAAACAGAATCTTCATTTGCCCCAGGAACAGGCTGGCACTGTTTACCTTTAAAACATCAGCAAATTTGATTTGATCTGATTTGATTTGATTTATTATTGTCCCATGTACCTAGGTACAGTGAAAAGTTTTGTTTTGCGTGCAGTACAGGCAGATCGTACCGTACAAAGTGTATTAGGGTAATAGAACTGAGCGAGGAACGCAATGTTACAGCTGCAGAGAAGGTGCACACAGAGCGAGATCGACATTAAATGTAAAAACTGAGAGGCCCATTCAGAAAGTCCGATAACGACAGGGAAGAAGCTGTCCTTGAATCTGTTGGTGCGTGTGTTTAAGTTTTTGTATCTTCTGCCCAACAGATGAGGTTGGAAGAGATTATAACTGGGAGTGGGAAGAGTCCTTGATGACGTTGGCTGCCTTCCCGAGCCAGCGAGAAGTGTGGTTATAGTAATACAGAAGTATAGAGTGAATGGATGGAAGGTGGGTTTGTCGGATGGACTGGGCTGTGTTCGCAACTCACTGGAGTTTCTTACGGTCCTAGGTACAGCAGTTGCCTTGCCAACCTGTGATGCATCTGGATAGAATGCTTTCCATGATGCACCAGTAAAAATTGGTAAGATTCTTTAATGTTTTTCAGGCAAGGTAGATTTTTGAACAGTAAAGGAATTAAGGGTTATGGTGTGGAGCTAAGTCCATGAAAAGATCAGCCATGATCTTATAGAACGGTGGAGCAGGCCTGATGGGGCCTACTCCTGCTCCTGGTTCTTATGAAAACCAAAGAACTGCGGATGCTGTAAATCAGGAACAAAAACAAAGTTGCTGGAAAAGCTGGCAGCATCTGTGGAGGAGAAATCAGAGTTAACGTTTCGGGTCCGGTGATCCTTCCTCAGAACGGTTCTTATGTTCTTATGAGGTTTTAACAGATGTACCAAAATTTACAGTCAATAAGTGACCACTGCAGCCAGCTCTCATCTCCTGGGATGTTAACTGTGTGTTGATTAAGTCCTGCCTGTCTAGTTGCATCTGACACGGCTGGGTGCTATCAAGTAGAGGGTGACGTTTCTCCAGCTCAATCTCCTTGGAAGACTACAGCCGCTCTCCCAGCAGCTCCAGTGTCCATCAAATCTTCTCTTTGCCTGCTTTAGCTGTGCAGAGCACCGCGTGCCTGGGTTGGGTGGCACACTCTGCCTGGGGTGGGGCCCCCTTCCCTCCCTCCCCCTGTCACAGACACATCCAGACCTTGGAACCTCACCCCTGGCGTGGCCAATCATCATCTTCACTGTGACCCTCAATGGAAAAGATGGCTGCAATGTATCTACTCTCGGCCTGTGTCAGGGTGGATGGAGGGGAGGGCTGTATAGCTGCAGAGGGTAGCCTTTGACTGTCAGTAACCATTCTTGCAAGGCAGCCAGCCCGTGTAACGAAGCAGAAACAGGAGAGTTCCCCCGGATATAGGTGTCATGGCAGGTCCCCAGGTTATGCCTGATGCAGCCTTCGAAGACACTGATGATCACAGATGGAAAGGAACCTATTTTGTTCATGAAACCAAACTGGCATTCTAGCTGTGCCACGTGTACTGTCTGAAGTGCACTGTACCCGGGAGAAGCCAGCCATGTTGGCAAAGTGGTGCTGACCCAGTCACGGGGAGCTGAGATGGAGCGGCATGATTTGGCCCAAACCACATCAATAACAGGGGAATAAGAGATCCCGCGCAGTAGCTCCTTGGAAGCAGCCGCTTGCAGAAGCATTGAACCTGGCTCCACCTTGACAGGTGGCCAGACCTTCCTTCACGTCACACGTCCTCTCTGGCACAGTGGCTGCCATTAAAGAGAAGGCCTCTGGTTTACTAAAGCCTTCAGGGAGAGAAATCTGCTGCCTTTGCCCAGTCTGGTTTACACTTAATTCTGGACCCTCAGCGATTTTGTGGTTTACAACTGTAAAACTGCCCTCTGAACTGGCCCGATAAGTCACTCGATTCAAAGGGCACTTAGGGACGGGCGACAGACCATCCCACTCAGATTCACACCCCCCACCCCATCAGTGTAACCCTGCATTTCCCATGGCTAAACCACCTAGCCTGCACATTCCTGGACACTGGGGGTAATTTAGCATGGCCAGTCCACCCTAACCTGCGCATTTTAGACTCAATGTCTTGTGAAATAATTATATCACTTGCTGTGTGTGTGAGCTTCCTCTGCTGAAGTTGGCTGCATAGTTTCCTGTATTAGAACAGTTACATTTCTTAGTTATGAAGTACTGTACTGTAATCGCTCCAGTGTTTAACTTTTAACTTTGCTCTTTCCTTTTACTTTTGCTCTTAAGATTCTGTACCCAGATGCTTGTGCCTCTTGTGTGGCGATATTATACACTTTTCACTGCACCCTTGTACTTGAGTACACATGACAATAAAATCAAATTCATATCATCATCATTTTGTGGAAAATGTTGCACAGCCTATACAGGCTGAGGTGCTGTACCGATAGCTGACACTATTTTAAGGCCAGAACGGTCCTGAACTGTTAATGCAATAAACAGAATCTGTCTTCAATCCTCAGGAGGATTGGTCTGAGAAAGGTCAAAAACATTTCCTTTTGGTGAGCTTTTAAAGGATTTAGATCAGCCCCAGGCCCCTGAACGAGGGGAGATGAGATGGAAGTTGACTGCGGCCTAGGTGGTCTTCATAGAAATCTTAAGCCTTCCTTTCCTCATTCAACGAGCAGACAGGATTACAAACAAAGGTTGGCAGCGATGGGCGAATTTTACATAGAGGCCCGGGGCTGCGGCAAAGAGTTTACTGTTTGCAAATTGGAGAGCAGAGACCACATTCTCTGAATTCAACAATCTTCCATCCCCAACCCCCCTCAGCAAAAGGGCGAGACCCAGGATACAGGTGATGTAATCTTTCTGACATGTGGAAATACAAAATGCCAATTTAATCTCTCAGCCTCAGGAGATTGTTGAATGGAACTGTCATCACAAGATCCCTTCACTTCATAACTTCACCTCATCAAGATAAACGTTCTTAATGTGTCCTAATGTGGCTTGGATTCTGTTTGATTACAATCTTGTGAATTTCCATATGGGACATTTTATGACAAAAGCACTATATGGGGAGGTTCTGGCCGATTGGAATTATTACTGTGTTGTTAATCCAGAGACCCAGGTAATTTTCTGGATACACGGGTTTGAATCCTGCCACAACAGATGGTAGAATTTGAATTCAATAAAAATCTGGAAATAAGAATCTAACGGTGACCATGAAATCATTGTCGATTGTCAGAAAAAACCCATCTGGTTCATTCATGTCCTTTAGGGAAGGAAACTGCCATTCTTACCTGGTCTAGCCTACATGTGACTCCAGACCCACAGCAATGTAGTTGATTTTTAACTGCCCTCTGGGTAATTAAGGATGGGCAATAAATGCTGCCCTGGCCAGTGATACCCTCATCCTGTTAATGAATTTTTAAAAAGTTCACAAAGGAAGGAATCCTTTCTGAATTAACCTTATCGCAAACAATTCGGAGGGGGGGGTGTGTGAATAACAAAGTGGGGAGGCCATTTGTCCCTCATCATCTGGGATTTAACAATTTGGAGTGTCCAGGGAGGTTTCCTTTAGATACATTTCTTCTAGACCGAAGTGGACTTTAAAACAACCACCCAAAAACATGGCAGATTTCCTCTCCTATGGGCCATTAGTGAACCAGTAGGGGTTTTTATGACAATTGACAACAGTTTCCTGGTCACCTTTAGGCCAGATTTTTATTGAATCTTTTATTGTATTTATTGAATCAGACCTTATAGAAAATGACTATGTATATCTGTAATGTAATGTAATGTATTTCTTTCAGAGATAGTAGGTACTGCAGATGCTGGAGAATCCGAGACAACAAGGTGTGGGGCTGGATGGACGCAGCAGGCCAAGCAGCATCAGAGGAGCAGGAAAGCTTGATGTTTCGGGCCTAGACCCTTCATCGG
>JAHRHZ010000092.1:10224434-10235508 GCA_024137785.1 Ginglymostoma cirratum | reverse complement strand
CAGAGGAGCAGGAAAGCTGACATTTCGGGTCGGGACCCTTCTTCAGAAATGATTTCTGAAGACAGGTCCTGACATGAAATGTCAACGTTCCTGCTCCTCTGATGCTGCCTGGCCTGCTGTGTTCCTCCAGCTCCACACTGTGTTATCTTCTGTCAGACATTCATTGATGTGTCAGCCTGGCCCATGGGTAGATTGAAGATGTGAGTCAGAGGTTTCTGGCTTCTGGTTTCATGTCCAGGGATTTGAGCACATTCCTGGAGCGGTGTTGTTTCTGCCTCCAGAATATCAGCCGATTCAACTCCTGCCTTGACTCTTCAGCTGCCCAACCCTCCTTGTTGCTGCCTCTCCAATGGAACTATTCCAACAGCCTCCGGCCTCCCTCCTACATTACACCTTCAGTAAGGTTGAGCTTTCCCAAAACATCTGGGTGCTCGCATGCGGTTTGTCTGTTATCCCTGAACTCACAAGTGCTGCAAAAGCTCCCCATCCAGCAGCACCTCAACATCTTTATCCTTAATCATTTAATCTTTATCCTTATTTTCAAATCCAACTGAGACCATGTCAATCCCAATATCCAGCCCCATGTCCCTCTGCACTCCTCTCTAAAACATCCCCAATTTTAATCAGAGATAAATTTCTGATGAAGGGTTTAGGCCCGAAACATCAAGTTTTCCTGCTCCTAAGATGCTGCTTGACCTGCTGTGTTCATCCAGCCCCATGCTTGTTATCCCAATTTTAATCACACCACCATTGGCTATTGTTTGTTCAGCTGCCCAAAATCTATAAAACCCACAGACTTTTCAAGTAGAATTCTCATGGGAAATGGGCAGGGCCAGCACTTATTGTCCATTCTTAATTGCCCAGATGGTAGTTAAGACTCATATAGTCATATGAGTAGAAACGGACCCTTCAGCCCAATTAGACCAAGCTTCCCAAACTAAACTAGTGCCATTTGCCTATGTTTGGCCCATATCCCTCTAAATCTTTCCTATTCATGCACCTATCCAAATGTTTTTTAAATAATCTAACTGTACCTGCATCTATCACAAATGAACCAATCTCTGTGTGAAAAAGTTGCCCTTCAGATCACATCTAAATCTTTCTCCTCTCTCCTTAAAAATATGACTCTTAGTTTTGAACTGTCCCACTCTAAGAAAAAGACTTTTTGCTATTCACCGTATCTGTGCGTCACATGATTTTATCAACCTCTGTAAGGCCACCCCACATCCTCCTACACTCCAGGGGAAACAAGGTCCCAGCCTATTCAGCTGCTGTGGGTCTGGAGTCACGTAGAGTCCAGACTTGGTAAGATTGGCAGATTTCCTTCCCCAAAGGGGCATCTTAAGGGAGGAATGAGATATGGAGCAGGTCATGTACCAGTTGAATTTTTACAAGAATTTGTAATTGGTTTACAGTCATAGAGTCGTACAGCACGGAAACAGACTCTTCAGCCAAACTTGTCCATGCTGACCAAATTTTCTAAACTGAACTAGTCCTGTTTGACTGCGTTTGACCCTCTAAATCTTTACTGTCTATGTATCTGCCCAAATATCTTTTAAATGTTGTAATTGTACTCACTTCTACCACTTCCTCTGGCAGCTTGTTCCACCCTCTGTGCGAAAACGTTGCCCGTCAAAGTCTCTTTTAAATCTTTCTCCTACCACTACTTCAGCATCTAAATGGCAGAGGCCATCTAGCCCATCTAATTTGAGCAAGGTTGGTCTGTGGCCAAACTCCACATACCTACCTTTATAACAGCAATAATCCCAAACCTGACCCTTTGCCCGTATCCTTCCATTAAACCTTTGCCTCACAAGTACCTCTTAGTCTTGATTTTAACAGTAGGTAGGTGAGCAGTCTTTGAGGTGCCAGAAGCTGAGTTACTTACTGCAGCATTCCTAGGCCCTGACCTACTCTTGTACCCACAATATTATTGGGCTGGTGCAGTTCAGTTGGTAATCCCACTAACCTCTCCCCCACCAACCCCCAGAACATCGATAGTGGGGGATTGAGTGATGGCAATGCTGCATGGGGCAATGGTTGAATTTGCTCTTGGTGGAGATGGTCATTAGCCTGACATTTATATGGCCAAATGTTATCAGCCCAAGCCTGGATAGTGTCCAGATCTTGTTGCATTTGAACATGGACTATCTGAGGAGTCTTGAATAATGCTGAACATTGTGCAATCATTGGCGAACATCCCCATTTCTGACCTTATGAAGGCCATTGGTGAAGCAGCTGAAGATGGTTTGGCCTCGGATACTACCCTGAGAAACTCCTGCACGGTGGCTCAGCGGTTAGCACTGCTGCCTCACAGCACCAGGAAACTAGGTGCAGGCAACTGCCTGTGTGGAGTTTGCACATTCTCACCATGTCTGCGTGAGTTTCCTCTGGGTGCTCTGGTTTCCTCCCACAGTTCAAAGGTGTGCAAGTTAGGATGGATTAACCGTGGGAAATGCAGGGTCAAGCGAATAGGGAAAGGGGCTTGGTCTGGGTGTGAAGCTCTGTGGAGGGTTGGCGTGGACTCAATGGGGTGAATGGCCTGCTTCAGAGATGGAGTGCCGTCAAGTGGCAATCCACGGCCCCCTCTCAGGCAAAGGTGATGGCATCCCCCTTGACTGAAACCAGGTGACCCAGGGTCGCTTACACCTGCCCAAACCCCCCCACCCCCAACAGGGTTATCCATGGGATCACACTGTGCACGTCTAGCTTGCTGTCCTTCCCTTAAAAGACATGGAGAGGTCGGAGGAGGGGCGGGGTGTGGAGACAGGGGCTCAGGCAGCTGGAGGCAAGGGCTGCCAATGAGGAAGCATTGGGAATTTGTAGGGGGTATGAAATACAGGGCAGGAGGCATGGAAATCTTGGAAGGCTAGCCAGGCCTGAGGAGGTGACAGAAATTGTTGGAAGGTGGGGAGAGAGGGTGGCAAAGGCAGGAGAAATCTGGCCAAAGTGGGGGAGTGCAGAAATTCGGGCAGACACGGACAAGCAACCTCTTGGATAAAACCAACAAATGAAATGCAAACAGTTGCCCCCCAACTGCTCTTCTGTGTCTGTTGATTGAGATTCACTTATTCCTGTGCATGCTTGTTTGAACTAAGTCCCTCCTTGAAAATAATGGGAGGTTTGTCACCTGGGCCCCTCAAGGCAGGGGTTTTGTTTAAGACCCTTTCTTTATCAGAGAGTGTGCAATGATTGAGAAGCTACTCATTATCGCTCACCGCATCCTGTTTGAACATAAACAGGCCTCTCCCGGGGCCTTGATTGTTTTCCTCCCCATCACAAGCTAGCTGTGATTACAAACCGGAGTAATTAAGCAGAGAACACACGAGAGATCAGAGGTGAGGGCCCCCCGCCCCCCAGCTCTTGAAATCATTGTGCAGAGGCTGAATGAAGTGTTAATGTGGGAGGGGGGAGAGAAATTCTTACAGCTTCCAGTGTTAAATTACCAGGGAGGATGTTGTGAAAGCTGACACTGTGTTAGATGAGGGCCTAATTAAAGGCTGTAAGCCAGTGCTCATTGTGGGTTTGTAGAGATCCCAAAGATGGCTTTGCTTGGTGTATCCAGTTCGTTCGATGGAGGGTTTAGGGTAACACCACTCCTGTTAGTTGTACAGCATGGACCTTCAGCCCAACTTGTCCATCTGTTTATTCATTAACAGGATGAAGGCGAAGCTGGCTAGCCATCATTTTCGTCCATCTCTAATTGCCCAGAGGGCAGTTAAGGGTCAACCATATCATTGTGGGTCTGCAGTCACATGTAGGCCAGACCAGACAAGGATGGCAGTTTCCTTCCCTAAAGGGCATTAGTGAATCAGCTGGGTTTTTCCAATAATCAGCAATGGATTCATGCTCATCACTAGATTCTTAATTCCAGATTTTTTTGAATTTAAATTCCACCCTTTGCCATGGCAGGATTCAAACCCAGGTCCCCAGAATGTTATCTGGGTCTCTGGATTAACAGTCCGGCGATAATACCACTAGGCCATTGCCTCCCCATGCCAACCAGCTTTCCTAAACTGCACCAGTCCCATTTGCCATGGTTTGGTCCACATCCCTCTAAACCTTTCCTATCCACGTACCTGTCCAAATGTATTTTAAATGTTGTAATTGTATCCGCCTCTATCACTGACTTTGGCAGCTCGTTCCATGAGAATCTAATGACGACCATGAAACCAATTGTCAGAGAAACCCGTCTGGTTCACGAATGTCCTTGAGGGAAGGGAATCTGCCATTCCTAGCTGGTCTGGCCTACGTGTGAAATAAAAACCGAAAGAACTGCAGATGCTGTAAATCAGGAACAGGAACAAAGTTGCTGGACCTGCTGAGCTTTTCCAGCAAAACTTTCTTTTTGGCCTACATGTGACTCCAGACCCAAAGCAATGTGGTTGACTCAATGACAATTAGGGACGGGCAGCAAATGTTAGTGACACCCTCATCCCGTGAATGAATGAGAGAAAGTTGAAGGGTGAGGGTTGTCACGGTAGCAGCCGTTGGTGTGGGAATTAAACTGGCATTATTGGGATCACTTGACAGTGCAAACCAACCAACTGAGCCAATGCTGGCAGCATCCTACAGGGGGAAAACGAGGTGGAGCATCAGCAATGTTCTGGGGAGAGAATCCCAGAGGTTGGCCAAGTCCAGACGTCGTGGAGCCATTAAAATCGGGGATGCTCAAGAGGCAGGATTTGGAGGAGCACAGGTCTCTCCAAGCATTGTGGGATTGGAGAAGGTTCCAGAGAGAGTGGAAGAGTGAGGCGATGGCGGGGATTTGTAATTTGCGTAAAATTGAGCAGAGCCGATGGAGGTCAGTGAGTATCAGATGTTTGGGACATGGGGCAAGTTAGGAGACAAGATAGTCAGGAGGGGTGGATGAGAATTTGAGATGTGACAAAGTAGAACGGGCTGTGGGATAGTGATTCTCCAAAGGGATTGGGATAAACATTTGAAAAGTTAAGGATCTGCAGGTCAAAGGGGGACGAGATGGAGTGGGGCGAATTGGATAGCTCGAAGGGCCAGTATGGGGATGATGAGTCAAATGGCCTCTTTCAATGCTGATGATGACTAGCCTCAGCTGAGCTGGTCATCACAGAGCGGGAATTCCCCTTCCCCCCCCCCCCCCCGTTCTGTCAGTCACCTCCCTGTCTCACACACACACACACTCTCTCTCTCTCTCATACACACACAGATGTAGTACATCTGAACCTGTGACAGGTTTCTTGTCTGTGGCCCCCTGCCTTCCTCCCACTAACTGGGATCGGACTCGAGTAAACTTTCTCACAGGCCTCTGTGGCAGCCAAGTTCACCAGCGGTCCTGTGTGAAAAGTCTCTGTGGTGTGTGAAGAGCAGCAACCATGAAGTGTTAATAATGAAAGGGAAACCCGATATCGGGAAGAGGGAGGGAATTACTTCAGGCAAGATAATTCCCACTCTCTTCAGTGGAAAACGACAAGGAAGTCGGCTCAAGTCCAATGAGAACGTTATCACTCAATTCACAGAGCTCTGTCAGCGCAAATAGAGACCATTTGGCCCATCAATTCCTCACCGACCCTCCGAAGAGCATCCCACCCAGACCCGCACCTCTAGCCAATCCCTGTAATTCTGCATTTCCCATGGCTAACCACCTCGCCTATACATCCCTGGGCACTGGGTAATTTGGCAGGGCTAACCCACCTAGCTTGCAAATTCATTCAATCAATCAATCCCTACAGTGTGGAAACAGGCCCTTTGGCTCAACAAGTCCACACTGACCCACAGAGCATCCCACCCACACTCATTCCCCCGTTAACCCGCCTAATCCACACATCCCTGAACATTCTGGGCAATTCATCATGTCCCATCCACCTAGCATGCACATCTTTGGACTGTGGGAGGAAAACAGAGCACCCGGAGGAAACCTACGCAGACAGAGGGAGTATGTGCAAACTCCACACAGACAGTCACCTGAGGGCGGAATCAAACCCAGATCCCTGGCACTGTGAGGCAGCAGTGCTAACCACTGAGCCACCATGCCGCCCTAAACACTAAATCCCTGGACATTATGGGTAATTTAGCGTGGCCAATCCATGCACATCTTTGGACTGTGGGAGGAAATGAGAGCACATGGAGGAAATCAACGCTGACGTTGATTCAGGAACAGCTTCTTCCCTGCTGTTATCAGACTTCGGAATGCATGTCTCAAATTCTTAGTATAAATACTGATCTCGCTGTTTGTGTGCCTTCTCTGCAGCCGTAACTGTATTCCTCACTCTGTTCTATTACCCTAATGCACTTTGTTTGGTATGATCTGCCTGTACTACATGCAAAACAAAAGTTTTCACTGTACCTAGGTACACAGGACAATAATAAATCAAACCAAAGAATTTGCAGACTCCACACAGACAGTCACCTGAGGCTGGAATCAAACCTGTGTCCCTGGCGTTCTGAGGCTGCAGTGCTAACCACTGAGCCACCGTGTTGCCCCGATGGCTCAAGGGTAATCAATGTCTCTCCTGAATGGCCCAGCTCTGATTTGAAGATGTATTTGTTTGCGGGGCACTGGGTCGTGGACCCTGCCTCTGAATCGGAATTCTCTGGTTCGGCTCCAGCTTCAGGATTCGGTGACCCAAGGAAGGTATGTTCATAACTGCGGCCAAACAGGTCAAGGTTCAACCTGCAAACCCTTCCAACCCAGGCCAGGAGCAGACAGTAAGAGCAGGAGAGATGCCAGGCCAGCAATGGAATGGAAAGAACGCTGGAGTCTTCACCATCACTAGGCATAGCTCTAGAGTGCAGCATGCCTGTAAAAAAGATACATTGACACAGCACACAACATCCGCCTGTACATTGTGGCCTCATTCACCCCCTTGATATTCATGTCTCCTGGTACCCAAATACCATGGAACCTGTGCTGACTTGGCCTGTATCCATGATGACTGTATCAAAGGTGCATTTTGCAGTACGCATGTAGTCTGTGGTATCCATGTTGCCTGTATTCCTGACGCCTATGTGATCTTTAATCCTTTGTCTGTTTTCCCTATGTGGGTTTGTAATCCCATACCTGGGTTACCTGTACTCAAAACAGGTTGTAACTTGTAATCCTGTACCTGGTTCCTGTGCTCTGAAAGCCACATATCTTATAATCCTGTACACGGGTTGCCTGTACTCGAAAGCCCAAGAAGCCTCTAATCCCAGTACCTTCTAGGTGTACCCCAGTGCACAGCCTGAAATCACAGGCCTCAGTGCTTCTCCTGGTGTGGGACGTGGATCTGGGCTCAGAGGGTCCCCTATTCCAGGTAGGGATCAATTAATTTGGGATTGGAGAAGGGAGTGGGGGGGAGTGTTTCATCAAATCATAGAATCCTTAGACTTTGGGAGCAGGCCATTCAGCCCATCGAGTCCACACCAACCCTCCAAAGACCATCCTACCAAGACCCACCCTCCTGTCCTCATAGCCCTGCATTTTTAACCATGGCTAACCCACCTAATCTACACATCCCTGAACACTATGGGGGCAATTTATCCTGGCCAATCCACCCTAACCTGCACATCTTTGGCCTGTGGGAGGAAACCAGAGCACCTGGAGGGAACATATGCAGACACAAGGAGAATATGCACAGACGATCGCTTGAGGGTGGAATCAAACCCAGGTCCCCTGGGGCTATGAGGCAGCAGTGCTAACCACTGAGCCGCTGCGTTGTGTTTCAGGCCATTAGGTTGTCTGCTGGTCTTCATTGCCAGGCAAATAAGTTTCAGCACGTGGAAGGATCGAAGTGGTTAAAACCGAGTCCAGTCACTGTGACAACGAGGCCAAGTTGCTGCTGGACTGCTTTCATGAATGACCCCCATGAACTCTGGCGTCTCCTTTTACCCAGAGCCCCCGCTTCTGAAGAGGATTACCTCATTGTTTAGGATAAAGGCAGGGCAAAGGTCAAGAGTGGGAACAAGAGGAGCGGGGCAGGAAGATGATCCCGGTGGGAACTGGGAACTCCTACACCGTGGGAGGGCTCAGTGTCATTATTTGGAAAGCAAGAGAGAGAGAAAAATAAAATCAAAGGCCAGTTGATTAAGGAGGCTCCGAAAGTGGGCTTAGGGATGAGGATGGTTGACAAATGGCTGTAGAGGAAACAATGAAGATTTAATCAAGGATCCTGACAACTTACGGAGAGTAAAGAAAGAAAGGATATGTGAAAAAAGGAGAGAACTCAAGGCTGTAAAGTACTTGAGTACATCTCTCTGAGGCAGATCGCTGATGTCATTGAGTCATACAGCACGGGAACAGACCCTTCGGTCCAACCAGTCCATGCCAGCCATAATCCCAAAATAAACTAGTCCCACCTGCCTGCTCCTGGCCCATATCCCTCCAAACCTTTCCTATCCATGTACTTATCCAAATGTCTTTTAAACGTTGTAAAAGTACCCACATCCACCACTTCCTCAGGAAGTTCATTACAAACACGAAAAATTTGTGAAAAAGTTGCCCCTCAGGGCCCTTTTAAATCTTTCTCCTCTCACTTTAAACCTATTCCTCTAGTTTTGAACTCCCCCACCCTGGGGAAAAGACCTTGCTATTCACCTGATCTATGCCTCTCATGGTTTTATAAGCCTCTTTAAGGTCACCCCTCAGCCTCCTACACTCCAGCCAAAGAAGTCCCAGCCTATCCAGCCTCTCCTTAGAACTCGTAGAGTCACAAAGGTTTACAGCATGGAAACAGGCCCTTCAGCCCAACTTTCCCATGCTGCACAGTTTTCACAATTAAACTAGTCCCATTTGCCTACATTTGGTCCATATCCCTCCACACCTATCCCATGCATGTACTTGTCCAAATATTTCTTAAATCAAACCCTCCCATCCCGGTAACATCCGTATAAATCCTTTCTGCACCCTCTCCAATTAAATAATGTCCTTCCTATAGCAGGGTGAGCAGAACTGCCTATGGCTCCATGTAAATGCAAACTGTTGTTGAGTCATCATCTCTCTGCTGGCCTTCAGAACAAACGTGGCGTGGCTAGTGGGTTAAACGACAGGAAGGGGGTGGGGTGTTATGGTCAGATGAGAAAATTGGCACAGGGAATAAAACTCTTCGGCAGGACGGGGTATCTTTTTTGAGACCCGAGCTGTGCAAAACAGCTGTCTTTCCCAGGTCTCGGCATGCAGCCTGACCCTGACGAAGCTGCCCAAAGCCCAGGATCAGCAGCTAAAAGCCTTCAGCTGTTATCAGCTCTGGGGTCTGGACAGTATCAAGGGCGAGTGTGAGGGAAAACAGAGGCCGGGGTCTAAGGATCCATTAAAAAAAAACCTCATTCCACAAACTAATGAGATGCATTCCAGCCGCAGCTGGCATCACCTAAACCCAGCGGTCAAAATCATTCTGTTTCCCTCTCCCACCCCTGAAGGCAACCAGTCTTAGTCGGGTACAGGTTCCACGGGACTCAGGAATAATAGGCCATTTAGCCCTTTATTACAGTCCTGCTGCTAACCTCCTCTGTGGGATCTTAGATAAACAGCACCTGTCCATGCAGGCAACAACAATAATTTACATTTCTGTAGCACGCTTCAAGTACGAAATAGAATCCCTGACAGTGTGGAACTAGGCCCTTCAGCCCAACAAATCCACACCGAACCTCAGAGCATCCCACCCAGACCCATCTCCCTGTAATCCACCTGAACACTGCAGGGCAATGTAGCATGGCTAATCCACCTACCCTGCATATGTTTGGACTGTGGGAGGAAACTGGAGCTCCCAGAGGAAACCCACGCAGACACAGGGAAACTCCACACAGACAGTTGCCCGAGGCTAGAATCAAACCTGGGTCCCTGATGCTGTGAGGCAGCAGTGCTAACCGCTGAGCCACCAGTGTTAGGAAACCTCTTTTCCCCACTTAACTGTTGATTATTTAAAAAATCATCCACAGGGTGTGGACATCGCTGGCTAGGCCTGTATCTATTGCCCATCCCTAAGTGCCCAGAGGGCAGTTAAGAATCAACTGCATTGCTGTGGGTCTGGAGTCACATGTAGGCCCAGACTGGGTAAGAATGGCAGATTTCCTTCCCTAAAGGATATTAGTGAACAAGGTGGGTTTTTACAACAATCAATGAGAGTTTTGTTGTCATCATTAAACTCTTAATTCCAGATTTTTGTTGAATTCAAATTCCATCACCTGCTGTGGCGGGATCCAAAACAGGATGTTACCAGGTTCTCTGGATTAATACTCTAGTGATGATGCCACTAGGCCATCACCTGCCTGCACCCTCTGGGCTAGGGATTCCCAGATGGGGGTCTCCTGTTATGAGCCTTTGCTGGGGAACACTGTGCATCCGGAAACAAGGGGAGATGAAGTGGAAACCAAGAGTCCTTTTTGTGGCGGTCCATGAGCCGTGGTTCTGGGCACAGCGTCCGAGGAAGTGTTAAGTGTGGAAGGTGAGTGTGTGGTCAGATTGGTGAGGGGGCGGCACACATTGGTACAGCGCGAGGTTAGTTCGGCACTAGGTCGGGCTAGCGTCAGTTTGCTATGGTGCTGGGCAAGTGGGTTGCTGTGATAACCCCTACAAGACTCCTGGGGAATCACTAATTAATCTCCCTATTGGAGCTCATTGAGTATGAGTTCCCTTGGGAATGGGCCTGCCCCAGGTGGAACTCATCCTCCAAGTCCTTTGGTGGTAGTGTCTCCACCTCTGGACCAGGAGGCCCGGGTTCAAGTCCCACCTGCTGCAGTGGTGTGTTAAAGCATCTCTGAACAGGTTGGTTTGTACAGTTTGGAATTATTAACTACTTTGGTTAGACCCTCGGCATGTGACTCTTATACCTATCATGCTATTCCAGCCATAGTAAGAACTGCAGATGCTGGAGAATCTGAGATAACACGGTGTGGAGCTGGATGAACACAGCAGGCCAAGCAGCATCAGAGGAGCAGGAAAAATGATGTTTCGGGCCTGGACCCTTCTTCAGAAAAGGTTACCTGAAGAAGGGTCTAGGCCTGAAAAGTCAGCTTTCCTGCTCCTCCTCCACATTGCTGTGGGTCTGGAGTCACATGTAGGCCAGACCAGGTAAGGATGGCAGTTTCCTTCCCTAAAGGACATTAGTGAACCAGATGGGTT
>JAHRHZ010000092.1:10188805-10219139 GCA_024137785.1 Ginglymostoma cirratum | reverse complement strand
GTGAGAGTGTGTGTTTGTGTGTGTGTGAGAGTGTGTATGTGTGTGTGTGTGTGTCTGGCACAGCAGAGGCACTACTCGAAAGCTCCCAGCAGGTTTCCTCACGGGTACAGTCCTTTGACTCAGGTTTTTTCTGATGTCCCGGTCATGCTGGAAAAGGAAGAGATTGCATTTGCATAGCACCTTTTACATCATCCCAAAGCACTCCACAGCTGACGAAGCCCTTTGGAAGTGTGGCCATCATTGAAATGGAGGAAATGTAACAGCTAGCTTGTGCACAGCAAGCTCCCACATGCAATGCAGAAACAGATGATGGTTCCATCAGTGGCATCCATAATCCTCCAGTGCGGGGTAACGCTGCAGGGCCATGGGTTCAAAGTGTACAGTCGGTGAAATTTTAATTAAATCATTGCATCTGAGTTGAATGCCAGTCTCAGTAATAGTCATCATAAAAGAATCATTGTAAAGACTTATCTGATCCTTCAGGGAGAGAAATCTCCCAGCCTTACCTGTCTGGTCTGCATGTGGTTCCCGCCCCACAGTGACGTGCTTACCCTTTGAAGTACTCTCATAGATCAAGGGTAGTGCATCCACATCCCAAAGAAATAGCGTGTAAAAATGAACTGCCAGTCATACAGACATAGAGATGGACAGCACAGAATCAGACCTTTCGGTCCAACTTGTCCATGCCAACCAGTTATCCCAAATCATTTCAGTGCCATTTGCCAGCATTTAGCTCATATCCATCCAAACCCTTCCTATTTACATACCCATCCAGATGCCTTTTAAATATTGTAATTGTACCAGCCTCCACCACTTCCTCTGGCAGCTCATTCCAAACACGCACCACCCTCTATGTGAAATAGTTGCCCCTTAGGCTCCTTTTAAATCAGTCCCTTCTCATCTTAAACCTGCCCTCCAGTTTTGGACTCCCCTACCCCCGGGGAAAAGACCTTGGCTATTCACCCTATCCGTACCCCTCATGATTGTATAAATCTCTATAAGCTCACCCCTCAGCCTGCAATTCTCCAGGGAAAATATCCCCAGCCTATTCTGCCTCTCATTGTAGCTCAAACCCTCCAACCCCGGCAACATCCTTGTAAATCTTTTCTGAACCCTAGTTTAACAACATCTTTTCTACAACAGGGAGACCAGAATTGAATGCAGTATTCCAAACATCTTTTTTAAAATTATTTATGTTTGTTTATTTTGTGGGATGTGGATGTTGCTGCCTGGGCCCAGCATTTATTGCCCATCCCTAGTTGCCCTTGAGAAGGTGGGGGTGAGCTGCCTTCTTGAACTGCTGCAGTCCATGTGCTACAAATAGACCCACAACGCCCTAAGGGAAGGAATTCCAGGATTTTGACCCAGCAACTGTGAATGAATGACGATATATTTCCAAGTCAGGATGGTGAGTGGCTTGGAGGGGAACTTGAAGGTGGTGATGTTTCCATGTATCTGCTGCCCTTGTCCTTCCAGATTGAAGAGGTAGAGGGTTTGGAAGGTGCTGTCTGAGGATCTTTGGTGAATTTCTGCAGTCCATCTTGTAGATAGTGCACACTGCTGCTACTGAGCGTCGGTGGTGGAGTGAGTGGATGTTTGTGGATGTGGTGCCAATCAAGCGGCTGCTTTGTCCTCGATGGTGTCAAGCTTCTTGAGTGTTGTTGGGGCTGCCCCCATCCAGGCAAGTGGGGAGTATTCCAGCACACTCCTGACTTGTGCCTTGTAGATGATGGACAGGCTTTGGGGGGCCAAGAGGTGAGTTGCTCACCGCGGTATTCCCAACTTCTGGCCTGCTTTTGTAGCCACTGTGTTAATGTGGTGATTCCAGTTGAGTTTCTGATCAATGGTAACCCCCAGGATGTTGATTGTGGGGGATTCAGTGATGGTAACACCATTGAATGGCAAGGGGCGGTGGTTAGATCGTCTCTTATTGGTGATGGTCATAGCCTGGCATTTGTGTGCCACGAATGTCACTTGGCACTTGTCAGCCCAAGCCTGGATATTGTCCAGATCTTGTTGCATGTGAACATGGACTGCTTCAGTATCTGAGGAGTCATGAATGTTGCTGAACATTGTGCAGTCATTGGCGAACATCCCCACTTCTGACCTTATGATGGAGAGAAGGTCATTGATGAAGCAGCTGAAGATATTTGGGCCTAGGACACCACCTTGAGGAACTCCAGCAGAGATGACTGACCTCCAATAACCAGCTTCCAAATGTGACCCAAACAGATGAGAGTTTCCCCTACCTCATTTCAATTGGCACCAGCTTTTCTACAGCTCTTTGATGCCACACTCGGTTGAATGCAGCCTTGATATCAAGGGCTGTCAATCTCACCTCACCTCTGGAATTCAGCTCTTTTGTCCATGTTTGAGCCAAGGCTGTAATGAGGTCAAGAGCTGAGTGGCCCTGGTAGAACCCAAACTGGGCGTCACTGAGCAGGTTATTGCTGAGCAGGTGCTGCTCGATAGCACTGTTACTGACACCTTCCATCACTTTACTGATGATCAAGAGGAGGCTGATGGGACGGTAATTGGCCGGGTTGGATTTGTCCTGCTTTTTGGTTACAGGACATACCTGGGTAATTTTCCACATTGTCGGGTAGATACCAGTGCTGTAACTGTACTGGAACAGCTCGGCTAGGGGAGCGGCAAGTTCTGGAGCACAAGTCTTCAGTATTATTGCCGGAATGTTGTCAGATCCCATAGCCTTTAGTATCCAGTGTCTCCAACCGTTTCTTGATATCACGTAGAGTGATCGAACTGGCTGAAGGCTGGTATCTGTAATGTTGGGGACCACTGGAGGAGGCTGAGATGGATCATCCACTCGACACTTCTGGCTGAAGATTGCTGCGAATGCTTCAGCCTTATCTTTTACACTGATGTGCTGGGCTCTTTCGTCATTGAGGACGGGGATATTTGTGGAGCCTCCTCCTCCAGTGAGTAGTTAATTGTCCCTCACCATTCACGACTGGATGTGGCAGGACTGCAGAGCTTAAATCTGATCCGTTGTTTGTGGGATCGCTTAGCTCTGGCTCTCACATGCTGCTTTCGCTATTTGGCATGTAAGTAATCTGCTGGAGTGACGTTGATTGAGTGATATACAATGGCCACTGCAGTGAGTACCTGGGATCCTTTATGTCAAGCTGAGAGGGTGGACTTTTAATTTATCTAAAATGATTTAATGTCTCACCCAAGAGACACTGCTGCATGCCCTCAGTATCTGCCCTGGAGCATTGGATAATTATTTGGATTGTGAGCGTTTGGGGTTAAAGCAGGTAATTGGCAGCAATGAATGTGCTGGTTGCCCTCCTTCTGTGCCGTAACCCTTTTTGTGATTGGTTGGAGTTTTATTGATTTGGTTCGATTCATTGTTGTCCCATGTTCCTAAGTACAGTGAAAAGTTCTGTTTTGCGAGCAATACTAGCATATCATAGCAAACAAGGACATATAGGGGTGTTTAGACAAAGTGACATATACAGAGTTCAGCATAGGTGGATTGGCCATGCTAAATTGCTGATGGTGTCCAGGGATGTTTAGGTTAGGTGGGTTAGACACGGGGTAGGGGGATGAGTCTGGGTGGGATGCCCTTCAGAGGGTCGGTGTGGACTTGTTGGGCCGAATGGCCTGTTTCTACACTGTAAGGATTCGATGAAAACAAAAGGTTTTAGCCTCACAGGAGGTGCACAAAGCGAGATCAACATTAGCAAGTCAACATTACTTGAAGTTAGAGAAGTCCTACAATCGTGCTGCTACAGTCAAGGAGCAAGAGTAGGCCCTTCAGCCCTTTGAGCCTGCTTTCCCATTCAATAAGATCATGATTTTAACCTGTGACATTGCTGTGGCTTTAATACGTCATTTTGTCATTTTTTTTGTAGAAAGCCGGTAAGGCGTAGGTACTAAATAGTCTATCAAAACCACTAGAGTAAGCAACCTTTGAGATCTTGGGGTTTCTTTAAAACTTGGAACAATAGAAGCAGCCTGGCTGGGTGTAGTCAGCTGTCATAGAACAGGATTTCTAGTTTGTTTGGGTTTTTACGTTTGGCTTTAAGTAGTTGCTCTTGTGGGCTTGAAGAAGTAGAATCTATCTTTTCCCTCTCTCGGTTAGAAGCTGGGGTTTCTCTGTGCTGCAGGGTTACCTGTAAGGCCAATCTATTTTTCTGAATTTGCCTTTTTGCCAAGGGGTGTATTTGCCAAGGATGTTACTATATTGGAACAGTTAATTAATGACAGCTCCTGTATCTATTATTCTGTTAAGATTTCCAATCGAGTTGTTATTCCAAATTCCTCTTTCCTTGGTCGTATTTTAACTATAATATTTAAATAAATTGTGTTTTACTTAATGTTTGACCAGTCTCATTGCATCTAGAGCATGGCACGTTACATTTGCCCTAAAAAATATAAGAAAAAGTTAAAGTATCTTGAGGGGTTCTGGTCTGGTCCATAACAAACCTCAACTCTATGTTCCTGCTCATCCCACAGTAATGCTTCAGGCGCAGCTGAGTAATCCAGGATCTATGTTCCTCTGCCTTAAAAGAATTTAAAGATTCTGTACCTACTGCTTTCTTTCTTTTCATTTGTGGGATATGGGTGTCACTGGCTGGGTCCAGCATTTCTTGCCCTGTCCCTAGTTGCCCCTGGGAAGGTGGTGATGAGCTGCCCTTCCAGAACCGCTGCGGTTTTGAGGCAGGGACTCTCTGAGTGAAAAAGTCTCGCAGGTGGAACTTGAACTCATGGCCGTGATTTACAAGAAAGAATGACCCGTTAGGCAGGTGACATGCTCATGTAGATTTCCATCGAAATTTCAGGACATTGTAATCAGTGTCAAAATCATAGCACGCGAAGAATTTCGAGATTCAAGCTTTAGTGATAGGTCACAGTCAGGCCCACCTGAGGAGATTCACTCCGCCTTGAGCAACTTTAAACATAACTAAAGTATGAAAAGACTTATCCCTGAATCCTAACTCACCTGTAATTGAGACAAATAAATGTTTAAAAGCTCCATAAATCAGATCAAAGTCTCCTTACATGTACCTGAATATTTGTCATAGAAGACAAAATGGTCACATTTGACAAAATCTATTTGGTCCAATTATTTTTTTGTTCAAGGGATGTCGTATCATATAGTGTGGAAACAGGCCATTCAGACCATCAAATCCATACTGACCCTCCAAAGAACATCCCACCCAGATCCACCCTATTACCTTGAATTTCCCATGGCTAACCCACCTACTCTGCACATCCCTGGACACACTGGGCAATTTAGCATGACCGATCCACCCTAACCTACGCACCCTTGGACTGTAGGAGGAAACTGGAGCATCCAGAGGAAACCTGTGCAAACACAGGGAGAGTGGGTATGCTCCATGCAGCTGGTTTCTGAGAGTGGGATTTGAACCCTGGTCCCTAGCTCTGTGAGGCAACAGTGCTAACCACTGAGCTACCATGCTGTCGTGTGGGTATCACTGGCTAGTCAAACATTTATTTCGCAGTCAGTTGTGGGTCTGGAGTCACATGTGGCCCAGACCAGGTAAGGGTGGCCGATTTCCTTCCCTAAAAGGACATTAGTGACCCAGGATAACAAGCGTGGGGCTGGATGAACACAGCAGGTCAAGCAGCATCATAGGAGCAGGAAAACTTGACGTTTCGGGCCTAAACCCTTCATCAGAAATGGGGGAGGGGAAGAGGGTTCTGAAATAAATAGGGAGAGAGGGGGAGGCGGATAGAGGATGGATAGAGGAGAGGATAGGTGGAGAGGAGGCAGACAAGTCGAAGAGGCGGGGATGGAGCCAGTAAAGGTGAGTGTAGGTAGGGGGGTAGGGAGGAGATAGGTCAGTCCAGGGAGGACGGACAGGTCAAGGGGGCGGGATGATGTTAGTAGATAGGAGATGGGGGTGTGGCTTGAGGTGAGAGGAAAAACAGGTTAGGGAGGTGGAGATGAGCTGGGCTGGTTTTGGGATGCGGTTGGGGGAGGGGAGATTTTGAAGCTTGTGAAATCCACATTGATGCCATTGGGCTGCAGGGTTCCCAGGCTGAATATGATTTGCTGTTCCTGCAGCCTTCGGGTGGCATCACTGTGGCATTGCAGGAGGCCAAGGATGGACATGTCATCTGAGGAATGGGAGGGGGAGTTGAAATGGTTCGCGACTGGGAGGTGCAGTTGTTTGTTGCGAACTGAGCGCAGGTGTTCTGCAAAGCGGTCCCCAAGCCTCCGCTTGGTTTCCCCGATGTAGAGGAAGCCACAACGGGTACAGCGGATGCAGTATACCACATTGGCAGATGTGCAGGTGAACCTCTGCCTGATGTGGAATGTCTTCTTGGGGCCTGGGATTGGGGTGAGGGAGGAGGTGTGGGGGCAGGTGTAGCACTTCCTGCGGTTACAAGGAAAAGTGCCGGGTGTGGTGGGGCTGGAGGGGAGTGTGGCGCGGACAAGGGAGTCGCGGAGGGAGTGGTCCCTCCGGAAGGCAGATAAGGGTGGGGAGGGAAAGATGTCTTTGGTGGTGGGGTCTGACTGCAGATGGCGGAAGTGTCGGAGGATGATGCGTTGGATCCGGAGGTTGGTGGGGTGGTACGTGAGGACGAGGGGGATTCTTTTTTGGTTATTGTTGCGGGGACGGGGCGTGAGGGATGTGTTCCGGGAAATGCGGGAGACACGGTCGAGGGCGTTCTCGACCACTGTGGGGGGGAAGTTGCGGTCCTTGAAGAATGAGGACATTTGAGATGTATCTCTGATACATTAGTGACCCAGATGGGTTTTAACAACAATCCACTGTGGTTGTATGATGACCATAAGGCTAGTTCACCATCACAAATATTTTCCAATTTAATTCACTCTTTCAAAGGCTTCCAAATTTGCTGCTTCTTTAAAGACGGTGCTTTTGAAACGAGTCTCTGAAACATTTGTTTATCGATCCCCCTGAAGACAGGGAAGGTGCTGGAACAGGTTTGCTCAGAGCTCAGAGACTCACATTCTGACCTCTAACTTTCAGTCTGTGGATAGCTGTTAGTACATACCCTTCCAAGTCTGCCCAGCTACCATGCAGTGTCTTGGCAAACTGCCCGCTCACTGATGGGCTCATCTTGTGTGAAAGTGAATGTTTCAGTGCACCATAGGGGTTGCCCTCTCATTACAGAGAGAGAGAGATAGAGAGAGAGATGATCGGTGGTGGTTTAACCTAAGGGTCACCGCGAGGGGAGAGTTTGAGGAGAAGAGTCCTTCACAGTAACCTCAGCTGTTGTGGGAATCGAACCCACACTGTTTTCATGAACCAGCCACCCACATTTCTCCTGGCTGCAGCTCATGGAGCAAGGAGGGGAGGCAATGGCTGAGTGGTATTATCGCTGGACTGTTAATCCAGAGACCCAGGTAATGCTCTGGGGACCTGAGTTCAAATCTTGCCACAGCAGATGGTGGAGTATGAATTCAGTAAACATCTGAAATTAGGAATCTAACAATGACCATGAATTGGTTGTCAGAAAAACCCATCTGGTTCACTAATGTCCTTGAAGGAAGGAAACTGCCATCCTTACCTGGTCTGGCCTACATGTGACTCTAGTCCCACAGCAATGTGGTTGACTCTAACTACCCTCTGGAGCAATTAGGTATGGGCAATAAATGCTGCCAGGCCAGTGATGCCCTCATCCAATGAATGAATTAAAAAAAACCAGACCATTCAGACCAACCAGTCTATGCTGGAGTATGTGCTTCATTTGAGATTCCTCTCATCTTTCTTCATACAAATCTACCGTCACTATCTTCTATTCCCTTCTCCCTCATGGACTGACCCAGCTTCCCCTTAAATGAATTGACACCATGTACAGCAACCACTGCCTGTAGGGGGGGAGGAGCTGAGCTCACATTCTCACTGTCCTCTGTGTAGAGATGTTTCTTTTCCTGAATTCCCTCTGAGATACCTTGGCGATGCTTGGTAGCAGCACTATGTCCCATTGACAAAATGCTCTGCTGGATCTCACTGAGGCTCCTTAGACAGGACCTTCCAAACCCTGTGATCTTTACCATCTCGAAAGACAAGGGCAGCAGATGCTTGGGAACACCATCCCCTTGCAAGATCCCCTCTGTGCCACTCATCCTGACTTGGAAATATATTGCTGTTCCTTCAGTGTTGCTGGGTCAAAATCTTGGAACATCCTACCTATTAACATTGTAGGTCTACTTACACCACAAGGACTGCAACTGTTCATGTTAGGAAGTTATTTTAACCAGTACCAACTCAATAGGCTGAATGGCCTATTCTCCAATGCTATAAACCTCCAAGAGGGCAGCTCACCACCACCTTCACAAGGGAAAAAAAAGTCTCATAAGTGAATAATTCTTTTTTATATAGTGATGGCCTCTAGTTATGTGCTTCCCCCAAAGGAAACTTTCTCTCTGTTTTCACTGTCAAAATAATTTCGGAATTTATAAAGAGACTTTATTAGGTCACCCTTCATCAGTCTCTATGAAGAGGGAAGAGACCAACCTCTTTTATTGCAAAAATATATTTTATTCTTAAATCATTTTCCACATTCACAGGGGCTAAAATACCTCTGTACAGTCTTTGTGAATCAAGAAAAACAAAACATTGGAATTTGACGTTCCCTGCAGTGGCAAAAGCTAAAGACATTTCTTAGTCATGCAACACTCTATTTACACACATTGAGGCAATCAGAGCTTCTGAAGGGGCCCTCGTTATACTTTGGCCAAAAGACGTGGTCCTTCCCCACTGCCCTTTGGCAGTAGCTGCTCCAGGCTTTAGTGTGTCCCTCAGCACATTGCCCTGAACCTTGGGTTGTGCCAGTCTGCTACACCTCGGTCAGGATCAACTCCTTGCTCTGGAAGACCAACAAGTTTTGGACAGACTAAGGAGCATCTTTCAACAGCTTGATGGTCCTCTAGGCGCAGTAGATATTTCTCTTAGTGTGCATCCTGGGGAATAGCCCATAGAGCACAGAGTCCCGCTTCATGGAGCTGCTTGGGACAAACCTCGACAAAAGCTAATGCATCTCTCTTCAGACTTCCTTCGCAAAGGCACCCTCCTGCAGGAGATGTGTGGCAGTCTCACACCCACCTGCAGCTGTTTCGAGGGTAAGAGTGTGGGGGGGGACCGAGAGTCAAGACTTACATGAAGGATCTCACAGCTAAGTGCCCTTCTCACCACCAGCCAATCTACATCATGGTGCTGGTTGGAAAGTTCTGGCAATGAGGCATTCTGCCAAAATGACTTTGACATTCTGCTCAGGGAACACCCCGACACTGTCCACCCTCTCCTTTTCCTGCAAGGTGTCCAGGATCTTACACGCTGACCACTTCCTGATAGATTGTGGTCAAAGGTGCTTTCCTTTGCAAATTTCTCCACGAGCAACAGGTGATATGGAATAGTCCAACTACTTGGAGCGTTCTGTGGCAACGAGGCCAGTCCCATCCCTCGCAACACCGGGGACGAGTAGGAACCTCAGTAGGTAGTGCCACTCGGTGTTTGTGTACTGAGGGCTACGCACAGGTTAATGTGGCTGCACACACAGGTGACCATCAGGATGAGGGCAGCGTTGGATATATTCTCTTCGGAGCTTTGTCCATGGTGTCCTTGCAGACAAGATCCATCTAGATGAAGTGGAATATGGCTTGGGTGACCGCAACGTTGCGGGTTCGGGGAATGGGCCAGACCTGGGCCACAAGCAACAACAGAGACAATGTCTCACACCTGATGACCATCTTTGAAGAAGAGAGAAGAGACCAGCCTTACTTTATTGCTAAAATATACTTTATTCATTTAAAAATAATCTACATTCTTGGTACTAAAACAATTCTGTACAGTCTTTGTGTTTCAAGAAAACCAGACTTTGGAATTTGATATTCTCCGCAGTTGCAAAAAACAAAGATATTTCTTACTCATGCAAGACACTATTCACATACATTGAAGGGACGAGAGGGTCTGATAACTGAACGGACCCTCATTAAACTTCTGCAGAAAGGCCTTAGGCAGTTTTCTTGACCCACTGCCAAATGGCTTTGACAGTCAGCTCAAATCCCTCCATTTCCTTGTAACATCCTCCAGTCCCAAAATTCTTCAGGGCATCGGCCCTCCTACAATCCTGGCCCCTTTCACTTGCCCGATTTCCATCATTTCGTCGTTTAAGGGGAGGCGATGGCCTCGTGATGCTGCTGCTGGACTGTTTAACTCAGAGACTGAGGTCATGTTCCGGGGACCAGAGTTCAAAACCCATCATGGCAGACGGTGGAACTTGAATCTGATTAAAAAAAAAGTCTGGAATGAAGAGTTTTTTGATGATGTTGATTGTTGTTAAAAACCCCATCTGGTTTACTCATGTCCCCTCAGGAAAGGAAATCTACCAACCTTACCTGGTCTGGTCTACAGCAATGGGGTTGGCACTTATCTGCCTTCTGGGCAATTAGGGATGGGCAATAAAGTATTGGGTCGTGCTTGCATCCTGTGAATGAAAAAGAAGTTGATGTCCCAAGCTCTGAACTTCTCTCCCTGTCCTACTTCGAGACCCCATTTATAACCAATCTGCTTGACCATTAGCCATCTGACTCCCTCCATGAGAATAAAACAAGGGTACTGGAAATCTGAAAATTGCTGGAGAAACTCAGCATCTGTCAAGAGAAAAAGAAACAGAGTTAACATTTTGAATCCATTGACCCTCTCTGTTTTAGTTTCACATTACCTTCTCACATGGCTTGGTGTGAAATGTTATTGAATAGGATTCCTGTGACGCAGTTTGACCATTTTCCAACATTGCAAATGTTGCAGGGGAGATGGTGATGTAACGGTCATGGCACTAGATTAGTCACTCAGAACCGCCAGGTTAAAGACCAGGGGGACGTGAGTTCGAATCCCACTGTTACGGCTGGCGAAGTTTAAATCAAAAGTTAGTTAAAGTCATTAAATCAACAAATTAAATTAATCTTGTAGTCATTAGAAATTAATCTGATGATGATCACTATCAATTGTTGTTAAAAACCCATCTGGTTCACTACTGCCCTTTAGGGAAGGAACTTTGCCATCTTTACTTGGTCTGGGCCTACATGTCTGGCCTCCAGTCACACAGCAACATGGTTGACTCTTAACTGCCCTCTGAAAAGGTGCTCAAGCCACTCACTTGCAGGGCAATTAGGGATGAGCAGCAAATGCTGGCCCTCTGCCTCACATAGTCAATGCTAGGGCCCTGGGGAGTGTTATAGAACAAAGAGATCTAGGGGTTCAGGTTCATAGCTCCTTAAAAGTGCGGTCATAGGTAGACAGGGTGATGAAGAAGGCTTTAGGGATACAAGCTTTCATTGGTCAGAGCTTTGAGTATAGGGGTTGGGATGTCTTGTTGCAGCTGAACAAGACACTGGTGAGACCACACTTGGAGTATTGTGAGCAGTTCTGGTTGCCCTACTACAGAAAAGATATTGTTAAACTAGAAAGAATACGGAAAAGATTCACTAGGATTCTACCTGGGAGGTTTGAGTTATAGGGAGAGGCTGGATAGGCTGGGACCTTTTTCCCTGGAGTGTAGGAGACTGAGGGGTGACCTTATAGAGGTCTATAAAATCATGAGAGGCACAGATCAGGTAGACAGCTGACAGTTTTTCCCCAGGATAGGGGAGTGTGAGGCTAGAGGGCGTAGGTTTAAGGTGAGAGGGGAGAGACAGAAAAAGGTGCAGAGGGACAATTATTTCACACAGAGGGTGGTGCGTGTCTGGAAGGGGCTGCCAGAGGTAGCGGTGGAAGGCAGTACAATTTAAGAAACATTTGGACAGGTACATGGATGGGATGGGTACGGAGGGATATGGACCAAATGCAGGCAAATGGGGCTGGTTTAATTGTGAAAACTGGGCAGCATGGTCAAGTTGGGCCAAAGGGCCTGTTTCTACGCTGTGAACCTCTATGACTATGACTCTGCCCACAAATACAACAAAAATATTATTATGAGTCACCGTTTTCAGGTGTGGGGGAAGGCAAATTGGAGGTAATGCTAAACATTGTTGAGGCAAAGGAGGTTTATGTCTATAGGGGAGAATCTTTGGGCCACAGGGAGAAAGTGCAAATCTTTTATCTAATCTCAGAGCTCAGATGACTTTTATGAATGGTTGGAGTTTATGATGTCAGCCGGAGCCCTCCTAATTAGCTTGCAGATCTGCAGCTGCCTCAAAGGCATCTATTAGTCTCCACTTTTACAGGATATCCTGGTTAACCTTCTCAGATTATGTGCCATGTATCCACAGTCCCCAAAGGCAGTTTAAAAATTCAGCTGCGTAATGGAGCAAAGGGTGATCTGGAGAGAGGGAGTGAGGGGGAGAGAGAGAGAGAAGCAGACACTGAGTGAGGAAAGGAGAGAGTGGGAAGAGCAAAGAGAGAGAGAGAGACTGAAGAAGCAGCAATGAGAGTCACAAACAGAGCAAGGAAGATTTACACAGACTTTATAGGCCATTCAGCCCAACTGCCCTCTGCCAGCTCATTATTCTTTCATGCAGGGGATATGAGTGTGTGAGTGTGTCTGTGTGAGTGTCTGTGTGAGTGTGTGTGAGTGTGTGTGAGTGTGAGTGAGTGTGAGTGAGTGTGTGAGAGTGTGTGTGTGTGTCTGTGTGAGTGTGTGAGTGTCTCTGTGTGTGAGAGTGTGTGAGAGTGTGTGTGTGTGTGTGAGTGTGTGAGAGTGTGTGTGAGAGTGTGTGTCTGAGTGTGAGTGTGAGTGTGAGTGTGTGTGTGTGTGTCTGTGTGAGTGTGTGAGTGTGAGTGTGTGTCTGTGTGTGTGTGAGTGTGTGTGTCTGTGTGAGTGTGTGTGTCTGTGTGAGTGTGAGTGTGAGTGTGTGTGAGTGTGAGTGTGAGTGTGTGTGTGTGTCTGTGTGAGTGTCTGTGTGAGTGTGTGTGTGTCTGTGTGAGTGTGTGTGAGTGTGAGTGTGTGAGTGTGAGTGTGTGTGAGTGTGAGTGTGTGTGTGTCTGTGTGAGTGTGTGTGTGTGAGAGTGTGTGTGTGAGTGTGTGTGAGTGTGAGTGTGTGTGTGTCTGTGTGAGTGTGTGTGTGTGTCTGTGTGAGTGTGTGTGTGTGTGAGTGTGTGTGTGAGTGTGTGTGAGTGTGTGTGGTTGTTAATTGATTTGGTGTCTCTGTGTGCTTGTGTTTGTGTGTGTTGGTGGTTCACCTTCAGCATCCACAGGCTGTACGACATAAATTCATCACAGATCCTCAGACAGCGCCTTCCAGGCCCACGACCACTTCCACCTCAAAGGCCAAGGGCAGCAGATACATGGGAACACCACCCCCTGCAAGTCCCCCTCCAAGCCCCCATCCTGACTTGGAAATATATCGCTGTTCCTTCCCTGTCGCTGGGTCAAACTCTTGGAACTCCCTCCCTAAGGGCACTGTGTGTGTCCCTACAGCACATGGATTGCAGAGGGAGGAGAAGGCAGCTCATCACCACCTTCTCCAGGACAGTTCGGGATAGACAATAAATGCTGGCCTAGCCACCAATCTCCGCATCCTGTGAACAAATAGTAAAAGAGAGGACCAGTTGATATAGCCAGAGGACACATTTTAACCAGGGTTTACTGCCCTGCATTGGACTAGCGCCATGGGTTTCTTTATGTCAGCTCAGAAGGTGGACAGAGCCTCGGTTCAATGTGCCCCTGTGATACTGGTGTTTCAACAGTGCTGCCTTCCCTCAGTATTGAACCGAGAGTGTTCTGGATGGGTACATGCGTATGGTGAAGCAAGCACAGGGACCTCCCGTTGTTTCATGGCTGCATTTGCTCTCCACTGTGCTGCCAAGCTCGCGAGACGGTCTGAATTTCAAATTTTGCTGGTCTTGGTCCCATCAGGACAGATGCAGGAATGCCAGATTTCAACCATTTATATTGTCGGAGACAAGGCTGCCAGTTAATAGGCACCTTGACCCTGATTGGCTGAGGTATCACCATGGGAAAAGAAACAGAGGATTCTTGGTTCCCCAGACTCACAGATAGTTCAAAATAGGAGCGAGGCTTAGACCATAAACCCGTAAAAAATAGGAACAGGAGTTGGCCATTTGGCCCATTGAGCCTGCTTCACCATTCAATAGGATCGTGGCCAATTCGATGTTCGTCATGCCCCTTCTCCCACTCTTTCCCTGTAACCCTTGATTCCCCGTCTGATCATGAATTTCTCCATCTCAGCCTTAAATATAACTCTGCCCCCACTGCTCTCTGTGGCAGGGAGTTCCAAAGATTCTCAACCCTCTGAGAGAAGGAATCCCGCCTCAACTCAATCTTAAATGGGTGCCCCTTTAGTCTGAGTCTATGCCCTCTGGTTCTAGACATTCCGATGAAGGTGAATGCCCTCTCAGCATTTACCCTGTCAAACCCCTTAAGGATCCTCGATGAGATCACCTCTCATTCTTCTAAATTCCAGTGAGTAGAGTCCCAAGCAGTTTAACCTTTGTTGGTGAGGCAGTCTCTCGAGAGCGGGAATCATCCTAGTGAACCTTCTCTGAACTGTCTCCAATGAAATCATTCCTCAAGCATGGCTCGATCATATTTGTCTTGCTTTAGGAGGTTGGTGTGCCTGTGTATGATTTTCTTGGAGCTATATCATGAACTGATAATCTGAATTTGGTCAATGGTGTAGCCATCAGCGCACTCAGGATTAATCAACAAGTGCTCCTGAATAATTAAATCAGACCCAACAGTAGAAATTTAGCTTTATTGATGCAGGAACGGGCTGGAGGAAAGTCTGAATGAAAGGCTGAGGAAATGCATCTCAATTCAAGTACCTAGGCCATTCTAAATAAGCTCCTCAGGGAGACATGTGTTACAACATGACGCAGTACCATTATCCGGTCGTTCACATCGGTACACAATGTAGATTTGAGGATGGCTCTGTTTGACTAAGTTGCCTAATCACACTCTTTGTGCTCTCTCTCCTCCACCCAGGTTGTAAACAATCATTTCCCCGGCAGACTAGCTCCAGAACAGAGGCAGCTCTCTGAGCTCCATGGTCTGACAAAATCATGCAATGGTTACAGCACGGTAGAAGGCCATCCAACCCATTGTGTCCGTGCTAGCCCTCCTCAGAAACAATTCATGCAGTGCCATTGCCTGACCTGTCCCTGCAACTCTGCTGTTCAGATATTCCATTGCCATATCTGTAAACGCCACCCCCAGCAACCCCCCCAACCCGCTCCCAGGCCCACAATGTCTGAGAGCTCTGCACGCCTCTGATTCTGGCCTCTGTTGAATCTCCAAAAGGGCCTCCAGCTGCCTGGCTCCCCAAGATCCGGAATTCCCTTTGTAAACCTCTCTGCCTCGCTTTCCTCTTCTTCAAAGCTCATTAAAGCCTTTTTGACCCAGGTCTTGGTGCATCTGAAGGATCTCCTCATGTGTCTTGGTGTCAAATTCAGTCTGACTACCCTCCTGTGAAGCTCCTTGGGAGGCTGGGTCAATTTAAAGGCGCTATATAAATTTGAGTTGTGCAGCTTGACTCTAGGGTGAGTTGACAATGTGGTTGCACGTTCATTGGGCCTGCTTGGCATAATACTCTCTGTTGGAGAGAAACATGGCAACATGATGCTAAAAGGCCACTTGGGAAGGGTGGTGTTGTAATACCTTTTCACGAAGCGGGTGCGGGCTGAGTGTGGGTCCAGCATGGGGCCTGGCATCAGCAGTCTGTTGGCGAAGTGAGCCCAGCGATGAAAAGGCAGTGCCTGAAGAGGGGCAACTCCAACGTTGGTGGGTCTGGTGGTGGTGCAGGTGTCGTTGGTAAGCCAGCTCAGGGCTCGCGGTGGAACAAAGCTGGGCTCGTTTACAGCTTTGACTGTTGAAGCTTTTCACTGTATTCCAATGTGTTGCTCATTGTAGAGTACAATTGACGATAAGTTCTCACTCATTAAATCTGAAACCCTCTCGCCCAGAAAATCCATTTGAAATGGTGAGGTGTTTCCTGCTTGGGCTCCAACCCATTGCTAATTAAAAATCTCTTTCTATCTCCTCCTTAAATTTATTCAGTGTCCCAACAGCCCCCACTCTCTGGTTCCACAGATTCATGACCCTGTGAGAGAAGCAATTCCTCCTCATCTCTGTTTTAAACCGGCCAACCCTTATCCTAAAACTATAACCTCGCGTTCTAGATTGTCCCACATGACAAAAACATCCTCTCTGTGTCTACTTTGTCAATCCCCTTTAGCATCTAATAGACCACAATTAGATCTTCCCTCATTCTTCTAAACTCTAGCGAGTACAGGCCTAAACTGCTCAATGTCTCGCCATCAGACAAGCCTTTCATCTCTGGAATTAATCTGGGGAACTTTCTGTGCACTGCCTCCATTGCAATTACATCCTTCCTCAGGTAAGGCGAATGAAACTGTATGCAGTACTCCAGACGTGGTCTCGTTAATGCCTGGTACAGTTACAACAAAAACCTCCCTACTTTAATACTCCATTCCTTTAGCAATAATCTCCCATTTACCTTTCTTAATCATTCATGCATTGGTAGCCTCTTGTAGATGAGGGTGACTCCCTTCCCCTCTCAGGGTGAGTCCGTAGGTGGCTGTACAGAGCGATGGGTCTACCGCAGGCTCTGTTACACTCGGGGCAGAAGGTGGGCACTGGAAGGGGGTGGGTGGGGGTTTGGTGTGGCAGCGCGCCCCTTTCGCTGTTTTCCCCTCCCGGCTTCCGCTTTTTCCCGATGGTGAGTCTCGAGGAGTTCGATGCCTTCCCGGATGCTCCTCCTCCTCCTCCACTTTGGACGGTCTTGGGGGCTGGTGATCCCCAGGTGCCTGTGGGAATGTCACACATCCCCAGTGAGGCCTTGAGGGGATCACTGAAATGCTACCTCTCTCCCCCTGGGGCTGGCCTGCTGTTTCAGAACAGTGGGTGGGGTACTGCTCGGGGATTCTTGTGTCAGACACGCGGACGATGTACCCAGACTGTCACAGCTGGTCGAGGGAGGGGAGTCAGGGCCTTGATGCTGGGGATGTTGGCCTCGTCGAGGATGTTGGATTGGTGGGTCTTTCCTCCCAGTGGATTCACAGGGTCTTGCACAGGCAGCTTTGGTAGCACTGCTCCTTATTAGATGCTGTAGGTCTGGTGACATCTATGCAGAGGGAGTGACAGAGCGAGTGTACAGAGTTCAGGATAATTCCTCTTCCAAACTGATTGATTCTTAGCTGCCCTCAGGGCAATTATGGATGGGCAATAAATATTGCCCAATGAACAAATAATGAAAGTTGCATCCAGTTTGCACAGTCCTTAAACGGAGGTCTGAAAGGGTTAATGTGTTTATTTTAATTACCCGTCTTCTTCCCTCATGTAAAAGGTGATTCATTTTGACTGGTTTTTGGCTGGGAGTTTACCGCTGACAGGGTGCCAAAGAGGCAGATTTTTCTAGTGTTGCTACTCAGTGCTCCATAGCCTCTGATTTTGTGTGTCTCTGGGTAAACAGATCTCTCTGAAAGACGGTAATGAGTGTCTCCAGCTCTCACAGCTCATTAAGTGGCGAGCACCAGTCTGCCCCAGGGAGCCAAAGAGTGAAGCAGCTTCAGCAGTGTGCCTATCGGTGTGCTGACTCACCAAGCTCTGAGCTGACACAAGTCTCGGCAAAATGGGCAGCGCGCCTGGTCCAAGAGGGCACCCTCGTGTCTCCCTTAGTCTGGGAATCTGTTCACCTCTGGCTCACACTGTAGGCAGAGAAAGAAAATAAGCCAGTCTTCATTTATCCACAGTGCCCCAAGGCCCTTCCCAGTGGGTATGCCAGCTCCTGTACACAGCAAGATCCCACAAATGCCAACTTGGCTCTGTCAATGCCGACCAGACGGGTACATGAAAGGGAAAGGTTTAGAGGGAGATGGGCCAAATAGGGGAGGCGATGGCCTAGTGGTAATATCGCTGGGCTGTTAATGCAGAGACCCAAACAATGTTCTGGGGACCTGGGGACCTGGGTTTGAATCCTACCATGGCAGATGGTGGAATTTGAATTCGATTAAAAATATCTGGAATTAAGAATCTAACGAAGACCATGAATCCATTGTCGATTGTTGGGGAAAAACCCATCTGGTTCACTAATGTCCTTTCGGGAAGGAAACTGCCATCGTTACCTGGTCTGGCCTACACGTGACTGCAGTCCCACTGCAATGTGGTTGACTCTCAACTGCCCTCTGGGCAATTAGGAACAGGCAATAAACGCAGTCAAGCTCGCAATGCCCTCATCCTGTGAATGAATAAAGGGAAAACAAAAATGCTGGCCAATAGGACTAGATTAATTCAGCATACCTGGTTGGCATGGACGGGTTGGGCTGAAGGTTCTGTTTCCACGCTGTACGTCTCTATGATTCTACGAGTCCATGACCTTGCAACAAGATCGGGGGATGGGGTGGGGGAACAGTGCAGACTCGAAGGGCTGAACAGTCTCCAATGGCACTGTAGGGATTCTCTGATTCTAAAATGCACCTCTCCTAAGTGTTTCCTGAAAGGCTCGCGAAAGGCACTACATCAATGCAGATCGTTCCACTGGCACTGGCCTTTGGTGGAGGCAGGTGAGATTTCATCAACAACAACCACGTGCGCTCAGAAGAGGCTTCACACGAGCCATCAGGAGGTACCATTTGACACATTCGGGCTCTGAGGAGCATAGCGAAAATGGAGCGGGAATCCTGGAGCCTCGGAATTCCATAGCCAATGGCCCCGGAACGGTGACAACCAGAGATGAGCAGCTCTCAGAGCAAATACAGCGATTCCGGAGGGCTACTGAGATCGCGAGGGGCTTGAGGTGGGAATTTCGGAATGGGAGTGGGGCCAATCTGGAAGACAGTGCAGGTTGGCATGCGCATGGGCAAGGGCAGGGAGCAGGACGAGGTGAGTTCAGGTACAGGTAGCCAAGTTTTGGATGGGCTCATGTTTGCGGATTGGGCAGGGGCCACTGCTTAAACACTACAACTAGAGGCTCCGACGAGGCAGCACTTCCACAGCATCGTCGCGAATTGTCTCCTTAAACTCTCTCAGAAATGGCTTCAGCCAATGGAAGCCATAAACTTCACTGCCTAATCTCTCATGGGGTCACTGGAACTGCACACATTCCCATCTGGTGTCTCTCTCTCTCTCATCCCAGGATAACAAGGGGATTAAATAAACCAGCATGTGGCCCCCGAAATAAGGGGCTAGAATGATACAAATGTTTGGAGATCTTGACAGAAATGAACAAGATAAACCATAGGATCAAACCATAAACCAGTTATACTGTAGGAGAAGGCCATTCAGCCTGTCCCCTCAAGGGTTGGCTGTCTGCAGGAGCAACTCACTTAGGCCCTCCACAGATTCCTCTCCCACCTACAACCCCCGTCCCACCAATTCTCCCTAGCCCCGCAATTCATTTTTCCCCAGATAACCATCTAATTTTTTTGTTTTGAAAGCTTTGACAAAATCTGTCTCCACTACACTGTCAGGCAGCGCATTCCAGATTGCAATCGCTCGCTGTGTTCCTCGTGTCACCGTTGTTTATTTTACCAACGCCTTGAACTGGTGCCCTCAGAGGGAGGGGGTGGGGTTTCCCTGATCGATCAACCCGGACCGCCTCATGGTATGGGACCCCTCGATTCAATCTCCCCTTCTACAAGGAAGCCAGCTTCTCTACTAGCTTAATCACTGGCGTCCCTGGAACCGATCTCGATGCTTCTCTAACAGCTTCACGTGTGAGAAGCCGGAGAGAAATGTTTTATATCTGAGGACAGGAGTCCTGAACAACAGCGCAGAGCCTTAAAGTCAAAGTGTGGGAGAGGTTTGATGGAGATAGAATCAAAGAGATGTACAGAAACAGACCCTGCAATCCAACTGCTTCATGCTGACCAGATATTAAAAATTAGCCTGGCCCCATTCACTATATTTTGAGGCAGAGCAGGTAGAGTGACCCTAGTGCAGCAGGGTGGTGGGGATGGGGTTGGGGGTTGTTGGAGGGAGAGATGATGTGTTGAAACCTCCTGCAATGCACCCAATTTGAGTTTGCAAACCTGGGTTGGAATTATGGCCGGCATGGGCTGGTTGGACCGAAGGGCCTATTTCCGTGATGTATGACTCTATGCCTGAGCAGGGATTACAGCTGGAGACCCCAACTCTTGACCCTGACAGTGTGTGATAGAAAAATGGCCCATTCCTTATTGTGGGTATTTTGTATTGTCACTAGCACAGAGCAGCACCCTCCAGCTCATACATTAACAGCACTTTATTGATTGTGGTCAGAGGTTAGCACTGCTGCCTCACTGCGCAAGGGACCTGGGTTCGATTCCACCCTCGGGCCACTGTCAGTGAGGAGTTTGCACATTCTCCCTGTGTCTGCAAGGGTTTCCTCCAGGTGCTCCGGTTTCATCCCACAGCTCAAAGATGTGCAGGTTAGGGTGGACTGGCCATGGGAAATTGTCCAGGGATGTTCAGGCTAGCTCGGTTAGCCATGGGGAAATGCAAGGTTACAGGGATAGGGTAAGAGAGTGTGTCTGGGTGGTATGCTGTTCGGAGGGTCAGTGTGGACTTGATCGGCCAAATGGCCTGCTCCCACACTGTAAGGATTCTACGAATTGTAGTTAAGAGTTCAACCACTTTGCTGTGGGTCTGGAGTTACATCTAGGTCAAATCCTAGAGATGAACAGCGCAGAAACAGACCCTTCTGTCCTACTTGTCCGTGCCGACCAGATATCCTACATTAACCTGGTCCCAGCTGCCAGTATTTGGCCCATGAACCCTTCCTGTTCGTACACCCAGATAAGATTGGCAGAATTCCCTCCCGAAAAGACATTATTTTCCCAATAATAGTTACACAGTCCCACAAATTTGAACCATTTTCCATGGTGGGATTTGAATCCTTGCCCCGAGCGTGTTGGGGGATATCTTGATTTGGTGAGAAGGGTGCTATATAAATGCAAGTCACGCACAAAGGTGTAGTGGACAGAATGGTTGCCCTAAATCCCAAATTACGAAATAAGGAAGAATGAGTTGAAATAGTTTTGGCTGTGCTGTGAGATTGAGCTGTGCTTATCTGACAGTAACTTTCATCACAGTTTGTTAACACCCTGTCTTTCACTGGGACATTAATTATAATCGTTCTCTGTGTTTTGGAAGGAAATAAGGTGCCAGCGCCAAAGTGAAATGATGGCTTTCCTGGGGCAACAGGATTAACATAATGATGTTAATGAGACTCTGAGCTGCTGGATTATTGTACTGACACTGTGTCTGCTCTTTGCTCGGTTCCTCTACCTGAGTCAGCGTGTCTGTCCCCTTCTCCCCTGAAGACGCTGTCACTTGAGCCGAGCTCCTGTCAGAGCCGCCCCCACCCTTGGGTGTCACAACTCCTCCCCGCGCTGAGAACTCCCCTCGCTGATCCTGGTACTCCCACGCTCCCGGGGAAAATGGGAAGAGGAAAGTTGCATTTCTGTAGTGCCTTTAACGGCCTCAGAGAGGTCCCAAAGCACCTCAGTGGTACTTCTTGAAGCAATGGAGCGGAGAGGGAGAAACTGTTCCCCGGAAGAGAAGGGCCAATGGTGACGAGGTGGTAGTGTGTTACTGGGTTGGCGGATACTCGGTTAGCTCAGTTGGCTGGACGGTGACATGGAGTGACATCTGAAGATTTTCTGAATCTAGGCCTGAAAAGTCAGCTTTCCTGCTCCTCTGATGCTGCTTGGCCTGCTGAGTTCATCCAGCTCTACACCTTGTTATATGATTCTAGGGAATGCAGCAGCAAATTGAGACATAGGAAGATCCCACAAAAAGCAATGAGATAACATCCAGGACAGAAATGTCCATTGGATTGGCACCACATCCACAAACATTTACTCCCTCCACCATCAATGATCAGTGGCAGCAGTATGTATCATCACCAAGATGCACTGGCAGCTCACCAACTTCGACAACATCTTCCAAACCCGCCCCCACTCCCATCTAGAAGGACAAGGGCAGCAGATATATGGGAACACCATCCCCCTGCAAAGTCCCCTCTGAGCCACTCACCATCCTGATTTGGAAATATATCGCCGTTCCTTCAGCGTCACTGGGTCAAAATCCTGGAATTCCCTCCCTAAGGGCATTGTGGGTCAGCCCACAGCACATGGACTGCAGCGGTTCAGGAAGGCAGCTCACCACCACCTTCTCAAGGGGCAACTAGGAACGGGTAATAAACGCTGGGCATAGGCAGTGAGGGCCATGTTCGACAAATGAATAAAGCAAAAAAAATGTCCAGAAAGCCCATCTTTTTTTTCTCGTAAGTGAGGTCAGCATGTAAGAAATGAATCCCCCGAAGTCTTCCAAACCTACCATGATCCCCTCAGAGGGGAAATGAGACCTCTCTTTAACACCTTATCTGAAGGGTGGCATCTCTGACAGGGCACTGGGACAGCAGGCACCATTAGGTCTGCCAGTCTCTGAAGTGAGGCAAGCCCCCCGGTGCCTGAGCTTGGGCTGAGAAAGCAAGCAGCAGCAGGCTGCCCAACTGTGTGGGGCATCGCATTCTATGTCCAGAGCATGCCCCAGTCTATAATTTCTCCAAGGGTGATGAAACCAATTGGCAGAGGTCGGGGGCGACGATAGGTCCCTGGCAGCAGTAACTCAATCTGGACTGAGGCAGGAGGGGAATTTCTTAAATCTCATGGGCTAGTCCACCATCAGTTCACAGTTCTCCACACGCCCCTTCTGCCTTTAAAGCCTTGAAGAGCAGCTATGCCTTGTCACTAAAAGGTTACAAAGTTTGATATCCTTGTAAGATGAGTCAGAGATGAACCCCGTGCTCAGACAACATGACGTATATTAAAATACTGACCTTGTTCCCTCGCTGCAGTCTATCTCCTGTGCTCTCTTGCACTGTATCCAGACCTGACCTCTTGTTGTCGTGGCGAAGAAAGAGACATTAATGTTACTACAAATATCAAACAAGAACAGCACAAACTGAGGAGTTCAGAAAACTTACTGAGGGCCAGTGACTTTGAAAAGGAAATTTCCTTCTTTGGTTGTCGGCATCAGTGGCTTTTATGGTCCAGCCCCAGTCGTAGGGTTGTAGGGTCATAGAGTCATGGAAATAGACCCTTCTGTCCAACCCGTCCATGCCGACCAGATATCCCTATCTGATCTAGTCCCAGTTGCCAGCATTTGGCCCATATCCCTCTAAACCCTTCCTATTCATGTACCCATCCAGATGCCTTTTAAATGTTGTAATTGTACCAGCCTCCACCACTTCCTCTGGCAGCTCATTCCATACACACACCACGCTCTGTGTGAAAAAGTTGCCACTTAGGTCCCTTTTAAATCTTTCCCCTCTCACCTTAGACCTATACCCCTTTAGCTTTGGACTCCCCCATCCCAGGGAAAAGGCCTTGGCTGTTCACCCTATCCATGCCCCTCATGATTTTATAAACCTCTATAAGGTCACCTCTCAGCCTCCGACTCTCCAGGGAAAATAGCCCCAGCCGATTCAGCTTCTCTTTAAAATTCAAACCCTCCAGTCCTGGCAATATTCTTGTAAATCTTTTCTGAACCCTCTCAAGTTTAATAACATCTTTCCTTTAGCTCCCCCAGAGAAAGTTAATGGATTATTCTTAAGACCATGCATTGTCAGATGAATGGTCAGTAGTAGGGGAGTTACTAAAGGCAGTGGTGGAATTGACTGTCTCTGGGAGAAAAAGGAGAAAGTGGGTTGTGGGTGAAGGAGGACAGGGATGGGGGTAGTTGTGCTGTCGTGGAGTGGGGATAGGTGTGTTGTTACCAAGTGCCATGAGGCATGAGGCAGCAGGGTCGGAATACAGCAGCTAATGGCTTTTCAGGTAGCCCTCGGGTCTCTGAGTTGCAATGTTGTGGGATCAGGTCCTGCTCCAGGCTGTTTTGTCATGGATGACTGAGAGAGCGCTGCACCATCAGGGGCTGCAAGTGAGGTATAAAACATTGGCCCCTTGATTGGCCTTCTTTCCTAATGGGACAGAGCTAATCCAACGATGTTCCATAGGTATGAGTGCTAGGTCCACTTCTGGTGATCATTTAAATTAACGATTTGTATGAGTAAATAGGTGACATAGTGAGTAAGTTTGCGGATGACACCGAAACTGATGGTCTAGTGGACATTGGAAAGGTTATCTAAGATTACAAAGAGGTCTTGCTCAATTGGGTCAATGGGCTGAGGATTGGCAGATGGAGTTTAATTTGGCTAAATGCGAGGCATTGCATTTTGGTAAAACAAACAAGGGCAGGAGTTACACTGTTAATGGTAGAGTGTTGTAGAACATAGAGACCTAGGGGTTCAGGTGCATAATTCTTTGAAATTTGTGTCACTGGTAGACAAGGTGGTTAAGAAGGCGTTTAGCATGCTTGCCTTCATTGCTCAGACCTTTGAGTATCAGAGTAGGGATGTCATGTTGAGGTTGTACATTGGTGAGGCCTCTTCTGGAGCACTGTGTCCAGTTCTGGTCGCCTGGTTATAGGAAGGATATTATTAAACTAGAGAGGATTCAGAAAAGATTTACCCAGGATGTTGCTGGGAATGAAGGCTTTGAGTTATAGGAAGAGGCTGGATAGGCTGGACCTTTGTTCACTGGAGTGTTGGAGATTGAGGGATGACCTAATAGAGGTTTATAAAATCATGAGGGGCATAGGTAAGGAGAACTGAGGGTGAAGGGTGTTCAAAACTAGGGGGCATATTTTTAAGATGAGAGGAGAAAGTTTTAAAAAGGACATGAGGGGCAATTTTATTACACGGAGAGTGATTCCTGCGTGGAATGAACTGCCAGGGGAAGTGGTGGGTGCAGGTACAGATACAATATTTAAAAGACATTTGGATAAGTTTATGAACAGGAAAGGTTTGGAGGAAGTGGGCCAAATGCAGGCAGATGGGACTAATTTAGTTTGGGAATATGATCGATGTGGACCAGTTGGACCAAAGGGTCTGTTTCCATGCTGTATGACTATATGTCTGTTCTGCCATTCAGGTACTAACTGCCTTATGCTACAGTTTTATCCTTGGCCAACATTCCCATGGATTACGTGGTTACAAAAACAGAAATTGCTGAAGAAATTCAGCAGGTCTGGCAGCATCTGTGGAGTGAAATCAGACTTAACGTTCCAGTGACCCTTCTCCATAACATTCCAAAGATACACTAACTTCACAGATGCTGCCAGACCTGCTGAATTTCTCTACCAATTTCTCTACCAGTAAGCACGGAAACAGACCCTTTGGTCCAACTCGTCCATGTCGACCAGCTATCCTAAATTAATCCAGTCCCATTTGCCAGCATTTGGCCCATATCCCTCTAAACCCTTCCTATTCATGTACACATCCAGATGCCTTTTAAATGTTGTAATTGTACCAGCCTCCGCCACTTCCTCTGGCAGCTCATTCCATACACGCACCACTCTCTGTGTGAAAAATGTTGCCCCTTAGATCCCTTTTAAAACTTTCCTCCCTCACCTTAAACCCATACCCTCTAGTTTTGGACTCCCCTACCCTGGAGAAAGACCTTGGTTATTCACCCTATCCATGCCCCGCATGATTTTATAAACTTCTATAAGTTCACCCCTCAGCCTCCGACGCTCCAGGGAAAATAGCCCCAGCTTATTCAGCCTCTTCCTGTAGCTCAAACCTTCCAAACCCAGCAACATCCTTGTAAACCCTTTCTAAACCCTCTCCCTTTGGTTTTATTTTCTATTTACAGATTATGTGGTCGTGACCGCATTGCTGGCTGTGGGATCTTGCTGTGCGCACTACACTGCTCTGTTTCCCACACCACAATGGCAACTGTGCTTCAGGAAAACAAACGCACTACCGTTGGCCCTGAAGCGCTTTGAGGGAGCGTGTGGCAGTTAAGAAAGGTTTTACATAAACTCAAGTTTATTCTTTTTAAGACCGATGAGCTCGAGGCAAGCTTGTTGGATGTTTGCTGAATCATTCACTCCTCCAACCGTCACTCATCAGACGTGATTTCCAAATAAACCTGTAACTTAATCAAAATCGCTGCGAGTTACATTTAATGACAACACTTTCATTCTGTGTGAGTGCCTCTGTCGAGGGGCAGCTGTGGCTCTGACAAAGTTGGAGAAGCACTTTCATTTATGTAGCCACACAAAGTGCTTTCTGAGAGATATGGGAATCCTAGGGGACACAGTTTACAGACAGGGCAGTGAAGAAGGTGTTTAATACGCTTGCCTTTATTGGTCAGAGCATTGAGTATAGGAGTTGGGAGGTCATGTCGCGACTGTACAGGACATTGGTTAGGCCACTTTTGGAATACTGCATACAGTTCTCGTCTCCCGGCTACAGGAAAGATGTTGTGAAACTTGAAAAGGTTCAGAAAATATTTACAAGGATGCTGCCGGGTTTGGAGAGTTTGAGCTACAGGGAGACGCTGAATAGGCTGGGGCTATTTTCCCTGGAGCTTCGGAGGCTGAGGGATAACCTTATAGAGTTTTTTAAAATCATGAGGGGCATGGATAGGGTGAATAGCCAAGGCCTTTTCCCCAGGGTAGGGGGAGTCGAAAACCAGAGGGCATGGGCTTAAGGTGAGGAAAGAATTAAAAGGGATGTAAGGGGCAACTTTTTCACACAGAGGGTGGTGCCGTATGGAATGAGCTGCCAGAGGAAGTGGTGGAGGCTGGTACAATGACAACATTTAAAAGGCATCTGGATGGGTACAAGATTAGGAAGGGTTTAGAGGGATATGGGCCAAATCCTGGAAAATGGGACTGGATTAATTTAGAATATCTGGTCAGCATGAATGAGTTGGACAAAAGGGCCTACCTCCATGCTGTTTGGCTCTGTGACTCTATGGGTCTACATGGGTCTTCCATTTAAGACAGAGCTGGAGAGAAATTCTATCTCTCAGAGGATCATGGAATCTTTGGAACTCCACTCCCTAGAGAACAGTGGATGGGTATGGGAAGTATCATGGGACATTTGGAAGGCACGGAAACTGATTCTGGATCAACCAGGAGGTCAAGGGTTATTGGGGTAGACAAGCAGAAAGTAGAATTGTTGATTGATGTAGCACAGTTGACGGGCTGAATGGCCTAATTGTGCAGCTATTTCACATGTCTGTAGGCAAGTGCCTTTGAGGTGCAGTGATTGTTGGAAGATAGGAATCACATTTGGGGCAGAGTGGTCAGGAAGGAGCAGAATCTCAGCCACTTGCATTTACATAACGCCTTTTGATGCATTAAAACATAGTGAGGGGCTTCACTGGACCGTTAACAAGAGCTGAAAGGTCGGGAGATATTAGTAATTAGGGGCAGGAGGCTAGGCCATTTGATTCTTCCAGCCTGCTCTGCCATTCAACCAGATGTTAGCAGATCTTCTGTCTCAATGCCATTTTCCTGCACTACCCCCAGGCCTCTCAATGTTTCTCTGACCTAAAAACCCATCACTTTACTTGGGCAAACACAATTAATAGAGTCTAGAAGCTGGATCTCAGGTAGATCTTAAGGAGAGTCTTAAAGGAGGAGATTGAGAGGCAGAGAGGTGTTGTTTTGTGTTTCACAGATAATAAGGTCAGTCCACCTTTAAGAGACTAAAGCATGTTAGTGTACCTTTAAGGATCATGTCTCTTCTGGAATATTGTGCCCCGTTCTAGTCACCCTGTTACTGGAAGGATACTATTAAGCTGGAGAAGGTTCAGAAGAGATTTACCATAATGTTGCCAGGAATGGAAGGTTTGAGTTACAAGGAGATGCTAGATAGGCTGGGACTTTTTTCACTGGAGCGTAGGAGGCTGTAGAATGACCTAATGGAGGTTTATCAGATCATGAGGGGTATAGATAAGGTGAATGGCAGGTGTCTTTTCCCTAGGGTGGGGGATTTCAAGACTAGGGGGCATATCTCTAAGGTGAGAGGAGAAAAATTTAAGAAGGACATTTTTACACATAGAGTGATTTGTGTGTGGAATGAGCTTCCAGAGGGAGTGGTGGATGTGGGTACAGTTACAACGTTTAAAAGACATTTGGATAAGTACATGAATAGGAAAGGTTTGGAGGGACATGGGCCAGGGGCAGGCAGCTGGGACTAGTGAGATTATGTTTGGCATGGACTGGTTGGACTGAAGGGTGCAGTATGACTGTGTATTGTCGCTGTATCATAAATGTGACCTGAGAATATAAAAATTACAGACCCCATCATAACCGGGACGGCATGAAGCATGAGATACTGATGGAAGTGTGCTACAGCTTGTAACCGAATATCTTAAGATTAGCCCAGACACTGATGTGCCTGGAAATGGAATCATCACATACTGGGCGGTCTCTGGGTCGCAAAGTGTTTCCATTCTGAAGTTCGTTTGCAAGTTGACTTCTATGCAAGTTGGAGATCAATGCAGGACAATATCAAATAGCTGTATACGGGAAATGTTCATATATCAGGTCTTTCATATATCAGGTGTATAGGATCACATTCATTATTCAGATATCTGTAAATCAGAGGAGCCTCTGTGCATTAGTGAGCTATAATTAACAGCCACTGAACCCTTCAATACCATGCTACCCCAAGCCTTGTATCTTATGACAAGGGATAACGGAAGAAGTACCACAGCAGGTGAAGATGTCTCCGTGAGGGAAAATAAAAGGCCATGCTCCGAGAGATTTGATGAAATAATTGCAGAGACTGGGACAGGTGGATAACTGAAGGTAGGGCTGCCAGGGTTGGAGTGTTAAACATTGCGAAACCAACTGTTGGGTGCCAACTGGAGTGAGATCAACACTTATAGAGTCATAGAGTCATACAGCACGGAAATAGGCCCTTCGGTCCAACCAGTCCATGCCAACTATGTTCCCAAACTAAACTAGTCCCACCTGCCTGCCCTTGGCCCATATCCCTCCAAACCTTTCTTATTCATGGACTTATCCAAATGTCTTTTCAACGTTGTAACTATACCCATATCCACCACTTCCTCAGGAAGTTCCTTCCACACATGAACCTGTGTAAAAAAGTTGCTCATCATGTCCTTTCTAAATCTTTCTCGTCCTGCCTTAGAAATATGCCCCCTTGTTTTGAACTCCCCCACCCTAGGGAAAAAAAACCCCTGTCACTTACCTTAACTATGCCCCTTATGATTTTCTAAATCTCAACCTCCTATATTCCTGTGGAAAAATGTCTCAGCCTATTGTTATATCTGAAACCTTCCATTCCTGGCAACATCCTGGCAAATCTTTTCTGACCCCTTTCCAGCTTAATAATATCCTTCCTGTAAGAGGGTGACCAGAACTGCACACAGTGCTCCAGAAGAGGCCTCACCAATGATCTGTACAACCTCAGAAATCACACAACACCAGGTTGTAGCCCAACAGGTTTATTTGAAAACACCAGCTTTCAGAATGTAGCCCCTTTGTCATATGACGTGAAAGATAAGGACACAAAACACAGAGTAAAAGATCAAAGGGTCACATCACTGATGAGACTGTATTAAACAAACCTAAGTTGCTGTTAAATCTTTAAACAGTTAGAAGGTTTTAATTGATTAATATGTAAATGTAAATCCTCAAATTTTTTCAAGTCACGGTCCTGAGAGAACGAAAGGTTTTATCAGTGTATTTTAGTGTTTAGTATTTAGTATTTTAGGTCAGACAATGCGTGTTAGGTGTGAGACCTTGTTTAGATTCTGAGATAACAAGGTGTAGAGCTGGATGAACACAGCAGGCCAAGCAGCATCAGAGGAGCAGGAAGGCTGATGATTCTGGTCTAGACCCTTTATCAGAAAATTAATCTTCAGAAGATTCTGTTGGTGTTTTGGTTTGGAGTCAGACTAATTTTATTTTTAAAATGGGAATTTATAAAACACCACATTGACTGACTGTCTGTAAATTGTGTGCTTTTTGAACAAAATAAAATATATCTATAAATACAAATTCACCCCATAGATTCATCATGTGTGTGTGGGCAAGGTAGAGAGAGTGTGTGTGCGTGTGTGTGTGGTGGAGTGGAGGGAGACAGTGTATGTGTCTGACTGTGTCTGTGTGTGGTGGGAAGATGGAGACAGAGAGAGTGTGTGTGTGTGTGTGTGTGTCTGTATGTGTGTGCATGAGAGAGTGTGTCTGTATGTGTGTGTGTGTGAGTGTATGTGTGTGTGTGTGAGAGTGTGTCTGTATATGTGTGTGTCTGTATGTGTGTGCGTGTGTGTGTGTGTGAGAGTGCATGTATGTGTGTGTGTGTCAGAGAGTGTGTCTGTATGTGTGTGTGAGAGAGAGTGTGTGTGTGAGGGAGAGAGTGTGTGTATGAGTGTGTGTGAGTGTGTGTATGTGTGTGTATCTGAGTGTCAGAAAATGTGTGTGAGAGAGGGAGTGTGTGTGTGAGAGAGAGTGTGTGTGTGTGAGTGTGTGTCAGAGAGTGTCTCTGTATGTGTGTGTGTGAGAGAGAGTCTGTGTGTGTGTG
>JAHRHZ010000092.1:10152262-10168805 GCA_024137785.1 Ginglymostoma cirratum | reverse complement strand
GTTAACTCTGTTTTCTCCTCCACAGATGCTGCCAGACCTGCTGAGCTTTTCCAGCAACTTTGTTTTTGTTCCTGATTTACAGCATCCGCAGTTCTTTGGTTTTTATTGAATAGTGATTAATTCTGAAATGGCCCAGCAAGCCACTCAGCTTGAGGGCAACTAGGGATGGGTGACAAATGCTCCCCTTACCCAGTGACACCTGCATCCTGTGAATGAAAACAAAATAAAAGCCTGAGGGTGATGGAGTGAATTGTGTCTTTTTGGATGCAGTTTTAAATCCTTTATTCATTCATAGGATGAGGGCGTCCCTGGCTAGGACAGCATTTATTAACCCATCCCTAATTGCCCAGAGGACAGTAAGGAGTCAACCACATCGCTGTGGGTCTGGAGTTACATGCAGGCCAGACCAGGTAAGGATGGCAGTTTCCTTCCCTAAAGGACATTAGTGAACCAGATGGGTTATTCTTGGCAATTGACAATGGTTCCATGGTCATCATTAGATTCTTAATTCCAGATTTTTTTTTATTGAATTCAGATTCTGCCATTTGCCGTGGTGGGATGTGAACCCGTGTCCCCAGAACATTAGCTGGGTCTCTGGAATAACATTAGGCCATCACCTCCCCAACGAGCTAAGTGGAGAATGTGTATCGACATGGACAAAGGCTTCAGCAGTTGATGAGCTGAGATGGTGAATCAATTCACTGTTTCGAGGAGGTGCAGAAGTCTCCTTCTCACTGTCCTGGCCCAATATTTATTCCTCAAAAGGACCCCACCTCCCTCCAGAAAATCACAACATTGTTTGTGGGATCTTGCTGTATGAATTTGGCGGCAACGCTTCCTACATTGCAAAAGCAAATAACCGTGGTAGAGGGTATTCAAAATGCCCTAAGGCTGTGAAAGGTGAGCCATAGAGTCATAAAGATATAAACAGATCCCTCAACCCAGCCCCTCCTTACCGACCAGATATCCTAAATTAATCCAGCCCCATTTGCCAGCATTTGGCCCATATCCCTCTAAACCCTTCCTATTCATGCACCCATCCATATGCCTTTTAAATGTTGTCATTGTACCAGCCTCCACCACTTCCTCTGGCAGCTCATTCCATACACGCACCACCCTCTGTGTGAAAATGTTGTCCCTTAGGTCTTTTCTTGAATCGTTTCCCCCCCACCCCCGCCCCCTTAAACCTATGCCCCTCTAGTTTTGGATTCCCCTACCCTGGGGAAAAGACCTTGGCTATTCACCCTATCCATGCCCGTCATGATTTTATAAACCTCTATAAGGTCAGCCCTCAGCCTCCGACGCTCCAGTGGAAAAAGTCCCAGCCTATTCGGCCTCTCCCTGTAGCTCAAACCATCTAGTTCTGATAACATCCTTGTAAATCTCCTCTGAACCCTTTCTAGTTTAACAACATCCTTCCTCTTGCAGGGCAACCAGAATTGTCCTCAGTATTCCAAACTCCGATGTCCCTCACCCAGCCGCTCCAGGTAAGCACAAGTAAAAGGCGTTTGGCATGCTTGCCTTCATTGGTCAGCGCGTTGAGTGCAGGAGTCAGGATGTCAAGATATTGACAAGGCCACATTTGGAAAACCGTGTATAACTCTGGTTGCAGAAATTGTTAAACTAGAAAAGGTAGAGGAAAGATTTACAAGGATGTTGCTAGGGTCGGAGGGTTTGAGCTATAGGGAGAGGCTGAATAGACTGGAGCTATTTTTCCTGGAGAGCCAGAGGTTGATGGGTGACCTTATAGAGGTTCATAACATCATGAGGGGCATGGATAGGGTGAATAGCCAAGGTCTTTTTTCCCAGGGTAGGGGAATCCAAAACTAGCGGGTCATAGGTTTAAGGTGAGAGGGGAAAGATTTAAAAGGAACCAGAAAGGCAACATTTTCACACAGAGGGTGGTGCGTGTATGGAACGAGCTGCCAGAGGAAGTGGTGGAGGCTGGTACAATGACAACATTTAAAAGGGAACTGGGTGGGTACATGAATAGGAAGGGTTTAGAGGGATATGGGCCAAATGCTGGCAAATGGGACTGGTTCAGTTTAGGGAACCTGGTCACCATGGATGAGCTGGGACGAAAGGCCTATTTCAGCGCTGTATGACTCTATGAACGGGCATTGGGTTGAAAGGTGATGTACACAGTAGTTGAACAGCCTGGCTCATGCCTACCACTTTGTACAGAAGGTGAACTTTACTAAGGGTTTGGAAGGTCTGCAAAGGTTTTGGGGAGAGGTTGGGTCCCAGTGACAGTCTGCACCCTTTACAAATACCCCTCCAAATCACTCACCCATCCTCGTTTGGAAACATAATGGCCATTCCTTCAGTGTCATTGGGTCATAATCCTAGAACTCCTTCCCTAACCGCGCTGCGTGGGTGTCCCTATACTGCACGGACTGCAGGGGTTCAAGAAGGCAGCTCACCACCACCTCTTCAAGGGGCAATTAGGGATGGGCAACAAACGTTGTCCTCACCAGCCATACCCACAAATTTAAAGAACGGACGAGGATAAACCTGTGTGTTTTAAACCAGAATTCCTTTGCATCGCACCATCAATGTAATAAAAATAATGTAATTAAGAGAAGTGGATGGTAATTTAAGAAACTGAGCTGTTGGTTGACTACCCCTTCTCCCTACTGCAGCTACTACAACCCCCCACCCAACTATGAAGTCTTAGGAGGGTAATTATTAATGTTCCCTTAACCTGATGGAAAACACAGTCTTGATAGAGGTGTACGAAATGATCAGAGGTATAGATAGAGTGGCCAGCCAGACATTTTCCTCGGGTGGAGGTAACTATTACGAGGGGGCATAGTTTTAAAGTGAGTGGAGGTAGATATCGGGGAGACGTCAGAGGTAGGTTCTTTACTCAGAGAGTGGTCGGGGCGTGGAATGCATTGCCAGAGAGGGTAGTGGAGTCCGCCTCATTAGGGGCATTTAAGCAGCTATTAGATAGGCATATGGATGATAGTATAAGGTAGGGGTGGAGGTTAGATAGACATTAGGTTTAGGGTAAAAGTTCGGCACAACATCGTGGGCCGAAGGGCCTGTGCTGCCCTATGTTCTATGCTCTGAGCTCACATTCAGTCTAATATTGTAATGATAACATTTACGGAGGGTAGCTTAGGTCAGAATGACTGGAGGATCAACCAACACTGCACCCAGCCGGAGGCAGTCACGATGTACAGAGGAAAGGCTGTCATCCTAACCCAGGCACATCCTAAGGTCTTTGACAGCTAATAAATTTTATATCATTCCTGCTACAGACAGCCAGAGCTATCATTAAATCAAGGGATCTAGATGGGGAGTCATGGGTTTCTGAGTATGTGTTTGGATGGAGCTGCGTGGATTTCAGGCTGAGTGTGGGGTTGGGGGGGCGGTGGCGCTCTCCTCCAATTTGCATTTGCATAGTGCCTTTTGCAATCTGAAGGAGAAGCCTTCACAGCAAAGGGCAGCGATGGTTGCAACACCGACACACGATTTGCGGGCAGCAAGGCGATGTGACTACAGTGATCGCTTGTTGTCAGTGGTATTGGGTAAGGGGGTATATATTAGGCCCCTTCGACAGAGTGGCTCTGGGATCTTTAGCCTGAAAGGGCAGGGCGAGGGTGTTAATGTCCTTTTTAAAAGACGGCTTCTGCCACGGCGCGGAGCTCCCGGGATTACGGATGCGGAAAAGTCCCTGGAGTCAGATGCAAACCTTCACAAAAGACAGCTCGGGAAGCGGCCAAGACAATACCACGCTGACTCACACAGTGGGCAAGCTATTGGGGAACACCATTCTGCCATCAATCTCCGTGCCCACAAGAGAGGAGAGTGCATTGACAGTGGGCAAGGGAATTCCAGGTCGTAAGAACGTAAGAAGGTTAAGTTGCCATCGTCCTGCTAGACTATAGGACCACTCTCACATTAGGGAGAGATGACCGGGGGTGGTTTAATCTGAGGGTCACCAGGCCTCAGGTGAGGGGAGAGGTTGAGAAAGAGGGTCCCTTGTGCAGTGCTACAATTGAACCAACACCTTGGCATCATAAGCCACCTGTCCAGCCAACTGCCCCCATGACATAAGAAATAGAAACAGGAGGAGGCCATTCGGCCCCTTGAGCCTGCTGCAGCATTCAATAAACTCATGGCTGGGGGATTGTAGTCCCTTGACTCCCTTATCTGTAAAAAGTCGAACCCAGTCTCGAGTAATCTCAACGCTTCCAATCTCTGATGTAGCAAAAAATTCCAAAGATTGACAAGAGAAGGTGTTGTCACCATCTTGCATGGGAGACGCCTTATCATTAACCTTTGACCCCTAGTTTGAATTTTTCCGACTAGGGGAACCACCCTCTCAGTGTCCAATCTCTCACGCCCCCTCAGAATTTTCTATAATCTAATCAGATCGCCTCTCACTCTTCTAAACTGCTTCCAATACAAGACTATCCCTCCTTCCTTAAAGAGACCAAAAGTGCACACGTTGGGCCTGGGGTGGTTTTAGACTCACGCAATGGATTTTGTACCAGCTTTGATAAACAGACTTATTTCTGGCTCTAAGCCACATCCACACTAAAAGTCAAAGGTCAAATTTCCCTCCCTATCAGTTTTGATTGCACTGTTCATTCCCTTATCAGCAGTGGGCCTGAAGGAGATAGTCTAAATTTCTCCATTTAGTGTTTTTCTCCTGCTCACCTTCCATTCTCTCCTTCTGGGCCGAGGAGATGTCTCTTCACGTCAACCCAGGCAGTGACCCTCTGTTGGCTATTTAACCATGGGAGTTATCACAGCAGGGCACATTGTAGGTTCCTCTCTGTCAGCTCCAAGGATACTGTCCAGGAACTGATTCACTTACGAGGCGTTCAGGGGTGGGGGTGGGGGTGCTGCGTTGGTAAGCTCAGTTGGCCGGTTTGCAATACAGAGTCATGCCAACAACGTGGGTTCAGTACCCGCACCAGCTTAGGCTACCACCTTGTCGATCTCGCCCCTTGGTGACCTTCAGGTTAAACACACCACCGGTCATCTCTGCCTAATGAGGGAACAGCCCTCGGGGTCAACTTTGACTTTTATTCGTGCGGGTATCGGATGGTTATTTGGAGGAGATGGGCACGAGGTAGTTTGAAGATCCAGTGCAGGCACAATGGGCCGAATGGATTCCCCCACCCCTACCACTTCCTGTGATTCTGGTTCAATTGAAGCGATCAAGAGGGGGATTGGATGGTCATTTGAAGAGAGATGGCATGCAGGGATATGGGGAAAAGGCAGGAGATTGGCACTAGGGGATAGAACAGGAGTAGGTACAAATAGCCTTTTTCTGTACCGTAATAATTCCGTGATTTATTTGAAGGAAGTGTGTTGTGGAAATATCACTAGATTAGTAATCCAGAGCCCCAAGCCAATGCTGTGGGAGCCTCATCTGCGTACTGCAGCTCATGGCATGGAAGGACAGCAACATAGATCCAACACTGAGACCATGGCTTACAGGAGCTGTGGTGGTTCCCTCCCTCCTATATGGCTCTGAGACGTTGGACTGTCTACAACAGACACCACAAGGCGCTGGAGCAGTGCCACTGATGCTGCATGCGCGAGATCCTGTGAATCCACTGGGAGGAAAGACCCACCAACACCAATATCCTTGACCAGGCCAACATCCCCTGCATCAAGGCCCTGGCCCCCTTCCCCTTGACCGGCTGCGACGGGCTGGGTACACCGTCCGTGTATCCAACATGAGACTCCCCAAGCAGCTGCCCCACCCCCAGCTCCGAAACGGCAGGCCAGCCCCAGGGGGACAGAGGAAGCATTTCAGTGATCCCCCTCAAGGCCTAACTGGGGAAGCGCCACAGACACCTGGGAATCACTGGCCCCAAGACCGTCCAAAGTGGAGGAGGAGGAGGAGGAGCATCCAGGAAGGCGTCGAGCTCCTGGGGACTCACCGTCGGGAAAAAGCGGAAGCCGGGGGTTGGAGGGGGTGGGGAAGAGGGAAAGGGGCGTGCTGCCACACCGACACCCCTACCCACCCCCTTCCCGTGCCCACCTTCTGCCCCGAGGGTAACAGAGCCTGGGTAGCCCCATCGCTCTGTACAGCCACCTACAGACTCACCCTGAGAGGGGAAGGGAGTCACCTTCATCTGTGAGGGACCATTAGTGATGATGATGCTATGGGAGCATGCACTCAACTTCCACAAATGCAAGTCAAAAGTCCGGAATTGAAAGCTAGTCCCAGTGAGGGTGGCGACAATCATCGATTGGTATTAAAAACCATATCTGGTTCACTAATGCCCTTTAGGGAAGGAAATCAGTCAACTTTACCCAGTCTGGACCCTACACGTGACTCCAGACCCACAATGACGTAGTTGACTCTTGACTGCCCTCTAAAAGAAGGCCACTCAGATCCAGGGTGATTGAGGGCAATAAATGCTGGGTTCTGCTGTTGACGCCAAGGAAGAATGAGAAAAGATTTGATCGAATCTTTGATAAATTTTGCGTTATTTACCAAAATGTAGATAAGAACGTTTGTCCAGTATCTGAACTGGGATCATCTGTTCAGTTTGTTTCATTCTGTGTGTCTTTACTAATCTCTTGGCAGTGCGTAGCCTAAGTTGCTTCAAGCTCATATGTTAGACCATAACGTCCCCACAGGCGCTGAAGTAGGTCTTTCAGCCCATTGGGTCTGCTCTGCAACTCGATGATCCTCAAAACTCCACGTTCCTGCCTTTTCTCCAGAGCCCCTTACTGTTCAAAAATCTACCTCTCTCTTCAAAAGTGTTGATCACTGACCAATGCTGTCTTTCAGTACAGCAACACCTCGCTTTCATACGAAACATCCTTAAGTTCTGGTCCCTCCGAGGCCACACTTCCTTCTGATCTCTGTAATCCCCTGCACCCCACCCCTAAAATCTCTGTGCCCCTCTGATTCTGCCCTTTTAACCGCCCCCTGATCACTCTACTGTTGGAGGCCATGAACTCAGGCTGCCTGGGCCCTAAGCTCTGGAAGTCCCTCACTAAACGTCTCTATCTCTCTTTCTCTCCTCTCCATTTGGACCTCTCTGGGCTAGTGATCATTCGTGTGCCTGATGGTTTGATGGCAGATTTGGGACATTTAACCACATTGGGGGTGCTAGATGAATGCAGTCTTCTGTTGTTGCAGCCATTGGGATCTTTCTGGGCACATGTGAAAAATGCCACTTCCAATGAACCCTGTTCAGAGTCAAGATTTACACAGAATCCCTACAGTGTGGCAACAGGCCCTTCGGCACAACAAGTCCACACTGACCCTCAGAGTATCCCACCCAGACCCATCCCCCTCATCTACACATCCCTGGACACTATGGGGAAATTTAGCATGGCCAATCCACCCTAACCTGCGCATCTTTGGACTGTGGGAGGAAACCGGAGCACCCGGAGGGAACCTGCCCCATTTTATTTAAGTGACCTAACTAGGGTGGAAGTGGGACTTGAACTGAGATCACCTCGCCTGGAGGTGGGGACTCTACCACTGTGCCACAAAGCACCCCTGCCCAAGATTGTGCTCCCTCGCTGTTTGGGTTGGACAAAAGACGTAGACGAAAGGAGCAAGAGAAGGTCATTCAGTCCCCTGAACCAGCCTGCCATCCAGTAGGATCACTGACCTCAATAGAGTTCACCCCTCGGGATTTTCATTTTTTTTTCTTGAACACCCCAAATCTATTGATTCATTAAGAACATAAGAAATAGGAACAGGAGTAGGCTGCCTGGCCCCTCAAAACTGCTCTGCTATTGAATAAGATCATGGCTGATCATTTCATGGACTCAGCTCCACTTACGCGCCCCCTCACCATGCCCTTAGTTCCTTTACTGTTCAAAAATCTATCTTTGCCTTAAAAACATTCGATGAGGAAGCCTCAGCTGCTTCACTGGGCGGGGAATTCCACAGAATCACAACCCTTTGGGTGAAGAAGTTCCTCCTCAGCTCAGTCCTAAATCTGGTCCCCCCTTATATTGAGGCTATGCCCCCTAGTCCTAGTTTCACCCACCAGTGGAAATAGCCTCCTGACTTCTACCTTATCTATTCATAGAATCACAGTCATAGAGATGCACAGCATGGAAAGACCCTTCAGTCCAACCCATCCACGTTGACCAGATATCATAAATAAATTTAATCCCATTTGCCAGCCTTTGGTCCATATCCCTCTAAACCCTTCCTAACCATGTCCCCATCCAGAAGCCTTTTAAATGTTGTAATTGTACCAGCCTCCTCCACTTCCTCTGGCAGCTCATTCCATACACGCACCACCATCTGTGTGAAAAAGTTGCCCCTTGGTCCTCTTTTAAATCTTTCCCCTCCCACCTTAAACCTATGCTCCTCTAGCTTTGGACTCCCCTTCCCCTGGGGAAAGGACCTTGTCTATTCACCCTATCCATGCCCCTCATGATTTTATAAATGTGTATACAGTCAACCCACCGTCTGATTCTCCAGGGAAAATAGCCCCAGCCTATTCAGCCTCTCACTATAGCTCAAACCCTCCAACCCTGGCAACACCCTTGTAAATCTTTTTTGAACCATTTCAAGTTTAACAACATCTTTCTTATTGCAGGGAGACCAGAATTGTATGCAGATTTCCAAAAGTGGCTTAATCTATGTTCTGTACGGCTGCAACATGACCACCCAACTCCTGTACCCAATGCACTGACCAATAAAGGGTCACAATTTTATATTATGATTCAGCCTTTAATATACTCAATGAAGGACCATCTCTAGCGCTGATGGTGCAGCGTCTCCTAAACAGTCTCCAGCTGATTCCTGATCTCTGCTGCTCTGGAGAATCCCCCCTCTCCTAGTTCTGGGGTTGTGGGGGGATGGGGAGGACGTTGCCAATATTTAAGACAGGATGTAACGTTACTCGAGAGGTTTTGCAATCAGTTACCACAACGGTTTCAGTGATGAGCTTGTTAATGGGAGCTGGGATGGTTACATTCGACTGAGCCATGAAGGCTGAAGAGTGAAGACTGGACGAGGATTTGACTGTGGCGCACAGGATTATGACAGCTCTAGGTAAGGTGGACAAAGTAAAGCTCTTCTGGATGAGGTCTCCTTCAGGTAAAAAGTCACAACCAACATTATGTAGAGCATAGAGCTGTAGAGCACAGGAACAGGCCCTTTGGTCCATGATTTTGTGCCAAACATGATGCCAAATTAAATTAGTCCCTTCTGCCTGCCCTTGGTCCATATCCCTCCAGTCCTTGCATATTCATGTGCTTATCAAAAACCTCTTTAAATGCCCCTATCATATCTGCCTCCACCACCACCTCTGGCAGCGCATTCAAGACTCTTACCTCTCTCTGAGTAAAAAACTTGCCCCTCACATCTCCTTTGAACTTTCTCCCTCTCACCCTAAATGCATGCCCCTAGCATTAGACATTTCAACTCTAGGAAAAAGTTTCTGACTGTCAACCATATCTGTACATCTCATAATTTTACAGACTTCTATCAAGTTTTCCCTCAGCCTCCAGAGAAAACAACCTGAGTTTTTCTAGCCTCTCCTTGTAGCTCATACCCCCTAATCCAGGCAGCATCCCGCTAAACCTCTTCTGCACCCTCTCCAACGTCTCCTCATCCTTCCTGTAATGTGGCGACCAGAATTGAATGCAATAATCTAAGTGTGGCTTAACTAAAGTCTTATAAAGCTGCAACATGACATGGTTTGAGAGCTTCCCCATATGATAGCTCCACAAAGACTGGGTTCCTGTTGAGACAGATGTGCTGAAGTTTGTTAGCAACACTAACAGTGGATACTGATGTGATATCTCAGGCGGGAGTGTTGCCTGAGCTGGAGAGAGGTTTAGTTATGAAGACAGATTGGACATTCTGGGATTGTCTTCCTTGGAGCTGAGGAGGCTGAGGTGTATAAAATGAAGAGGGACATAGAGAGGATGGACGGGAAGGAACCTTTCCCCTTGCTGAAGGGATCAATGACCAGGGGACATAGATTTAAGGTAAAGGAGCAGTAAGTTTAGATGAGATGTGAGGAAAGACCTTTTGTCAACCAGAGGGTGTTGGGGATCTGGAGTTCACAGCCTGTAAGGGTAATAGAGGCAGAAACCCTCAGAATATTTAAAGTGTACACTTGCAATGCCAAGGCATACACGGCTATGAGGTAAGGTCTGGAAAAGGGGGATTGAAATAGCTAGGTAGCTGTCTTTGACCAGCATTGACTTGAAGGGCTGAAGGGCCCTTTTTTTGTGCTGTAGATCTCCGCGACTCTCCCTCAGTCTAGTTTCAACATTGACTGATGTTACAATTACATTATATACACACCTAATGCAGGACTATACTACACTGAACTGTACTGCACTGGATACGTTACAGACCAACTGAGACTAAGTTCTGAGGAAGGGTCACTCGACCCGAAACATTAACTCTGATTTCTCTCCACAGATGCAGCCAGACCTGCTGAGCCTTTCCAGCAACTTCTGTTTTTATCATTTTGACTGAGATTAAGACCTTTTATATGACAGTGTCATGTAGCTGCCTTAAACATATAGTTCCTGGGATATGTGCAAAAATATAACAGCTCCCACTGGCTGCAAGGTTAACGGAGATGCAGATTTAAATATTGAGGCAAAATATGTGAGGTGGGGGTGGGGAAGGGGAGGTGCAGGGGAATGTGAGAAAGGACATTATTTGATGCAGTGATCATGACCTCACTATGAGGGGCTTGGAAGTGGAGACAATGAATGATTTTGAAAAGGAGATTGACAGGCACTTGAGAGAAATAAACTCGCACAGTCTATTGCAGGAGACTGGGACTAATTGGATTGCTCTACAGAGAGCTAGCATGGACTGAATGGGTCAAATGGTCTCTTGTGCCTTAAATGACTCCATGGCTTTTCAAACGACTCTATTCCTAAAGATGCTTTTACTCCTAGAGGACCAGTTAAGGAACAGCCCAATGATGCAGAGATAACACGGTGTAGAGCTGGAGGAACACAGCAGGCCAGGCAGCATCAGAGGGGCAGGAAAGCTGACGTTTTGTGTCTGGACCCTTCTTCAGAAAAATGATGCACATTTTCTGAAGTGCAGTCGCTGTTATAGATGTAAGAAATATAGGACTCAATTTGCACATAGCAAGCTCCCACGATCAGGAATGAGCTAGAATCTCTACAGTGCAGATAGAGGCCATTCAGCCCATACTGAGTCTCCAAAGAGCAACTAATCCAGAACACCACCACCCCCAAAACTTTATCCCTGTAACCCTACATTTCCCATGGCTAATCCACCTAACCTGCACATCTTTGGATTGTGGGAGGAAACCCATGCAGACACGGGGGGAATGTGCAAACTCCACACAGACAGTCACCTGAGGGTGGAGTTGAACCCGGGTCCCTGGTGCTGTGGTGTTAACCAGTGAGTCACCCTTCCGTCCCTGGAGTTTTGTTGAGTTAGACAGAGGTCCTCTCTACTCTCTCCAGTGGATTTAAAACATCTGATCACAGGGTTAGATACCCAATAAATCTCCAACTACTCCTTTAAACTGGAAAGTAAAGCTCACTGTGGCTCATTCCCAGGACAGGGTTAGATACAGAGTAAAGCCCCCTCTAAACCATCCTCATCAAACAGTCCCAGGACAGGGACAGCACAGGGTTAAATACAGAGTAAAGCTCCCTCTAAACCATCCTCATCAAACAGTCCCAGGACAGGGACAGCACAGGGTTAGATACAGAGTAAAGCCCCCTCTAAACCATCCTCATCAAACAGTCCCAGGACAGGGACAGCACAGGGTTAGATACAGAGTAAAGCCCCCTCTAAACCATCCTCATCAAACACTCCCAGGAGAAGGACAGCACAGGGTTAGATACACAGTAAAGCTCCCTCTATGCTGTCCCCATCAAACACTCCCAGGACAGGGACAGCAGAGGGTTAGATACACAGTAAAGCCCCCTCTAAACCACCCTCATCAAACACTCCCAGGACAGGGACAGCACAGGGTTAGATTCAGAGTAAAGCTCCCTCTACACTGTCCCCATCAAACAGTCTTAGGACAGGGACAGCACAGGGTTAGATACACAGTAAAGCTTCCTCTACACTGTCTCCATCAAACAGTCTTAGGACAGGGACAGCACAGGGTTAGATACACAGTAAAGCTCCCTCTACACTGTCTCCATCAAACACTACCAGGACAGGGACAGCACGGGGTTAGATACACAGTAAAGCTCCCTCTACACTGTCCCCCATCTGGGATTGAACCTAGGCCCATGGAGCTGTGAGGTAGCAGTGCTGACTGTTGAACCAAATGGATCACCCATCGGGGCTTGTGGTCTGATAATCTATTGTTGCTTGAGGGATACAGATTGGCCCAAACTCTTCTTTCCCAACTTTGAAATGGTACCACAAGCTGTGTAGAGGCATTCACCCATTGCGCTGCAGAGAGCTGTACTGCAGAATATTGCTCACATTTCCTGGTGGGAAAAGCCTTGGCTACCACGATAGAGAGATTGAAATTGTGGTGATGCCCAAGAGATCTCAGAGGGTTGTAGATCTGGGCCAAGTGTCCAAAAATAGGTAGGGGAGTGTGAGGCTACAGAGGGCTTGCAAGGTAAAACAATCCCATTCCGTCATTAGAGAGGGGAATTGGCCATGCCCCATAGTGTCCAGGGACGTGCAGGCCAGGTGGGTTAGCCATGGGGAAATGCAGGGCTATAGGGATAGACTGGGAGAGGGCATTGTATCGGAGTGGGATGCCCTTCAGATGGTCGGTGCAGATATCAGAGTCATTAGCAAGGAAACAGACCTTTCGGCCCAACCAGTCCATGCCGACCATAATCCCAAACTAAATTAGTCCCACCTGACTGTGCTTGGCCCATATCCCTCCAACCCTTTCCTATTCGTGTCCTTATCCAAATGTCTTTTAAGCTTTGTAACTGTACCCACATCCACCACTTCCTCTGGAACTTCATCTCACACACAAACCACTCTCTGCGTAAAAAAAGTTGCCCCTCATATCCTTTTTAAATCTTTGTCCTCTCGCCTTAACAATATGCCCCCTAGTCTTGAAATTCCCCACTCTAGGGAAAAGACACCTGCTATACATCTTATCTATACCCCTCATGATTTTATAAACCTCTATAAGGTCACCCCTCATCCTCCTATCCTCTAGTGAAAAAAGTCCCAGCCTATCCAGTGTCTCCTAACAATTCAAGCCCTCCATTCCCAGCAACGTTCTGGTAAATCTTTTTTGAACTCTGTCCAGCTTAATTATATCCTTCCTATACATGATGGGCCAAATGGCGTCTTTCTGCACTGTAGGGATTCTATGATGAACAGTCCAGTCATGATACTAATAGACCATTGCCTCCTCTCAAACAACTTCACGAAACTTGGTTATTGTTAGAGGCAGAGATAGCAGGAACCGCCGATGCTGGAAAATCTGAGATAACCAGGTGTAGAGCTGGATGAACACAGCAGGCCAAGCAGCATCAGAGGAGGACGAAGGCTGACGTTTCGGGGCTGGACCCTTCTTCAGAAAAAGACCCTTCAGACCCTTTTCTGAAGAAGGGTCCAGTCCCGAAACATCAGCCTTCCTGCTCCTCTGATGCTGCTTGGCCTGCTGTGTTCATCCAGCTCCACACCTGGTTATCTCTATTGTTAGACGCAGTTTTAATAAAAGTTAAGTGTTTGGTGAAATATGGACAGTGGTCTCTGATGCTGACACGATCAAACCAGAGGGGGTATTCAACGTTCCTGAGGCCTATCAGCAGCCTCTGTAATTACAGAAACTGGGTAAGTAGGGAATGAAGGGACGTTTTATAGCATCCAATTGAGAGTCACCATCATCACTGCACAGCACAGGGACGATAGAAACACTCCAGTTTGGGCTGAAGTTAAATAACAAAAGCCCATGTTTGTTTAATGATAAAACAGTGAGCCATAAATTAAACAGATAACGTGTGTCAGGCAGAAGTGAGTCACTTGCTCTGAAGTGGTTTACCCTGCTATCCCAGGTTGATTTATGGTTTCCAGGGAGGATCCCAACACTGGGAGCCTGCACTCTGTCACTTGTCCAGGGCAGCCAAGAGCTGAAGAGGGACTCAGTTTTAAAATTCTCTGCAACAATTACCCTGTCTATACCCTCCATCCCCTTCCCCCAACACCCTTTGCACTCAAACCCTAGGTTGTTGCCACAACCCCTTGACCGCATTCCCAGAATTCCCTCCTCCTCTGCAACCTCTGACCCACTCTCTGGCCAGAGAAACGCCGTACCGTGGAAAAGCACAAAAACTTGCATTGATGTAGCACCTCAGAATTGCACAAAGGAAGTGTTTCCTGGGAGGTAGCAGCTGTTGTAGTGACGGGGGCTGGGGCGGAGACGGCAGTCAATTTGCACACGGCAAGATCCCATGACCAGGAACGAGATAGAGACCAGAACATGTGCTTTTTTTTACATGTTTGATTTGATTGCGGGACTAATATTGGCTGGGAGACCACCCACCTTTCAATGTTGCTGTAGGATTTTTTATCTTCCCAGCCTGAGAGGGGAGACTTTGCTCATCGTCTCTACTGAGAAGTGATACCTCCAATAGAGCAGTGCCCCCCTGCTCCAGGGGTAAGCTCCAGGCTGGGATGGCACGCGTAAAGTGGGGTGGCACATTTAATCTCCCAGCCCTGAGACGGGAGTGCTACCCACTTCTATCTATTGCAATCGTGGCACAGTTAAACTCAGCGATGACACAGTCTGACTTTGGGCACAGGTATGGGTGCTGGGAGTGAGGGGGGGTTAGGCTACAGTGTGGGGGCCAATAACTTTAATATCAGTGCCACGAATTGAATGGCTCACTCTGTGTGTGTGAATCACTGATGCTTTTTCCATAAAAGGGACCTAAGGGACAACATTTTCATGCAGAGGGCATAGGTTGAAGGTGAGAGAAGAAAGATTTCAAAGGGACCTAAGGGGCAACTTTTTCACACAGAGGGTGGTGCGTGTATGGAATGAGCTGCCAGAGGAAGTGGTGGAGGCTGGTACAATGACAACATTTAAAAGGCATCTGGATGGATACATGAATAGGAAGGGTTTAGAGGGATTTGGGCCAAACGCTGGCAAATGGGACCAGATTAATTTAGGGTATCTGGTTGGCATGGACGGGTCGGACCGAAGGGTCTGTTTCTGTGCAGTAAAACTTTGTGTTTTCCAACATGAGTGACAAAGAAAGGCTGGATAGGTTGGAATAACGCAGCGGGGACCTGGGTGAACGCAGCGGGCCAGGCAGCATCAGAGGAGCAGGAAAGCTGGCGGTTCAGGTCGGGACCCTTCTTCAGAAATCTGCAGTTCTTATTATCTCTGGATAGGCTGGGACCTTTCTCGCTGGAGCGTACGAGGTTGTGAGGTGGCATTACAGAAGTTTATAAAATAATGAGTGGAATAGATACACTTAATGGTGGTTGTCTTTTCCCTAGGATGAGAAATTTCAAGACTAGAGGGCACATTTTTAAGGCGAGAGGAGAGAGATTTAGAAAAAAACATGAAGGGCAAATTTTTTATGCCAAGGATGGTTCGCGTGTGGAATGAATTCCCTGAGGAAATGTTGGATGCGGGTACAGGTACAACATTTAAAAGTCTTTTAAATCATGAATAGGAAAGGTTTGGAGGGATATGGACCAGGAGCAGGCAGGTGGGACTAGTTTAGTTTGGGATTATGGTCGGCGTGGACTGGTTGAACCGAAGGGTCTGTTTCCATGCTGTGTGACTCTCATGCTGATTTGCCCCTTTGGAAAAACAGACATGTACAGCCAGGCAAGAAAGTTTGACATGGTGACGGGAAAAGGATTCGCAGAACTGAAGGGGTTAATAGACTGCGATTGAAAGTTGAATTTTCTGTTGCCGGCAGCAATGGAAGTTTGGCGAACTGGGGAAGGTATGATGTAATGCATTGGCAGGATGAATGACCTTCGTACCAAGAGGAAAAGTAACTGCAGCTGATGAGGATTTGAGCTCCACGGCTGTTAACTTTTAAAGAGGCAGTTACAGAGTGGAGAAGGCTTGCTGGTGTTGTCGCTGGGCCAGGAATCCAGAGGAATCTCAAACAAGAGGGTGTCGTTACAGAGAAAGGGGACACTCATTTAAAACTGATTTATGAAGGAACTTTTTCTCTCAGAAGGTAGAGGGGGTCTGAAATCCTCTACCCAAGAGTGTCCAGGTAGCACAGTGGCTAGCACTGCTGCCTCACAGCACCAGGGATCCGGGTTTGATTCCACCCTCGGGTAACTGTCTGTGTAGCGTTTGCACGTTCTCCCCTCTGAATGTGTGGGTTTCCCCCCACAGTGCAAAGATTTTGTGCGGGTTAGGGTGGGTTAGCTGTGCTAAAATGCCTCCATAGTTAGGTTTGTTAGCGATGGAGGGATGTGGCAGATCTGGGTAGGGATGATCTTCGGAGGTCAGTCTTGATTGACTGAATGGCTTCTTCTACATTTTGTGGTGGAGGGTAAGTCAATGAAACTATTGAAAGATGAGCTACGTAGAGCTGGACTGAAAGGGAATTCAGGGCTATGTTGAGCTGGAGTGAAAGGGAATTCAGGGCTACGTTGAGCTGGAGTGAA
>JAHRHZ010000092.1:10141740-10151862 GCA_024137785.1 Ginglymostoma cirratum | reverse complement strand
TTCCTGCTCCTCTGACGCTGCTTGGCCTGCTGTGTTCATCCAGCTCCACACCTTGTTATCTTAAAAACAAGGGGTATGTTTTCAATAAAACATCATGCTTTTGAACACTTATTGTCTGAACCACTTCTTGGCTGTTCGGCCAGGTGAGGCTGTTAAAAGATGAACGGGCTTGTGACAAAACTTCCAGGAATAGACCCGAGCTGGCAACTGAACATTCTACCTGACTGCATTCATTTCCTCTTTCAGCTCCCCTCAGCTTTGTACTAACGACCGAGATCAGCTAGCTCAGTGCAGACTGGAAGGGGTTAATTCGTTTCCCCTTGCATTGCCCGCGATCGACCCAGACTGAATCGTGCCGGGGTTTTTGCATCGGCTGCTGTAAACGAGCTGTATTTGTGGGTCACAGCAGTGAGGAACCAGGAGTGGAACCACCAGAAAGTCTGGCGCAGGCAAAACTCCTCAAGATGACTCAGGGTAACCACCTCCAGATGACTCAGCGAAATCAGCCAGCAATTCCCTCGGGACAGGTCCCAAACTGAGCAGTTGAGGGAAGGCAAACTTGAGAAGGAAGAAGTTACTTGGGCAGACTTGCCTTTATACCCAACATGATGCAGTGAGCAGCTGCTTGTACACTTTTCACCTTTTGTGTACGTGTGACAGTAAAGCTAATTCTGATTCTGAACTCATGTGCCCTGCAGCCCAGTACCTCACCCCTGTCTCCCCAAACCCTACAAGACACAAGTCAGGAGCCGACTGCACCAGTTCAAGAAGGCAACTTCTCAGGGGAGCAACTAGGGACGGGCAATAAATGCTGGCGCAGCCATCAACGCCACATCTCAACCGAATCAACCGAAAATAAATTGGGCACGCACGACACAGATGCAAATAGATGTGACACAAACAGAACTCTGAAGAGGAGTCACTGGACCCAAAATGTTAACACTGCTCTCTGCCCACAGACCTGCTGAGTTTCTCCAGCAATTTCTGATTATGTTATAAACAAAACTGGGGCAGCACGGCGGCTCAGTGGTTAGCACTGCTGCCTCACGGCGCCAGGGACCTGGGTTTGATTCCACCATCGGGCAACAGTCTGGGCAAAGCTTGCACATTCTCCCCACGTCTGTGTGGGTCCCCTTCTGGGATCCTCTGGTTTCCTCCCACGGTCCAATATGTGCAGGTTAGGGTGGATTGGCCGTGCTAAATTGCCCCATAGTGTCTGGGAATATGCAGGTTAGGGTGGATTGGCCATGGGAAATGCAAGGTCAGAGGGATGAGATTCAGGGTGGGATGCTCCCCAGAAGGCTGGTGTGGACTCGATGGGCTGAATGGCCTGCTTCCACACTGTAGGGATCTTATCTTATAAGAAAAAACATGTAGTGCACACAGGTGCATGCGTCTGCAACACACACACACACAGGCAGGTATACACTCACAAGGCAGATATTTGTGTGTGTGTGTGTGTGTGCTCACATGAACACACAAGGAATTTTAAAGTTCTCCCTATATCATCTCAAGACTGTCCTCACCCAATCACTCTCCCTGAACAAGACCTAGCTCATGGCCTCAGAGAAGGAAAGTCAACAAAACCTTATGTCCATGTACTTTTTGGGGTAATTAAACTGCAACATTGCACTCAGTTTCCCCTCTGCTGTGTGTCTGGTGAAGGCACTGCCTGATGTAACACTGAGAGACAGTCACAGATACTTCACACTGTGGGAGGCTGGGGCAGTGACAGGGGGGTTGTCAGCTGAGTTTTGAGCAAGATCCAACCACTCACCAAGCTTCCTTTGACACAAACTTCCGAGCAGCCACCTTGAGCATCAAGAAGGACAAGGGCAGCGGATATATGGGAACACCAGCCCCTGCAAGTTTCCCCTCCAAGCCACTCACTGTCCTGCCTGGGAAATATATCAGCGTTCCTTTGTTGATGCTGGAGTCTGCATGTTCTCCCCGGCTCTGCGTGGGTTTCCTCCCACAGTCCAAAGATTTGCAGGTTAGGGTGGATTGGCTATGCTAAATAACCCCATAGTGTCCTAGGTGGACTAACCATGGCAGATTCAGGATTACAGAGATAGGGTACAGAGGTGAATGTGGGTGGAATACCCTTCGGAAGGTCAGTGCTGACACAATGGGCCGAATGGCCTGCTTCCACACTGGATGGATTCTATATTTCAGCGTCTCTCAAGATTTTGTTCTGGTTATATTGCATTTTGTCAGAGAATTCTGAACACTTGATCTCATTTCATTAGACGAACATGTTTATGATCACTCCACTGCATTTACCAACCTTAGAAATTCTATTCCTGCAAAGATGGTGTGACATAGATAAAGCCCAGTTGGTGACATCTCATCAAGGAACCAGCAAGGTGCTGTAGCTCTTACAATGGCTGCAGTCACTGGGTAAAATATTAACCTGAGCGTCGAGCTTCTAAGAAAATACACATTACATACACCCACGTAACAATCACAGAAGGTTCTCCTCCTCCCTCCTCACTGTCTAAAGTCTTAAACACACCTTCCATTTCACCTGTATTTTGAATCTAATCTATTTGCATTCTCTGCTCACAATGCAAACTCCTTTTTACATTTACAAATGCAGAATGGGTCCCTGCTTCGTGGACTACCTGTGCTCCATCTGCAGAAATAACCCGGCCTCCCAGTCGTTCCCATTTCAGTAAAGCCCCTTGCTAACATTTCAGTCCTGACCCCGCTGCTATGGCTCCGGTGAAGCACAGTGCAGACTCTAGGAACACCACCTCATTTATGCACTTCACAGGCCTTGATACGAACATTGAAATTGCTGAAGAAACTTAACAGGTCTGGCAGCTACTGTTGGAAGAAAGCAGAGTTAACGTTGGGAGTCTGGTGACTCAGAGTGCGACATTGACGCTTGCGAATTTACTCCATCAGTGGTCACAAATTCTCACCATCTTATTTAAATTCCACCCGAAGGAAAGGCATTTTAACTGTAAAATTCATCGCGGCAACTTGGAGGCTTATAAAGAAATAGGAGGGAATGACATTGATGAGAACAAGAGAGAAAATAGGGGATAAAAGAGAGTGGGAGAAAAGGTGCAGGCAGCACAGTGCCTCTGCACTGCTGCCTCACAGCTCCAGGGACCGGAGTTCAATTCCACCCTTGGGTGACTGCCTGTGTGGAGTTTGCACATTCTCCCTGTGTCTGTGTGGGTTTCCTCCCACAGTCCAAAGATGCATAGGTTAGGTGGATTGACCATGCTAAATTGCCCCCACAGTGTGCAGGCCAGGTGGGATAGCCATGGGCAATGCAGGGTTACAGGGACAGGATAGGGTAGGGGGTAGGTTGCATGTCGAAGGGGCAGCGTAATGACCTGCTTCCACACTGCAGGGATTCTAAAAAAGGTGGAGAGAGACAGTGAGGGATGGGAGACTTCAAACAACTGTGCACCCTGATCTGCCTCTCAGTCATTTGGAGAACAGTGACCATAATTCAAAAGGTAATTAAAATTGGTTGCAAAATGCTTCGAGACTTCAGGTGGCTGTGAAAGGGGGTTATAGAAATGCACATCCTATTTGTTTGGTAAAACTGACCACATTGTGACACATGGTGGCCGTTTGTGAGAACGAGCGTGGGAGCGTGGGAGAGAGAGAGAGAGAGACACTGACAGACCATTGTCTTTTCCAAAATGTTTTTTTATTTTCTTTTGTCTCCAGCACATTGGAACCCACCGGGTTCCAGTAACTTACAAAGCAGTGTGTTAAACAGAAACAGTTCCCTGGATGATAATGGCTCCAACACACATAGTTAATGCTTTCGTAGACTGTAGTTGTGAACTCATTCAAGACAATCATTGAGCTCTTTTCGACGATCTTCACATTAACTTTACTTCACACGCACACAATATTAGCTTCCGCAAAAAGGAAGCACGAGACCACAGAAATCGGAACAGGTATAGACCATTCGGCCCAGCACGACTGCTGTGCCATTCAATAAGATCACGGCTGATCCGATACTCCTCACGCCCGCTTTCCTGCCCTCTCCCTGTAATCCTTGATTCCCCGACTGATCAAGAATCCATCTATCTCAGCCTTAAATAAGCACAAGGGCTCTGCCCCCACAGCTCTCTGTGTGGCAAGAAGTTTCAAAGACACTCAACCCTCAGAGAAGAGATTCCTCCTCCTCCTCTGAGTCTTATTTCACACATCCCCTGTATTCCCAGTCAAATTAACCAAACTAAAACCATTGCCACTTTATTTGTAATTTGCCCTCGTTTCCAATTCTCCCCACACCCGGCAACTTTCTCCCTTCTCAGAGCAAAAGAATTTAGCCGTTTCGATGCCAACTTCAGAGTTAATGTTTCTGTGTCCCTCTGTCACCAACAAATTCCCTCCCAACCGCCAATGCCAACCCCCACCCCTCCTCCAGCATCTATGAGCACTGCCCCAATCACATCGCTGCTGGGCTATGGACCTCAGCAAGTGGGTGATGAGATAGAATAGGAAAAGTTGGCAGAGCGGCCATGCCACTCATTGGCCGTAGCCTCACTTGAACTCTTAAAACGTAGGCAGGCAGAAGAATACCCTTGTTGAGGCCCAAACAGGGGTCTGGATCAACCCCTTGCCTGCTACAAGATTAGGTGGCCAAGCAATGGGGCCTGCTAGCAGCAATGGGAATCTGTGGAGCTGCCTCAACTGGGACAGCTCCAAATATGGAAATTTACAAAAAAAGGATGACGACGACGAGTGACAGGCCATAGTAAAGTGACAGGACTCTAAACTCAGCCAGCGCAAGATCTGGCAGCCAAAGAGGGAACCTCCTGCGAGGCTCTCAGTTTTTAAATTTAGCCTGGCTGAGGCTGCCTTTGTAGGCCTCTGCCAATTGTTTGTCGCTGGGCAGCCGCGGTTGCTAGGGGTTACACCACTAGCTGCCTTTTCATCACTCGCGTATTCCAGTCACTGAAGTGGGGGTAGGGGAGGAAGGCGGCAGTGACAGGAAGAGGGTATTAAGCACAAGACTGCGTTTCCACCCCGGCCTAATCTCAAACCTTGTGGAACTCGGCCTGCTGACTGACAAGCGTCTTATCAAAATCCAGGGCCCGGGAAGAACCAGTTACAGACTGACGTTTTTCCAAATCAACCCGTTCAGGGACGTTACGATAGGTCAGACTGGAACCCGGACCTCCTGGGTCAGAGGCAGGGACATGACCACCGCACCATAATAAGCCTTGCAAGACCCAGCAATACAAGAAAGCAGATGTTTCTTTCAGCACGTACGCCAACCTTTCCCCAGCTACAAGCAGTTCCGAAGAAGGGTCGCCGGACCCGAAATGCTAACTCTGCTTTCTCCCTGGAGAGACCGGCTGAGCTTCTCCAGCAATTTCGGTTTTCGTTTCCAAAAATCAGGGCTACTTTAATGGCGAAACTGGCTAATCTTCTAAGTGGTTTCGGAACACTAACTGGAAAAAAATTGGACCTTCCCCCCCCCCCCCCCCCCCACCCCCAGGGCAACTCGACGTGGAAGAAAGAGGCATCTGCTCTCGAACTGATAGCCCAAAGTCGAAGGCAAACATGAACAGTTGTGAATCTATTCACACTCGCGCATGTGGCTGTTTTAAGAGCAGCCATTTTGGAGCAGACAAGAGTCTGTTGTTGTCAAGGACAACGGTGCCTCAGACATGGATCGGTGTCAAGAGAACAAAAAGAGCCTCTTTGCTGTCAGTAACATTTACTACCGTCTGTCTCTGTAGGAATGTACCTTGCTACATTTAAAGAGGAATTTGAAAAGCATTTGAGGCACTGACAATGAATCAGATTGTCGCAGAATTTCAGATAACCGTCTGTTGATTACAGAAGGCTTTTCAGAGACTGGCACCTGATAATAGTTAAATTAGGTAGACGTAAACAATCCCACCCTCAGTCACCATTGCTGAAGCAGAGCAAGGAATGCTTTCAGTCCCCCACACCCCATCCCTCCATCACTATCTCTCTCGATGTAATGAAAGGGCAGCTGATCTGGTCATTCCATCGTTGCTGTCCATGGGAGCTTGCTGTGCACAAATTGGCAATCCCCTACATCATGGCTGCGACCGCCCTTCAAAACAAAAACTATTTCATGGGCTGCAAACTGCTCTGGGGACACCCAGAGGTCGTGAAAAGGCGCTACAGAAATGCAATTTTTGTTGAAAGGGGAAAAAAAAATGTTAAAAATGACAAAACAAAATTAGAAAGTCGCTGGAAAAGCTCAGCAGGTCTGGCAGCATCTGTGAAGGAGAAATCTAGAACAAAGAACAATACAGCACAGGAACAGGCCCTTCGGCCCTCCAAGCCTGCACTGACACATTTTGCCCTTCCGTACTAAAACGGTCTTCACACACAGGATCTGTATCCCTCTGAACAGTTCCAAGGAAGGGTCACTCGACCCAAAACGTTACCTCTGATTTCTCCTTCACAGATGCTGCCAGACCTGCTGAGCTTTTCCAGCGACTTTCTAATTTTGTTTCTGATTTAGTGTGTTAATTTAACATTAAAACGATATTCGGTGAAGCGGAAGTGGGTGAGGGAAATTTCTGAGACACCTTGGAGAGAGAGAGGGGGAGGTGTGGGGTTGTTGGGAACCCAAGTAGGGTTGTGAGCTAAACATCAGGGGCGCAAAATCCGAGTCATTAACGGCTGCTGTCAGTTTGAACCAAGTTATAGTAACTGTGCCACTCACTAGCCAACTAACTAACCTACTAGCCCCTATTCTGGTAGTTCTTGAAATGGGGTCACAGCGGGGTGTAAGGTGGGTTGGGATGCAATGGACTGAGGTGTGGGAGACATGGGCGGCAGGGGAGAGCTGGTCTCACTTGACTACCCATATGCGTGAGTACGGGCAATGTGATGGCTCAGTGGTTAGCACTGCTGCCTCACAGCGCCAGGGACCCGAGTTCGATTCCACCCTCTGGTGACTGCATGGAGTTTGCACGTTCTCCCTGTGTCTGTGTGGGTTTCCTCCCGAGAAGGCGAGGTTAGGGAGCATTGGCCATGCTAAATTGACCAGAGTGTATGGGGCTGGTGGGTTAGTCGTGGGGATTACAGGATGGGATAAGGGACGGTCAGTTCAGTGATGGGGACAGGTTGGGGGGAGCGGAACGGGCCTGGGTGGGATGCTGTTCAGACAGTTCGTGCGGACTCAATGGCCTGCTTCCACATGGGAGAGATTCTATAAAGCAATTCCACTGTGATAGGCATCACCTGATTCTCTGGATCGAATCCTTCCTTCCCATTCCTCAGCAGTGAGGCTGACTTCAAAAGCGATTAAAATAAAAAAAAAAGAAGATTCTGATGAGTCCCCCCTTGAGCCATGTCCCCACCTGGGGGATACTGAAGGCAATTTGAAGCTGTCCACCCCCCCCCAAAAATCTTCCTTTCAAAATCTGACAGGGACAGCAATCTAACCATTGGTCAGACAAAAAGAAAAACCCAGTTAACCAAAAAAAAAAAAAAAAATCAGGCTTATCATGAGGATGAGAAATATAGAGCAAGAGGTCTCTTCTCTTCCAAAAGTTGGCATCGTTCATTCCTCCTCCACAACCATGTTCCTGAAAAGTCCAATGACCGAGGTGGTGAACAATGGTCATACTATGCAGACGTACTTTTTCCACCAGGATTTTGACAAGGTCCTCATTTTCTTGGTGGTTAACGCTTTCACCCGGTGCTCGCTGCTGGCCCGCGCGTCCATGTGGCGCAGCCCACTCACGATGGCCAAGTCGAAGACCTCCTTCAGGTTTTTCTGCGTCAGCGAGGAGCACTCCACGTACGCCACGGCGCCCATCTTCTCCGACAGCGCCCGGGCGGTGGCCTGGGGCACCGGCTTCTCCTTGCACTTGGCCAGCTCGATCAGGACCTTCACGTCCCCACGCAGGTCACACTGGGTGCCCGCCAGAACCACGGGCGCGGTGGGGCAGTGCTGGCGGATCTCAGGCATCCACTTCTCTGTCACGTTCTGGAAGGACGAGGGGCTGACCACGCTGAAGCAGAGCAGGAAGACGTCGGTCTTGTGGTAGCAGAAGTGGCGAAGCTTGTCGAATTCATCCTGAGGGAAAACAAAAAGGGAGAAAGTTTAAAAACTGAAACTAAAAAAAAAAAAAACTTTTGCCGAGGCTGAAACCAGCACTGATCAGATCCCAAATCCACGCCAAATTAACACGTCATAGAAGACGACAGTGACTGAGGCTAGAGTAGACCTTAATTTTGAAGGGACAGACTACCAGATTTCTTGGTCAGATCAATATTGTTGGATTTCCTTTTTGGCTTTCTAAAATAAAAGGTATTTTTTCCTCCCCGTCCTCTGAACATGTCCCAGGCACATCATTGACACAGGTGGCCAAGAGGTGATTTAGAGTTTGCAACTGAACGACCGGACGTGAGTGCACGCTCATGACCAAGAGCGAACAACAGCGAGAGAGAGCAGCTTGGATGTTCAGAAAGTTGTTTGTTCAAAACTTCAACTCTCCCTGGGAGACTTAAACATCCAGAAATTTAGACTTTTACTTGATTACAGCACTGAGGGAGCGCAGTACCACTACAGGATGTTGCTTTCTAATACTGGATATTAAAAAGTAGAAACCCAGCCCCCCCCAATCAAATCTAGATTTAACAACAGCCCATGGCACTTCGAGCACCCAACTCTGGTGACCTGCGCGTTGGGGAGGCGATGGCCTGGTGGTATTATCACTGGATTGCTAATCCAGGGACCCAGATAATGTTCTGGGGACCCGGGATCGAATCCTGCTTCAGCAGATGTGAAATTTGAATTCAATAAAAATCTAGAATTAAGAATCTCATGATGACCATTGCCAGTTGTTGGGGAAATACCACCAGGTTCACTAATGCCCTTTAGGGAAGGAAACTGCCATCCTTACCTGGTCTGGGCCTACATGTGACTTAGAACCCACAATGTGGTTGACTCTTAACTGCCCTCTGGGTGATTGGAGATGGGCAATACATGCTGCCTAACCAGCAATGCCCTCACATCCCATGAATGAAAAAAAGTGAATCTCAGATTGACCAGAATATTTGACGAGGGAGCTTGTTTACGGACACTGGCCAATCCACAGCCCAGCACTGCCAATAACCTTATATCAATGGCCAACCATTACCCGATGATGAGGATCAGTAACCAAAGTGCAAGGTCGCGATAAATACTGTTCACTCACCTGGCCAGCGGTATCGCAGAGCTGTAGTCTGATGGGGGTCCCATCGACGTGGACAATAGCTGCAAAACATGACCACAAGAAGAGAACAGCTTCATCAGGAGTCAGTGTGGTGGGTGAGAGTGCTCTCTGACGCTCAAAAGATTTAACTCTGCAGCAGCAGCAAATTACTGCAGAGGCTGAAAACAAACAAAGAAAAAAAATGCTGGAGACCACAGTGGGGCAGGCAGTGTCCATGGAGTGTGGCATAGCCCACACACCAGATTTCATAGTGCTCAATGCCACCTTCTACACACCGTGGCAGCAGGCACCATTCTGGCCCAGGAGACACAATCAGAAGTTGACAGCCCCGGTGCAGTAATGCAGGGGGAGTGTTGCAATGCTCGAGGTGCCTTTTCTCTTACCGAGATGTCAAAAAGAGGTGCTGTCTGCCGATTGAGCTGGGGGACGAAAAGACGCTGTGGCCACTGATTTCAAAACGGGTGACTCTGCTAAGATTTATTCTTCGAAGACATCATCGAACCCCTACAGTGTGGAAACAGGGCCTTCGGCCCAACAAGTCCACACCGACCCTCAGAGCATCCCACCCAGACCCATCCCCCTATAATCCACCTAATCCGCTCATCCCTGAACACTACGGGGCAATTTAACATAGTCAATCCATCTAGCCTGCACATCCCTGAATGCAACGGGGCAGTTTAGCATAGCCTACACATCTTTGGACTGTGGGAGGAAACCAGAGCACCCAGAGGGATACCACGCAGACACAGGGAGAATGTGCAAACTCCACACAGACAGTTGCCCGAGGGTGGAATCGAACCACAGCCCCTGGTGCTGTGAGGCAGCAGTGCGAACCACAGAGCCACCTTTAAAAATAAAAACACAATCTGATTCATGCCCTGATAACAAGGCGTGGGGCTGGATGAACACAGCAGGCCAAGCAGCATCA
>JAHRHZ010000092.1:10119442-10134211 GCA_024137785.1 Ginglymostoma cirratum | reverse complement strand
GGGTACAGTACCAGTGGGGGACAGGTCTGTCACTGTATAACACTGGGCTACAGTACCGGCAGAGTCAGGTCTGTCGCTGGAATAAAAATTAGTACAATTTAGACGAGGTCAGAAGGCTGTATACAGTTGTAACCCCGTGGAGGACTCCAGGAGTGAACACTGATATCATGTGGCAAAAAAAACCCAAAAAACAAAGTGACAGACATTGAAATGCTGTCTTGTCTCCCTAAAACAATGTTGGCATCGAGACAGGATGCAAGGTCAGCGATTACACTCTAGAGGTTAGATACTTTTAGAAAAGTATCTATTTTAGTGGAAAAAAAAACAGGATTCAAACAAAGAGATATGTACAGGCGTTTTTCCATTGTCAAAATGCAGGACACGAAATGCACAAACAATAGATATTAACAGAAAGGGACAAGTGCTGGGGAAAGTGAGACATCATTCAGATAATAGACATTCCCCTGCCTCATCTCCAGGGAGCCCAGGCTTGTACACAGGAAAAGTCTGTCTGTTTAAATATGCTGTTTCTCCCTCTCCTGAATGTTTTACCTCGTGCATCTGATGAATTCCCCAGAACGGTGGCTCTGTTGAGTGTCTGAATAACAGGGTCTGAAGTTCAAGTCCCACTTTAGGGTTTAGAAACCAAAATCCAGACTGACATGCAAGGTGATATCGAGGGAGTGCCACAGTGTCAGAGGTACTGCCTTTTGGAGGCATTGGTGCATGCTCGGGAGATGGAATTGAGCCTGGGGAGCTTTTCTAAAGAAAAAGGCAGGGGCTTTGTCCCGATTTTTAGCCCCTTAACCAGGGTCACAAAAGCCCGATGTTTGTCACATTGTTCTTTCTCGACCCCATTCCTCATTCTGCGCTGTTTGATCTGGGCATCTTGTGTCTTCAAGACAAGTGGCACAACTGTATTCACCAAAACTCCCCTTCACTCCAAGAACCGTTTTCCTCGAACCATTCAGGATGTACAGTAAATCCTGGCCTGGCCAGTGGCCACCTACATCTCGTAAAATGAATTAAGGAAACCACTCCCCCCCACCCCCACCTCAATACACACTCTTCCTCCTCCCTCTCCCTGTCTCCATTGGCATTTCCATTTTCCAGATCGGAATTGGACTCCATGTGGCATTCACAGGAAATCTTGTGAGGAATGAGGATCGAGAAACTGGTCAACCATTCAATCACGGCAGAGCAGACCCGACGGGCTGAATGGCCAAATTCTGCTCCTATGTCTTATGGTCTTGGCAATCACAGAAAATCTTACGGTGCAGATGGAGGCCATTCAGCCCCACCATGCCTGCTAACTCATTGAAAGTTCTCCAGATCATTCCTCACCCTCTCTGCATTTTCCCCCCTCCCCCCAAATCCTTTGAGTATTTATCCGATTCCTCTGTTCCAAAGGCTGTTTCCCTCTCAAATAGAACATTGCAAAATGACTTTTGATCTGAAGTGAAATAAATTCTCTTCCACCTTCTCCCCGCTCCCCATGCTCTGCACTGCTTTCTTCTGACACTTAAAGGTTCTCTCAGTTTTTCTATCAGCCCAGAGTCCTTCAAACTACAGACTCATAAAAAGCTGACGTAACATGATCTCAACTCTACCTCCTGATCATTCTCAGCCCCCCACCCCTCCCTCCCATGTTTCTCCCATTTGCCCTTTTCCCTCCTTTATGGGATCTTTCTAAGTGCAGTATCCATAGCAACCAGGTCATTAAAAATGATCAAGGTTACCAGCTCCATTTACAGGGCCACACAGGTCTGTGTGCAACACCAGGTAAAACTAGCGCTCTCCATGGGGGTGAAGAGACAGAACGGATTAGAGAGGGGAGGGGGAAATGGGACTGATAGGAGGTAGTGGATGTAGACTCAATGGGCTGAATGGCCTCCTCCTGTACTACAATGACTCGAATCCAAGGGGTGAAAGGGCGAGTTGGGTAGATTTTGTGCAAAAACTACCAGCTTTTCTCTGTATCTAACCTCGTGCTGTCCCTGCCCTGGGAGCGTTTGATGGGGGAAAAGTGCACAAGATCACTTTACCTACAATCAAATATCCAAAGGTCACGCTCAGCCCTCCAACCCGAAAGTTTTCCCATGTCCCACCAACAACGCTGACACCCCCAAATGCAGTCCTCAGGCAGTGCAGCAGTGTCAGCGGTACAACTCGAAATAGTGAAAACATATAACACTGGAACCCAGTGCACTGCCTGCTCCCCCAGGGCTGAAAAACACACATATATACACTCCCCAAACACAACCTTTTGTCTTCCCATAGACAATCCTGTAACCATGTTAACAAAATCCTAATCAGCTCATAATCTTTTGGTGCATGTTTGGAATGGCATGTTCCATTAATCAACTGTAATTGAAAAATAAAACCCTGGAGTTCATTTAAAATTATAATTAAAAACTTTTAGTATAGCATACACAGGAAACGTGTGCACACATGAATATGCATAATGATGTATCTGCATATACATAAATGCATATATATCACACACTAGAGAAGTGACCCTTCAGCCCACAGATGTGTTCTTGAAGAACTAAATATACAAAAGTTTCTCGTGTTTAAAAACGATCTGAAGTGATTAGTTATAGCTTACCAGAGAAATCGTCAAAGGCAGTGGGTACATATTTTGTTGGATAACCATTGGTGGTGTAGCTAACCACCAAACTTGTTTTGCCAACCGCCCCATCTCCGAGCAAAACGCACTTGAGGAACCGCTCCTGGGTGCGGGCAGCCCGGCCGCTTCGCTTGGGTTTGTGCGGGGGCACCGGGGGTGCGAAGCCCGCTCGATAGTCCAATAAATCCTGGGGAGGCATCGCTGTCTCTCACACCGACAGAAAGATGTTTTTCTTCCTTTCTTTTCAAAATTCAAAAGAAAACAAAAGTGCCCCCCCCCCCCCCCCCGGGGCGGGGAAAAAAAAACCCCTAGGAATTTAGTTCCAAATTCTGGGCGATCACCAAAATCATTTGAGGGGAAAAAAAATTACCAAAAAAAAGTTTTTGAAAAGTTTTGGCAAAACTTTTCCGCGTCTTATCAGTTTCACTGAAACTGACGCGGGGGGCGATAAGTAATTAAATCGCCCACTCCCCCCACCCCCTCCAAACAGCCTAACTTTTTTTTCTGCCTCTCAACCACACAGTTCAAACTCTCACTCTCTGCACTATCCGTTTTATAAACCTCTCACCCAGTAGTCACCGCCTCCCTCAAAACTGGAGGATACAAAGCTCAGCAACATTTGCGCCTCCCACACAGCTTCCACCCCTTAAAGGGCCAGCGCAGCATCACAGGTGAAACGCTGAAGAGGAAGGTGTAGGGTTGAGGGGAAAGGCGACTTCTTTTAAAAAATGCCAACGTTACTACGCCACCCCTTCTGCCCCCTGCCCCGTGAATGAAATGGGGGTGAAACCTGTTCTTGCTCAATAACTTGCTTGCTCTCACTCGTGAACCAGCTCCCTCAATCATTAACCTGCTCTCTCACACATTAACCTCTCTCCTTCTCTGACCTGTTCTCCCATCCAATTACCTGTTCTTTCTGACTCTTTAACCCTCTCTCTCAGTCTATAGCTTGGTCTCTCAATCTTTAACCCTCTCTCTGTTCTATAGCCTGCTCTCTCACTCTTTAATCTGCGAGCTCTCTTGATCTTTAACCTGCTCTTTCTAACTCATTATTCTGCACTTTCTGCTTCATTAATCAGCTCTCCCTCATTCTTTAACCTGCTCTCTGCCTCACTTTTTAAACTGTATTCTCCGTCTTTATCCTGTCTCTCTCTTGCCCTTTAACCTGCTCTTTCTAACTCATTAATCTGTGCTTTCTGTTCCGTTAACCAGCACTCTCGCTCCTTAACCTGCTCTCTTGTACTCTTCAACCTGCTCTCTCTCTGATTCATTAACTGTCTCTCTCTCTCTCTCGTTTACCTTCTCTCTCACTCATTTGCTTACCTTTCACGTTCATTGACTTATATTAGCTTCCAGTCTCTGATTCTTCCTCAGAACAGTAGCAATGATTCCAATCCACATATTCCACTGAAGTATGAATGGGAATCAAGACACAGAAAAGTATTGCTAAAACTTTTCAAAAACTTTTTTTTAGTAATTTTTTCCCCTCAAATGATTTTGGTGATTGCCCAGAATTTAGAACCAATAGAAATATTGTATTTGTATTGTATCTACAAATAGAATATCAAATTATATGGAAATTATTTTCTATAATCCACCCTGTGGTGTTGGCTGACTCTCTCATTTTGCTCTTCAATCTCACATTATCATTTCCCACACCATCCTCCATGATGGCAGAGCCCAGCACATCAGTGTAAAAGGTAAGGCTGAAACATTCGCAGTAATCTTCAGCCAGAAGTGTCGAGTGGATGGTCCATCTCGGCCTCCTCCAGTGGTCCCCAGCATTACTGATACCAGTCTTCACTCAATTCGATTCACTCTGTGTGATATCAAGAAACGGTTGGAGACACTGGATACTGACAACATTCTGGCAATAGTGCTGAAGACTTGTGCTCCAGAACTTGCCGCTCCCCTAGCCAAGCTGTTCCAGTACAGTTACAACACTGGTATCTACCCGACAATGTGGAAAATTACCCAGATACATCCTGTACACAAAAAGCAGGACAAATTCAACCCGGCCAATTACCGTCCCAACAGTCTCCTCTCAATCATCGGTAAAGTGATGGATGGTGTCACCAACAGTGCTAGCGAGCAGGACGTGCTCAGCTATAACCTGCTCAGTGACACCCGGTTTGGGTTCCTCCAGGGCCACTCAGCTCCTGATCTCATTACAGCCTTGGTTCAAACACGGACAAAAGAGCTGAATTCCAGAAGCGAGGTGAGAGTGACAGCCCTTGACATCAAGGCTGCATTTGACTGAGTGTGGCATCAAGGAGCCCTGGCAAAACTGGAATAAATGGGTAACAGGGGACAAATTCTCTGGTGGTTGGAGTCATACCTGACACATAGGAAGATGGCTGTGGTCATTGGAGATCCGTTATCTCAACTCCAGGACATCTCTGCAGGAGTTCCTCAGGGTAGTGTCCTTGGCCCAACCATCTTCAGCTGCTTCATCACTGACCTTCGTGGGGATGACTGCACAATGTTCAGCACCATTCGCGAATCCTCAGATACTGAAGCAGTCCATGTTCACATGCAACAAGATCTGGACAATATCCAGGCTTGGGCTGACAAGTAACGAGTGACATTTAAATAAGTGCCACATAAATGCCAGGCTATGACTATTTCCAACAAGGGAGAATCCAGGGGAGGTAGGTAAGGGGAGGCAATGGCCGAGTGGTATTGTTGATGGACTGTTAATCCAGAGACCCAGGTAATGTTCTGGGGACCTGGGTTCAAATCCCGCCACGGCAGATGGTGAAGTTTGAATTCAATAAATACCAGGAATTAAAAATCTAATGATGACCATGAATCCATTGTCGATTGTCAGGAAAAACCCATCTGGTTCACTAATGCCCCTTAGGGAAGGAAGCTGTCATCCTTACCTGGTCTGGTCTACATGTGACTCCAGACCCGCAGCAATGCCTCTTAACTGCCCTCTGGGCAATTAGGGATGGGTAACAAATGCTGCATAGCCAGCAATGCCCTCATCCCGTGAATGAATAAAAATAAAATGCCAACCATTGCCCCTTGACACCCAATGGCACTACTGTTCCCGAATATCCCATCGTCAACAGCCTGGGGGATGCTATTGACCAGAAACTCAACTGGACTCACCACATTAACACAGTGGCTACAAGAGCAGGCCAGAAGCTGGGAATACTGCGGCGAGCAACTCACCTCCTGGCTCCCTGAAGCCTGTCCACCATCTACCGGGCACAAGTCAGGAGTGTGAGGGAATACTCCCCACTTGCCTGGATGTGTGCAGCCCCAACAACACTCAAGAAGCTCGACACCATCCAGGACAAAGCAGGCCCCGCTTGTTTGGCACAGCATCCACTCCCTCCACCACCGATGCCCAGTAGCAGCAGTGTGTATCATCTACAAGATGTACGGCAAATATTCACCAAAGTTCCTCAGCCAGCCCCTTCCAAACCCACAACCACTTCCACCTAGAAGGACAAGGGCAGCAGCTACATGGGAACACCACACCCTTGTAAGTTCCCCTCCAAATGCCCACATTCTCCACTTTGGTTTGGTAGGGTGGCACGGTGACTCAGTGCTTAGCACTGCAGCCTCACGGCACCAGGGCCCCTGGGTTCGATTCCCCCTCGGGCAACTGTCTGTGTGGAGTTTGCACATTCTCCCCGTGTCTGCGTGGGTTTCCTTCGGGTGCTCCGGTTTCCTCCCACAGTCCAAAGATGTGTAGGTTAGGGTGGATTGGCCATGGGAAATTGCCCCATAGTGCCAGGGTTGTGCAGATTAGGTGGGTTATAGGGGGATGGGTCTGGGTGGGATGCTCCAAGGGTAGGTGTGGGGAGGTCTGAGGAAGGGTCACTAGACCTGAAATGTTAACTCTGTTTTTTCCTTCACAGACGCTGCTAGACCTGCTGAGCTTTTCCAGCAACTTTGTTTTTGTTCGGTGTGGACTTGTTGGGCCGAAGGGGCTGTTTCCATACTGTAGGCATTCTACATTTAAAAAAAAGTCACTCACCGTCCTGACTTGGAAATATATTGCTGTTCCTTCAGTTTTGCTGGGTCAAAATCCTGGAATTCCCTCTTGAGAGCACTATGGGTGTCCCTACACCATACAGGCTACAGCAGTTCAAGAAGGCAGCTCACCACCACCTTCTCAAGGATAACCAAGGATGGCCAATAAATGCTGGTCCAGCCAGAGACACCCACATCCCACCAATGACTAAAAAGATGGATAAGATGACGATGAGGAACTGTTCAATGGGTGAAACCATAGCTGGCATGAATGAGGTGACTTATGTCTGTCCCTATGTGTTACAAATATTCAGAAATAGGAAATTCCAGGCAGACACAGTTCACTGAGTTCACCATTTCCCATGCTGGTATCTACATAATTGGTCATAATTAACCTTTTTTAATTCATTTCTCACAGCTATGGGTGCGAGTTGGGAGAGTTATCAGTTATAGAGTCATAGAGTCATACAGCACGGAAACAGACCCTTCGGTCCAACCAGTTCAAGCCAACAACATTCCCGAACTAAACTGGTCCCACCTGCCTGTGCTGGGCCCATATCCCTCCAAACATTTCCTATTCATAAATTTATCCAAATGCCCTACAAACATTGTAACTGTACCCACATCCACCGCTACCTCTGGCAGTTCATTCCGCACACGAACCATTCCTCATGTCCTTTTTAAAACCTTTCTCCTCTCACCTTAAAGATATGCCCCTATTCTTGAAATCCCTCCCCTAAGGATTACGCCCTTGTAATTCGCTTTACCTATGTCGCTAATGATTTTATAATCCTCAAGAAGGTCACTCCTCAACCTCCTACGCTCCAATGAAAAAAACCCAGTCTTTCCAGTCTATTTTTATATCTCAAATCATCTATTTCAGGCAATGTCTTGGTGAATTTCTTCTGTACCCTCTTCAGTTTAACAATATCCTTCCTAAAACAGGGTGATCAGAACTGGACACAGTGCTCCAGAAGAGGCCTAACCAACGTCCCTTACAACCTCAACACGACGTCCCAACTTCGATATTCAAAGGTCTGAGCGATGAAGGCAAGTGTGCTAAACGTCTCCTTAACTGTGGGAGAAACCAATAACCGTTATTACTTTTGAATGTTCTCAAGGTTGATATTTTCAGAGATAACAATTTGTGTCGCAGTCATTGATGTGACAACCATAACCTGTTGCAGAACATCTGGAAGCAGACTATTCAGCCCATCGAGCCCATGCTAACTCAGAGCACTCTCATTTCCCAGGTCCATCCCCGTAGACTTGAAAATCCATTTCCCTCCAGATCCCACCCAATTTCCTTTTGAAACCATGTGTCATCCTCCGCTGCCCTTCCCTGAGAGTTCTGGAGAAGGGTCCCGACCCGAAACGCCAGCTTTCCTGCTCCTCTGATGCTGCCTGGCCTGTTGTGTTCCTCCAGCTCCACACTGTGTTATCTCTGACTCCAGAGTCGGCAGTTCTTACTACCTCTGAGTTCCACGTCCTTATTGCTTGCTGAGTGAAAAGATTCTGTTTACAATTCCCAGTCCACCTCTCGCCCCAGATTTAAAGCAGCGTTTTCTGTCAGACTTGTATCATCAGCTAATATGAAAAGATTTTCCTTAACTGTTCCGTCCTGATATCTGAAGATTTGGCATCACATCTCAACATTTACTCTTCCCTGGGGGGAGCCTGGATCCAGCTTCTCCGATGTGCCTATGTAGCAATAGTTTCGAAACTGCTTTTGTAAGGCTCTTCTAAACTTGCTCCAAAACCTTCACATCACGTGGAACTAGAGTCAATACTCTAGTTGAGACTGAACCAGCGTTCCACACTTCAGCAGTGTAGGGGTTGGAAGAGTTGGGGGGGCGGTGTGGGGGCACAGGTTTAAGGTGATTGGCAAAATAAACAACATCCATTTTTAACACATTTTTATTCGCAGGATGTCGCAGGCTAGTCCAACACTTGTTGCCCACGTCCAGCAGAGGGCAGTTGAGAGTCAACTGCATTGCAGTGGATCTGGAGTCACATACTGGCCAGACTGGTTTAGGAGAGGCATTGGTGAACCAGATGGGGTTTTACAACTGGTCAATGTGGTCACCACGTTGGGCTGGCTTTTAGTTCCAGACTTTTATTGAATTCATTTCTCGCCGTGGTGGGATTTGAACCCATACTCCGCATCCCCTACCCTCCTTGATCATCAGCCTCAAATTCACTCATAAAGTGACATTTAGATGATGCTACTGCCTGCCCTTGACACAGGCACTGCCTGAGAGTATGGCGGAGGCAGGTTTGACTGTGGTTTTCGAAAGGAAATCAGACAGATATCTGAAAAGGAAGAATGTAGAGCGCTGCGGGGTGAAGGCAGGGGGAGTGGGGCGAGGATAGTTGATCTTGCAGAACACCACTAAAGACTTGACAGGCTGAATGGCCGCCTTGTGTGTTGCAACTGTGCTGCATTTATCCCTTAAACAGTAACAGGTCGCCTGGGCCAGCTGCAGGTTATGGGATCTTGCTGCGCATAACCTAGTCGCCACAATTTCAAAGTCACAACATTGACATCAACATCTTTCACGGTTGTATCAAGAGATTGTCAGGCAAAGTGGGGAAGCGTCCCTACCTCTGGGTCAGAGGTTCCAGGCCCGGGTCCCACCCCAGGACTCGGTGGGTCATTACACAGGTGGTCAGGTGGCCTATCAAAGGTGCTAGTGGCGTGCAGTAGGACTGGGAGGGTTTCCATGTCACTCAGAACTCAATAGCTGCCCTGCACCAGCATCCTCATGTTTAAAAAACAGAATATCCATGCTATCAGTCCTGCTTTGAGCAAGTGTCGCTCTCATTCTGATGGGTTATCAATACACATATGCATATTTTCTGTAAATTGGTTGAACGGCGCTATTGAAATGCAAGTCTTTCTGCTTTCTGGAAATTTGACGGTGTTTAATTTGTAAGCTTCTTTTCTTTTAGCACTTGACACTTGACACTGTCTGCCTGTTGATTCTCGACATGGTGTACAAGGTCTGAGTTCAGGATGGTCTATTAACAATGCAACTTTTATCGCAGTGGTTTTGCAGTATTCCATCCTCTGACACCACCCACGCGACTGCGGTGAGAGGGGGCATGAAGCAAAGTGCTATCTTGTGTGGTGACCCCCGAGACATCTCGTGAGGGGTGTGGATCGCATGAGTCTCCCAGGCAGGTGAGGTGCCCATTCCTGAGGTCATGCCCTCACCTACATCGGCGATGTGTGCTGTCCCATTCCCTCACCCGATGTCCATTGATGCATTGACCAAAGGGAGTCGCCTGCACAAGGACCTGAAGACTGGAGAGCCACCAATGTGGGGCCATATTTAAGAAAGACTGCAAGGAAAATCCAGGGCACTATAGACTGGCGAGCCTGATAACAGTGGTGGGTATGTCTGAGGGATAGGATTTGCATACATTTGGAAAGGCGAAGACTGACTGGGGAGAGTCAACACGGCTTTGTGGGAAATTGTGTCTCCCTAACTTGGTTGAGGTTTTTTGAAGAGGTGACGAAGAAGATTGATGAGGACAGAGTGGTGGACGTTGTCTACATGGACTTCAGCAAAGCATTCGACAAGGTTTCATATGGTAGACTGGTTAGCAAGGTTAGATCATGTGGAATCAAGGCGGAGCTAGCCAGCTGGACGCAAAATTGGCTTGAAGGCAGGAGACAGAGGGTGGTGGTGGTGATTTCCAGACTGGAGGCCTGTGACCAGCAGTGTGCCACAAGGATCGGTGCTGGGTACACTGCTTTTCATCATTTATATAAATGTTTTGGATGTGAACATAGGAGGTATGGTTAGTAAGTTTGCAGATGAAAGAGGAGGTGGAGTGGACAACGAAGAAGATTATCTCAGAGTACAACAGGACCTTGATCAGATGGGCCAATGAGCCGAGGAGTGGCAGATGGAGTTTAATTTAGATAAATGCGAGGTACTGGGGTGGCACGGTGGCTCAGTAGTTAGCACTGCAGCCTCACAGCGCCAGGGACCCAGGTTTGATTCCAGCCTTGGGTGACTGTCTGTGTGGAGTTTGCACGTTCTCCCTGTGTCTGTGTGGGTTTCCTCCCACAGTCCAAAGATGTGCAGGCTAGGTGAATAGGCCATGCTAAATTGCCCATAGTGTTCAGGGGTGTGTGGGTTATAAGGAGATGGGTCTGGGTGGGATGCTGCAAGGGTCGGTGTGGACTTGTTGGGCCAAAGGGCCTGTTTCCACACTGTAGGGATTCTAATTCTACTGCATTTTGGAAAGGCAAATCAGGGCAGGACTTATTCACTTAATGGTGAAGTCCTGGGGAGAGTTGTTGAACAAAGGGACCTTGAGGTGCAGGTTCATAGCTCCTTGAAAGTGGAGTTAGAGGTAGACAGGATAGTGAAGAAGGCATTTGGTACGCTTTCCTTTATTGGTCAGTGCATCGAGTATAGGAGTTGGGAGGTCATGTTGCAGCTGTACAGGATATTGGTTAGGCCACTTTTGGAATATTGCATTCAATTCTGGTCTCCCTGCTACAGGAAGGATGTTGTTAAACTTGAAAGGGTTCAGAAAAGATTTACAAGAATGTTGCTGGGATTGGAGGGTTTGAGTTATAGGGAGAGGTTGGATAGGCTGGGGATATTTTCCCTGGAATATTGGAGGTTGAGGGGTGACACTAGAATAGAATACCAGAATAGCTATTTATTGTCACATGTATTTTTACACAGGAAGTATAGTGAAATGTTTTATAAGTCGCCATACCATAGCAGTTTATAAAATCATGAGGAGAGGGTGAATAGCCAAGGTCTTTTCCCCAGGGTAGGGGAGTCCAAAACTAGAGGGGCATAGGCTTAAGGTGAAGCACGAATGATTTAAAAAGGACCCAAGGGATAATTTTTTCAGACAGAGGGTGGTGCGTGTATGGAATGAGCTGCCAGAGGAAATGGTGGAGGCTGGTACAGTTACAACATTTAAAAGGAATCTGGATGGGTACATGAATAGGAAGGGTTCAGAGGGATATGGGCCAAATGCTGGCAAATGGGACTAGATCAGTTTAGGATGTCTGGTCGGCATGGACGAGTTGAGCCAAAGGGTCTGTTTCCGTGCTGTGTGACTCTACCACTCTATGACCAGCAGAACGATTCCTGACCTGTTTTCCTGATCAACTGTACACGTTCCTTTCCATTGCAATGATACTGAGGCTAATTTTAGAACTGCACCCAACATCCTGTTGAGGTCAATTAAATTTCCATGGGTCAGCATGGGTTTGCGGGTCAAAGATGAAATTCTGAGGGTTCATTACTCAATTTGATACAGTGGAATTTTTCCCCTTTTTTCTGGAGTGTGGGCCTTGCTGGCTGGACCATCGTTTACCTCCATCCCTAATTGCCCCATGGGAAGGTGGTGGTGAGCTGCCTTCTGATATTACTGCAGTCTCTGGAGCATAAGTGCACCCATGATGCCCTTAAGGAGGGAATTCCAGGATTTTGAACCAGCGACACTGAAGGGACAGCGATATATTTCCAAGTCAGGATGGTGAGTGGCTCCGAGGGGATTTTGCAGGGGGTGATGTTCCCATGTATCTGCTGCCCTTGTCCTTCTGGATGGAAGTGGTCATGGGTTTGGAAGGTGGTGTCTGAAGATCTTTGGTGAATTTCTGCAGTGCAACTAGTAGATGGTACACACTGATGTTACTCAGCGTCGGTGGTGGAGGGAGTGGGATGTTTGTGGATGTGGTGCCAATCAAGCGGGGGCTACTTTGTCCTCAATGGTGTTGAGTTTCTTGAGTGTTGTTGGGGGTTGCACCCATAACAGGGCAAGTGGGGAGTATTCCCTTACACTCCTGACTTATAGATGGTGGACAGGGTGTCAGAAGGTGAGTTACTCATCATAGGATTCCCAATCACCAAACAGCTCTTATAGCCACAATATTTACAGTATTATAGCCACAGCTTAGTTTCTGATCCATGGGAACTCCTGGGATATTGACAGTGGGGCAATCCAGTGATGGCGATTCCTTTGGATAACTTTGAGTCATGGATCCACTCTCTCCTGTTGGACAAGCTTAGTGCCTGGGGCTTGTCTGTCCCAGGCATTTTTCATCACTCTTTCTCTAAGACATTTCCTCTGAATTTCACGGGCTTGTCTGGCCCGTGAATTGGTGACTTGTCACTTGACAAGGCGCTCTGGATTGCCACCAAGCAGAGGAGATCCTCCAGAGCATCCTGGAGGTGCCTGAACCAATCAAGCCTCCAATTTCATCCCTTATCTCACTCACTAACAGAATGAGTAAATGATAAAAGTGATCCCATCTTCCTGCTGTCATGGGAAAGCAACCAACTTAATCAAAGACCCTCCCAACCTGGTTATACTCTCTTCCACCCCTTCCCGTCAGGCAGAAAATACAAAAGTTTGAATACATGTACTGACAGATTTAAGAACAGCTTCTTCCCCGCTGTTATCAGACTTTTGAATGGACCTCTCAAATGCTAATTCTGATCACTGTCTCTCTCTCTGCACCTTCTCTGCAGCTGTAGAACTCTGTTCTGCTACCGCTGATGCACTTTGTATGGTATGAATTGCCTGGACAGCTCACAAAACAATACTTTTCACTGTACGTGACAACATTAAATCAATCAATCAATTGTTAAGAGTGGCTCATTATTTCGATATCACTGCGAGTTTTCTCTGAGATGGCAAGAACTGCAGATGCTGGGGTCAGAGATAACACAGCGTGAAGCTGGATGAACGCAGCAGGCCGGGCAGCATCAGAGGAGCAGGGGAAGTTGACATTTCGGGTCGGGGCCCTTCTTCAGAAATGGGGAAGGTTGTCGACTTGCTGGTCGAGCTGGCTTGTTCTAGTTCAGACGTTTCGTCACCGTGCTAGGTAACATCATCAGTGAGCCCTCCGATGAAGCGATGTTATTCTACTCCACTTGGAATTTGTACTGTCCGGCCCGTTATGGTGAGTACTGTCATTTCCGGTTTTGATCCGTACGGGTTTGTATATGGAGGAGGGGAAGGGTTAGTTCTTCACCAGAGATATTTCTTTAATCCTGGAAGACTGCAGGGAAATCTCAGAGGAATGTCGACCCTGGCTGAGGCTGGTAAAAATTCTGCTGGATCAGTGAGTTCATTGACTTCTTCAATCTGTTTTGCAGACAGTTTTGTGTTCATCCAGCACCATCTGGTGGGATATGGAGATATTGTCCTGTGTGTGAGTTGAAGGAGGAGCACATACAAGAGGTTGGGTGGGTGATGTGATTACGGTTCACCCCAGAGATAATTTGGGAAGCTAAGGAGAACGAACAGAGCAAAAACTGCAGGTTAATAATGTGGGGACATACATTACAGTGCACCAGCGAACAAGGTCAGAGGAGGGAAAACGGGCAAAACCAGAACTGTAAGATTATTAGCAGAATATAAACAGCATTCATAACACAATGGACTTTTAAAATTCTTTCTTGGGATGTGGGCATCGCTGGTAAGGTGAGCATTTGTTGCCCATCCCTAATTGTCCCTTTACTGTGTGGTTTGCTAGGGCCATTTCAGAGTCTGAAGTCACACATAGGCAAGACCAGGTAAGAATGGCAGAAATCCTTCGCTAAATTACATTAGCGAACCAGATGGATTTTTACAACAATTGATGATAATTTCATCGTCACCATCACTGATCAGTAATTGGTTGATTAATCGAATTATACAGCATGGAAACAGACCCTTCGGTCCAAACAGTCCATGCCGACCACAATCCCAAACTAAACTAGTCCCACCTGCCTGCTCCTGGCCCATATCCCTCCAAACCTTTCCTATTCATGTACTTATCCAAATGTTTTTTAAATGTTGTAATTGTACCCACATCCACCACTTCCTCAAGAAAGTTCATTCCACACACGAACCACTCTCTCGGTTAAAAAGTTGCCCCTCGTATTTTTTAAAGCTTTCTCCTCTCACCTTAAAAATATGCCCCCTAGTCTTGAAATCTCCCACCTTAGCAAAAAGACACCCACCGTTCACCTTATTAGAATCCCCACGGTGTGGAGGCTGGGCATTCGGTCCATTGAATCCACACTGACCCTCTGAAGGACATCCCACCCTCCTACCCTATCCCTGCAACCCTGCATTTCCCATGGCTAACCCACCTAGCCTGCACATCCCTGAACACTATG
>JAHRHZ010000092.1:10104674-10119432 GCA_024137785.1 Ginglymostoma cirratum | reverse complement strand
GCTAACCCACCTAGCCTGCACATCCCTGAACACTATGGGGACAATTTAGCATGGCCAATCCACCCTAGCCTGCACATCTTTGGGCTGTGGGAGGAAACCGGAGCACCTGGAGGAAACCCACACGGACACGGGGAGAATGTGCAAACTCCACACAGGCAGTCGCCCGAGGGTGGTGATGAACATGGGTCCCTGGCGCTGTGAGGCAGCAATGCTAACCACTGAGCCACCATGCCGCCCCTTATCTGTACCTACCATGATTTTATAAACCTCTATAAGCTCAACCCTCAGCCTCCGACGCTCCAGGGGGAAAATGTCGAGCTCAAATACGACCATTTGCCATGATTAGGACTTGAACCCACGTCCCCACAGCTTTAGCCTGAACCATGGAAAGATTTCTAATCTCGTGTCACTACCACTCTGCGGAATTGGAGCACACATTTAAATAAATATGCGAGACAAAGTAACCACTAATTGGGACTTAAATGTTGACAGGATGGTTGGATACTTCAGAATGTAAAGGAGGCATGTGGTTGCTATGTTAATAAAGTATGAGACCAGTGAGAAATCCTTTATTCATTCACAGGATGAAGGAGTTGCTGGCCAGGCAGCATTTATTGCCCACCCCTAATTGCCCAGAGGGCAGTTAAGAGTCAACCACTCTTGTGGGTCTGGAGTCATATGTAGGTCAGACCAAGTAAGGATGGCAATTTCCTTCCCTAAAGGACATCAGTGAACCAGATGTGTTTATCCGACAATCAACAATGGATTCACGGTCATCATTAGATTCTTAATTTCAGATATTTTTACTGAATTCAAATTCCACCATCTGCCGTGGCGGGATTCGAACCCAGGTTCCCAGGACACTATCTGGGTCTCTGGATTAACAGTCCAGCGATAATACTGCCAGGCCATCAGAGATAAGGAAACGGGTCACTGGTAGGTATGGTTTATAATCTGCCTGACAGTCACTGTGCTGTAGGACAGGACATAAATGAACAGCTATCACAGATTTATTGTAGTGTAGGAGGAGGCCATTCATCCCATGATCATCTCTGAGTGAACCACTTAGTGCCGTTCTACTGCTTCTCCCTGTCACCCTGCACTTCCTTCCTTTTTCGAGCACAGTCTAATTCCCTTTGGAAAGCTTTAATTGAAATTGCCTCTATTTCACTCTCAGGCAGAACCTTCCAGAGCCTTAACCACATGCCACATGAGAAAGCTTTCCCGCTTGCCATTTATTGCTCCTTTTGCCAATTGTTTTAAACCTGGGCCTTCTCGTACTCCGAACCAAGCAGAGAACAGACTATTTTAAACGCCCCCCGACCCCGTTCCGATGAAGAGTCACTTGAAATGTTGACCCTGATTTCTTCCCACACCCGCTGAGTTACGCCAGCAAATTCTGTTTTTGTTTTAGGCCTCGTTATGAGACAGGATTTGTCTGTGACTTCATTGTGAAGGATCTGCCAGGCAAGAGTGATCATAACGTGATGGCAGTTTGCATTCAGGTTGAGGGTGAGAAGGTCTGAACTCTCTCAGTTTCTCCCGCAGTGCCTCGAAGTGAGTAGGATGTTTGCCATGGAGCGCGGCCCAAGTTGAGGACCAAGACATCCTCTCATCTGGGGGACCCTGTTATGCTTCAGCCAGCATAAGGTAGGGTTGGTAAACTTTCCTGCTCTTACAGCCTGCCAATGGCGTATCAGAAGGAGTTACCCAATGATAACGTAGAGAATCCGATGACCGTTCTTTGTGCACAGCAAGATCCCACATACATAGAACATATAACATAGAACAGTACAGCACAGAACAGTCCCTTCAGCCCACGATGTTGTGCCGAACTTTTACCCTAATCCCTAAGGTCTATCTAACCTCCACCCCTACCTTATACTATCATCCACATGCCTATCTAATTGCCGTTTAAATGCCCCTAATGAGGCCGACTCCACTACCCTCTCCGGCAATGCATTCCACGCCCTGAACACACTCTGAGTAAAGAACCTACCTCTGACGTCTCCCCTATATCTACCTCCACTCACTTTAAAACTATGCCCCCTCGTAAATAGCTACCTCCACCCTAGGAAAAAGTCTCTGGCTGTCTACTGTATCTATACCTCTGATCATTTTGTACACCTCTATCAAGTCACCTCTCATCCTTCATCGTTCTAAAGAGAAAAGCCCTAGCTCTCTCAACCTTTCCTTGTAAGACCTTCCCTCCATTCCAGGCAACATGCCAGTAGATCTCCTTTGCATCTTTTCCAACGCTTCCACATCCTTCCTGTAATGAGGCGACCAGAACTGGGCACAATACTCTAGATATGGCCGAACCAGGCTTTTGTATAGCTGGAGCATAGCTTCACGGCTCTTGAACTCAATCCCTCTATTAATGAAAGCTAACACACCATACACCTTCTTAACAACTCTATCCACCTGGATGGCAGCTTTCAGGGAACTGTGGACATGAACCCCAAGATCCCTCTGCTCCTCCACACTGCCAAGAATCTTTGCTTTAAGCGTTAATACGAACAGCTGGTCCATTTGATTGATATTGGTTCAGAGGTCACTCATGCTCAGGACACCGGAGAGAAACTCCATGTCTTTCTTTGAAATACTGCCGCGGGATTTTAACTTTTTTACATCTACCAGAGTCGGGGGAGGGGCCTTTGATTTGTTTGCGTGAGTCTCTGGATCCACTGAAGTGTCTGCACAAATTATACGCTCCGCTCTCTAGTAATAGATACATATGGGTCATCATATGACCAACAGATCAATCACCCCCTCATCTCTCTCATGCTCAAAAAGCAGTTACAGATATTTAGATCCATTATTACCATGCCTGGACACTGTACCTGCACTGCTAGATCAGTCAGCAGATGGTAGCACTGTACAACACTGGACGGGTGGGCTTTCTGAGAAAACTTCATTGAGTTTAATTATTTCCCGTTAACTACCTCTTTCTGTTCTTTCTGTTTGTTCACAGTCCATGTGGAATCGATTAACATTATCCCACTGACCCACACAGAAGATCCCACATCTGTGATGAGTTAATCATCCCAAGCCATTTGAGAACACGATATTGTAAAATGAACCAGCAAGGGAGGAGACCATTTGGCCTATCAAGTGTGTACTAGCTCTGTGGCAGAACCGTCCTATTCATCAAGAAATAGTGGGAACTGCCGATGCTGGAGAATCTGAGATAACGAGGTCTAAAGCTGGATGAACACGGCAGGCCAAGCAGCATCAGAGGAGCAGGAAGGCTGACGTTTCAGGTCTAGAGCCTTCTTCAGAAATGGGGGAGGGGAAGGGGATTCTGAAATAAATAAGGAGAGAGGGGGAGGCGGACAAAAGATGGATAAAGGAGCAGATAGATGGAGAGGAGACAGACAGGTCAAGGAGGCGGGATGAGGCTGGTAGGGAGGGAGATGGGGTTGGGGCTTGAAGTGGGAGGAGGGGATAGGTGAGAGGAAAAACAGGTTAGGGAGGTGGAGATGAGCTGGGCTGGTTTTGGGATGCAGTTGGGGGAGGGGAGATTTTGAAGCTTGTGAAGTCCACATTGATACCTTTGGGCTGCAGGGTTCCCAAGCGAAATATGAAATGCTGTTCCTGCAACCTTCGGGTGGCATCTTTGTGGCACTGCAGGAGGCACAGGATGGACATGGAGTGGGAGGGGGAGTTGAAATGGTTCGTGACTGGGAGGTGCAGAAGTTTGTCGCGAACCGAGTGTAGGTGTTCTGCAATGTGGTCCCCAAGCCTCCGCTTGGTTCCCCGATGTAGAGGAGGCCACATCGGGAACAGCGGATACAGTATACCACATTAGCAGATGTGCAGGTGAACATCTGTTTGATGTGGAAGGTCTTCTTGGGGCCTGGGATGGGGGTGAGGGGGGAGATGTGGGGGCAGGTCCTATTCATCCCACCTCTTTCGCTGTTATGCCACTGTTGTGTTACTTCTCACAATGGGTATGCCTTTTAGAGACATGCTTGTCATCATTGTATCATAGCATGTGATCCGAGGCTATAAAAGTGTCAGAATCCATCTTACCCTGGTTTACTTGAAGCATGATACTCTAGTGGAAGCCTCTTGTAACCTAATAGCTTAATACTAGCCCAGAGATCTATGTGCCTGAGGAATACAATGTTTGATAGGACAGTTAGTCATATTAAATTTCTGTACCTCAGACACTTATGTGCCTGAGGAATGTGTGGCTCGATATAACAATACTTACATTAAGTATCTGTTAGCCCAGAGACTTATGTTTCTGAGGAATGTAACATTTGGTGTAATAGTTAGTAATATTAGATATCTGTTAGCTTAGACACTTATGTGCCTGAGGAATGTGCAGTTTGATACAACAGTTATATTAAGTATCTCAGAGATGGTAAGAACTGCCGATGCTGGAGTCAGAGATAATGCGGTGTGGAGCTGCAGGAACACAGCAGGTCAGGCAGCATCAGAGCGGGAGGGAAGCTGACATTTCAGGTCGGGACCTTCTGATGCTGCCTGGCCTGCTATATCAGGTATCTGTTAGCCCAGACACTTATGTGTCTGAGGAATGTAATGTTTGATATAATAGTTAGTTATATTAAATATCTGTTAGCCCAGACACTTATGCACCTGAGGAATGTATGGTTTGATATAACAGTTATATTAAGTCTCTGTTAGCCCAGACACTTATGTGCCTGAACAATGCAATGTTTGATAAAATAGTTATATTAAATGTCTGTTGGTTTTTTCAGTACCATGACTGCTCCATCTAGAGTCCTTGGTAATAAGGGATAACATAAGCATTGCCCCAACAGGTAAAACCATTCTGCTGGAGGCAAAACTACACCATTCCCCACCATCTTGTTAAATTCTTTCACACTTATCATCGCCATCATTCTTGTGCTGTGTAATTCTTTAAGTTGTGAGAATGCAACGTTTTTTAAGCCAATACAATTCAACCTCTGATTTTTTTTAATGTCAGGAACCAAGATGCTTTACAGTTGGGTTTGCCAGCTGGGGTCAGGCCCATTCCTGGAGGTGCCAATCACATGACTTGCTGTCTGGGCTCAGCCATTGGATGTCCATCCTCGTGACACACTGCCCTCCTACACCAATTGGAAAGCAAGGAGGGTCATTACCCCATTGGTTGATGTTCGACTATCAACAAATTAACCTTCTTTTCCCCGGTGACTCTAACATTAATGCATTCTCAGTACATTTCCATCGGGCCAAGGGAGATGTTCAAAGAAAATGACAGAAGAAAATTTTTTTTTAATGTCCCTGTGATTTATCTCCATGGTTACCCACAGCAGAGTTACCTCAATTCTTGGAGAGTCCTGAGAGTTTGCAACCTTACCTCAGGTGTTAACCATTCAACCTGATCCCTCTGTCTCTCTCACGCCATCACTTCTTCCAATCTTCCTTGCTGAACTGGACAGAATAAACACTGTGGCTACAAGAGTAAATCAGAAGCTGGGAATCCTGCAACAAGTAACTCACCTGACCCCATGAAAAACATGTCCACCACCAACATGTCAGGAGTGTGATGGGACAGTATCTGCCCTAACCTGCACACTATGGGGGCGATTTCCCATGGCCAATCCACCCTAACCTGCACATCTTCGGATTGTGGGAGGAAACTGGAGCAAACCCACGCAGACACGGGGAGAACGTGCAAACTCTACACAGACAGTCGCCCGAGGGTGGAATCAAACCCAGGCCCCCCGGTGCTGGGAGGAAGCTGTGCTAACCACTGAGCCGCCCCAATAATACTATCAGCATTGACAGGTGAGGCTTCAGCTTAGCATCTGAGTTGAAAGACAGCACCTCCAACAGCACGGCACTCCCTCAGCACTGTGCCGGTGTCAGTCACAACTGCGTTGTGCTCAAGCCCCTGGTGTGTTAGACATTGACTGGAGCATTGAGTAGAGTTGTGGGTGCCACATTCTAGGAAAGGTTTGAACGTATTGGTGAGAGAGGGTACAGAAGGGATTTACAAGAATGATTCCAGGAATGAGGAACTTCAGTGATGCGGATAGACTGAAGAAATTGGGACAGTTCTCCTTGGAGAGAAAATTTGATGAAGGTTTTCAAAATTATGAGTGAGCTGGATAGTGAGAAACTGTTCCCTCTTGCAAGAACCAGAAGGTGTAGATTTGAAGTGATTGACAAAAGAAGCAATTTGGAATTGAGGGAACATGCCAACCAGTGAATAGTCAGGATATGGCATGCACTGAAAGGTGGTGATGGCAAGTATTGCTAGGCTGTGAATTCAGAGACCCTGGATAATGTGCTGGGGACCTGGGTCCGAATCCCGTGAACAGCAGATGATTAGAGGTGAATTCAGAAATAGTTAAGAATTCACAGTCTGATGATGACTGTGCATTGATCGATGGGAAAGACCCATCTGGTTCATTAATGCCCTTTAGGGAAGGTGACTTCAGACCCACAGCAAAGTGGTTGACTTGTAATGGCCCCCTGAGAAATTAGGGATGGGTGATGCCCACATCCCATTGGGAGGGGAAAAAAAGACAGGTCTGGTGGAGGCAGACTTAAATAAGGCATTCAAGAGGGAATTGAATGAGGATTTGGATTAAAAGCATTGTGAAAGGGGCATGGGGCGATAGCAGCAGATTGGCGCTGCGTGATGATGCCCGTTTGATGGGATGAATGGCCTTTGGTTGTGTGGTACCAGTTCCAGTGAGTGAGAATTGGTCCTGGGATCCTGATTACACACCAAGTCACTTCTGAGGGCAGTTGGGAGACCACAACTCTTTCTGTGGGTCTGGAGTCACCTATAGGCGAGGCAAGGATGGCCAATTTCTTTCCGTGAAGGGGCATTAGTTAACCAGATGGGGCTTTTAAGAACAATTGATGGTCATCTACACCAATTATAATCCAGGTGTAAACTAGGAACACAATAGGCCATTCAGTCATACAGCAAGGAAACGGGCCCTTCAGCCCCACTCGTCCATACCAACCAGGTTTCATAGAGTCCCTACAGAGTGGAAGCAGGCCATTCAGCCCATCAAGTCCACACCAACCCCCAAAGAGCATCCCACCCACACCTATCCAATCCCTTTTACCCCCATTTTCCATGGCCAATCCACCTAATCTGCATATCTTTGGACTGTGGGAGGAAACCTGAGCACCCGGAGGAAACCCACGCAGACACGGGGAGAATGTGCAAACGCCACACAGTCACCCGAAGGTGGAATCGAACCTGGGTTCTTGGCACTGTGAGGCAGCGATGCTAACCACTGAGCCACTGCGCTCAAACTTACCTGATGGGCAGCACTCTCCACTGCACTCTCACTGCACACAATCCCGCTTGGTGTCAGGGCTGGGAACAATTTTACCTAAAGCACAGTACACAGCAGTAATGACACAACAGGGAGACACTTCCATGTTAAAAGTCTTTATTTAAATAGTGATCCCTGAAGGCAGCATGGCACAAGGGGCATGGTGGTCAGGTGACCCACAAAAAGCAAACCAACTTTTTACAGAACGCACGAAAATAAACCACAGAGAGCTTGGGAGACGGGAGGGTAGACATTTGAATATCAAACACGAGGTAAGCTCTGACCCTTTCAAGTCTTGCAAAATCTCAGTACGGGCTTCATCCATTTAGGACTGAAATGGGGAGGAATTTCTTCTCTCAAAGAGTGTTCTTTACCACAGAGGCTGGGTTGTTCGCTGTACGCTAGGCTGAGTTTTCAGGGAATCAAGGGTTATGCAGAAAAGGCAGGAAAGTAGGTTGAGGATCGTTAGATCAGCCACAATCTCATCGGATGGCAGAGCAGACATGATGGGCTGAATGGCCTACATCTGCTCTTACACACTATGGTAACATGACTGTTGCTATTTCCCCTGCCTTGTGCCACTCTCCCTCAAACTTGGGAGAGAGCCGGAGCACCTGGAGGAAACCCACACAGATGCAGGGAGAACGTACAAACTCCACACAGACAGTCGCCTGAGGGTGGGATCGAACCCGGGTCCCTGGCGCTGTGAGGCAGCAGCACTGACTGTTAAGCTGCTGTAACACCCCTAAAGCTATTCAGCCCATAATGACTGTACTGGCCTCCCCCCACTCGCTGTAAATGTTTTACCTCCAACAACGACCCAGTTCTGCCTCCGCCACACTCAGGTCACATGCCCCTGAAAGGAAGATTTTTGCTTGTCTCACCTTTGCTTCTTTTGCTGATCACCTAAAGCTCTGATTGTTGCCTCCTTCCTCACTCGATGCACTCTGTCCTAGCCCCTCACAACTTTGAGCAACTCGATGGAATCTCATCTTGAGAAGTACTAGCAGAGTTCCCTCCTGCCTATCCAATTAACCAGGGCTTCTTATCTTCAGAGCAACCCCCTTGAATCTTCTCTGCACTCCCCTCTCCTTAAAGATGTCTCTCACTTCAATACCCCCATGGCTTCTGGCCTCTGACCCAAGCTTTGGCTTGTGCCCTCTGGAGCGAAGTTGGGAGAAAGGGGGATCTGCTCCCCACTCAAAGCAAGCATCCCAAAAATATTTGACAAGAGTCCCAGAAACACGAGAACTGGAGGAGGATTACGATGGCGGAAGACAGGGTAAGTGCTGCTTTCTCATGCTATGTACAATGAACAAACATTCAGAGACAAATTCTCTAATAAATACTCGCTCAGTGAAGCTGAACTGCAAATCACTTCACAAAGATAAATGAAGAACAAATTATTTGGAACTTGTTTACCATCTAAGTTTAGAACTGGCCGACACAAACGTTTCCTTTTCTCTGGCCTTTTATCTTTCTCCATTTTTGGCTCGATGTTCTCTGTGGGGATGGTAGCAGGGTGGGGAGGGTGCGGTGGGGTTTTCATGTTGCTGTCTCACAGCGGGCTCTTCATCCTCAGTGTGCATCACTGTTGGACTTTGCTCAGGATCAATGTCTGTTTTCCACCAGGCAAGAGGAGGGGGAATGATGGGCAAGGGGGTCGGTCAAATTGTCCTCTCCTTCCCCCGAGTACAGAAGTGCTGCGTCCAATCATAATGAGCCAATACCTCCTTTCTCATTCCCTTCAGTTATTTCGGAGCGGAATGGAAGCGGTTGCCAGTTGGGTCAGGTATGGGGTTCTGACGAAAGGTCACCAGACTCGAAATGTTAACTCTGTTTCTCTCTCTCTCTCTCCACAGATGCTGCCAGACCTGCTGAGTTTCTCCAGCATTCCTAGTTTCTTGGCTTAGGAATGACAGTCCGTGACCAAGGGCCCATCCCGACTGGACCCAGAAGGAACATACAAGTCTGTTTTGTTTAACCCAATTGATTTACTTCAAACTCTTGTAGTAACAGGAGAGAAGAAAAGCACTAATGCCGTGGCAGCATTTGTTCTTTACCCAGAGCTGCCCAATCCCATTCGTTCGGCCTTTTACACGTGACTACAATCCTTTTGTAACATTCCCCTTCTCAAGCACTTAAGAGGTTCAACTTGTAGTCCTGTTCGGACACTACACCTCACTACAGAGGGGTCAATTTATCACCCGAGAGGTCCTGATGCAGGGTAATACCCGAAACGTTGACAGCTCCTTTCCTCCAGATGTTGCCTGGCCTACCGTGTTCTTCCAGCCTCCTGTTTGTCTATCGTCAATTTATCAGCCTTTAAAGGATTATTATGGGATGTGTGTATCAGTGGCAAGGCCATTCCCTAATCGCACATGAAAGCCAAACACATTGCTCTGGAGTCAAATGTAGGCCAGACTCTAACAAAGATAGCGCATTCTTATCTACTGGAGGGGACCAGACTGTAGTCATCACTAAGGCAAGCTTTCATCTCTAGATTTTATTCATTGAAACTTAGCTTTCTGTTTGCACTATTTGATTGTTTCTTGGATAGTTTCAGGCCTTTATTTCCCACTATCTCCTGTGGAACTGTTTCCTAGTTGTTGTTTATTCTTGGTGTAAAATAACTTTTCCTGATGTTAGCCCATCTTTAACTGTCTCACGTTTCGTCAAGTCCCCCATTCTAATCTCATGGTTTAATTTAAAGTAATATTCTCTGCTTGATTAGCACACAGTCTACCGCTTCCATCGTCAACTCTGTCCCACACCGACGCTCAGTAGCAGCAGTGTGTACCATCTACAAGATGCCCTGCAGCAACTCACGAAAGCTCCTTGGACAGAACCTTCCAAACCCACAATCTCTACCATCTAGAAGGACAAGGGCAGCAGGTACATGGGAACACCACCCCCCTGCAAATCTCCGAGCCACTCGCCAACCTGACCTGGAAATATACCACCGTTTCTTCAGTGTCACTGGGTTAAAATCCTGGAATTCCCTGGAATTGTGGGTCTAACTACAGCACACGGACTGCAGCCGTTCAAGAACGCAGCTCCCTCTACCTTCTCAAGGGGCAATTAGGGACAACAAAATGCTGACTCTCCATTTGACTCTCATAAAAGAATAATGAGAGAAAATGAATTTAATGTGATATTCTGGTAAACATTTTTCACAGTCTTAACAAATTCGAATCCCTGTCTTGGAGCTGCTTGTAACGGCTGGGAGGTTACACATTTTGTTTCTGACACACCAGGAGTGTCCTTTCCCCATCATTGAGCTGAACAGCACAGAAACAGACCCTTTGGTCCAACCCATCCATGCCGACCAAATATCCTAAATTAATCTTGTCCCATTTGCCAGGATTTGGCCCGTATCCCTCTAAACCCTTCCTATTCATGTACCCATCCAGATGCCTTTTAAATGTTGTAATTGTACCAGCCTCCACGGTTTCCTCTGGCAGCTCATTCCATACACGCACCATTGTCTACATGAAAAAGTTGCCCCTTAGGTCCATTTTAAATCTTTCCCCTCTCGTCTTAAACCGATGCCCCACTAGTTTTGGACTCCCCTACCCTGGGGTAAAAGACCTTGTCTATTTACCCTATCCATGCCCCTCGTGACTTTATAAACCTCTATAAGGTCACCCCTCAGCCTCCGACACTCCAGGGAAAATAACCCCAGCCTATTCAGCCTCTCCCAGTAGGTCAACCTAGAACCTACAACCCCTCTTCCAACCCTGGCAACATCCTTGTAAATCTTTTCTGAACCCTTTCAAGTTTCACAACATCTTTCCTGTAGCAGGGAGACCAGAATTGAATGCAGTATTCCAAAAGTGGCCTAACCAATGCCCTGTACAGCCGCAACATAACCTCCCAACTTTTATAAATGCACTGGCCAATAAAGGCCAAATGTCTTCTTCACCATTCTGTCTACCTGCGACTCCACTTTCAAGGAGCCATGAACCTGCCATCCAAGGTCTCTTTGCTCAGCAACACTCCCTAGGACCCTACCATAAAGTGTATAAGTCCTGCCCTGATGCGTATTTCCAAAATGCAACACCTCACATTTATCTAAATTAAACTCCATCTGCCACTCCTTGGCCCGTCTGACCAAGGTCCCCTTGTACTCTGAGGTAACCTTCTATGCTGTCCAATTTTGGTGCCATCTGCAAGCTTACTGAGGCTGGTGGGCACCACAGGGTATAGAGAGTGCCATCTCCACAACATCCTGCTATGGTCAGGGAGGGTTTCCTTTGAGCCCCTGTGGTTGAGTTGGATCACTGGCTCTGCCAGGGGGTTCTGTGAGCCGTGCTCCTACAGGGACAGACATGGAGCTGAGCCTTGTCCGCTGACACATGGCTCCCTGCTGATTGGCCGAGCTTCAGTTGGGGATAATTCAGCCTAATTGGTGAGGGCAGGGCTGGGCAGTGGATTGGAGGGTAGAGGGGAGACTGGATTCCTCAGTCAGCAACCTCCTGAAGGAAGTGGGGAGAGAGAGAGAGAGAGAGATGCCTGAATTCCACTCAGGAGCAACGACAATGCATGGGGAGACACTGTGCACCCATTCCTCATGCCTGCCATGTTTCAATGATCTAGATGCTAGAGTTTTACTGCAGCACGCAAAGAGGCCATTGGGCCCATCCTACCCATTCTGGCCACCAAAGGTTCCAATCCCATATTCCATGGCCTGGACTCACATGGAGTTTTTCCACGGCACACAGAGGCCATTTGGACCATCTTATCCATTCTGGTCATCAAAGGTATCAGTCCCATATTCCATTGTTTAGACTCACATGGAGTTTTTCCACTGCATGGAAAGAGGCCATTGAGCCCATCCTATCCATTCTGGCCATCAAAGGTTCCAATCCCATATTCCATTGTTTAGACTCACATGGAGTTTTTCCACAGCACACAAAGGGTCCATTGGGCCCATCATCTCCATTCTGGTCATCAATCCCATATTCCATGGAGACTCCACACATAAGAAGGATTGGTTGTGTTGAGGTAGGAGGAAGCCAATGGTACCATTTTGGAGATAACAAGGTGTAGAGCTGGATGAACACAGCAGGTCAAGCAGCATCATAGGAGCAGGAAATCTTGATGTTTCGGGCATCTTGTCATTTCTGATGAAGGGTCTAGGCCCGAAACATCAAGATTTCCTGCTCCTCTGATGCTGCTTGGCCTGCTGTGTTCATCCAGCTCTACATCTTGTCATCTCGGATTCTCCAGCATCTGCAGCTCCTATTATCTCTGGTACCATTTTGGAGGTGAGAGTATGGGGGGTTGGGTTGGGTGGGGGCCACTCCGAGTGGGCGAGAGAGAGCGACAGCCGACGCTCAGAGCGCGTCGACCAAGTAAGAGGCATTGCTGGTTCCTACCCCAGCTCCGGCCTTGGGGATCTCGGACACCAGGCTGACGCTGGTGTGAAAGGGTGAGAGGCGGGCAGCGAGGATGCCACCGGGCCGCCTGCACTGCCGGAAGTAGGTACCCAGCCGTAGGCGCAGCTTACGGTGGAGCGAGGCGTAGATGAAGGGGTTGTAGCAGGTGGAGCTCATGGCCAGCCAGTGGCAGGAGACCTGCGCCACGTTGAGGTAGCGGGTATCGAGGAGGGTGAAGTCAACATCCAGGTCCCGCAGCAGGTTGAGGATCTGAAGGGGCATCCAGCAGACGGCGAACGTTACCACAGAGACCACCAGGAGGGAGAAGGCCTTCCTCTTCCTCTTGTTCCACTGGAGGCGGTTCTGCTCAGCCGCTCCGGGGACCCGGCGCCTCCTCAAGTGGGCCATGATGGCGCAGTAGGAGACGCTGACGGCGGACAGCGGCAACATGTAGGAGGCCAGCATCACCACGCACGAGTAGGCCAGGCGCTCAGCCTCCCGGCCCCCCCAGAACTCCTCGCACACGTTCACGTCGTGACCCACCGACCCCAGCTCCACGTAGGCCATGTGGGCGGACGCCGGGCTGGCCAGCGCCAAGGCCAAGGCCCAGATGGAGGCCACGACCAGTCCCCGGTTCCGGCGGCCCACCCGCTGCCGCACGGGGTGAGCCACCACCACATAACGGTCCACCGCGATGGCCGTCAGTGACAGCACCGAGACGTAGACCAGGGCAGACTGCAGCAGTGAGACCAGGTGGCAGAGGAAGCGGCCGAAGAGCCAGCCGCGGGGCTCGAAGGCATACGAGAGGGTGGGGGGCACGCAGGCCAGGCACATGAGGAGGTCGGCCAACGCCAGGTTCCCGATGAAGAAGTTGGTGACGGTGTGGAGTTTGCGGTCTGCCGCGATGCTGCCAATCAGGAAGGTGTTGCCAATGCATGCCACGGCCACTAGGCCACAGTATAGCAGGATGAAGAGCGATTTGTACTGCTGGAGGAGCACGGCGCCGGGGAACGTCACCGGGGAGCTGCCGTTAACAAAGCTGCCGTTACCCGCCGTCCGGTTCTCCATGGCTGCCTCCCCTCATCGAGCTCCTCAACGCCGGCCCTTTACAACATAAAAACACAACACAGCCCTTCAGGAACAGGATAGATCTGATTACGGGAAAGAGTGGCCTCCCGCCCATAGCTCCCCTCCCTGTGGTGGGATGCTTGGGGGGTGAGGACCACTCTGGATGGAGCAGAAAGTTATGCATTTTATTTCCAGCACCTTCCATCATGTCAAAAGTATTTTATTCATCAATGATGTTCATCTTTTCTGGAGAAGGGTCTAGACCTGAAACGTCTGCCTTCCTGCTCCTCTGACGCTGCCTGGCCTGCTGTGTTCATCCAGCTCTACACCCCGTTATCTCTTTTTAATCAATGAAGTACTTTGGCTGTGTGTACTACAGGGGGCGCTGCCAGCTCATTTTTGCACAGCAAGATCACACTCATATGTAAGCACGGGCTGCCTTTGCTATCCCCTGCACCACTCGGGGAGGTGATGGCCCTTGTGGTATTATCGCTGGACTGTTAATCTAGAGACGCAGGTGATGTTCTGGGTTAGAATCCCGGGTTCAAATCCTACCACGATGAAGGTGGAATTTGAATTCACTAAATATCTGGAATTAAAGAGTCTAGAAATGACCATGAATCCATCGTCCATCGTCCATCGTCCATCGTCGATCGTCCATCGTCCATCGTCCATTGTTGCAGGGGGAGCCCATCTGGTTCACTAATATCCTTTGGGACGAAAACTGCCATCTTTACCTGGTCTGGCCGACATGTGACTCCAGACCCACAGCAATGTGGTTGATTCTCAACTGCCCTCTGGGGCAATTAGGGATGGGCAATAAATGCTGGGCCTAGCCAGTGACACCCACACATCCCGTGAATGAATAAAAAAAACCCTGTACACACGAGACATCTCTCTCTCTCACACAGGCACACTCTCTCTCACACTCTCACTCTCACATACACACACGCACACCCACACATACTCTGTCTCAGTCACACTCACACTCTCTCTCACTCTCACATACACACATACACACACACACAC
>JAHRHZ010000092.1:10071143-10084674 GCA_024137785.1 Ginglymostoma cirratum | reverse complement strand
ATCCTTGAGAGGCAGTCCTTTCGGTTTGAAGAGCCAGTGCAGACACAATGGGCCAAATGGTTCTCTGTGCTGTAACAATTCTGTAATAAACACATATTGGCCTCTTCCAACCCACTCTGTCACTCATCTGGTCGTGACGTCAACATCACTTTCTGGGCCATGCCTGGCCACCACCTTTAACCCCAAACCCACCCCTCCCCCATTAGTCACGATCCTACCCATCTTGGCCATGAAGACCTTCAATGACCTAAGCTTGCATCGTTCTCTAGGAACAACACCGACACCCAACCCTCTGACAGAAAGGAAACATTCCTGCTCCTTTCCGACTAAAATGGGAGACGCCGCATCTTCAAACAGTCACCGGGGGTGACATTGCGGGTCATTGCTTTTGGCATTGGCACCTGCTGCCGAGCTGGTCGTCATGGTGACACGCGCCCGCCAACAGGCGGTGTTGCCAATCGGCTCTTCCACCATTTGGTGACACGTCATCAGTGTCATGGCCTATCATGTCACACACGCACAGTGGGGGTGAGAGTTTCTCACCAGCTGCTGCTGGCTCCCTCACCAAATGGAAGGACCTTGGATATGAGACCTACGGACATCCCTGAGCTAATGCAGAATTGTTATTGTTCAGTAAGATGGCAGCAAAGTGACATGCTCCTGCTGGGGCTCCTCTGCTCAGCCTGTTCTTTTCCTTTGTTTTCCTTTATCTCTCTCTTGTTTCCTTTTTGCTTTTCCCTCCCCTTAGCCCTGGAGGTGAACCTGGAGCAACAGCAGGCGTGGGCTGCGAGCCCCAGAGCAGCGAGAGGGAAGAGAGTCCAGGAGTAACGCGAGGAGAAGTGAGTCCTGGTGCAGGGAGAGGGGACAGAGTCCCGGAGCAGAGCGAGGAGAGACAGACCCGGAGCAGCGAAGGAGCAGCGAGTCCTGCAGCAGCGAGTGAGAAGCGGGTGCTGGAGCAGCGAGAGGGGAGACAGTCTCGGAGCAGAGCGAGGAGAGAGAGTCCTGGAGCAGGGAGAGGGGAGAGATTCCCGCAGCAGTGCGAGGAGAGAGTCCCGGAGCAGTGAGGGAGAAGCGAGTCCTGGAGCGGAGCGAGGGGATAGAGTCCCGGAGCAGAGCGAGGAGAGAGAGTCCCAGAGCAGTGTGAGGGGAGAGCATCTCTGGGGAGCTCTGTCTTTGAGAGGATTGTCCCTTCATAATAGAAGGAACCTCATGGAGTTCTTCAAAATTATGAATGTGTAGCTGTATAGAAGATGCTCCATTTACCGTCGTAAAGTCAACAGACCCTTTGATCTAACTCATCTATGCTGACCAGAAATCTTAAATTAATCTAGTCCCATTTGCCAGCATTTGGCCCATATCCCTCTAAACCCTTCTTATTCATGTCCCCATCCAGATGCCTTTTAAATGTTGTAATTGTACCAGCCTCCACCGATTCCTCTGGCAGCTCATTCCATACACTCACCACCTTCTGTGTGAAAAAGTTGCCCCTCAGGTCCCTTTTCAGTCTTTCCCCTCCCACCTGAACCCTATGCCCCTCTAGTTTTGGACCCCCCACCCCAGGGAAAAGACCTTGGCTATTCACCCTATCCATGCCCCTCATGACTTTATAAACCTCTATAAGGTCACCCCTCAGCCTCCTACACTCCAGGGAAAATAGCCCCAGCTTATTCAGCCTCTCCCTACAGCTCAACCCCAGCAACATCCTTGTAAATCTTTTCTGTGCCCTTTCAAGTTTCATCGCATCATTCCTGCAGCAGTTGTTGTGTGGAGTCCAAAGCTAATGCCATAAATTTAACTTTATCACTAATTAATCTGACAGGGAAATTCAGTGATAAACTTCTTTACCACAATGTTGGCTTTTTTTTTCCTTTATTCATTTGCAGGATGAGGGAATCGCTGGCTACACAGCATTTAGTGTCCATCCCTAATTGCCCAGAGGGCAGTTCAGAGTCAACCATATTGCTGTGGGTCTGGAGTCACACACAGGCCAGACCAGCAATTTCCTTCCCTAAAGGACATTAGTGAACCAGATGGGTTGTTTTTCCCCGACAATCAACAATGGATTCACGGTCATCATTAGCTTGTCAATTCTGAATATTTACTGAATTCAAATTCCTCCATCTGCCTTTGCAGGATTTGAACCCAGGTCCACAGAACATTATCTGGGTCTTTGGATTAACAGTCCAGCAACAATACCACTAGACCATCGCCTCCCCAATGAGAATGTGGTAGTTTCTGTCTCTGGACTGAGGAAAGGATCACAAGGGAATTGGGATCCACGGATAAGGGAGCTGGAATGGATAGATAAGTTGCTGGGATGAGATGAGTGAGGGATGGAAGTAGGTTTGTGTATAGCATCATGGATCGGTTGGGCTGAAAGGCCTATTTCTATCCTTTCCCTTCTATCCTGTGTCTTCGAAATACTGACGCAGTGTGGACCCTCGACAAGGTGCACTGCATCAATCACCAACCCCCTTAGACGGCGCCTTCCAAATCCACAACCTCTACCCTGTAGAAGGGCAAGGGCAAGCAGATATATTGGAACCTCACCCCCTCTGAGCAACTCACTCATCCTGGCTTTGAAATATATCGCCGCTTCTTCGCTGCTGCTGGGTCAAAATCCTGGAATTCCCTCCCTAAGGACATTGTGGGTCTATCTACAGCACATGGACTGCAGCAGTTCAAGGAGGCAGCTCACCCCCACCTTCTCAAGAGATAGGCAATAAATGCTGGACCAGCCACTGATGCCCCCATCTCACAAATGAATAAATAAAACAGAGTTTGATTCAATTACAAACATATGGACATGCGAGCAAGGAACAAAAGTAGGCCATTCAGACTCTTGCGTCTGTTCTACCATTCAGTAAGACCATGGCAGAACTGACTCGCTTCTTCATTCCTGTGTATCCCCTGATAATCTTTCATTTCCTTGATCATTGAGAATCTGTCTTTTCTTTGGATTAGGTTTAGATTTATTGTCACATGTACATAAAAATAGAGTGAGAAGTGTTCTTTCGGGTGTTATAGCAAGATGTCTCCATGCTCTGTGCCATCTTGAAACACTGAATGTAATGCAAGGTTTTATCACAATAGAGTTCATCTTTCTCTCTTCTTCCTGTTCGTACTCAGCTGCTGTTCCAGATGCTGCTTGACATCAGCCAGGGTCTCAGTTACAGGCCTCTGGGTATCTCTGTTACAGGCTTCTGAGGTCTTGGTTACAGGCCTCTGGGGTCTCGGTTACAGGCCTCTGAGATCTTGGTTACAGGCCTTTGGGGTCTCAGTTACAGGCCTCTGGGATCTCAGTTACAGGCCTCTGGGATCTCGGTTACAGGCCTCTGAGGTTTCGGTTACAGGCCTCTGGGGTCTCGGTTACAGGTCTCCGCCTTTGCCTCTCCCACATCTGAGCTGTAGCCGTGGGCCTGGGGGTGCATGGGCTCCGTCCCTCCTGCTCCGCCATCCAGCACTGCTCCAGACACTGCTGCCATCCGTTCCTTTCGCCGATGCTTCCAGTCCTTCGGGCGTCCGGGCCTAGCTGCAGTCCTGGAGCCTCAGCCTGGCCTGGAAGCCCAGGTGGGGATGAGTCAGCCAGGCACCTGCTCGCCAGGAGACCCCAGGTTGCGGTGGAGTCGCGTCCTCCTCTGCCTTAAAATATTTAAAGATTCTGCCATGATCGCCTTTTGAGGAAGGGAATTAAAAAGATCCTCAATGCTCTGAGAGAGAAAAAAATTTCCTCATATCTGTTGTCACCCCCTGTCCGATGTTTGCTGCACGCACACACTCAATATTTTTCTCACCGACCTATTCAGAGATGGCTACGGCATATTTCTGGGGCAGCTGGTACTTGAATCTGGGTCAATGTGAGCCAGTGGTAGGGACGCTACTGTCCTGCCACAGCAACAGTGTCCCCTCCTCAAACTTCCTTCCACCCTGGAACTTAAAATGAAAGTCCGAGTAAGAACCTGTGTTGGGCACGACGATTTCAAGTTTGGGATTGAAATTACTTTGGGACTAATTAATTAGTTTTAAAGTGCAGCGACCAGCTCGAAAACAACAAGATCTGTGAGGGATATCAGTCAATGGCTAAGTGGATAATCGGTTTGTGGAGCTTATGACTGAGGTTCCAGGACACTGATGAGCACTTGCCAATCTGGTCTTGAAAAATACCACATAACTATGGAATATTACACAGGATAGCGAAGAAGGCGTTTGGTATAGAACATAGAACAGTACAGCACAGTACAGGCCCTTCGGCCCACGATGTCGTGCCGACCAATTATCCTACTCTAAGATCAAGTCCTGCATACCCTACATTATACTAGCATCCATGTGCCTATCCAAGGGTCACTTAAATGTCCCTAATGTATCTGACTCCATGACCACTGCCGGCAGCGCATTCCACACATCCACCACGCTTTCCTTTATTGGTCATTGCATTGAGTATAGGAGTTGGGAGGTCATGTTGTGGCTGTACAGGACTTTGGGTAGGGCGCTTTTGGAATACTGTGTGCAGTTCTTGTCTCCCTGCTACAGGGAAGATGCTGTGAAACTTGAAAGGGTTCAGAAAAGATTTACAAGGATGTTGCCAGGGTTGGAGGGTTTGAGCTACAGGGAGACGCTGAATAGGCTGGAGGTATTTTCCCTGGAGCGTTGGAGGCTGAGAGGTGACCTTATAGAGGTTTATAAAGTCACGAGGAGCATGGATAGGGTGAATAACCAAGGTCTTTCCCCCAGAGTGAGGGAGTCCATAACTAGAGGGGCATACGTTTAAGGTGAGTGGGGAAAGGTTTAAAAGGGACCTAGGTGACAACTTTTTCACACAGAGGGTGGTGTGTGTATGGAATGAGCTGCCAGAGGAAGTGGTGGAGGCTGGTACAATGACAACATTTAAAAAGCATCTGGATGGGTACATGAATAGGAAGGGTTCAGAGGGATATGGGCCAAATGCTGGCAAACGGGACTAGATTAATTTATTATATCTGGTCGGCATGGACGAGTTGGACTGAAGGGTAAGTTTCCATACTGTACATCTCTAGTACAGTAGAGATGTTTTCATTCATTTTTCATTCATATAGCGCCTTCCAGACCTCAGGATGTTCTCTGATTAAGTACTTTATTGAAGCGCAGCAAGCTCCCACACCCAAGTGATAATAACCAGTTATATATTCTTAACAACGTCGGTTGATGGATGACTATTGACAAGGATGGCAGAGAAAACTTAAGGGCTCTTATGGCACAGTGGTAGTGTCCCTACCTCTGAGTCAGGAGGCCCAGATTCAAGTCCCATCTACTCCAGACAAATTTCATAAAGCCTCTGAACAGGTTGATTACAAAATATTCAGAGGGTAGAACCTAAGGGTTCTAGTAGTTACTTGGTAATGTCCCTACCTCTAGCCTAGGAGGCTCTGGGACACAGTGGCTCAGTGGTTAGCACTGCTGCCTCACTGCACGGCAACTGTCCGTGTGGAGTTTGCATGTTCTCCCCCTTGTCCGTGTGGGTTTCCTCCCACAGTCCAAAGATGTGTAGGTTAGGATGGATTGGCTGCAGGAAACGAGAGTTACAGGGATGGGGTAGGGTTTGGGTCTGGCCTGGGATGATCATTGGAGGGTTGTGCAGACACAATGGGCCGAATGACCTCTTTCTGCACCATAGGGATTCTAAGTCCGAGGTGTAAGTCACAGCACATCCGAATGAGTTGCTTAAAAGTATTGACCGGGGAGAATTGCATACTCACATCACGAGAACTAGGAGCGGGTAGAGGCCATTCAGTCCCTCCGTCCTGTTCCATTGTTTGATAAGATTATGGCTGATTAGATTGTGTCCCCAGCAGCACTCTGCGGTGGAATCGAGCCACATGGACACCTTTTACTCCCTGCCGAGAGAGCCAAAGGAGCCTCGGTTTAGTGGCTCATTTGAAAGATGGTACCTCTGACAGTGCGGCCCTCCCTCAGCGCTGTACCGGCAGTTACAAACCAGATTGTAATGCTCAGGCCTCTGTACAGGACTTATACCAAATCCGTCCTGGATCCATGAGATCTTTTACAGCTCCTGAGAGCATATACATGGCCTCACTGTTTTATTTAAAGGACAGTATCTCTGGCAATGCAGGACTCCCTTGTTGTACTTACCCAGTACCAATAATACACAAATACAGAGCAGCTTCATCGACTGCTTCAGAGAGTTGCATTTGCCTCATGCCCTTGATCATAATCAAACATCCCAAGGTGCTTCATAATACTCATGTCAGCATACAATACCTTACAGGGCATCTTCAAACCCTACATCCACTCCCATTTAGAAGCACAAGGGCAGCAGATACATGGGAACATCACCGCCATCCTGACTTGGGAATATATCGCCATTCCTTCAGGATTGTTGGGTCAAAATCCAGGAAGGAGTAGAGACAGCTACACCCTGTATCTAAGCCCGGGTTGTACCTGTCCTGGGAGTGTTTGCAAGGGATACTGTAGAGAGCTTCACTTTCTGTTTAAAAGAGGACAGAGAGTTTTACTTGCAGTTTAAAGAAGTAGAGGGAGCTTTACATTCAATATAAAAGAGTAGAGAGAACTTTACTTTTAGTTTAAAAGAGTACAGACAGCTTTACTTGCTGTTTAAAGGAGTAGAGAGAGCTTTACATTCAGTATAAAAGAGTAGAGAGGGATTTACTTTCAATTTAAAAGAGTAGAGAGGGATTTACTTTCAATTTAAAAGAGTAGAGAGAGATTTACTTGCAGTTTAAAAGAGTAGAGTTAGCTTTACTGCAGTTTAAAGGAGTAGAGAAAGCTTGAGAGATAGTAGGAACTGCAGATGCTGGAGAATCTGAGATAACAAGGCGTGGGGCTGGATGAACACAGCAGGTCAAGCAGCATCAGAGGAGCAGGAAAACTGATGTTTCGGGCCTAAACCCTTCATCAGAAATGGGGGAGGGGAAGGGGATTCTGAAATAAATAGGGAGAGAGGGGGAGGCGGATAGAGGAGAGGATAGGTGGAGAGGAGACAGACCGGTCAAAGAGGCGGGGTTGGAGCCAATAAAGGTGAGTGTAGGTGGGGAGTTAGGGAGGGACAGGTCAGTCCAGGGAAGATGGACAGGTCAAGGGGGCAGGATGAGGTTGGTAGGTAGGAGATGGGGGTGGGGCTTGAGGTGGGAGGAAGGGATAGGTGGAAGGACAGGTTAGGGAGGCAGGGACGAGCTGGGCTGGTTTTGGGATGTGGTAGGGGGAGGGGAGATTTTGAAGCTTGTGAAGTCCACATTGATACCATTGGGCTGCAGGGTTCCCAGGCTGAATATGATTTGCTGTTCCTGCAACCTTCGGGTAGCATCGTTGTGGCATTGCAGGAGGCCCAGGATGGACATGTCGTCTGAGGAATGGGAGGTGGAGTTGAAATGGTTCGCGACTGGGAGGTGCAGTTGTTTAGTGCGAACCGAGCATAGGTGTCCTGCAAAGCGGTCCCCAAGCCTCCGCTTGGTTTCCCCGATGTAGAGGAGGCCACAACGGGAACAGCGGATGCAGTATACCACATTGGCAGATGTGCAGGTGAACATCTGCCTGATGTGGAAAGTCTTCTTGGGACCTGGGATTGGGGTGAGGGAGGAGATGTGGGAGCAGGTGTAGCACTTCCTGCGGTTGCAGGGAAAAGTGCTGGGGGGTGGTGGGGCTGGAGGGGAGTGTGGAGCGGACAAGGGAGTCGCGGAGGGAGTGGTCCCTCCGGAAAGCAGATAAGGGTGGGGAGGGAAAAATGTCTTTGGTGGTGGGGTCGGATTGCAGATGGCGGAAGTGTCGGAGGATGATGCGTTGGATCCGGAGGTTGGTGGGGTGGTACGTGAGGACGAGGGGTATTCTGTTTTGGTTGTTATTGCGGGGACGGGGTGTGAGGGTTGAGTTGCGGGAAATGCGGGAGACACGGTCGAGGGCGTTCTCGACCACTGTGGGGGGGAAGTTGCGGTCCTTGAAAAACGAGGACATCTGAGATGTACGGGAGTGGAATGCCTCATCCTGGGAGCAGATGCGGCGGAGGCGAAGGAATTGGGAATAGAGGATGGCATTTTTGCAGGAAGGTGGGTGGGAGGAGGTGTATTCCAGGTAGCTGTGGGAGTCAGTGGGCTTGAAATGGATATCGGTTTCTAGAGTTGGTGGAGATGGAGACAGAGAGGTCCAGGAAAGAGAGAGAGGTGTTAGAGATGGTCCAGGTGAACTTCAGGTTGGGGTGGAAGGTGTTGGTGAAGTGGATGAACTGTTCGAGCTCCTCGTGGGAGCATGAGGTGGCGCTGACACGGTCATCAATGTAACGGAGAAAGAGGTGGGGTTTAGGGCCAGTGTAGGTACAGAAGAGGGATTGTTCCACGTAACCTACAAAGAGGCAGGCATAGCTTGGGCCCATGCGGGTCCCCATGGCCACCCCCTTTGTCTGTAGGAAGTGGGAGTCCACATAACCTACAAAGAGACTTCACAAGCTTCAAAATCTCCCCTCCCCCTACCGCATCCCAAAACCAGCCCAACTCGTCCCCGCCTCCCTAACCTGTCCTTCCACTATCCCCTCCTCCCACCTCAAGCCCCACCCCCATCTCCTACCTACTAACCTTATCCTGCCCCCTTGACCTGTCTGTCCTCCCTGGACTGACCTATCTCCTCCCTACCACCCCCACCTACACGCACCTTTACTGGCTCCATCCCCGCCTCTTTGACCTGTCTGTCTCCTCTACACCTATCCTCTCCTCTATCCATCTTCTATCCCCCTCCCCGAGAGAGAGCTTTACTTTTGGTTTAAAAGCATAGAGGAAGATTTACTTACAGTTTGAAAAGTAGAGGACTGAATGTGTAGTTGGACTACAACTGAAATCACAAGCCTGTGGATTTACACGGAAATCAGGACAGCGAGGGACCTTTTTCTCATGATTTATATCCTGAAGAGAGAAGGCTAGTTCTTTGTGATTGAAGACCTGTAAAACCTGCTTTGATTAATATCATATGGTGACCATTTGCACTATAATTGTGTGCTTGCCGAAGTGAGATTCCTCAACTGCTGTCCTTCTCAATCAACCAGACAGTGTACCAACAGAGGACTGAAGGTTCCAGGAACTGTAAGATGTCTGAGATTGTTGGGAGCAAGGCTGAATAAAGTCACTCAATTAGCTTGGAAACTTTCTTCTGAATTATCTCCAGTGCTTGGGCGAGAACTCAGCCTTGGATACATCTGGAATTTGGTCTGTAGGCAGATTGTTGATATGACTGTACCATATTGGGCTACCTTATCAATGATCTTCCCTCCAACATAATGTTCACCGATGGTTGCACAATGTTCAACATTAATTGCGACTCCTCAGATACTGAAGCAGCCCATGTCCAAACGCAGCAATATCCAGACAATATCCAGGCTTAGCCTCAGAGGTGGCAAAAAACAGTAAAACATACAAGAGCCCAATGAGATTCATCTCCAACAAGGGACAATCTAACCACTGCTCTTGACTTTCAATACTATTCCATCGCTGAATCCTCCACTATGTCAATTATGGGGGTTAGCATTAATCAGAAACTGAGCTGGACCAGCTATATAAATACTGTGGTTCCAAGAGCAGGTCAGAGGCCAGGAATCCTGCAGTGAGTAACTCACCTCCTGGTTTCCCAAAGCCTGTCCACCATCGACAAGGCACAAGTCAGGAATGTGATGGGATACTCCCCACTTGCCCTGGATGGGGGCAGCCCCAACAACACTCAGTAAGCTCAACACCATCCAGGCCAAAGCAGCCCCCGCTTGATTGGCACCACATCCACAGCATCCACTCCCTCCACCACCGATGCTTAGCAGCAACAGTGTGTACCATGTACAAGATGCCCTGCAGCAATTCACCGAGGCTGCTTAGACAACATGGTTCAAAACCCACATTCTTTACCATCTAGAAGGCCAAGGGCAGCAGATACATGGGAACACCAGCCCTTGCAAGCTCCCCTCCGAGCCACTCACCGTCCTGACTTGGAAATATATCGCCGTACCTTCACTATCGCTGAGTAAAATTCCTGGATCTTCTCTCCTAGCATCACCTTGGATGTTCCTACTTAAGATGGACTACAGCAGTTCAAGAAGGTAGCTCACTATTGCCTTCTCCAGGGCAATTAGGGATGGGTAATAAATGCTGGCCCAGCTAGTGATGCTCACATGCCATAATTCATAGAATCCCTCCAGTGCAGATAGAGGCCATTCAGCCCATTGAGTCTACACCGACCCTCCTAATAGCATATCACCCTATCCCCATACCTCCACATTTTGCCATAGTTAACCCACCAGATCTGCGCACTATGGCACTATTTAGCACGGCCAATCCACCTAACCTGCACATTTTTGGATGAACTATTAAAAAAACTAGTAATCCAGGGGAGTGGACAGATGGGATTGGACGCACAGGTTAAAATTTCACTGCAGCAGCTACAGGAATCTAAATTCAATTAATAAATCTGGAATGAATGATCATAAGGTGTAGGAGCAGGAGTAGGCCATTCAGCCCACCATTGAATGAGATCGTGGCTGATCTTGTAATCCTCAACTGCACTTTCCTGCCTTTTCCTGTACCCTTACTGACTAAAAATAAAGTCTCTCTCAGCCTTGAACATATTAACGACCCAGCCTTAACAGCCTCCTGCAGTAAAGGATTCCTCAGATTCACTCCCCTCTGAGAGAAGAAATTCCTCCTCATCCCTGCCTTAAATGTGCGACCCCTTATTCTGAAACTCTGCCCTTTGGTCCCAGACTCTCCCTCAAGGGGAAACCACCTCTCCCCATCTACATTCACTCCATCAATAATGATCATGAATCTACTGGATTGCTGTAAAAATCTTCAGGGAAGGAAATCTGCTGCCCTTACCAAGTCTGGCCTGTACATGAGTCCAGATCCACAGCGATGTGGTTGACTGTTAACTGCCCTCTGTGAGCAATACACTATCGAACCACTACAGAATGCACTGTAGCCGTATCTAGACAATGTGGACTAGAATGGTTCAGGCAGCTGCTCACTCTCTCAAAGGGTGATGGGCAATTGGCCAACGTCCCATGATTTTTTTTTTTGCATTTGTTACTATTCTCTGAGACTTGCTATTTATGCAGAGCTGTGGTGCGGTCATTCTACTTTGAGAGATTGGTCATAATTGCTAGAATGTTAAAAGCCATCTCTCTGTTTCAACATGATGATGAATCAGGAACCTGTTATTCATGTCAGACCCATTATTCCATAATTTCTTTATGTGATTCTGCAGAGTCTCTCATAACCAGCTCATTTGACTGAGAGTAATTGAGGAAATGTGAATGAATTCTGTACAGAATAGTGTAGACTCCGAACTTGCAAACTGCTGTGCGTTGCCACTCTGCGTCATTCGCTTTTTATGAGCGATTTTCCAGATTTCTGACAATCAGGGACAAGATGTGAAAATTTCCTGCTGACTCCATGCATTTTGTGCAATATTCCTGAAAGGGAATTGCTCAGTAGCAGCAGTTTGGACGACCTACAAGATGCACGCAGAAATACAGCAACGATCCTGAGGTGGCACCTTCCAAACTCACCACCGCTTCCATCCAGAAGGACCAATAAAGGGAACACCACCGCTTGCAAGTTCCCCTTCAAACCACTCGCCATCCTGACTTGGAACTATGTCGCTGTTCCTTCAGTGTCGCTGCGTCAAAATCATGGAATTCCCTCTCCCAATGACATTGTGGGTCTACTACAGCCAATGGATTGCAGCAGTTCAAGATGGCAGCTCACCACCACCTTCTCAAAGGCAACTAGGAATGGGCAATAAATTCCAGTGTGAAGAACACAGAAGGTCAGGCAGCATCAGAGGGGCAGGATAGTTGACATTTCGAGGCAGGACCCTTCTGAGTGAGCAGCTTTGTTTTGTACAGCTGCATAGAGACCTCAGTAACTACGCTAGATGAATGACATAGCTGTATTTATTGCAATCACATGATAAACGATCTTGTTCATTGAATTAAGTGCCTCTTTTGTTCAAGTTACCAGTGGTTTATACCATTTCACTTGTAGTGCAGCAGCTCAGTGGTTAGCACTGCTGCCTCACAGCACCTGGGTCTTGGGTTCAATTCCAGCCTCAGCTGACTGTCTGTGTGGAGTTTGCACATTCTCCCTGTGTCTGCATGCGTTTCCTCCCACCACCCAAAGGTGTGCAGGTCAGGGTGGATTGGCCATGGGAAACATGGGGATGACAAGGATAGGGTAGTGAGGTGGGTCTGTGTGGAATGCTGAATGGTTGCTTCTGTGCTGTAGGGATTCCATCATTAGACAGGACCTAGACATAAAGAGGGGGGGTGCGGTTGGTGACAGTCAGCTACCACAAATAACATTTACTCCCTGTACCCACTTATTGCCAGGAGTGGTAATCACAGATTTTTGATCTGACAAAGAATCAAAGGTTATATGATATTACAGGATACGGAAAAGGCCCTTTGGCCTGCTGAGCTTATGCCGCCAAAAATTATGGGGGAGGTGATGGCCTAGGGGTATTGTCGCTGGTTTGTTAATCCAGAGACCCAGGTAGTGGGTTTGAATCTTGCCATGGCAGGAAGTGGAATTTGAATTCAATAGAAGTCCAGAAGTAACAGTCTAATAATGACCATGAATTGATTGTCAAAGAAAACCCCATCTGGTTCATTAATAACTTTTAGGGAAGGAATCTACTATCCTTACCTGGTCTGGCCTACATGTGACTCCAGACCGTCACAGCAATGTGGTTGACTCTTAACTGCCCTCTGGGCAATTAGGGATGGGCAATAAATGCTGCCTGGCCAGCGATGTCCCTCATTCCATGAACGAATAAAGGAAAAAAAAAATCAATCAGCCCCTCTCCTCCCCAACGGCCCATCATGACGGATGGTCTGACAGGCTAGGCCTTTATCCACTGGGCGCTGGGAAAAATGAGAGGGGATCATATTGATCAGATTAGGAATCCACTGATGACCAGGAAACCAGCGTGGTTTGTCGGAAAAATCCATATGACTCACTTCAGGGAGGGAAATCTACCATCTTTACCTGGTCTGGCCTACCTCTGACACCAGACCCACTCCATATGGATGACTCTCAACTCCCCTCTGCTTAGTGAGCCCATTCCTAATTCCTATGTTCTAAGCCCTCAACACAAACTCAGCTCAAGGGGCAACGAGGGACAGGCAATAAATACTGGCCCTAACAATGATGCCCACATCCCACGAGTGAATAAAAACATAAAAGACTGAGAGGATGTTTCCCTCCTCGGGGGGGGAGGGGTCTAGAACAAAGGGAGACAGTTTCAAAATGAAGGGTCTCCTGTCTAAGGTAATAAGGAGGGAAAATGGAATATTGGGTTTTATTTCAGAGGGAATGGAGTATTGAATCCCCACAGTGTGGAAGCAGGCCATTTGGCCCATTGAATCTGCGCTGACCCTCCACAAAGCATCCAACCCAGCCCCACCCCAACCCTGAAACCCTGCATTTCCCATGGTTAAACCACCCAGCCTGCACATCCCTGAACACTATGGGCAATTTCCCATGGCCAATCC
>JAHRHZ010000092.1:10059481-10071133 GCA_024137785.1 Ginglymostoma cirratum | reverse complement strand
CACATCCCTGAACACTATGGGCAATTTCCCATGGCCAATCCACTCTAACCTGCACATCTTTGGACTGTGGGAGGAAACGCACACAGACACAGGGAGAACAGACAGCTCTCTGAGAGTGGGATTGAACCTGAGTCCCTGGTGCTGTGAGGCAGTTCTGCTAACCACTGAGCTGGAGGTTTATAGAACATAGAACATAGAACATTACAGCGCAGTACAGGCCCTTCGGCCCTCAATGTTGCGCCGACCTGTGAAACCAATCTGAAGCCCATCTAACCTACACTATTCCATTATCATCCATATGTTTATCCAATGACCATTTAAATGCTCTTAAAGTTGGTGAGTCTACAACTATTGCAGGCAGGGCATTCCACGCTTTTACTACTCTCTGAGTAAAGAACCTACCTCTGTCCTATATTTATCACCCCTCAATTAAAGCTATGTCCCCTCGTGCTAGCCATCACCATCCGAGGAAAAAGGCTCTCACTGTCCACCCTATCTAATCCTCTGATCATCTTCTATGTCTCTCTTAAGTCACCTCTTAACCTTCTTCTCTCTAACGAAAACAGCGTCAAGTCCCTCAGCCTTTCCTCATTAGACCTTCCCTCCATATCAGGCAACATCCTGGTAAATCTCCTCTGCACCCTTTCCAATGCTTCCACATCCTTCCTATAATGCGGCCACCAGAACTGCACGCAATACTCCAAGTGCGGCTGCACCAGAGTTTTGTACAGCTGCAACATGACCTCACAGCTCCAGAATTCAATCCCTTTTGCTACAGTTAGTGCCAGTCTTTTTGTGGCATAATGGGTTAACATGTCAGACTGTTAACCAGAAGGTTGGTGGTTCATAGACCACCCAGGGATGAAATCCTTCAGCACGGTAGCTCCACGGTTAGTGCAATTGCCTCCCAGTGCTAGGAGCTTGGGTTTGATTCCACCCTTGGGTGACTGTCTGTGTGGAGTTTGTATGTTCTCCCCGTGTCCAAAGATGTGCAGGTTAGGTGGATTGGCCGTGGGAAATGCAGGGTTATAGGGTGGGATGCTCTTTGGAAGGGTGGTGTGGGCTGAATGGCCTGCTTCCATAGTGAAGGGATTCTATGAAGGAACTAGTCAGAGCATATTTTTTGAGGAAAGATCACCGGATCCGAAAGGTTAACTCTGTTTTTTTCCTTCACAGATGCTGCCAGACCTGCTGAGCTTTTCCAGCAACTTCTGTTTTTGTTCCTGATTTGCAGCATCCGCAGTTCTTTCGGTTTTTATTAGAACCCTCGAGTGGTGGATCTTTGGAATTCTTGGCCACAAAAAGCAGCTGACGCCAAAACATTGAATGATGTAGTTGTTAGGGATTAAAGGGGATGTGGGGGGTGGGGGACCGGGAATAGGAAACAGAGTTGGATGATCAGAGATAACAGGTACTGCAGATGCTGGAGAATCCGAGATAACAAGGTGTGGAGCTGGATGAACACAGCAGGCCAAGCAGCATCATAGGAGCAGGAAAGCTTGATGTTTCGGGTCTAGACCCTTCATCAGAAATGATCAGCCATGATCACATTGAATGGTGGTGCAGGGGCTGAATGGGTGAATCCTGCTCTGAGTAATTCACTGAAGCCACCCCTTCCAAACCTAAACTTAAAAAAAATACTCATGATAAGAAATATAACAAGCATTTTGAAGTATGTTAAGCTGTCACGTAGCTGGAAAAAGTGCAATGTAAATGAAAATCTCTATTTATTTCCTTCCCATGACAGCTCCCATTAGCTTCAGCTGCCACTTCTAACCATTTATTCGTGGACTGACAGGTGAGACATGATCCTAGCCAAGTAATTAATTCCTCTGCAGAGCTTTTGTTGTGCAGTGGGTCTGATCTGTCCTCAGCAGCTCAAAAGTTCACTTTGTCAGGTTTAATGCCCTCACTAATGATAAAATTAACACCAGGTGCCAGCTTGGTACCATCAAATCCACATTTGTCTTTGTTCAATTTCAGCTTGAAACTGATTGCAATTTCAAAGACAAGAGAATGACCCGCTGACAAAAGACTGGGGTTCACAGGGTTGACGTTCGACTCACCTGAAAACTTCATTATGTGACAATAACAGAGGAATTGACTCGTAGTTGCTATCGCTCCCTATCAATTAGTCCACTTCTTCTCAAACAGATTTCTGCAGATCCACGGGGATCCGTGGTTGGAATGGGAGGAGGTGGGTGCACGGGGTGGGGGAGTGACTACCATGAAAAGACGTGGGGCAAGGAATGCAGATCGTAGAATCCGCATGCTGAGGAAAGAGGCCGTTTGACCCATGGGGCCCATGCTGGTCCTCCAAAGAGCATTCCACCTAGATCCATCACTCCATCCCTACACCTGTCACCGTGCATTGCTCATGGCCAACCCACCCACCCTGCACATGTTTGAACTGTGGCAGGGGACCGGAGCACCGTGTCGCCCCAGTTTATTATGGCACAGTGACTCAGTGGTTAGCACTGCTGCCTCACGGCACCAGGGACCCACGTTCGATTCCACCCTCGGGTGACTGTCTGTGTTTGCAAATTCTCCCCGTGTCTGCGTCGGTTTCCTCCCGCAGTCCAAAGATGTGCAGGTTAGGGTGAATTGGCTGTGGCAAATTGCCCCATAGTGTCCAGGGATGTGCAGGTGAGGTGGGTTAGCCATGGGGAAATGTAGGGTTACATGGATAGAGTAGGGTGGGCGGTTCTGGGTGCAATGTTCTTTAAAGGGATGGTGTGGATTTGGCGGCCTGAATGGCCTGCTTCCACACTGTAGGGAGGCCGTGGGTTAAGGAACAGAGATCATCCCTACAGTGCAGAAAGAGGGATAGACTCTGTAGGGATTCTATGACACTCTAGGAAGTATACTGCTCTGTTGTAATAACATAATACAAACTCAGACACTCATAGAGCTGTGCAGCTCAGAAACAGACTCTTTGGTCCAACTCATCCATGCCTACCAGATATCCTACACTGATCTAGTCCCATTTGCCAGCATTTAGCCCATATACGTTTCTTTTCATGTATTCATCGAGATGCCTTTTAAATGTTGTCATTGTACCAGCCTCCACAACATCCTCTGGCAGCTCATTCCATACACGCACCACCCTCTGTGTGAAAAAGTTGCCCCTCAGGTCCCTTTTAAATCTTTCGCCTCTCACCTTAAACCTATGCCCCTCTAGTTTCGGACTCCCCTACCCTGGGGAAAAAGACCTTAACTATTCACGCTATCCAAGTCCCTCATGATTTTATAAACCTCTATGAGGTCACCCACTCAGCCTTCGGTGCTCCAGGAAGAATAACCCCAGCCTATTCAGCCTCTCCCTACATCTCAAACCCTCCAACCCTGGACACATCCTTGTAAATCCTTTCTGAACCCTTTCAAGTTTAACAACATCCTTCTTGTAGCAGGGAGACCAGAACTGAACGCAGTATTCCAAAAGTGGCCTCACCAATGTCCTGTACAGCTGCAATATGACCCTCCCAACTCCCATACTCAATGCACTGACCAATAAAGGCCAGTGTACCAAACACCTTCTTCACTGCACTGTCTATCTGTGACTCCACTTTCAAGGAGCTATGTATCTGCACTCTTTGTTCCACAACAATTTCCTGTGTGCTCTACCATTAAGTGTATAAGTCCTGCCCTCATTTGCCTTTCCAAAACGCAGCACCTCACATTTATCCAAATTAAACTCCATCTGCCACTCCTTGGCCCATTGGCCCATCTGATCAAGGTCCCGTTGTACTCTGAAATATACTGCTGAATAGGGCTGAATGCCCTCCTCGAGCTCATGTTTCTTATTTCCTTCCATTCTTGTGTGAAATACTGGTTGCTTTTCCTTGTGGCCAACTAGCAAAGGGGATTTCATTCGATTAGTCTGTATGATTGAGGCGTAAATAATGGTAAGGCCACTGGTGCTCACTGTTAGTCATTCACGAATGCCTTGGTGAGACAACATTTGCAGTTAGGAAATCAGCATGTTGCTGAATTGAGCTGCTGTGTATACAGATAAATCTTTGCAAAAATGCGAACTCGGGGCCTGAATCCCCTTTTAAAGGTAATGCACAGTGGGTCATTTCTGTACTTGCGTGGTAGGTACAAAGCAAGCTCACTATGGGACAGTAAGTAAAGTAGAGACATAGTCATACAGCACAGAGGGAACCCACGCAGACACGGGGAGAATGTGCAAACTCCACACAGACAGTTGCCTGAGAGTGGAATCGAGCCTGGGTCCCTGGTGCTGAGAGGCAGCAGTGCTAATTACTGAGCCACCGTGCTGCCCAATTTTTATGCCCTCTCTTTATTTTTCTTTCTGTAAATCCTAATGTGACACTGAATTCTAATCTTTTTATACTAGTTTACTGGTGGGTGTCACTAGCTAGGCCAACATTCATTGTCCATCCCTAATTGCCCCCAGAGACATTGGTGGTGAGCTTCCTTTGAACTGCTGCAGCCCTTGGAGTACTGTTAGGGAGGGAGTTCCAGGATCTTGACCCAGCAACACTGAAGGAACGGTGATATACTTCCAAGTCAAGATGATGAGTGGCTTGGAGGGCAAATTGTAGGTGTTGGTCATTCACATGTATCTGCTGCTCTTGACCTTTTAGAGGGTCAGGGATGTGGAAGAAATAGTTAGATGAGCATGGAAAACTTGTAGATTCAACACACCATGGGCATGGATGTGGTGGAAGAAGTGGATGCTTCTGGATCTGTTGATTCCTTGATCTAATTTGATTTATTGTAGCCACATGTGCCTAAGTACAGTGAAAAGTTTTGTTTTGCGAGTAGTACAGGCAGATCGTAGCAAACAAGGACATACAAATCATAGGGCGATGGAACAGAGCGAGGGATACAGCTTACAACTGCACAGGAGATGTCCAAAACAAGATCAGCATTAACAAGATCAACATTATTTGAAGTTAGAGAGTCAATTCATCAGTCTAACAAAGGTGTGAAATAAGCCGTTCTTGAATCTGTTGGTGCTTGTCTTCCAGCTTCTGTATCTCTTGCCTGGCGGAAGGGGATGTAGGAGGGGTCTTTGATGTATTGGGGCTGCTTTGCCCTGGATGGTGTCGAGCTTCTTGAGTGTTGTTGGAGCTGCCCCCATCCAGGCAAGTGGGAAGTATTCCCATCACACTCCTGACTTGCGCATTCCACTTCCCAGTTCCGGAAGTGGCAGTTTCTGGATACTTTAATATGATTTATTACAGGGGTGCATATTTGCTTGCCATGGTCATTTGTATCTCAGATGTCCCAACTGCACCGTTTCCAACTCATGCTTCTAGCAAGTGATTACTCAAAAAATCCTGGAAATTAAACCAACCAGGGCTCTAATTGATGCTGCCGACTGCTTGGTGGAATTTTGGGGTCGATTAATTTTATCGGATGTTATATTGTAGCGAGGTCTGTTTATCAGCAATAAGCCATGAAAATGTGCCATTTTGTTAATGACATTTGGTCTTTAAGGAATTCTGTAATGAGTCTGTCATGCTCATGCAGCCTGTCTCATTTTAATTGTTTTGATTAAGACCAAACATATGAGACCGTGAGCTTCTAATCTGCTAATTATAGATGCACAGCTCCATTAATGCAGGTACTAAAATTCTGCCTCTCTTGAATCAAAACACTTCAGAATCGTTTCCAAAGCATTAGTGGTTATGCTAAGAAGCTGGACTTGATTTATTGTGGTCACATGTACTTAAATACAGTGAAAAGTTTTGTTATACATGCAGTCCAGGCAGATCATAACAAACAAGCACCTACAGGGTGCTTAGACAGAATGAGGCATACAGTGTTAGGGCTGCACAAAGCAAGATCAACATTAGATTTGAAATTTGAGAGGTCCATTCAGAACCCTAATAACAGCAGGGAAGAAACTGTTCTTGAAACTGTTAGGATTATAGGAGCAGGAAAGCTTGACGTTTCGGGCCTAGACCCTTCATCAGAAATGGGGGAGGGGAAGAGGGTTCTGAAATAAATAGGGAGAGAGGGGGAGGCGGATAGAGGATGGATAGAGGAGAGGATAGGTGGAGAGGAGGCAGGGAAGTCGAAGAGGCGGGGATGGAGCCAGTAAAGGTGAGTGTAGGTAGGGGGGGTAGGGAGGAGATAGGTCAGTCCAGGGAGGACGGACAGGTCAAGGGGGCGGGATGATGTTAGTAGACAGGAGATGGGGGTGGGGCTTGAGGTGGGAGGAGGGGATAGGTGAGAGGAAGAACAGGTTAGGGAGGTGGGGACGAGCTGGGCTGGTTTTGGGATGTGGTTGGGGGAGGGGAGATTTTGAAACCCCACCTCAAGCCCCATCACCATCTCCTGTCTACTAACCTTATCCCGCACCCTTGACCTGTCTGTCCTCCCTGGACTGACCTATCTCCTCCCTACCACCCCACCTACACTCACCTTTACTGGCTCCATCCCCGCCTCTTTGACTTCTCTGCCTCCTCTCCACCTATCCTCTCCTCTATCCATCCTCTATCCGCCTCCCCCTCTCTCCTTATTTATTTCAGAACCCTCTTCCCCTCCCCCATTTCTGATGAAGGGTTTAGGCCCGAAACGTCAAGCTTTCCTGCTCCTCTGATGCTGCTTGGCCTGCTGTGTTCATCCAGCTCCACACCTTGTAATCTCAGATTCTCCAGCATCTGCAGTACCTTTTATCTCTTGAATCTGTTAGTGCGTGTGTTCAAGCTTTTGTATCTTCTGCCTGACGGAAGAGAGCGTTACCGGGGTGGGAGGGGTCTTTGATGATGTTGTCAGCCTTTCCACAGCAACGAGAAGTGTAAATGGAGTCCACGGATGGAAGGATGGCTTTCGTGATGGTCTGCACTGTGTTCACAACTTTCTGTGGTTTCTTACAATCCGGGGCAGAGCAGCTGCTGTACCAGGCCGTGATGCACCCAGACAGTATGCTTTCTACGGCTTATCTGTAGAAGTTGGTGAGGGTCCTTATGGACCTGCCAAATCTCCTAGGCCTCCTGAGGAAGAAGAGGCATCGTTGTGCCTTCTTGATCATCACATCTACGTGGGAAGTCCAGGACAGTTTGTTGGTTGGCTTCACTCTGAGGAGCTTGATGCTCTCAACCCTCTCCACCTCAGTTCTGTCGATATAGATGGGGGCGTGTCCTCCTCCTTTCTTCCTGGAGTCAATAATCAGTTGTTTGCACTTGATGACATTGAGGGAAGCTGAGGTGTCCAGAGACAGGTGTGACACTCCTCTGAAGGACAAGATGGTGGTGTGAATGGTGAGCAATGACTCCATTAGGACAGGGTTTGGATGGAGTGAGTGTTAAGTTTTGCCAAGAGATGCCTCTGTATTGGAAACTTCTGGGTTCAGGCCCAGCTCTGGATTTTGAGCCTATTATCTAGTCCAATGTCAAGTCTTAGAACCGTCTGAGATCTCTGTGTTCTCCAAACTCTGAATCCCTTGTACATTTCCTTTGATCTGTTTTTGGCAGCTATACCTGATCCCCTCACTAAAGCAGAAATTGCTGGAGAAGCTCAGCAGGTCTGGCAGCACCTGTGGAGGGAAAGTAGTTAATGTTTCGGGTCCAGAACTGATTGTAACTAGGAAAAGGTTGGTATTTATGGTGAAGTGGAGTGGGAGGAGGAGGAAGGAGTAAATGATAGTTGGAGATGGAGACCAGAGAGAGAGTGAACTGCAGTTGGGTAAAGGAATAGGTAAAGTTCTGCCTGGGAGATTAATAGCTGTTGTCAGGGATTGTTAATAATTGACAATGCAGTGTTATCTCTGATAACAAGGCCTGGTGTGTGGGGGTTGGACTAAGGACATGAGAGAAAGTGCCTCAAGCCCTAAAATTGTTGAACTTCCTATTGAGTCCAGAAACGTGTAGAATTCCCAAGCGGAAAAAGAAGTCCTGTTCCTCCAGCTTGTGTTGAGCTTGACTGGGGCATTGCAGCAAGCCTGAGACAGAGATGTTGGCCAGGGAACAGGGTGGTGTGTTGATGTGGTAAGTAACTGGAAGCTCAGGGTCTTTTTTTGCCGACAGAAGATAGCCAGTCTGTGCTTCATTTCCCCAATGTAGAGGAGATCTCACTGTGAGCAGCGAACGCAGTAGACTAGATTGTGGGAAGTTCAGGTAAAGCGCTGCTTCACCTGGAAGGTGTGTTTCGGGCCTTGGATGCTGAGGAGGGAGGAAGTAAATGGGCAGGAGTTACACCTTTTGCGGTTGAGAGAAAGGCACAGAGACTGAATGTGGGAATCAGGTGGTGATCTCTCACCCACTGCCTCCAAGCTCATTATTCACCAGTCCAGCACAGCCCACTTCTACCTCCTTTCCAAAATTCACTGCCCCATGAGGCGTTAACCAAGGGCATGTGGACCAGGGTGTCCCAGAGGGAATAGTCCATGCGGAAGACTGACAAGGGAAGGGAGGGGAATATGTGCCTGGTGGTGGCATCCTGCTGGAAGTGGTGGAAATGGCAGCTAATGATGCTGGTGGGATGGTAGGTGAGGACCAGGGGGACCCTATCTCTGTTGCAGGAGGGAAGAGACGGGGTGAAGGCCGAAATGTGGGAGATGGGTCAGACGTGGCTAAGGGCTCTGTCAACAACAGTTCTGGGGAATCCTCAATTGAGGAACAAGGTGGACATTCTGGAGGCCTCCTTATCGAAGTTGGCATCATCAGGACTGATGTGATGGTGATAGTAGAACTGGGGGAAATGGAATAGAGTCTGTGCAGGAAGCAGGGTGTGAGGATCTATAGTCAAGATAACCGTGGGAGTCGGTGGGTTTGTATGGGATATTAGTGGCCTGTCTATCTCCAGAAATAGAAACAGAGATGTGAAGGAAGGGAAGGAAGGAGTCAGAGATGGACCAGGTGAAGGTGAGGGCAGGGTGGAAGTTGGAAGTGAAGTTGATAAACTTTTCCAGCTCTGGATGAGAGAGGGAAGCAGCACCGACAATGTCATTGATATTGGGGAGGGGCTGGAATAGGACCGGAAGAAGGAATGTGCCATGTGCCCCAAGCAGAGCCAAGCACATCCAAGGCCGACGTGGGTACCCATGGCAATCCCTTTGACCTGAACAAAGTGGGAGAAGGCAAAGGAGAAGTTGTTCAGGGTGAGGACGAGCTCGGCCAGGAGAGGAGGCTGGTGGTGGGTGGTGGCGGTTCAGGCCCTTTTTCCCAGGAAGAAGCAGAGAGCCCTGAGACCATCCTGGTGGGGGATGGACACATACAGGGATTGCATGCCCATGGTAAAAGGGAGAGGGCTGGAACCCACAAACTGGAAATTCTGAAACAGACATGGAGTGTCAGAAGAATTGCGGGTGTAAGTGGGAAGAGACTTGACAAGGGGAGAAAAGAAACCAAGAGGAGAATTCTGCAGGAGAGGAGCAGGCAGAAACAATGGATTTTAGGAAGGAGGTAGAAGCGAGCTGTGCAGGGTTGGGGCCTATGAGCTTGGAGGCGGTGGTCGGGGGGGGGGGGGGGGGGGGGGGGGGGGGGAGAAATCAGAAGCTGATTCCCTCTCTCAGTATCTGTGCTGATTTCTCATCCTTACAGATGTTCCTTAAAGGTGACCCCTTTGACCAGCTTTACGTGGCTTATCCTAATGGATGGTTTTGTTCAGTAACATCGGTCTTGAGTGTTGTTGGGGCTGCCCGCATCCAGGCAAGTGGGGAGTATTCCATCACATTCCTGACCAATGCCTTGTAGATGGTTATCAGGCTTTGGGCAGTCAGGAGGTGAGTTACTCGGCACAGTATTCCTAGCTTCTGACCTGCTCTTGTAATTTATATGGTCAATGGTAACCCCCAGGATGTTAATAGTGATGGTTATACCATTAAATATCAAGGGACAATGGTTAGATTCTTGCTGGGGTTGGGCAGTGCCTGGCACTTGTGTGGCACAAATATAACTTGTCACTGGTCAGTTAAATCCTAAATGCCATTCAGATCTTGTTGCATTTGAACATGGACTGCTTCAGTATCTGAGGAGTCGCGAATGGTGCTGAACATTGTGCAGTCATCAGTGAACATTCCCGCTTCTGACCTTATGATGGAGGGAAGGTCAGTGATGAAGCAGCTGAAGGTGGTTGGGACGAGGACAATGGATATGACACAGCGGGTTCTTGTGGTGCAATGGTGCTGACCCTACCTCTGAACAAGGAGGCCTGGGCTCAAGTCCCACTTACTCCCGAGGTGAGTCATAACATCTCTGGACAGGTTGATTAGGGAATGTATTTTAAAAAATGGTAGATCTGAAGTGGCTAGAGCAATACTTGATTAATCTTGAACCCCGACAGTGTAGAAAGAGGCCATTCAGCCCATTGAGCCCGCACTGACCCACTGAAGAGCATGTATGCCCCATCCCCGCCAAGACGCAGCCCCCTACCTGATCTCCATAATCCGGCATGTACATTTCAAAGGGAGTTCGGAGCAGGCAATGATCGGCGATCTGTGACCTTATAGAGGTTTATAAAAACATGAGGGGCATGGATAGGGTGAAGAGCCGAGGTCTTTTACCCCATGTTAGGGGAGTCCAAAACTAGACGGGCCCAGGTTTAAGGTGAGAGTGGAAAGATTTAAAAGGGACCCGAGGGGTAACGTTCACACAGAGGGTGGTGCGTGTATGGAATGAGCTGCCAGAGGAAGTGGTGGAGGCTGGTACAGTTACATTTAAAAGGCATCTGGATGGGTACATGGATAGGAAGGGTTTAGGAGCGACATGGGCCAAATGCTGACAAATGGGATTAGTTTAGTTTGGGAAGTTTGGTTGGCATAGACAAGCTGGGCTGAAGGGTCTGTTTCCACACTGCATGACGCTATGGCTTGTGATGCCATGAATGAATTTTAACAGAAACTCAGCGCAGTGCTTTGGAAACGTGGGGACTGTTCTGTTTATCATTTAAGCTTTAACCAGTCCTTTTTCTACCTTTTGCTTTTAATTACTATGTTGCCCCAGCAGCGATTAACCTTTTAAAAACCAAAAGAACTGCAGATGCTGTAAATCAGGAACAAAAACAAAGTTGCTGGAAAAGCTCAGCAGGTCTGGCAGCATCTGTGGAGGAGAAAACAGTTAACGTTTCGGGTCCTTCCTCAGACCCTTCCCTTTCTTTTTCCCCCGGTATGAACCACAACCACCTTACTGGCGAGGTAATACCAGCAGAGGGATAAGGAAAAGTATGTTGTTGCCATGGTGACAGTGTCTCTTTGCGAATACCTTTCGAGACAGAACATGAGTCACCTTGCAATCGAATGCAAACCTCTTATCAGTGTCCTGCAGTGTGGGTCAGCCAATTGACAGACAGAATGAATCCATAGCCTCCCCCAACTGGATTTAATTGACTACCTGAGTACGCAGCAGCTCTTTATTCTGCAAACTCAAAACTGCTTTTTCTGACAATGTACTTTCTTGGGGGAGAAGTGGGGAGCGATGTATCTGCTGCTCACGGACGTGCGAAACAGTTTGCTTAAGCTCTGAGCGCAAAGGGAGTGATAAAGCTTCTGATTCCCACAGTCGAAGCAAGTTATTCAAATGTGGTGCATTTGTATGCTGAGCTGATTGGTAATTCATAGCAGAGATAACAAGCATGGGGCTGGATGAACACAGCAGGTCAAGCAGCATCATAGGAGCAGGAAAACTTGACGTTTCGGGCCTAAACCCTTCATCAGAAATGATGAAGGGTTTAGGCCCG
>JAHRHZ010000092.1:10029872-10059081 GCA_024137785.1 Ginglymostoma cirratum | reverse complement strand
TCATCAGAAATGATGAAGGGTTTAGGCCCGAAACGTCAAGTTTTCCTGCTCCTATGATGCTGCTTGACCTGCTGTGTTCATCCAGCCCCATGCTTGTTATCTCGGATTCTCCAGCATCTGCAGTACCTTTTATCTCTGGTAATTCATAGCAATTTGGATTACTGGACACAATTCTGGTCACCCTGCTGTAGGAAGGCTATAATTAAACTGGAAAGGGTGCAAAGAAGATTTACAAGCATGTTACCGGGACAGGAGGTTTTGACCTATGAGGAAAGGCTGGATAATCATAGAATCATAGAATCCCTACAGCGTGGAAACGGGGCATTCAGCCCAATAAGTGCACACCGACCTTCCAAACTGCATCCCATCCAGACCCATCCCCCACCCTTTCCCTGTAATCCTGTATTACTCACGGCTCATCCACCCAGCCTGTACATCCCTGGACATTTATGGGCAATTTAGCACGACCAATCCATCCTAACCTGCACATCTATGGACTGTGGGAGGAAACCGGAGCACCTGGAGGAAATCCCCATAGGAGGTTGAGGGTTGACCTAATAGACGTTTATAAAATCATGAGGGGCACGGATAGGGTGAATAAACAAAGTCTTTCTCCCCAGGATAGGGGAGTCCAAAACTAGAGGGGCATAGGTTTAAGGTGAAAGGGAAAAGATTTAAAAGACACCTGAGGGGTAACGTTTTCACACAGAGGGAGCTTCCAGAAGAAGTTGTAGATGTAGTTACAGTTACAACATTTATCAGACGTTTGGACAGGTACATGGATAGGAAAGATTTAGAGGGAGATGAGCCAAATACAGGCAAACGGAACTAGTGCACCTTAGGCAACTTGGTCAGCATGGACGGGTTGGGCCGAAAGGCCTGCTTCCAAGCTGTGTAATTTTATAATGCTATTGAAATCGATTGGGAAGGAAAAGTCATTTTTTCATCTTGCACTCATTGGGACAACTTGCAATTTAAAACAAAAATTCATTCATGAGACGTCGGTGTGGCTGGTTAACCCAGAATTTATTGCCCAGTAGGTAGTGAAAGGAGTCAATGTTTCAGGTCCAGTGACCCTTCTTCAGAACCAGACCTGAAACACAAACTCTGCTTTCTCTCCACAGACGCTGCCAAACCTGCAGAGTTTCTCCAGCACTTTCCGATTCTGTTTCAGATGCCCAGCATTCCTCGCGGACTTTTTAAAAGGGTCAGCCACATCGCTGTGGATCTGGAGTCACATATGGGTCAGACCAGGCAAGGATGGCAAATTTCCTTCCATAAAGGGCACTAATGAACCAGATGGGTTATAGCATCAGGCACTTAATTCCTCACCACTTTTTGTTTGTCTTTAGGGAATGTAAAAAACTACCACCTGCTGTGAGGAGTATTTGAACCCAGGTCCCCTGAAACATTACCTTGGTCGCAGGATTAATGCATAAAGAAAAATAGAAATTGCTGGAAAAGCTCAGCTGACCTGGCAGCATCTGTGGAGGGAAATCAAAGCTAACGTTTCAGGTCCAGTGACCCTTCTTCAGAATTGATGGTGGCTAAGAAAATTCTGGATTTTATGCAGAAGATAGGGTGGAAGTAAGGAGTAAGGAGTGAATGATAGGTGGAGATAGAGCCCAAAGAGAGAGAAGAACATCGTGGGCCGAAGGGCCTGTACAGTGCTGTACTGTTGTATGTATATGGACAGACGAAGGAGTGGATAACGATCAGCCTGGGAGACTCATTAGCTATTAATGGGGCCTGTTAGTGGCTAACAATGGGTTGTGTGTGGTAGCAGACCATGTGATAACACGGCCTGGTGTTTTGGCCGTTGGGGATGAGAACGTGGGACAAGGTACTTCAGCCCGAAAATTGTTGAACTCGATGTTGAGTCCAGAAGGCAGTAGAGTTCAAAAGTGGAAAATGAGGTTTTGTTCTTCCAGCTTGCGCTGAGCTTCGCTGGAACGCTGCAGCAAGCCAGAGACAGAGATGTTGGCCAAGGAACAGGGTGGTGTGGCAGGCAACTGGAAACTCCTTAAAAACCGAAGGAACAGCGGATGCTGTAAATCAGGAACAAAAACGGAAGTTGCTGGAAAAACTCAGGAGGTCTGGCAGCAACTGTGAAGGAATAAAACAGAGTTAACGTTTTGGGTCTGGTGACCCTTCCTCAGAACTGGAAGCTCAGTGTCTTTTTTGTGGGTAGGATATAGATGTTCTGCGAAGCGGACACCCAGCCTACACTTTGTTTCCCCGTTGAAGAGGAGACCACATTGTGATCAGCGAACGCAGTAGACTAGATTGTAGGAAGTGCAGGTAACGCATTGCTTCACCTGGAAGATGTATTTGGGGCCTTGGATACTGAGGAGGGAGGAAGCAAAAGGGCAGGAGTTACACCATCTCAGCAGTTTTAGAGAAGATGCCATGAGGGTGTTGGGAGTGAAGGAGGATTGGACCAGGATGTCCTGGAGGGAACGGTCCCTGCGGAAGGCTTGCCGTGGGAGGGGAAGGGAATATGTGTCTGGCGGTGGCATCTCACTGGAGGTGGCAGAAATGGCAGCTAATGATCCTCTGGATGTGGATCCCATCTCGGACACCCTCCACCACGATCAATTGGCAGTGACTTCAGGAAGAAGCTAGTGTCTTGCTCTCCAGGAACAGGAAAACAAGATTGCTCTCCTTTAACTCTTTTATTTTGCTGGGTTTTAGCGCTGAAGGGTGTTTGACTGACACGGAAGAACCAACCAATGATTTTCCAATTAACCTCAGATAGACCCAATGTGTAAGATCACAAGAAATCGGAGTTGGCTATTCGACCCATCGAGTGTGTTCTACCACTCAAAAGGATCAGATTGTGACCTCAACTCCTTGACTCTCTTGATGGTCAAATTCAGTCTCACTTATCCTTAATGATATTTAATGACCAGTGGTCAATGGAGATGAGCACTTGTAAGAGAAATGACCCTCTGTGAGAGGAGATGTCTCTTCATGTTAAACGAGAGAACCATTGTTAGAATTGTAGAATCCCTTACAGCGTGGAAACAGGCCATTCAGTCCATTCCGACCCTCTGAAGAGCATCCCACCCAGACCCAAGCCTTACCATATCCCTGTAACCCTGCATTTCCTGTGGCTAATCGATCCATCCCACACCCTAAGGGACAATTTAGCATGGCCAGTTGACTTAACCTGCATAACAAGGTGTGGGGCTGGATGAACACAGCAGGCCAAGCAGCATCATAGGAGCAGGAAAACGGGACGTTTCGGGCCTAGACCCTTCATCAGAAATGGGGGAGGGGAAGAGGGTTCTGAAATAAATAGGGAGAGAGGGGGAGGTGGATAGAGGAGAGGATAGGTGGAGAGGAGGCAGACAAGTTGAAGAGGCGGGGATGGAGCCAGTAAAGGTGAGTGTAGGTGGGGGGGTAGGGAGGAGATAGGTCAGTCCAGGGAGGACAGACGCGTCAAGGGGGCGGGATGAGGTTAGTAGATAGGAGATGGGGGTGGGGCTTGAGGTGGGAGGAGGGGATAGGTGAGAGGAAAAACAGTTCGGGAGGTGGAGATGAGCTGGTCTGGTTTTGGGATGCGGTAGGGGGAGGGAGATTTTGAAGCTTGTGAAATCTTTGGCCTGCTGTGTTCATCCAGCCCCACACCTTGTTAGCTCAGATTCTCCAGCATCTGCAGTACCTTTTATCTCTGACTTAACCTGCACATCTTTGGACTGTGGGAGGAAACTGGAGCACCCAGAGGAAACTCATGCAGACAGAGAGAACGTACTAACTCCACACAAACAGTCATCGGAGAGTGGAATCAAACTCAGGTCCCTGGCGCTGTGAGGCAGCAGGGCTAACCACTGAGCCCCCCTATTATTATTCTCAACCTGTCATCTTAACCAGAGTCCGAGATAGTAAGAACTGCCAAAGCTGGTGTCAGAGATAACACAAGTGTGGAGCTGGAGGAACACAGCAGGCCTGGCAACATCAGAGGAGCAGGAAAGCTGATGTTTTGGGTCGGGACCCTTACTTCTGAAGAAGGGTCCTGACCCGAAACGTCAGCTCTCCTGCTCCTCTGATGCTGCCTGGCCTGCTGTGTTCATCCAGCTCCGATCTGTGTTATCTTAACCAGCCGATTGTTGAATGTCAGAATCTGGTCAAAGGAAGAATGAGAGTTAACAAGAGAATTTGTGATAATGACGGTCTCAGTATGTAGTCAACCTTCACACGGATTGCCACCTGAATACGACAAAATGTCAGTGATGGTGAGAAATCAATTGGTCAAGTGAGGATCTCAACTGATCTCTGGATGGACGAACCCTCCCTCCCGTCTTCCAGTTGCTTTTCCGGTGGGAGGAAGCTACTGGGATCTCTCACTTGCCACTTTAGCGCAGAGTGGGGAGAAGCGAGCTTGGAAATGAACCTAACACAAGCAGCAGCTGCTGGAGAAACTCTGCAGGTTGGGCAACGTTGGCGGACAGAGAAAACGGTTCATGTTTTGAGTCTCATACAACTCTTCTTCAGAACAGGTCAATGGACTCAAAAACGTTCACTCTGTTTTCTCTCTCTTCATAGGTGCTGCCAGAGCTGCTGAGTTTCTCCAGCAATTTCAGCTTTGGCTTGGTTCAGATCTCCAGCATCCGCAGTTCCTTGTTTTATTTTGGAAAGTGTGGTCCTGGAGTTCCAATGGATGAGTTGCACCGGAAAGTGTCAGTTGAAAAGCTTGTTGATTTGATCATGTCATTTCTTCTGGCAAAAGGGTTTGTTTCTCAAAATTGTTTTCCATCCCTGCAATGTTAATTTTCTGTGATTCATCTGCAAGGACATCCAGATCCTACCGAATGCAAACATTACACAATCCTTGACCAAATCGATTGTTTCTTTGCTACAGTCGTTTACCTCAGAAAGTGAGACTACATTTACATAGTGCCTTTCACTTGATTGGCCCTCCCTCCACCATCTTCAACCTTCACTTCCTCCACCACCGACATTCAGTAGCAGCAGTGTGTACCATCTAGAACAAAGAGCAGTACAACACAGGAACAGGCCCTTCGGCCCTCCAAGCCTGTGCCGACACATTTTGCCCTTCCATCCTAAAAACGTCTTCACACACAGGATCCGAATCTCTCTATTCCCTTTGTATTCATGTATTTGTCCAGGTGCTTTTTGAATGTTGCTACTGTGTCTGTATCCTCCACCTCCTCTGGCAGCTCGTTCCAGGCACTCACCACCCTTTGTGTGAAAACTCTGCCTCACACATCTATTTTAAACATCCCCCCTCACTCCTTGAACCTGTGTCCCGTAGTATTTGACCCCTCCACCCTGAGAAAAACCTTCCTACTTTCCACTCTATAAACTTCTTATAAACTTATAAACTTCTATTAGGTCTTATAAACTTCTATTAGGTCACCCCTCAACCATCCTGCGTTCTAGTGAAAACAAACCCAGTCTATCCAACATTTCTTCATAGCTAAAATCCCGCATACCAGGCAACATCCTGGTAAACCTTTTCTGTGCCCTCTCCAAAGCATCCACATCCTTCTGGTAGTGTGATGACCAGAACTGTATTCAATATTCCAAGTGTAGCCGAACTAAAGGTTCGAAACCTTCAGCATAACTTGTCTATCCTAATACTCAATGCCTCTACCAATGCAGGCAAGCATGCCATAGGCCTTTTTTTACTGCCTTATCTACCTGCGCTGCCACCTTCAGTGATCTGTGGACCTGCACACTCAGATCCAGATTTGGGGCGGCACGGTGGCTCAGTGGTTAGCACTGCAGCCTCACAGCACCAGCGACCTGGGTTCGATTCGAGCCCCAGGTGACTGTCTGTGCAGAGTTTGCACATTCTCCCTGTGTCTGCGTGGGTTTCCTCCGGGTGCTCCGGTTTCCTCCCACAGTCCAAAGATGTGCAGGCTAGGTGGATTGGCCATGCTAAATTTCCCCGTAGTGTTCAGGGGTGTGTGGCATAGAGGGGGATGGGTCTGGGTGGGATGCTGTAAGGGTCGGTGTGGACTTGTTGGGCTGAATGGCCTGTTTCCACACTGTAAGGATTCTGATTCTGATCCCTCTGCATATCAATACTCCAAAAGGTTCTGCCATTCACTGAATAATTTCCCCCTTTACGTGACCTTCCAAAATGCACCACCTCACATTTGCTGCAGTGCAAAGTTCCTTAGACAGCAAACCCAAGACCACGTCCATCTAGAAGGACAAGGGCAGCAGATACATGGGAACACCACCCCCTGCAAGTTCCCCTCCAAGCCACTCACCTTCCTGACTTGGAAATACATCGCCCTTCGCTGGGTCAAAATCCTGGATTCCCTTCCCATAGGCAGCGCACAGATTACAACTGTTCAAGAAGGCAGCTCACCACCACCTTCTCAAGGTGCAATTAGAAATGAGCAATAAAAGCTGCCCAGCCAGTCCAGTGACAACTACATCCCATGGATAAATAACAAGAAAAATATGTAAATAAATAAACTCATTTATTTTTACCTTCCGTTGATAACTTTTTCATTTATTTCACCGTGAAATGAACCCGTTACAAAGTCTTTGTCGAATGTTTCTGTCATTTCTTCACTCCCATTATAATTCCTTCTGTCCGGGCTCCAGGGGACTGATGTATGCTCCCATAATCTTCTCGTTTTCACAGTCTTCTTGCAACATTTACAATTATTTTTATCCCTTTATCTAGTTTAGTTTCATATTGGTTTTCTCTTTCTTTCACAATTTTTTTGTCATCCTTTGTCGGATTTTAAAATCCTCTCAATCCCTGGATCTGGTGCATTATAAGCCTCTTCCTTTAGTCTAAGAATGTCTAAACCTTCTCTGGTTAGCTGTATTCAAGACACGGTTCATGTGGGTTTTTTCTTATTATTTCTTAAAGGAATCTATAATGGCAGCGAATGATGGATAAAGTTTGCCACTGCGATAAAGAGGGAAGTGTAAAGGAGAGATTGCAAGAATGAACAAAAGGATTCACGGTCGAAGAATTAGAATCCTCAAGAAAGATTTTATGAACCACTAGCCCTTGCCCGGGAAGTATATCGAGGGTTGTGTAGACAAGTTTTAATGCAGATCAAACCTCATTGGGAACTTGGAAGAATGGGGTGGCACAATGGCTCAGTGGTTAGCAATGCTGCCTCACAGTGCCAGGGACCCAGGTTCAATACTTGACTTGATGGACTGAGTGGCCACTTTTAGCACTGTAGCAGTTCTATGAACGACCAGCCTGTGGAATTCTCTGCCACAGAAAGTGGTTGAGGCTAAACCATTGAATGCTCCCATGAATTAGCTAGATTATAGTTGTTAGGGGATTAAATCAGGAACAGGAGACTTGGGTTGAATGGCACAGTAGGCCTTGAATGGCCTACTCCTCCTCCTTGTTTCTATGAACAAGAGGTGACCTAATAGAAACAGCTAGGACCCTGAGGGGACCCTGACCAGTTGAGAGGTTGGTTCCTGTTGTGGGACAATCTGGAACAAGGGAATTTAAGGAGAACTGTGGGACAGGCACTCTTCTGGAATGTTCCCAGTGAGGTCAGCTATGAAGAAGAATCTCCTCCAATGGGTGCAGGAGATGAGGGAGTGCCCATCCCCTACCTGTTTCCTGGCTGCTTGTTCTTGGTATGTACCACCTTGTCCCGAACATAACATGTAAAAAAGTGCCAGGGACTCTGAGCCATGTCCAAAGATGTGCAGGTTAGGTGGATTGACTATAGAAAATGCAGGACTACAGGGATAATGTATGGGCGGGGGGAGCTCTTCGGAGGAGCAGTGTGGACTCTATGGGCTGAATGGCCTGCTTCCATACTGTAAGGACTCTACGATTTTGTCTGGCTGGTGAGCCGAATAGCTGCAGTGCTGTGGCATTATCCAGGGATGGGGGTGAGGTTGGCAGCTTTGGGGAGTATAAGATACTGGCAGTCAGTGGGTGGGAGATATGTTGAAGGTGTGTTCACTGACTGTGATGACCCATTAAAGATCATTGAAATGTCCTCTGGCACTGTGGCCTGTAGCCAAATTCTGGGAATGGAACTCCCTGGACCCAGTCAATTCAGCGTGTATGGTGGGGTGGGGGGTCACATGGTTTCCCCTTTGAAACGCAGTCTCTCTCTCTTCCCATCGAACACTGAGACTAAAATCTGGAAAGCTAGAGCCCCTTCACTCTCTTTGGTCTATTCCATTTGTAAGTCCTATACCTTCCAACAATTCTGGTCCAAGGCTCTTCAATTAGCTCTTGTAGTGGGTGTAGAGCTGCCCTTTAGAGCAGGGCACAGGCTGTCTTTAAGAGGAGTAGCCCATCTGGGCACCATGTTAACTTTATGTGCACCCTGATCCATTGCTAAGCTTACCACCATAGGAGAAGCTGCCCTTCATAGCGAGAGGATTTGAGTAACAAAGGATGTCTTGCTGCAGTTATACAGGGCCTTGGTGAGACCCACCTTGAGTACTGTGTGCAGTTTTGGTCTCCTAGTCTGAGGAAGGACATTCTTGCTATTGAGGCAATCCAGCGAAGGTTCACCAGACTGATTCCCAGGATGGCAGGACTGACATATGAAGAAGGGCTGGATCGACTGGGCCTGTACTCACTGGAATTTAGAAGAATGAGCGGGGATCTCATAGAAACATATAAAATCCTGGACAGGCTAGATGTGTGAAGAATGTTCTCGATGTTGGAGAAGTCCAGAACTAGTGGTCACAGTTCAAGAATAAGGGGTAAGCCATTCAAGACTGGGATGAGGAAGAATTTCTTTATTCCAAGGGTTGTGAACCTGTGCAATTCTCTCCCACAGGAAGCTGTCGGGGCCAGCTCATTCGATATATTCAGGAGGGGGGCTGGGCGTGGTCCTTGTCGCTAAAAGGATCAAGGGGAATGGAAAGAAAGCGGGAATGGGATTCTGAGATTGTATGGTAAGGCATGTTCTTATTGAATGGTGGTGCAGGCTCGAAGGGCGGAATGGCCTACAACTGCACTTATTTTTCGACTTTTCTATAACACAGTGAGACTGACTGCCTGCCTCAGCTGTGGGGTAATCACACCATGTGTTCCCTGTGCCCAATACTGGGGCTGATCTAATTGTCCCCTCCCAATTTGAGTCTGGAGCAGACATAGAACACGTGGAGGCTTCAGATCTATTACAATCCTTGAGTGGCATTGTCAATCTGGGTATGAGTAATTTTAGTAATGGTATATAATTTGTTAATGATGCCAAGATAATTGCCTGGGGAATAAATGTTCAGAGCATCAAAGGGGATCTGGATTCATTAAATGGTTGCTCTAAAGAATGGTAGATGGATTTTTAATACAGATAAAGACTTGCTTTTGTGCAGAGCCCCTTTTATGTAATGTCCCTTAGAAACAGCTCTAAGCATTTGGCAGACAATGGATCGATTCAAAAGCTGTGATGTCAAAGGAAAGGCACGACGCCATTCAGCCCATTGAGTCTGTTCTGCCATTTCAGGAGATTAATTCCACCCATTCCATGTCTCTTTCCATGTCCCACCAGTTGAAAAATCCGTTGCTATCAGTCTGGGAAATGACAGGTGGCAATTTTGAGGCAGTGTGTTTTAGTTCTTGCTATCTCTAGATTTTAAGATTATGGCCTTTGCTTCCAGACCCCCTCACTAGAGGCAATAGCTAATCCGTTCATGTGGTGTGTGCGTCACTGGCTGACCAGCATTTATTGCCCCTTGAGAAGACAGGGGTGAGCTGCCTTCTTGAACTGCTGCAGTCCATTTGCTGTGGGTTGACCCACAATGTCCTTAGGGAGGGAATTCCAGGATTTTGACCCAGTGACATTGAAGGCGATATATTTTCAAGTCAGAATGGTGAGGGGCTCGGAGGGGATCTTGCAGGGGGTGGTGTTCCCATGTACCTGCTGCCCTTGTCCTTCTAGATGGAAGTGGTTGTGGGTTTGGAAGGAGCTGTCTAAAGATCTTTGGTGAATTACTACAGTGCATCTTGTAGATGGTACACACTGCTGCTACTGAGCGTCGGTGGTGGAGGGAGTGGATGCTTGTGGATGTGGTGCCAATCAAGCGGGGGCTGCTTTGTCCTGGATGGCGTTGAGCTTCTTGAGTGTTGTTGGAGCTGCCCCCATCCAGGGCAAGTGGGGAGTATTCCATCACACTCCTGACTTGTGCCTTGTAGATGGTGGTCAGGCTTTGGGGAGCCAGGAGGTGAGTTACTCACCGCAATATTCCGGGCCTCTGACCTGCTCTTGTAGCCACTGTGTTAATGTGGTGATTCCAGTTGAGTTTCTGATCAATGGTAACCCCCAGGATGTTGATTGTGGGGGATTCAGTGGTGGTAACACCATTGAAAGTCAAGGGGCGGTGGGTAGAATGTCTCTTATTGGTGATGGTCATAGCCTGGCATTTGTGTGGCGCGAATGTCACTTGGCACTTATCAGTCCAGACCTGGATTTTCTTCAGACCTTGTTGCATGGACTGCTTCCGTCTGCCTTATCAATACATAGAAATGTAGAGACCCAGGAAATAGGAACAGGAGCAGACCATTCAGCCCCTTGAGCCTGCTCTATCACTCAATAAAATCATAGCTGATCTTCCACTTCAACACAACTTGCCCTTGATAACTTTACAGTGTATCGTGTGGGTGCCACATTATAGGAAACATCTGAAGGCACTGGAGAGTATGTACAAGTGATTTGCAAGCATGATCCAAGGGAAGAGGAACTCTGGTTTTTCCTTCACAGATGCTGCCAGGCCTGCTGAGCTTTTTCCAGCAATTCCTGTTTTTATTGTGGAAGGGGAAGAGCAGTGATGAGGATAGATTGGAGAAGTTTGGAAAGATATTCTGGCACTGGAGGCAGTCCAGAGAAGGTTCACTAGACTGATCCCAGGTATGGAGGGACTGTCTAATGAGGAGAGGGTGAGTAAGTTGGGCCTGAGAAGAATGAGGAGTGACCTTATTGAAATATGTAAGATTCTTAGTGACTTTACAGGGTAGATGTGGAGATGTTGTTTCCTCTTGTAGGAGAGGCTAGGACCAGAGGATATCATATCAGAATAAGGGGAGCCAATTTAAGACAGAGATGAGGATGTGCTAACCACTGAGCCCCTGATGTCTTCCAACTTTGGCATTACCCGGTTCTGTTTCTCAATCCTTTTATTGTTTGTCTTCTACAGGATACAAGCATTATCAATATTCATTGCCCATCCCTACTTGCCCTTAAAATGAGTGGCTTTCTTAGCCATTTCATCACTGGTAGGCCAGACTGGGTAAGGACGGCAGATTTCCTTCTCTAAAGGACATTAGTGAACCTGGTGGGTTTTTTTGCAAATATGATGTCATGGTCACTAAAGGTATTGCAGATTTATGAATGAAATGTAAAGTTCCACCTGCAGTGGTAGGATTTGGACCCATGTCCCCAGGAGAGAAGCCTGAGCCTGTGGTTTATTGAGCACCCCTTAACCTACCGGCTGAAAAGCAAAGGTCCATTTCTTGACCTCTGCCACTTCTGGCCAAGCAGCCGGCCACTGGACCCAATCCCCCTACACAACTGGACCCAACCCTCCCCACACAACTGGACCCAATCCCCCCACACAACTGGACACAACCCCAGCCCACAACTGGACACATCTCCTGTCCTCTCCTCACCCTCAACATTGGACCGAACCTCCCCACACAACTGGACACATCACCCCCACAACTGGACACATCTCCCCCCGTCTCCTCACCCTCACAACACTGGACACAACCCCCCTCACAACTGGACACAACTCCTCCCTTCTCCTCCCCCTCACCACTGGACTCTATTCCCCCTCCCCCTCACTGGACCCAAACCCCCACACAACTGGACACAACTCCTCCCCTCCCCTCCCCCTCACCACTGGACCCAAACCCCCACACAACTGGACCCAAACTCCTCCCCTCCCTTCCCCCTCACCACTGGACCCAATTCCCCACACCCTCCCACCACTGGATCCAACCCCTTCCTCACACCACTGGACCCAAACCCCTCACCACTTCCCAACCATTGGACCCAAACTCCACCCCTCACCACCACTGGGCATGACCATTACCACCCCGTCCCCCAACCCCAGCAAAATGCCCAGGTCCTGACTCAACCTCTGCTCCGGACCAGCTCACTCCTTCCCCCTGCAACTCCGGTCACGACCCCTTTTCCCTGGCTCTGGACCAAAACTGGCCCCCCACCTCTCCCCAGTCCGGACTGGATAATCCCCTTTTGATGTTCTCTGACTGGTTTTTTGGTCAATATCCCGGGCTTCCCTGTCTAACAGTACAGCGGACGTATTTATACGACGGGGGCGGGGGGTGCAATGACTGACAGAGTTTATCATGTTAACAATAACAGTGTAATAACCAGGGATTGATTACATTTCATCACAGGTAAGGATGGCAGATTTCCTTCCCTAAAGGACATTAGTGAGCCTGGTGGGTTCACACATTACAAGCTAGGGGACAGACATTACAACAAAGCGACAGGTTTCTGTGCGTGGCAGCTTGTGACCCTACAGCGGAACAACAGGCAGGCAGAGTCGCAACGTTGTGTACACACAGCACATAGCATCCTTAAGGGAGAACTCTCTTAAAGTAAAAGTCTGCATACAATAACCACCCCTTCCCTAGGGTAATAAGGGAGGGGCAACAAATTCTGAACTAACTGGCGATGCCCACATTCTTGAAATGGGCAAAACATTTGCTCCCTCAGTCTACCCCTGTTGACATGTTTCCAATAACTGTGCTACAGTTAATGTCGAGCTGACAGGTTTATGAAGAAAGGTCCAGACCCAAAACGTCAGCCTTCCTGCTCCTCTGATGCCGCTTGGCCTGCTGTGTTCATCCAGCTCTACACCTTGTTATCTCAGATTTTCCAGCATCGGCGGTTCCTACTATCTCTATGACTTGCTGATTTTTATACGGTTCCCTTCACATTGAAATGGAAAGAATGGGCAGCATAAAAACAGGTCATTTGTCCCATCTATGTGGCAGTTTTCTGAAACTCAGAACTCCTCCCCTCCTTCCACATTTAATACAATTGAGATGCTCACGTATTCCTTTCAGCCTTATGTACACATCCAGCTTCCCCTTATAGTAAAGACTGGCATTGATATAGCACCTATCACAACATGAGGACATATCCTAAATATTTTACAGGCAATGAAGTACATTGGAGGTGCAGTTATAGAGTCAAACAGTCATGCAGCAGGGAAACAGACCCTTTGGTCCATCTAGTCCATGCTGACCAGGTTTCCCAAGCTGAACTAGTCCCATTCGCCAACATTTGGCCCATATCCCTCTAAAACCCTTCCTCTTCATGTACCCATCCAGATGCCTTTTAAATGTTGTCATTGTACCAGCCTCCACCGCTTCCTCTGGCAGCTCATTCCATACACGCACCACCCTCTGTGTATAAAGGTTCCCCCTCAGGTCCCTTTTAAGACTTTCCCCTTCTCACCTAAAACCTATGCCCCTCTAGTTTTGGACTCCCCTACTGTGGGAAAAGACCTTGTCTATTCACCCTATCCATTCCCCTCATGATTTTATAAACCGCGATGAAGTCACCTCTCAGCCTTCGAGGCTCCAGAGAAAATGGCTACAGTCCTGGGCAGCACAGTTGCTTAGTGGTTAGCTCTACTGCTCCCACAGCGCCAGGGACCCAGGTTCGATTCCACACTCGGGTGACTGTCTGTGTGGAGTTTGCACGTTCTCCTCGTGTCTGGGGTGCTCTGGTTTCCTCCCACAGTCCAAAGGTGTGCAGGTTAGATGGACTGGTTATGCTAAATTGCTCCATAGTGACCAGAGATGTGCAGGCTAGATGGATCAACCAGGGTAGGAGGGATGGGTCTGGGTGGATGCTCTTCAGAGGTTTGGTATGGACTTGATGGGCCGAAAGGCCTGCTCCTATGCTGTAGGGTTTCTATTCAGCCTTTCCCTATAGCTCAAACCCTCCAACACTGTACATCTTCCTTAAATAAGGAGACCCATACTGTCTGAGTGCTCCAGATGTAGTCTCTCCAATGCCCTGAAGCACAATCTCTGCACTTTTGTATTGAATTCCCCTCGCCATAAATGATAACATTCTCCAAGCTTAGCAAATTGCTTTCTGTAGGAACCCTGTATGATACATTCACTGGGACACCTACACTACTTTGAATCTCAGGACCCTGTAATCTCTCACTGTTTACAATAACCTCCTTCTTTGTCCTTGCTGCCGAAATGGGCAATTTCACATTTCCCCACATTAAGCTCCATTTAAAAATATTCTTAATGCACAAGAAACGGCCACTTTCATTTCGGCATGGCATTTCACCCACAAGTCTCACGCATTATATGTGTCGTACAAAATGACCCTATAATGTCATGCAATTTACCAATGTAAACTCAAATACAGATGTATCTGAATGTAGGAAACTTTAGAATGTTATGGCTAATGCATCAGCAATTCTTTTCACCTATTTCCTCAAATACCCATCTAATACCATTTAATCTAAAAGTTTACAATGAAACACAATGGGAAAGGTAAACAGATGGAGGGAAACCCAGGCTGCTGTTAGAGACATAAAGAAGAAATGGGTTTGATGGTCAGTCACTCAACTCAATTTTGAATTCTTTATCAAAAAGCTGCTCAAAGTCCATTCAAACCTGTCTGATTTTAATCTTGTCTTAAAGTGTATTTTGAATACTTGTATGTGTAACCTGAGGGAGATTGAAGCATTGGGTAGAGGTAGGAGAAAAACATAGAATTAGGTTTTTTCTTAAGAATCCCTACAGTGTGGAAAGAGGCTGTTTGGCCCAACAAGTCCACACCAAGCCTCAGATCATCCCCCCCCGGGCCGCCCCCCCCCCCAAACACTGTGGGCAATTTAGCACAGCCAAACAACCTAACCTGCACATCTTTGGACTGTGGGAGGAAACTGGAGCACTTGGAGGAAACCCATGCAGACATGGGGAGAATATGCAAACCCCTCACAGACAGTTGCCTGAGGGGGGAACCAAACCCAGGTCCCTGGCACTAAGGCAGCAGTGCTAACCACTGTGCCACCATGCCACCCTATAGTCACATTTGCTCGCATGAATGCAGTGAAAAGTTTCCGTGTTGCCAATATGGCACCATCTTAGGTACCGCAGTATCTCAGCACAGTTTCTTCAGCACAAATTCTTAGGAAAATATAATGAGAAAAAATGAAGAAATTAAAAAGTCCAGCAATAAATTAGAAAAATAGAGAAATAAAGAGTTCAGAGTAACAGTCCTTCCAGCCCAGACTAGGGAAGACTTCACTTTGAGGCCGGGAGTTTGCTTCCACGCCGAAGCCAGAAGTTCGAGTCCACGCCGAGGCTGAGATTCCAGGCCCACGCTGAGGCCAGGAGTTCGAGTCCAGGATGATCCCTTGACTTGAAGCCCAAGCTTACAACTTGAATGTAATACAGCCAGAACATCCAATACCTTTGCTGTCAGAGCGGTAGCTAAAGATGATGTTAGCGATGCACGTCCTTTCGAGGTTAAACCAGAACATCCTCAAAGTTAATGGTGCTGCAGGTTACATGCATGTGGTACAGTGACAGCATCACTACCCTTTGTATCAAACAGAGGCAGGCTCGTGTACCATGTGTGCCATGCCTGAGCTGGTTGAGTAAAACCATTTCGGCGTTGATACTTAAAATAATGGAGTCAAGGAGCTTGTGGTGTAGTGGCTATGTCACTACCTCTGAGCCAGGATTCCCACCTGCTCCCACGGTCTGTCATAACATCTTTTATAAATCATTCACATGAAGAGGGCTAGCATTTATTTCCCATCCCTAATTGCCCAGAGGGCAGTTAAGAGTTGACTACATTGTTGTGGATCTGGAGTCACATGTAGGCCAGACCAGGTAAGGATGGCAGTTTCCTTCCCTAAAGGGCATTAGTGAACCAGATGGAGTTTTCATGAGAATTGACAGTAGTTATAGGATTGTCATTAGGCTAGCTTTTTAATTCCAGCTTTTTAAAAAAAATTGAATTCAAATTTCACCATCCACCACGATGGGATTTGACCCCAAGATAAGGATAACAGTTTCCTTCCCTAAAGGACATCAGCGAACCAGTTGGGTTTCTCTGACAACAGATTCATGCTCACCATTAGACACTTAATTCCAGATTTTTGTTGAACTCAAATTCCACCAACTGCTGTGGTGGGATTTGAGCCTAGGTCCCCAAAATGTTACCTGGGCCTTTGAATTAATGGTGCTGCCGGTTACATGCATGTGGTACAGTGACAGCATCACTACCCTTTGTATCAAACAGAGGCAGGCTCGTGTACCATGTGTGCCATGATAATACCACAAGGCCATTGCCTCCCCATTACAGGTAGTGATTTATAGCTCTAAACATTCTGATTAAGGAAAAAAGAGCTGCGTTCCTCGCAGTAGGGGAATTGGATCTAAGCGGGTCGAACTAGAAGCTTGGACTGAAGTGTAGTCTAACAGTAATTCTATAGTAAATCTCTGAAAGACTTCTGCTTGACTCAGGAGATGTGAATATCTGTATCAAGCAACCAAAAACGTCAGAGGCAGAGTCATAAAACAGACCCTTCGGTCCAACCAGTCCATGCCAAACAAAATCCCAAACTAAACTAGTCCCACCTGCCTGCGCTTGGCCCATATCCCTTCAAACATTTCTTACTTATGTACTCATCTAAATGTCTTAAATGTGGTAACTGTAGTCGCATCCATCACTTCCTCTGGAAGTTCATTCCACACACGAACCACGCAGTATGAGAAAATTGCCCCTCACGTCTTTTTTAAATCTTTCTCCTCTCGCCTTAAAATAAAACCCCTGGTCTTGCAATCTCCCACCCTAGGGAAAAGACACCTGCCATTCACCTTATCTATGTCCCTCATGATTTTATAAACTTCTGTAAGGTCACCCCTCAACCTCCTACACTCCAGTGAAAAAGTCCCAGCCTCTCCTTGTAATTACTGAATACAGAATTGTCTGTCCAATAGAAGACAGAGGGCAGTAGTAAATGGAAAGTTTTCAGCCTGGAGCCCGGTGACCAGTGGTGTTCGTAGGGATCTGTTCTGGGACCACTGCTCTGTGATCTTTATAAATGACTTGGATGAGGAAGTGGAATGATGGGTTAATAAGTTTGCTGATGACACAAAGGTTGGTGGAGTTGTGGACAGTATGGAGGGCTGTTTTAGGTTGCGACAGGACATTGACAGGATGCAGAGCTGGGCAAAGAAGTGGCAAATGGAATTCAACCTGGAAAAGTGTGAAGTGATTCTTTTTGGAAGGTCAAATTTGAATGCAGAATACAGGGTTAATTGTAGGATTCTTGGCAGTGTGGAGGAACAGAGTTTTCTTGGGATCCACATCCATAGATCCCTCAAAGTTGCCACCCGAGTTGATAGGGTTGTTCAGAAGGTGTATGGTGTATTGGCTTTCATTGGCAGGGGAACTGAGTTTAAGAGTCGTGAGGTTATGCTGGTTAGACCACACTTGGAATATTGTGTTCAGTTCTGGTCACCTCATTATAGGAAGGATGTGGAAGCTTTACAGAGGGTGCAGAGGAGATTTACCAGGATGCTGCCTGGACTGGAGGTTGATGGAGCTAGGGCTTTTCTCATTGGAGCAAATGAGAAGTGACTTAATAGAGGTGTACAAGATGATGAGAGGCCCAGATAAAGTGGGTAGCCAGAGACTTTTTCCCAGGGTGGAAATGATTGTTACAAGAGGGCATAATTTTAAGGTGATTGGAGGAAGGTATAGGGGAGATGTCAGAGGTAGATTCTTTACAGAGAGTGGTGGTTGTGTGGAATGCGCTGCCGGCCGTGGTAGTGGAGTCAGATACATTAGGGACATTTAAGTGACTCTTGGATAGGCACATGGAGGATAGTAAACTATAGAGTATGCAGGGTAGTTTGATCTTAGAATAGGATAATAGGGTGGCACAACATCGTGGGCCGAAGGGCCTGTACTGTGCTGTACCGTCCAAGGTGCTATGTTCTCACTCAAAACTGCCATACCCAGCAACATCCTGGTAAATCTCTTCTGAACCCTCACCAGCTTAACAATATCCTTCCTATAACAGGGTGACTAGAACAGGGCACAGTACTCTGGAAGAGGCCTCACCAATGTCCTGTACAACCTCAACATGATGCCCCTACTCTTCTACTCAAAGGTCTGAGCAATGAAGGCAAGCGTGTGGAAAATCTCCTCTGCCAGTTGGAAGTCCCTTTCAGAAGAATATGTACAGCCATTCAGCCTTTGCTCTGCCAATGTTCATACTCTATGCTGGCTTCCTCTCATTCTGTTTACTTATCTCCCTACCCTCCTATCCTTTTCTCCCTCGTGTACTTATTTAGCTCCCTTCGCAATGCCTTGAGGCTATTTGTCCCAACTACAGGTGGCAGGCTTTATATTCTGACCTCTTTCTGGGTAAAGATGTTTCTCCTGAATTTCCTGTTGGATTTGTTTGGTGCTCCGTTCTACCCTATGATTAACCTCACCAAAGCCTTCATAGTTTTAAAGACCACTTTAAGGTCACCTGTCAGTGTTTCCTTTTCTAGAGAAAGGGGATCCAACTTCATGGAGTCACACAGTACAGCTGAGGCCCTTAGGCCCATCGAGACTACACTAAAGATGCACTAGTACCTATCTTCCGCAGCAGGCCCATAGCCTTGAATGTTATAACACCTCAGGTGCACATCCAAGTGCTTATTAAGGTTGTGAGGTTTCCTGCCTCAGTTACCCCCCCCGCCCAGGCAGTCCATTCCAGAAACCCCACCACCCTCTGGGTGAAAAAAATGTCTTCCTCAAAAGCCCTCTAAACATCCAGTCTTTCGCCTTCAATGATGCCCCCTTTTTGTTGGCCCTTCACCTTAGGGGAAACAGCTGCCTTCTGTCCATGCTCCTCGTGAATTTATACACCTCTACTCCCGAGAGGAGGATAACCCAAGTTTACAGATTCCCTACAGCGTGGAAAGAAGCCATTTGGCCTATCAAGTCTGCACTGACCCTCTGAAGAACATCCGAAACCCACCCATCCTATCTCTGCAATCCTACGTTTCCCATTGCTAAGCCACCTAGCAAACACATGACAGGACGACTTAGCATGGCCAATCCACCTAACGTGCACATCTTTGGACTGTTGGAGGAAACCCACACAGACACAGGAGAGAACATACAAACTCCACACAGACTGTCCCCCAAGGCTGGAATTCAACCCGGATCCCTGGCACTGTGAGCCACTGTGCCACCCCTGCCAGCCTTTATCCAGCCTCTCTTATGGCTGAGTCGCTCCATCCCAGGCAACATCCTAGTGAAAACCGAAAAAAATACTTGTGGGCGCTGTAAATCAGAACCCAAAACAGAAATTGCTGGAAAAGCTCAGCCGGTCCGGCAGCATCTGTGAAGAGAAAGCAGAGTTAACGTTTCTAACAATTCCATTCCCCATTCCTCAGAACTGGACCCGAAATGCTAACTCTGATTTCTCTCCACAGATGCCTATCACGTCTGCTGAGCTTTCCCAAAAATTTCTGTTTTTGTAACATCTCTGTGAATCTCCTCTGCACCCTCTCCAGTGCAATCACATCCTTCCTACAGCGCGAGGAGCAGAACTGCACACGGTATTCCAACTGTGACCTAACCAAAGTCTTTCACAGCACCTAACATGATCTTATAGAGTCACACAGCGCGGAAACAGACCCTTTGGTCCAACCAGTCCATGCCGACCATAATCTCAAAATAAACTAGTCCCACCTGCCTGCTCCTGGCTCATATCCCTCCAAACCTTTCCTATTCATGTACTTATCCAAATGTCTTTTAAATTTTGTCACTGTACCTGTATCTTTCACTTCCTCTGGAAGTTCATCCCACACACGAGCCACTCTCTCGGTAAAAAGTTGCACCTCGTGTCTTTTCCAAATCCTTCTCTCCCACCTGATGAAAGCCACGACCAATAAAGACTAGATAAAAGCTTGTCCCTTCCTTTACTATTGTCCCTTCCATATGTTCTTCCAGCTGCAGGGAACTACAAGGTGTGTGTGTGTGTGCGTACGGTAACAATTTCTGAACCTGAGAGTTAAGGCTGAGAATGGTCTTGTTCCTATACAACACAGAGGGAACCTGGGGTAGGGAGGTGGTTGACTCATTGTCACCTTGAAAATCCACAAGATCCTGGGGAAAGGCACAACACTCAGGTTGAGAGGCGGCTGGATGTGGTTTCCATGAACGGACAGGGGTTGCGAGATGAGGTGAAAAGGGGAGGGCAGGTGCTGGCTTGGGTTGGACAGTTTAAAAAGGATGAGCCTTTCTGTGTGTTTGACTGCTCACTGATGAGGTCGGCTCTCTGTGCTGTAAACCTGAGCAGTGTTGTGGAGCACCAGGTGTGCAGGAGGAGGCCGTTCAGCCTGTTTGTGACCCATGCTGGCCTCTCTGCAGAGCAATCCAACACTCACCCCTCCCAACCCACCACCCCAAGTGGCACTCTCCTCGCTGTCTCCCTGTGCTTTCCCCCTTCTTTGCTAAGTCCCTCACTGGCTGAGCCTGCCTCCAATCTAGTCCAGCGTCTGAGCCTGCACCCCACCCCACTCCACAATCCCAATGCCCACCAACCCCCTCCACCAAACCCATCCCCGGGAATCTTTCTCCAGTGCCTTCACTTGCCGCCTGCTCCAACCCACCTCCATCCCATCCAGGGTCAACTGATCAACATTTTTCCAGTTTGCAATTTATTTGGTGAATCAGCAGCCAGCAGGAAGTGTTCATGGAAATGGAATTCTCTTTTGTGTCTTTCAAAGCTCTAAACCAGTGGGGTGCTGTGTGGATAACTAATCTCTCTGCTGCTTGGCAACATTAAACACCCCACGGTGCACTGTCAATCTCCAATTCAAACACACATTTCAATCCACTGTGCCTCAAGCTCTTTGTCTTCTGAATTACAGATAAGCAATTTGCCTCCAGAAGTCAATTTATAATCCTTTTCACTGGCTGCTGTCTTCCTGTCAACTCAGGAGATCTTAGAAACATCAATAACAAGAGCAGGAGTAGGCCATTCGGCCCCTCAGGCCTGCTCTCCCTTTCAATGATCGCAGCTGATCATTCAGCTACGGCCCCTGTTCCTGCTTTCCCTCCATGGTCCAGCCACCCCTGAGCTCTCACTCACCCAGACCCTCACCTGAGAACGCCTCTCCTCTGGGCACCTGGCAGAACACCCTCCCCCACCCTAACCTCACCCCTTACCCCACTCCCCATTCAAACACTGGATCTGACATCACCTCTAACCTGAGACCAGACTGACCTGAAATAACTCCCACAGAGGCCAGTATCCCATCTCCAAGTCACACTTATACACGCAGAGAGTCCTTGATCCAGCTCCCTCACAGCCAGCTCTCAGAGTGAGCAGAACCCCTGACACTCCTGATTATATCTGTCAGCCAGGGCTCCCTGATTGGACCAAGTTAACAGCCCCAATCAGGGAGCTCATATTCTATGACGTACACCTGGCTGACCTTGTTACAATCTCTACATGACCCCGTCCACCTGAATGAACCACCCGCCAAGCCAATATCCCCCTCAGGGACCCTACTCCCGCCTCGGCCTCTTTGTGAGAGCTGACCCCTTATCTTCTAGCACCAGCCCTGATCTCCCTTCCTTCACTCCAGACCCTTGACCACCCACTTCCTGTTCTGCCCAACCCAAGCTGCCCCCTACCCCACAGCCTGGCTATCCCCAGGACCCCACACCCCTCGGGACCTGGGAATCCCCTCTCCCCACCGGACACCATATCTCTGGCCCACCATGACCTACCCTGAAAACCTCATTTGCAGGTCATGTTGCAGCTGTACAGGACATTGATTAGGCCACTATTGGAATACTGGTTCAATTCTGGTCTTCCTGCTATAGGAAGGATGCTGTTAAACTTGAAAAGGTTCAGAAAGGATTTACAAGGATTTTACCAGAGTTGGAGGGTTTGAGCTACAGGGAGAGGCTGAATAGGCTGGGGCTATTTTCCCTGGAGAGTCAGAGGTTGAGGGGTGACCTTATAGAGGTTTAAAAAGTCATGAGGGGCATGGATAGGGTGAATAGCCAAGGTCTTTTCCCACAGTAGGGGAGTCCAACATTAGAGGGACATAGGTTTAAGATGAGAGGGGAATGATTTAAAAAGGAAGTAAGGGGCAACATTTCCACACAGAGGGTGGTGCGTGTGTGGAATGAGCTGCCAGAGGAAGTGGCGGAGGTTGGTACAATGACAACATTTAAAAGGCATCTGGATGGGTACATGAATAGGAAGGGTTTAGAGGGATTTGGGCCAAATGCCGGCAAATGGAACTAGATTAATTTAGGATATCTGGTCAGCATGGGCGAGATGTACCAAAGGGTCTGTTGTCATGCTGTACATCTCTATGGCTCTATGACCCGCTCGCCCCCTTGTGCCATGACCCCCCATTTATTTGGCCTCTACCCGCCTGGCACTCTATCATCCCAGTTCCCTCACCTCATAATTAGGGTCATAGAGTAAAACAGCACAGAAACAGTCCCTTCGGCCCACCATGTCTATTTCAACTTACGAACACGGACCTAATCTAATTCCATTTACCTGCATTAGGTCCGTAGTCTACCGCGCCCTGACATTTTCAGTACTCATCCAGCTGCTTCTTAAATGTTGCCCCTGTACCTGTCTCCACCACTCTCTTAGGCAACACCTTTCATATTTCTACTGCCCTCTGGGTGAAAAAAAGTTTTCAAATCTCCTCTAAACCACTTACTTCTGATTTTGAACTATAGCTTCTGGTCTTAGACACATCTGCCATGGGGAAAAGACTCTCACAATTTATCCTGTCTATTCTTCTCATGATTATGTATACCTCAATCAGATCCCATCACACGTCCACCCCAGCCTTCTCTGCCCCAGAGAAAACCAACCCAGCCTTGTCCATTTTCTAAAGAAGGGTCCGGACCCAAAACGTCAGCGTTCCTGCTCCTCTGATGCCGCTTGGCCTTCGCTTTCCGGCCTTTCCGGAGTTTCTCCAGCCCTCTCCGTGTTTGGTTCAGATCTTTTCTGCAGTACTCAGCTTCAATTGCCACAATCCTCTGGCAGCCTCAGGCACCTGCTGGGGTTTTCCAATCGTACTGTACCCATGGACAATACTCACAATAGAGTGGGGGCTGCTCAATCAAAGATGGAAGTGAATGGAAGGCTCAGCTGGGAACCACGTCACATTCAATCATTCTACAGCTGTCAGTAATGACTGGACCTGGGAAATCACACTTGGTTTCTGCAATTGAAATTATACCCTAATGAGAACACAAGTTTATTTCCGAAGACCCGAAACGTCAGCTTTCCTGCCCCTCTGATGCCACCTGGCCTGCTGTGTTCCTCCAGCTCCATGCTGTGTTATCTCTGACTCCAGCATCGGCAGGTCTTACTATCTTTGAAATAACACTGGCTGCTTTTAGTTGCGTTTTTATTAAGCTTCACAATAACTAGCCTAACCCTGTCCAACTGCAACAGCAGTATTTTGGTGCCAGTTAATATTGGCACAGATTCCCAGTTGGCAAAGTAGAGCTATTCATTGGGGTGGGAGCATTTCTGATTAATATGAGCAAGGAGCTTCACTCTGGTTTCTATCGCCTCTTTCCTATTCTTCTTCTTCCTTCCAGAACGAACAGCTTCGCCCTCCTCCCTTTCACACTCCCCCTTTCACCAGATGTCTGCCCATTTCACCTGTGCCCTCCCTAGATCCATAGCTATCTTCTCCCGGCTTGCCAAGCCTCCCAAGCTTAACACGTGCCAACATCGGTCTATCAGACAAAATTCAACACCCGAGCCATGCGAGGAGACATTAGGAGAAGTGACATGAGCCTTGGTCAAAAAAGGTAGCATCTTAAAGAACCAGAGAGAGTCAGGGAGAGATTTCCACAGCTTAGGGACCAGTCTGATCTGAGTGAAGATCCCAAAGGCACAGGGAGAAGGGACCTAAGGGGCACTATTTTCACACAGAGGTTGAGCTGCCAGAGGAAGTGGTAGAAGCAGGTATAATTACAACAGTTAAAAGACATTTGGACAGGTACATGGATGGGAAGGGTTTAGAGGGATACGGGAAGAACGCAGGCAAATGGGACTAGTTCAGTTTAGGAAACCTGGTCTGTAAGAACGAGTTGGACTGAAGGGTCTGTTTCCATGCTGTATGAGTCCATGACTCACAATTAGTTAACAGAATTCCCACAATTGACCAATGTAGGAGTCAAGTCAGAAGACTGTGACACAGGTGGGTGTAGGAATATTAACCTCCAGTGGCACAGCAAAATGTTTGAGAGTTAACCTTTCGACATTAGTGTGGAAGAAGGATTAGACTGTCAGAGATTTGTGTTGCCTGATTGACTGCAAGTGTGTCTCTGTTAACCTGCTCTGCAGTTCTGAGAATAAAACGGGAAAACAGACAAATATAAAGCCTTGGTTAGTCTTCTCTTCAATTAGCCTAGATAAACACTCACACACACAGAAACACGCACACACTCACATTCACACACAGACACAGACAGACAGACACACACACACACTCACTAACCCACACACACTCACTAACCCACACAGCTACACTTACATGCACACACACACACGCGCACGCACACACACACACACACAGAAACACACACACAGACACACACAGACACAGACACTCACTCTCTGTCTCACACACACAAATCCGACCTTACAGCAGGGAACAGCACTTCATCATCTGCAAAGTGCTTTAGGAGACTCAGAGAAAGTGTGGTATAAGTCTGACCCCTCTGTGTGAGTCCAGTGACAGAGGACAGACACTGGCTCCTCCTGCACCATTGGCAAACCGTCAGTTTAAAAGGTAGGATTTGATTAGGTTCTGCACCTCTGTGTGCTTTTGACATTTAAAATCAATTACTCCCGACTCTGGAAGTGACTAAATTTCTATTGACGTTCATGCTTTTAGACACCCAGATGGCCTCCTCTTTATAGACATTGCAGGGGTCTGTCATAGAATGTCCTGTTTTTAACTCATTCACGGGGTGTGTGTGCTGCTTGGAAAGGTCAGCAGTTATTGACTACTTATCCACATCTGAGAGGATTGGTCTCAGGATTTCAGAGTTGGGGGCGGCACCGTGGCTCTGTGGTTAGCACTGCTGCCTGACAGCGCCACAGACCTGGATTCAATTCCAGCCTTGGGCAACCGCCTGTGTGGGGTTTACATGTTCTCCCTGCATCTGCATGCATTTCCTCCCACAGTCCAAAGATGTGCAGGTCAAGGTCGATTAGCCATACTAAATTATCCCCGTAGTGTCCAAGGATATCGAAGCTGGGTGGGTTAGCCATGGGGAATGTTTGCTTGCTTACAGGGATAGGGTAGGGGAACTGGGTCTGGGTGGGAAGCTCTTAGGAGGGTTGGTGTGGACTCAATGGGCTGAATGGCCTGCTTCCACACTGTAGGGATTCTATATTGCAATTACCCATATCTAGGCCATATAGGGCTATAAGAGACAGATTATCTTAGGGTCAATGTAGAGTGAGGTAAGTTGTTATGACCATTCAGTGCTGTCATGTTCACCACTTTTTTTCAATTGTGGCATGCGTGTGTTGTTGTTTAGGTCAGCAATTATTGCCCATCTCTAATTGCCCCTTGAGAAGGTAGTGGCTCACCACCTCTTTGAGCCACTACAGTCCAACTGGCATCAAGATGTTAGGAAGGGTGATCCAGGATTCTGACCCAGCGACACTGAAGGGACGGCGATATATTTGCAAGGCAAGATGGTGAGTGGCTTGGAGGGGGGAATGTGCAGGGAGTGGTGTTTAGATGTAGTTGGGGGCTCACCGGTTAGCACTGCTGCCTTCCAGCACCAGGGACCCAGGTTCGATTCCACCCTCGGGCAATTGTCTGTGTGGAGTTTGGACATTCTCCCCACGTGTGAATGGGTTTCCTCTGAGTGCTCCGGTTTCCTCCCACAGTCCAAAGATGTGCAGGTTAGGGTGGATTGGCCATGGAAAATGTAGTGTTATAGGGATAGGATAGGGGATTGGTTCTGAGCGGCATGCTCTTCGAAGGGTCACTGTGGACTTGATGGGCTGAATGGGCTGCTTTTGTGCAGTAGGGATTCCATGATCTGCTGCCCTTATCTTTCTAGATGGTAGAGGTTAAGGGTTTGGAAGGTCCTGTCAAAGGAGCCTCTGTGAGTTAGTGCGGTAAATGGTACACACTGTTGCTACTGAGCGTCAGACACTGACTAAAAGGATATTCAATGTAGTGAATGGGATGCAGATCAAGCGGGGGCTGCTTTGTGCTGGATGGTGTCAAGTTTCTTGATGTTGTTGGAGATACACCCATCCAGGCAAGTGGGAATATTCCATCACACTCCTGACTTGTGCCTTGTAGATGATAGACTGGCTTCAGGGAGTCAGAAGGTGAGCTACTTGCTGCGGGGTTCCAAGCTTCTGACCTGCTCTTGTAGCCACTGTGTTTATGTAGCAAGTCCAGTACAGCTTCTGATCAATGGTAATTCCCAAGATGTTGATAGTGGGGGATTCAGTAATTTTCTTCGCTTCCAAAATATACTTTATTCATAAAACTTGTCAAAACACAATGTATAAGATTTCAACTTGAAAATTACAGAAGACACAATAAAATTCAATTTGTCCCTGTACAGTATTTCACACTCTTATCTGCCTCAAAAAGACTTACTGGGATGCTACCTGGACTGGAAGGTTTGAGCTATAAGGACAGGCTGAATAGGCTCGGGGCATTTTTTTTGAGGTTGAGTGGTGGGCATGTGGAATGTGCTGCCGGCAGTGGTTGTGGAGTCAGATACTTCAGAGACTTTTAAGCAACTCTTGGATAGGCACATGGAGGATAGTGAAATGTAAGGTATGCAGGATAGTTTGATCTTATTCGGATAATAGGTCAGCACAACATCATGGGCCGAAGGGCCTGTACTGTGCTGTACCATTCTATGTTCTATTCTTCCCTGGAGCGTGGGAGACTGGGAGGTGATTTTATGGAGTTTTATAAAATCATGAGAGGAACAGATAAGATGGATAGCCAACAGCTTTTCCCCAGGGTGGGGGAAGTCTAAAACTAGAGGGTATAGGTGTAAGGTGAGAGGGGAAAGATACAAAAGAGTCCAGAGGAGCATTTTTTCACACAAAGGGTGGTGTGTGTCTGGAATGGGTTACCAGAGGTAGTGGTGGAAGTGAGTAGAATTTTTTTATTTAAGAAACATTTAGACAGGTACATCGATGCGATAGGTAAGGAGGGATATGGACCAAGCACAGGCAAATGGGGATAGTTTAAACTGAGCGGCATGAGCTAGTTGGGCCGAAGGGCCTGTTCCCATGCTGTGGACCTCTGTGACTCGATGACTCAATGCAATTTTAATGCTCTCAACATTCACAATATAGATTCCATGGCAGTAATGTTCTGACAGTTCCATACCCTTCAGTCCAAAGTTTCTCCCTCTTGCCCCCTCTGTGCCAGTCAGCCTATGAGTCAGTCTGCCCTCCTCAACTTAGGCATCTTTGCTGTACTTGGCAAATTATCAAGCACCAGTGACTGTGAGTCTCTTGATGGAAGTTAATTGGCAAAATGAAATTAAAGTTTAAAATTAAAGTGCATGGGATTGCGGGTCATGTACTGACATGGATAGAGAACCGGTTGGCAGACAGGACACAAGCATTCACTCCCTCCACTATCGACGCTCAGTTGCAGCAGTGTGTACCATCTACAGGATGCACTGCAGAAATTCACCAAAGATCCTCAGACAGCACCTTCCAAACTCACCACCACTTCCATCTAGAAGGACAAGGGGCAGTAGATACATGGGAACACCACCACCTCCCAGTTCCCCTCCAAGTCACTCACCATCCTGGCTTGGAAATATATTGCCGTTCCTTCAGTGTTGCTGGGTCAAAATCATGGAATTCCCTCCCTAAGGGCATTGTAGTCAACCCACAGCAGGTGGACTGCAGTGGTTCAAGAAGGCAGCTCCCCACCACCTTCTCAAGGGACAATTAGGGACCGGCAATAAATGCTGCCCAGCCAGTGACACCCACATCCCACAAATGAATAAAAAAAATGCAAAATGTAGGAATAAACGGGTCTTTTTCCAAATGGTAGGCAGTGACTAGTGACTTACCACAGGGATCAGTGGTTGGACCCCAGCTATTCACAATATGTATTAATGATTTAGATGAGGGAACTAAATGTAATATCTCTCAAGACACAAAGCTGTGGGGGTGGGGGAGGAGGAGGGTGAGCCATGAGGAGTACAGTGACGTAAAACGTGGATAAATGTGAGATTGTCCACTTTGCTAGCAAAGAGTCTAAGGCACCAATAGATTGGGAAAGGGAGAGGCGTATGGAGACCTGAGTGTCACTGTGCACCAGTCACTAAAAATAATCATTGCGCGTGCAGCAGGTGGTGAAGAAGACAAATGGGATGTTGGACTTCATTGTGGGAGGATTCGAGTACAGGAGCAGGGATTTCTTTCTGTCATTGTACAGGGGCCTAGGGGAGACCACACCTGGGCTATTGTGGGCAGTTTTGGTCTCCTTATCTGAAGAACGTTGTTCTGGCATTGGAGGGAGGGCAGCGAAGGTTTATCAGGCTGACTCCTGGGAATGGCAGGACTGACTGTAATTATCAACTGTCTTCGAGAGTGTGCCTGTTTACTGTGAGTCTGTGCAAATGTGCTTGTAATTATAGTCTTTGAGAGTGTGCCTGTATTTGAATTAAAGAATCATAGAATTCCCCACAGTGTGGAAGCAGGCCATTCGGTCCATCTAGTCCACAGCCCGACCCTCCTAAGAGAATGCCAACCAGACCTACTGCCTACCCTCTCCCTGTAACCTTGCATTTCCCGCGGCCAACCCACCTAGTCTGCATATCCCTAGACACTAGAATGAGTTTGTGTGAGAGTGTCTGTAATTGTATTCCTTAAGAGTGTTTTGAATTTACACAGAGTCTTTGAGAGTGTGCCTGCATTAATAGTGAGGCTGTAAGAGTGTGTTGTATTTATACTGAGTCTTGACAGTGTCTTTGTCTTTATAATGAATAGAATCATGTGTCAATACTTAGAGTAAATTTGTGAGCATGCACCTGTATTTTGAGTCGCTCCATGAGAGTGTCTGTATTTTGACTGACTGTGAGAGTGTGCCTGTATTTTGAGTAACTGTGAGAGTGTGCTTGCAATTTGAGTAACTGTGAGAGTGTGCCTGTATTTTGAGTAACTGTGAGAA
>JAHRHZ010000092.1:10007182-10018341 GCA_024137785.1 Ginglymostoma cirratum | reverse complement strand
TGCTGCTTGGCCTGCTGTGTTCATCCAGCTCTACACCTTGTTATCTAGGAACCTGTCTTGTCGTTGAGTCAGGTATTTCACAATAGAGTGTAATAGCAGTGTAAGTGTCCCTTTCGCAGACCAGCTTATCTCAGGTGAAAACTGCTTCATTGCAACTCATTTCCAAAGCAGTTACATTAAATGAATGGAATTAACCTGAATTAAACTGGATTGAAGAATGACAGACACTGTAATAAACATCAAATGTTCAAACGAAACTTGCAAAATTAAAATTAAGAGATTCCAGTGGTTCCACAGTGGCTCCAGTGGCACAACTGATAGGGGAGATGATGGCCTAGCGGTATGATCGCTGGACTGTTAATCCAGAGATCCAGATAATGTTCTGGGGACCTGGGTTCGAATCTCACCATAGCAGAAGGTGGAATTTGAATTCAATAAAATATCTGGAATTAAGAGTCTAATGATGACCATGAATCCATTGCTGATTGCTGATTGTTTGGGGGGCAGGGGGGGAAACCCATCAGGTTCACTAATGTCCTTGAGGGAAGGAAACTGCCATCCTTACCTGGTCTGGCCTACATGTGACTCCAGACCCAAAGCAATGTGGTTGACTCTCAACTGACCTCAGGGCAATTAGGGATGGGCAATAAATGCTGCCTAGTCAGAGATACACTCATCCAATGAATGAAGGAATTGGTTAGCACAGAGTAGTGCAGGTGGTGGGTAGTGCCAAGGTTGTGAGTTCAAGCCTTCCCTGGAGTTTTATCTGGCCCTGCTTTTGGGCTCAAGGTTGTTCATAATGAGCAAATGTACTGTGCCAATGCAGACGGGGATTTCTCTGTCCATCATTCCTTATAGGGGTCATAGATTTAAGGTGTGAGGGGCAAGGTGATGTACGAGGCAAATTTTTTACACAGAGGGTGGTGGGTGCCTGGAACTCACTGCGGGGGGGAGGTAGTGAAAGCAGATACGATAGTGATTTTTAAAGGGCGGTTTTGTAAAATCATTTTGTGGGATGTGGGCGTCGCTGGCTGGCCAGCATTTCTTGCCCATCCCTATGGCTGTGTTAACTGATTGGCCCTTCTGTATCCCTCCTATTGCCAATAACTGCTGAATCTGTGTTCGCATAACAACAGTGATTGCATTCTGAGGCTTACAGACGTAAACCGGTGAACTTTTTTTTGCCCATTCAGGACTGAGATGAGGAAGAATTTCTTCGCTCAGAGAGCTGTGAACCCGTAGAATTCTCTCCCACAGGAAGCTGTCGGGACCAGTTCGGTAGGTATATTCAGGAGGGGGTTGGACGTGGCCCTTGCGGCTAAAGGGACCAAGGGGGATGGAGAAAAGCGGGAATGGGATTTTGGGATTGCATGATCCAATTGAATGGCGGCGCAGGCTCGAAGGGCTGAATGGCCTCCTCCTACACCTAATTTCTACATTTCTCTGTTTCTTAGCACCTCTTGAGAGGGTATTAGCGAGCCTGCTGGGTGAACCTAATACTGACGGTATAGTTTAAACAGGGAATCACAGGATTGTGACAGCCAAGCAAGCCAGGAAGGTATGAAAGAACATAACTAAAGCTGCAAAGCTGAGCATGACTCTTGCCGAACATTTGGCTTTTCAATAAACCCCCATCCTATTGTGTTCGACTGGAGGTGCGCTAGGCCCTGAAAGTGCTGTCCCACATTGCCGTGCACTTTTAAGTCCCTCGTGAAGCTTTCTTCCACAGTGCCAGTGTGACATTGTGCTCAATGAAAGGTCACATTGTTTAAGGCTGGTTTGGAAATCGATTTGAACAGAGAGCTAAAAGGCTCTGTCAGGAGTTCATGCTGCTTTTACAAGCGGCCTCTGACCACAGGGGTCCAGCATTTTTAAAAAAAAAATCCCATCCCCCCACATTATTTCTTTTTTGTCCTCTACATCGGGGAAACCAAGCGGAGGCTTGGGGACCACTTTGCGGAACACTTACGCTCAGTTCGCAACAAACAACTACACCTCCCAGTTGCGAACCATTTCAACTCGCTCCCCCCCACCCCACTCCTCGGACAACATGTCCATCCTGGGCCTCCTGCAGTGCCACAATGATGCCACCCGAAAGCTGCAGGAACAGCCTCTCATATTTCACTTGGGAACCCTGCAGGCCAAGGGTATCAATGTGGATTTCACAAGCTTCAAAATCTCCCCTCCCCCTTCCACATCCCAAAACCAGCCCAGCTCGTCCCCACCTCCCTAACCATTCGTCCCACCTCAAGCCCCACCCCCGTCTCCTACACACTAACCTCATCCGCCTCCTTGACCTGTCCGTCCTCCCTGGACTGACCTATCCCCCACCTAAATCCCCACCTACATTCACCTTCACTGGCTCTAACCCCGCCTCTTTGACCTGTCTGTCTCCTCTCCACCTATCTTCTCCTTTATCCATCTTCCATCCGCCTCCCCCTCTCTCCCTATTTATTTCAGAATCCCCTTCCCCTCCCCCATTTCTGAAGAAGGGTCTCGACCCGAAACGTCAGCTTTCCTGCTCCTCTGATGCTGCTTGGCCTGCTGTGCTCATCCAGCTCCAAAACGTTTTACAAGACAAATCAATTTGATTCAATTTATTGTTGCCATTTGTATCCAAGTACAGTGCAAAGCTTTATTTTGCCAGCAGAACAGGCAGACTGTAGCACCAAAGGAGAAATCATGGGGTGCTTAGAGCAAAGCATGCAGTGTTAGGGCTGCGCAGCGGGTACACAAAGCAAGATCAACATTAGATTCGAGATTAGAGAGGCCCATTCAACAGTCTATTAACAGTCTAATCAACTTCACAAAAGAGAAAGCATGGATTGGCTGATCACCACGATTTGTAGGATCCTGCTGTGTACCCCTACCTGCCATGTTTCCCACAATACAATGCTGTAAAAGTACTTCATTGCCAGGAAAATGCCCAATAAAGGTTTAAATGAGAGGGTCTTGCTTCCATATTTCATCGCTAAAGTCCCTAACGCCCCTCCCCATGTGCAGTGTGTGGCTCAATGGGAAAACCTCTCGTCTCTCAGCCCAGGGTTCGAATCCCTCTCCAGGCTTTGAATAAAGTGACTGAGGCTGACTTTTCCAGTACAGTGTCTGTCTGAGGTGCTGCCCTTCAGCTGATGGGTGTTAAACAGAGATCTGGTTCTTGCTGTCAGATGAATGAAAGGAAGACAGTAGGATTTTGGAATCGTCTACAACCCCCACCCCTTCAGAGGGTTGTAGATGTTCTATTATTGGAGAAAAGGCACAAGGGGATAAAAATGACTGGCAGAATGGCCTCCTAGTGCGCCATAATAATTCTGTGATTCTGGAAAGGGGTTGTTGAGGAGGAAAAATGCTACTATGGACCTGGTAGCTGTGGTTAGCGTTGTCTAGTCATGTGACATGGTGGCAGTGGTTAGCATTTTCTGATCATGTGACATGGTGTCTGTGGTTAGCACTGTCTGGTCATGTGATATGGTGGCTGTGGTTAGCATTGTCTGGTCACGTGACATGGTAGCTGTGGTTAGCATTTCTGATCATGTGACATGTTGGCAGTGGTTGGCATTGTCTGATCATGTGACAGGTTGGCAATAGTTAGCACGGCTGGTCATGTGACATGGCAGCGGCGGTTAGCATTTTCTAGTCAAGTGACATGTTGGCAGAGGTTAGCATTTCTGGTCATGTGACATGTCGGCAGTGGCTAACATTGTCTGGTCATGTGACATGGTGGCAATGTTGGTCATCTGAAGATTTGCTGCAGCATGCGGTGTGGTGGTCGATAACATAGATTGGAATTTGATTTAGCTCTACAGAACAAGTTCCAGGAAGACTGGAAGAAACGTCCAGTCACGGTTTTAGGAGCAAATTGCACAGACAGTCAGCAGCGGAAGGAGCTGAACAATCAAGTAGCCTGCAGCAGGTAAACTGGTGGGAAATGATCAACAAGGAAGAAGCGACAGTCAGTGGTAAAAGCCCTTTCAGACCTGGTAAGAGAAGCGCAGGAACAAACAGTGTGCTGCAAGCTACATGGGGCTGCATGGTATCAGTGGGTCCATGAAGAAAGTTGAAATGTTCAGTGGGCAATGGGGAAACTAAAGGTGTGGTTAGAGGCTGAAGGGGCAAAAAGTATTTCAGCACAGGGCAAACATTGCCACCATAGCAGACAGATACTACAAAGCACAGGCATTGGAAAGGAAACTCACAACCACAGACATAATTTAAACCAGGAATGTAGCAAGTCCGGAGCTGCTATGATAAAGGGGCAATTTAGAAAGCTAAGCAAACATAGAAACAAATTGCAGCAGTAGGCCATTCGGCCCTTCGAGCCTGCACCACCATTCATTAGGATCATGGCTGATCATGCAATCTCAGTATCCCATTCCCGCTTTCTCTCCATTCCCCTTGATCCCTTTAGCCGCAACGGCCACATCCAGTTCCCTCCTGAATATATCTAACAAACTGGTCCCAACAGCTGGCCGTGGGAGAAAATTCCAGGGATTCACGACTTTCTGAATAAATAAATTCTTCCTCATCTCAGACCGAATGGCTTCCCCCTTCTCCTGTGACCCCTAGTTCTGTACTTCCCCAACATCAGGAACATTCTTTCCACATCTAGCCTGTCCAGTCCCATCAGGATTTTATATGTTTCTATGAGATCCCCCCTCCCCTCATTCTTCTAAGTTCCAGTGAGTACAAGCCCAGTCAATCCAATCTTTCTTCATATATCAGTCCTGCCATCCCGGGAATCAGTAAACAGAAACTGACTGAGAATATGTAGACTACTGAGGCCACAATAAGAATGGGAGATCCATCAATGAAACTGATATTAAGACAGGAAGAAATTTTAAGGTCGCAGAAAGTGGCTCAGTGATTAGCACTGCTGCTGCGTAGTGCCAGGGACCTGGGTTCAATTCTCAGCCTCAGGTGACTGTCTGTGTGGAGTTAGCACATTCTCCCTGTGTCTGCGTGCGTTTCCTCCCACAGTCCAAAGATGTGCAGGGTAGGTGGATTGGCCATGTTATAGTGCCCAGGGATGTTTAGGTTAGGTGAGTTCGACTTGGGGGAATGGGTCTGGGTCGGATGCTCTTCAGAGGGGCATTGTGGACTTGTTGGGCCAAATGGGCTGTTTCCACACTGTAGGGATTCTATTCTATTCTATTCTCTATATGTTTCTTTCAGAGAAGCTGTGAAAGTGAATGGGGACCTTTTACTAAAACTGTGGGGCAAGATGTGTTCTGAGAAGTGGGTAGTTTGAATTAAACGGGGAAAAGTGTCAACAGTTAGGATTCAACTTTAAAGCTACGTGCAGCAGGATTTATGCAGTGAAATCAGGATAAAGGATGGGAATTGTTAATTAGGTGACAACAGCCTGAAAATTCTGCTTATGAAAAGGCAGGAAATGTTCTGGATAAAGAAGCACAAGATGATCCTCCAGAAATGGCGTTGTTGTACTGAGCAACAGAAGCATTTAAGACAAGGCAAATAAAACCGTGTGGCACAGTGGAAGATTTCAGAGTCTTTCAGGCAAGGAAAACAATATTATTGGCGGGTTCAGAGCAACAAAAGCGAAGTATATTGCGATGCCGCGGAATTTTTTTTTAAAAAGCTTTAACATAATAAAAATAACTAATCGCCTTTGGAAGAAATTGTAGCCAAAATAATGTTGCCAGGAAGATTACTTTTCAAAGATGAACCAAATATAGGATTGGACATCTAATCCAGAGACTCAGATAACGTATTGGGCACCCGGGTTCGATTCCCCACCTCGGCAGATGGTGGAATTTGAATTTAGTAAAAATATCCAGACTTAAGTATCTAATGATGACCATCAACCCATTGTTGATTGTCAGAAAATCCCATCTGGTTCACTAATGCCCTTTAGGGAAGGAAATCTGCCATCCTTACCTGGGCTGGCCTACATGTGACTCCAGACCCACAGCGATGTGGTTGGCTCTGAACAATTAGGGATGGGCAATAAATGCTGCCTGGTCAGCGATGCCCTCATCCCAGGAATGAATTTTTAAAAAACCCTTCAAAACTAATTGTGAAATTTGAATCTGAATGAGTAAACATGTTTTTTAGTCAATTGGAATTGTAGCTGTTGATGTTACAGTTCACCAAAATGTAAAAGAAGCCACAGATATGTTCTAACAGTTTTTGGAAATTACTTTAATCTGAGAGAAAACAAAAATTCTGAAAAAGGAAGAATTAACAGAAAAGTTCAGCATCCAAGGGAATTCACAGATAATTTCGTTAATGATCTCTGCATGTTAGAGAAAAACTGTGGAGCTTTGAAATCAGAATAAATAATTAAGAAACTGAACCATTATTGAAATTACTAATGAATCTGTGTCAGATTTACTACAGTCCAAAGAAGATTTGGCTTTGATGAAGGATCAGATGGTAAGTGAAGCAGAAGTCCAGAAGCGAGTCTTTGAGTAGTAAAACTGAGGAAATGAACATGTTAGGTTTAGCAGCAAAGCAACCACAGGAGGCAAGGTAACTCTTCAAATGAGTCAACAAGAGGAAAACTAAATTATCATTACTTGACCACAGAGGTTTTGGCAGATTGAAAACCAATATCTGCATGCACCAATTGGAGATGAGCTGCATCAGTCTCCATGAAACCACAATGGAAGTGGCATAACCAATGACCACAGATTTCAGGACATGGTCAACTAAAAAATACCTTCCAGAGAGATCCAGGATATGGTCAAATTGCTTTGATCAGAAATTCGCAAACAGCAAAAGAAAAAAGAAACTGCCTGTTTTTTCAGGGCAATTGCCTTTCATGGAGGAAATTCAGGGGCTTAAAGGTCCTCCAAGTGGGGTTTGGCCCAATTCCTGGTTCAGTAGGGACAACATCCTTTATGGAGGATTTCCAAAAGATGGAAAGTTCTCCAGTGGAGAGAGCCTTCACAGATCTCATAGGATTCAGAATGGAATTGGGGTCAACTACACTCAAGCTCTGTCAAATTTAAAATGGAAAGAGAGCACATTCTGGAAGAATTGTGAAATATTGTAGTTGGTTGGCTCGCCGAGCTGGTTTGTTGTTCCGCAGACGTTTCATTACACTGCTGGGTAACATCATCAGTGCAGCCTCCGATGAAGCGCTGTTGTGTTTTCCCACCTGGTGTTTAAACTCCGGTGTCCGTTGAGCTGGGTTACCTCACTTCCAGTTTTCCTTCGCAGTGGAGTGTGTATGGGGTTTAGCTCTATGTGTTTGTTGATGGCCTTCTTAGTGGAGAACCAGGCCTCTAGGAATTCCTGAGCTGAAATTGTGAAATATCTTGACTGTCAGTATATGGAATGTCTGAGACCTTAGGAGGGGATGTGAGGGTTTGGTAAAAGTAATTTTGCAGATGAATGCATGAATGTGAGAAAGACTTGGGAGGAGATGCCACACCAGGTGATAGTGCTGAAAGGGGTCGTGTTGAAGAGTGCATTAAGCTTTACCCTGACGATGGCATAAGGAGGGAAATGCAGACCATCCGAGGGAAGGGGGTAGACTTGCTATCCACAATTTCCTAAATACGCTCAAGAGCAATGTCTATCACATCAGTGTAACTTGGACCTGATGGCTATCATTCAATAAACAACAGCTTTTTCAAGATAAGAGTCTCTTCTCTTTAGACTACCGAATGCTTTCTGTCTACCACTTTAGACCAGATGGTCAGAGGGTCATAGGGTCATAGAGTCATGGAGTTATACAGCATGGAATCAGACCCTTCGGTGCAACCAGTCTATGTGGACCATAATCCCAAACTAAACTAGTCCCATCTGCCTGCTCCTGGCCCATATCCCTCCATTCCTTTCCTATTCATGCACTTTTCCCAATGTCTTTTAAACGTTGTAACTGTACCCACATCCACCACTTCCTCTGGAAGTTCATTCCACGCAGGAACCACCCTCTGTGTAAAAAATTTGCCCCTCATGTCTTTTATAAATCTCTCTCCTCTCACCTTAAAAATGTTCCCCCTAGTCTTGAAACTCCCCCGTCCTAGGGAAAAGACAACTACCATTAACTCTATCTGTACCCTCATTGTTTTATAAACTTCTATAAGGTCATCTCTCAGCCTCCTACACTCCAGTGAAAAAAGTCCCAGCCTATCCAGCCTTTCTTTATGACTGAAACCCTCCATACCCGGTAACATCCTGGCAAGTCTTTTCTGAACCTTCTCCAGCTTAATAATATTCTTCCTGTAACAGTATGACCAGAACTGGACACAGTATTCCAGAAGAGGCCTCACCAATGTCCTGTACAATTTCAACACAACATCCCAACACCTGTACCGAAAGGACTGAGCAATGTAGCTAAGTATGCTAAACGTCTTTTTAAACACTCTGTCTATACATGATGCAAGCTTCAAAGAATTATGTACCTGCACCCCTAGGTCCTTGTAGATCATTTCAGAAAAAGCAGCTCCCAACGTAAGCAGGTGTTGGAAACATCGGCATCTCATGCTCGTTTTTTCAGTCCATTGATCTCAGCAGTTCCTTCCCTACGTTTGACTCTCTCTGCCTCATATTCCCTCAGTAACCAAAATTTATCAACCCCTTGCTGATGGATAGTTTCCCAGATGGGGTACCATCTGATGCCAATCCCTTGTTGTGGAGGTTCACATGGGTGATCCCTGGTATGGGAGGGACTGTCTTATGAGCGAAGGTTAAACAGGTTGGGGCACTACTCACTGGAGTTTAGAAAAATGACAGGAGATCTGATTGAAATGTATCCATTGCTTAAAGGGCTCGACAGGGTCAATGCTGAGAGGACATTTCCCCTCTTGGGAGAGTCTAGGACCAGAGGGTACAGCCTCAGGATAAAGAAGCACCAATTTAAGACTGAGATGAGGAGGAATTTCTTCTCTCAGAGGATTATGAGTCTTTGGAATGCCTGGCCACATAGAGCTGTGGGGCAGTGTCGTAGTGTGTATTTGTTGAAATCGAGAGATCCTTATCAAGTCAATAATTCCAGGGAAAAGTCAGGAAAGTGGACATGGATCCTATTGAATGGTGGAGCACACATGATGGGCTGAATGTCCTGTTCCTATTTCTTATGGTCTCATCCATCAGAACTTCAACAGCATGTGTGAGCTGGCTGTTCACCTGTCACATGGTTAGACTTAGATTCAGAGTTAGGGTCATGGTAAGGGTCAGGGTCGGGGTTAGAGTTAGGGTTAGGGTTAAAGTTAGAGTTAGATTCAGTGTTAGAGTTAGGGTTTGGGTTAGGGTCAGGGTCAGGGTCAGATTTAGATCTGGGGTTAGGGTTAGGGTTTGGGTTAGGGTTAGAGTTAGGGTCAGGGTCAGGGTCAGGGTCAGGGTTAGGGTTAGGGTTAGGGTCAGGGTTAGGGTCAGGGTTAGGGTTCGGGTCAGGGTTAGAGTTAGGGTCAGGGTTAGGGTCAGGGTTAGGGTTAGGGTTAGGGTTAGTGTTAGTGATAGTGTTAGATTTAGGGTTAGAGTTAGGCATAGGGTTAGGGTTAAAGTTAAGGTCTGGGTCAGGTTTAGGGTTAGAGTTAGGGTTAAAGTTATGGTGAGGGTCAGGGCTAGGGTTAGCGTTTGAATTACCGTTAGGGTTAGGGTTAGTGTTACTGTTAGGGTTAGGGATAGGGTTGGGGCTAGGGTTAGGGCTAGGAGTAGATTTCGGGTTAGCGTTAGGGTTAGGCCTAGGGTCAGGGTTAAGGTTACGGTTAGGCCTAGGGTCAGGGTTAGATTTAGGATGAGCGTTAAGGTTAGGGGTAGTTTTAGGGTTCGGGTTAGTATTAGGGTCAGGGTGAGGGTTAGGGTTAGGGGTACAGTTCGGTTTAGGGTCAGGGTCAGGTTTAGGTTTAGAGTCAGGGTTAGGGTTAGGGTTAGGGTCACGGTCAGGGTTAGGGTTAGGCATAGTTTTAGGGTTAGGGTTAGCATTAGGGTCAGGGTCAGGTTTGGGGTTAGGGTTAGGTTTGGGTCAGGTTTAGGATTAGGGTTCGTGTCAGTGTTAGTGTTGGGGTCAGGGTTTGTGTTAGGTTCAGGGTTCGTGTTAGGTTCAGGGTTAGGGTTAGGTTTAGGGTTAGGCTAAGGTTTAGAGTTAGGGTTAGGGTTAGGGGTGGAGTTCTGGTTAGGGTTAGGTTTAGGGTTAGGGTTAGAATTAGACTTTGTGTTAGTGTAAATGTTAGGGTCTGGGTCAGGGTTAGGGTTAGGGTTAGAATTAGGGTTAGGGTTAGGGTTAGGTTCAGTCTCAGGGTTAGGGCTAGGGTTGGGGTTAGGGTTAGGGTTAGCGTTAGGGCCAGGGTGAGGATTACGGTTTGGGTTCAGGTTAGGTTTTAGGGTTAGGTTTAGGGTTAGGTTTAGGGTTAATCTTCGGTTCAAGTTTAGGGTTAGGGTTAGGGTCAGGGTCAAGGTCAGTGTTACTGATCAGGTTAGGGTTACAGCTAGTGTTTGGGTTTTGGTCAGGATTTAGATGAGACAGACTCTGTCATTGTGTTTGATTCATTCACTGACCTGCGTTGAATCATTCACCCAGACTCACTACTCAGTCAAGGCAGCAAAGAAATCACTTGCATTTATGTAACACCTTTCACAAGCTCAGGACGTCCCAAAGCGCTTCGCAGCCGATGAAGTACTTTTGCTGTGTCGTCCCCGTGACAATGTGGGAAACACCGCAACCAATTTACACAACAGCTAACTCCCACAAATACCACCGTCGTGATGAACAGGTCATGTCACCATTCTGATGGTGACTACGGGTTAGCGTTAGGGCAAGGCCACTGGAAAACTCCAGTGGTCTTCTTTGATATCTTATCCATGGGCTCTCTCAAATTCTCCGCAGAGACGGTAAGTGGGCCTCTCCAATAGCTCATCGATTAAACAAAATAAAAATGCATTTATATAGCACCCTTAATGTAGGAAGGCATTCCAGGCTGATTCCTGTGAGTGGAAGTATTCACAATGGACCAGAGGAGACATCAGGAATCGACTCGTCTTTTGAAGTTGTGAAGAAGAGTCGCTGGACTCGAAACGTTGGCTGTTTCTCTCTCCACAGACGTTGCGAGACCTGTAGCGTTTCCCCAGCAGGTGTTGTTTGTGTTTCAGATCTCCAGCCTCCACAGTTTTATGAGGGATAATAGGAACTGCAGATGCTGGAGAATCCGAGATAACAAGGTGTGGAGCTGGATGAACACAGCAGGTCA
>JAHRHZ010000092.1:9990257-10002182 GCA_024137785.1 Ginglymostoma cirratum | reverse complement strand
CCGGCTCTACACCTTGTTATCTCAGATTCTCCAGCATCTGCAGTTCCTACTATCTCTGCCACGTTATCTGCTTTCTCTTTTGCTTTTACACTTTCCCTGACTTCCTTAGTCAGACATGGTTGCCTCATCCTCCCTGTACCATGCTTCTTTTTCCTAGGGATGAATTTTTGCTGCATCTCCTGAATTACTTCCAGAAACTCCTGCCATTGCTGCTCCACTGTCGTTCCTGCTGGGCTCCTCTTCCAGTCAATTCTGCCCAGCTCCTCCCTCATACCTCTGTAGTTGCCTTTATTCAGCTGTGATACTGTTACCTCTGATTCTATCTTCTCCCTCTCAAATTGCAGAGTAAATTCTATCGTATTATGGTTGCTGCCTCCTAAGGGTTCCTCTACCTTAAGACCCCTTATCAAGTCTGCCTCATTGCACAACACTAAATCCAGAATTGCCTGTTCCCTGGTGGGCTTCACCAGGTGGGCATAGAAGGTCCCAGGTCACTGTAACAAAGAACAGCAGGAGAATTTTCCCCAGTCTTCCTGGTTAATATTTATCTCTCAATGAATTAGCCCAGAAAGCAGCATTTAGAACATAGAACAATACAGCACAGGAACTGGCCCTTTGACCCACAATGTTGTGCGGAACATGACACCAAATTAAACTAATCCCTTCTGCCTGCCCTTGGTCCATATCCCTCCATTCCTTGCATATTCATGTGCTTATCTTAAAGCCCCTTAAATGCCCCTATCATACCTGTCCCCACCAACACCCCTGGCAGCACATTCCAGACTCCTACCATCTGTGTATAAAAAACTTGCCCTTCACATCTCCTTTGACCTTGCCCTCTCTCAGCTTAAATGCATGCCCCCTACTTTTAGACATTTCAACTCTGGGAAAAAGATTCTGACCATCAACCCTATCTATACATCTCATGATTTTATAGACTTCTATCAAGTCTCCCCTCAGCCTCCGCTGCCCCAGAGAAAACAGCCTGAGTTTTTCTAGGCTCTCCTTATAGCTGATACCCTCTAATCCAGGCAGCATCCTGGTAAACCCCTTCTGCGCCCTCTCCAAAGCCTCCTCATCCTTCCTGTAATGTGGTGAACAGAGCTGAATGCAGTACCCTAAATGTGGCCTGACCGAAGTCTTACAAAATCTTATTTTATCGTGTTATTTTCACAGTTTGTGTTTGTGGGAGTTTGCTGTGTACAAATTGAGTATCACATGACAGGTGGCTAGAATACAGAACCTGTTTGTTTGTGGTAAAATGCTCGGCCGATCCTGAAGTTGTGTAAAGTGGTATATAGTGATTTTGCCACTTGAGTTCCTCCCTGCTCCAGTCGAGCGCTGGGTCAGTTAAAGTGACATTCACACCATGGTAGCATAGCCAGCTGGGCTTTGCTTATGAGAGCTTCTGGACTATTCCACCTCAATGTTAAAGTGGGGGGAACGTATCATGACTGAATGTGACCCTTCCATCCACGTTGATTAGAATGGCCGGAGGTCGCTGAGTAACAATAGAGAGAGGACTTTATTTTTATTCATTCACAGGATGAGGGGCAAGTCAGCATTTATTGCCCATCCCTAATTGCCCCTGACAGCAGTCAAGAATCAACCACATTGCTGTGGGTCTGGAATCACATGTAGGTCCAGACCAGGTAAGCATGGCAGCTTCCTTCCCTAAAGGACATTATTGAACCAGATGGCACAAAAACAGAAGTTGCTGGAAAAGTTCAGCGGGTCTGGCAGCATCTGTGAAGAAAAAAAATCACAGAGTTAACGTTTCAGGTTCAGTGACCCTTCCTCAGAACTGATCTGAAATGGTAACTCTGATTTTTTTCCATCCCAGATGCTGCCAGACCTGCTGAGCGTTTCCAGCAATTGCTGTTTCTATTCCTGACTTACAGCATCCGCAGTTATTTTGTATTTTTTTAGCGAATCAGATGGGTTTTTCTGTCAATCGACAATGGATTCATGGTCATCATTAGACTCCTCATACTAAGTTTTTATTGAATCAAAATTCCACCATCTGCCGTGGTGGCATTTGAACCCAGGTCCCCAGAGCATTACCGGGGCCTCTGGATTAATAGCTTCTGATGGGAATTCTTCCCTGACAATCTGTAGCCCCTGCCCTCTCTTTGATGCACATTAGGAATAGCCGCTGCTGTGACGTACCATGGGCTGGTTGTATCTGTAAAACCCCTCAGCTCCTTCCAGAGGTACAAACAGTTGGAGCCAGGAATACCTTCTGAACAGGAGGCCTGTGGGTTCAGGTCCCACTCTAAGCCTGGGGTATAAGGTTCTGCCTGACACTCACACTGCTGTACTGACAGAGGGCTGCTCAGCTGTGATCATCTGGACAGGGTCTTACACTGATGCCCCATTTACACTCTGGGAGGATAGAGGGCCATTCAGCCCTTCGACAATGCTCCACCATGCAATGGCTGAACCTCAATCTCCTGTCATGATCCTGACTGTCCCCTCATAGAATCCTGTCAGTGCAGAAAGTGGCCATTCGGCCCATTGCGTTCACACCGACCCTCTGAAGGTCTTCTCACCCAATCCCCCTCCAATATTCCTGTAACTCTGCATTTCCCATCGCCAACCCACCCATCCCTGGGCACTATGGGGTAATTTAGCATGGCCAATCCACCCTAACCTGAACATCTTTGGACTGTGGGAGGAAACCAGAGCACCCAGAGGAAACCCACGCAGGCACAGGGAGAATGTGCAAACTCGCCACAGACAGTCACCCGAGGCTGGAATCGAACCCGGGTCCCTAGCACTGTGAAGCAGCAGTGCTAACCACTGTGCCACCATTTTCATTTCATACTCCTTGACGCCTTTAATATCTAAAAGATGATCCGTCTCGTTCTCAGTCATATTGAGTGACTTTGCCACCCCCAGCCTTCTGCTGGAGGGCATACATTCTGAGTGAAGAAATCTTTACTCATCTCTGTCCCAAATGGCCTATGCCATACCCTGAGACTGTGTTGCCTGGTTCTGCACTGCCCACCCAAGGAAACACTGTCCCTGACCAGGAGAAACACTGTCCCTGTCCAGCCCTGTTAGAGTTTATGTCATTTGTAAAAGGTTCTGGGAGCCTATTTGACAGGAGAGTACAGCTCCCTGTGCCTTGAGCTGGGATTCATCGCATGATCCATAGACCCAAAACAGATCACCTGCTCATAACATATGCTGCCTGCAGGTGTCTAGTGGAAGCCAGTCTGTTTGAGACGTGTAGAGGCCATGGAAGACAGTATCAGTATCTAAGCTGGTACAGCCATGATGAGCCAAATAACTTTCTCTGCAATGTGAAGTCCTTCCTCTCTCTGTCTCTTTGATGGGGATCTCAAGCCCAGGCCCTCCCTGCCCATTGAATAGGGGGTAAGTGCTCCCAAAGAACTACCTGGAGAGCAGTGAGGGAGCTCTCACTGCAATTTTCATTCTTAACCACCTGCACACAATGCAGTCAGTGTTTTCTTCTGCCTGAGCCCTTACTGAGTACCGACTTTCCTACATCCATTTGTGGACGGTCACTGTTCATTGCCCATCCCTAATTGCCCCTTGTGGAGGTGGTAGCGAGCTGCCTGCTCGAATCACTGCAGTGGTGTAGCGACATCCATAGTGATGGCACCGTAACCCTGAAGGAGTGGCAATAAATTTCCAAGTCAGGTTTGGAGGGGAACTCGCAGGGGGTGGTGTTCCCATGTATCTGCTGCCCTCGCCTTTCCAGGGGGCAGAGATGGCAGGTTTGGAAGGTGACAATATCGGGAGGGTTAGGAGAGTGTGGAAGGGTGAGCAAGATTTGAAAGAGTGCGCATTAACAGCTGGTGTCTAGATACGCAGACCTTGAAGCTGCTACAATTTTTATACAAATCCTTCAATTTGTTGCATAATGCTGACACCTCCAGGCTGTCTTAGCATTCTCCTCTGAAACACAGCCATGTGCTAGCGTCTCTTAGAGAGCGAGTACATTGTCGCAGTGCAATGATATAGATACCGGGCATTAAGTTACCTTCCCCCTTACACAGTGCATCATCCATAAGACAAGGCAGCGAGAACATCACCTTTAATTATATATCCTTCTGCATTTATTTACAGGGTCTTGTTGCCACTAGCTGGGCCAGCATTTATTGCCCATCCCTAATTGCCCCTTGAGAGCCCACTGCAGCAGCCTGTGGGTATTCCTGTTAGGCAGGACCTGGTGGGATTTCCATAAGAGGAGGGGGTGGCTATTCCATCATGGGAGGCAGCACCTTTCTCACAGCAGCCACAGGCTTTCCCTTCCCAACAGGTGGCACTCTCGAGTTGATCTCATCATTGCAATTCAGTTAATTCTAAAAAAATTCAAATTCCATCATCTACCAGAATAGGATTGGCTTTATTTTTAAAGAAATTAACCTATTTTTCCTAATCGACTTGTTGCTTTCTCCCCAGGGATATAGCTGAGCTCTTCCCAGCATTTTCTGTTTCTGATTTCCAGCTTCCGCAGTTCTTTCGGTTTATTATGCTACTGTACACCTTGAGAGCAGGTGGGGATTGAACCTGGGCCTACCTAGTCCAGGGATTGGGACACTACCACGACAATACCAATGGGCTGTGGAGTGCTAGCCTAGTGACATTACTGCTACACCGTGGCACCCCCTCAAACATTTTTAAGACAGAGTGGATAGATTTCAGGCGGCAGAAGATTATTGGAGCAGGTGGGAATGTGGACTGGACGTTACGGTTAGATCAGTCAAATAGGGGAACAGACGAGAGGGGCTGAATAGCCTACTCCAGCTCCTAATTTGTACATTCAACCTTCGGAAGGGGGGCTAACCCAAATGATGTGGCTGCTTGCTCAACTGCATATCTCTGGATTCAGATCAAAAAATTTTTAGTCACTCTGACTTAAAATTGTATTTAAAACTGAAAGGAAATTCAGACAGCTTTTAGGCTGCAGGGTTAAATGTGGATGGCTTTAAATATTCACATGGCTCATTGTGGGATAATAATCTGATTTATGAAATATAAATCTTGCTTCCTATGCTTTCCTGGAAACATTAATTATTGTGAACCTGCCCTCAATTAAAGCCCCAATCCATTTCAATGTAAGTAATCACGTTTCATGTTAAAACTTGGCTCAAAATTATATTTAAATGTCTTGACAAGGTACAATGTACACATCCTCAAATTGGATGACTGTGGAGTGGCTCAGTGGTTAGCTGCTGCCTCACAGTGCCAGGGACTGGGTTTGATTCCAACCTCAGTTGACTGTCTGTGTGGAATTTCAATGTTCTCCCTGTGTCTGTGTGGGCTTCCTCTGGGTGCTCTGGTTTCCTCCAACAGTCCAAAGATGTGCAGGTTAGAGTGGCTTGGCCATGCTAAATTGTCCCATAGTGTCCAGGGATGTGCAGGTTGGGTGGATTAGTCATGGGAAATGTAGAGTTATAGCATAGGGATTTGGGATGCTCTTCAGAGGGTCAGTGTTGACTTGATGGGCTGAATAGCCCGTTGGAGATTCTAAAAGTTGACAATAACCCTGAAGAAGGGTTACTGGGGTCTAACTGTTTCTTTCCTCACAGAGATATTGACTTTCTCCAGCACCTTCAAGTTTTTTTTTTCAATACATTCACAGGATGAGAGCATTGCTGGCTGGGCCAGCATTTATTGCTCATCGAGATAACAAGGTGTAGAGCTGGATGAACACAGCAGGCCAAGCAGCATCAGAGGAGCAGGAAGGCTGACATTTCTGGCCTAGACCCTTCTTCAGAAATGGAAACCCTTCTTTCTGAAGAAGGGTTTAGGCCTGAAATGTCAACCTTCCTGCTCCTCTGACGCTGCTTGGCCTGCTGTGTTCATCCAGCTCTACACCTTGTTATCTCAGATTCTTCAGCATCTGCAGTTCCTACTATCTCTGAAATATTTATTGTCATCCCTAGTTAAGGGGCAACCACATTGCTTAATGGTCTGGAGTCACATGTAGGCCAGACTGGGTAAGGATGGCAGATTTCTTCCCTAAAGGACATTAGTGAACCAGGTGGGTTTTTCCTGACAATTGACAATGGATTGATGGTCATCATTAGGTTCTCAATTCCAGATTTTTATTGAATTCAAATTCCACCATCTACCACAGCAGGATTTGAACTGGGGTTGCCAGAACATTACCCGGGTCGCTGGATTAACAGTCCAGCGATAATACCACTAGGCCGTCACCTTCCCCGACACCCCCCACCCCCAAACTGTTTAAAATAGGTGTCCACCGTCCGACACTGTCCTTGTTTCAGGTTGGGTTGGTGCCCTGTGTACATTGGCTCCCCTGTCTGAGTGCGAACCACCACAACTCTGCATCAGGACGCTGTGGCTTCAAGTTCCCAGCCTGGGGCTCACCAACCAGCACATCACTTCCTGCCCGCAGTGCCTACAGAGTGCTGCATTGTCAGAGACGTGGGATGTAAGACTGAGACCCCGTCTGCCTTTTCAGATGAGTAGACCCCAGGCCCCTAGTTTGAAGAAGTACCCCGTGGCATCAAAATGTATCCCCGAACCGACCTCACCAAGAGAAAAGCAGATCATCTTATGGTTATTGTTAAGTTTATGGTCAATTCCCAAACTACAAGGTGAGTCAGTAACTCTTCAACCAAGGAAACAAGTTATTACATGTCTGTACAGCTGGTCCTAGACTGACCGAAAGGTCCCAGCTCCAGGTCTCCTGACCCTCCTTTCTTAACAGGGCAACAATCGGCCCCAACTATTTCCTCTGGAGCATCAGAGGGTGAGGGGTCGACCTTATAGAGGTTCATAAAATTATGATGGGCATGGATAGGGTTGAAGAGCTAAGGCCTGTATCCCCAGGGTAGGGGAGTCCAAACCTAAAGTGTATAGGTTTAAGGTGAGAGGGGAAAGATGTAACAGGGACCTAAGGGGCAACTTTTTCACACGTTGGTGTAGGTGGGGTGCGGAGAGTGCGTGTATGGAACGAGCTGCCAGAGGAAGTGGTGGATGCTGGTACAATTACAACATTTAAAAGGTATCTGGATGGGTACGTGAATAGGAAGGGTTTAGAGGGATATGGGCCAAATGCTGGCAAATGGGACTAGATTAGTTTCGGATATCTGGTCAGCACGGACAAGTTAGACTGAAGGGTCTGTTTCCTTGCTGTCCGACTCCATGACTCTATAACCTCTCCCTTTCTCCTCCTTTAAAACACTCGTGAAAACGCTCCGAACTTCATTTTGAAATTACTGCTTTGATCAATTGCCTGTATTCTGTGGCTTAGTGATTTTATTGACAACAGTACTATCAAGTGGCACGGTGGCTCAGTGGTCAGCACTGCTGCCTCACAGCGCCAGGGACCTGGGTTTGATTCCACCCTCAGGCAACTCTCTGTGTGGGATTTGCACATTCTCCCTGTGTCTGTGTGGGTTTCCTCCCACAGTCCAAAGATGTGCAGGTTAGGGTGGATTGGCTGTGCTAAATGGTCCACTGTGTCCAGGGATGTGCAACTTCTGGTTTCCTCCTACAGTCCAGCGATAGTGGTTTGGCCATGGGAAATACAGGGTGAGCCTGTTTGGGATGCCCTTTGAAGGGTTGGTGTGGGCTGAATGGCCAGCTTCCACAGTGCAGGGGTTCTGTTAGCGCTGCAGTCTAAAAGCAAACTTTTGCTGAGGTACAGATCACCTGAGATGCCCTAGCTAGCTGCACAGTGGACACGGTGTCAATAGGGTGGATAATTGGATGAAGATGAGAAAAATTGCATCGTGATGGAGAAGGAGCTGGGAATCTTCAAGAGTTGGCACAGCATATGTGCATTGCTGGCATTTATTGCCCAGAGGGCAGTTAAGAGTCAACCCCATTGCTGTGGGTCTAGAGTCACATGTAGGGCAGGCCAGATAAGGATGGTAGTTTCCTTCCCTAAAGGGCATTAGTGAACCAGATGGGTTTGCATGAGAATTGACAATATTTACATGATCACCATTAAGGTAGCTTTTTATTGAATTCAAGTTCTAACTTCCGTCATGGTAGGATGTGAAGCCACAGTTCAGGATGACAGCCCAATAATATCACCACGGTCAGCATTACTAACATATTTTCACTGATGTGGGCTTGATGGGCCCATTTGCTTGTACACTGTAGGGATTCTATGAATTTAGCATGACCAACCCACTTAACCTGCAAATCTTTGGACTGAGGGAGGAAACCAGAGCACCCAGAGGAAACCCACACAGACATAGGGAGAATGTGCAAACTCCGCAGAGACAGGCACCCACGGGTGGAATCGAACCTGGGACTCTGGTACTGGGAAGGCAGCAGTGCTAACCACTGAGCCACTCCTTCTTGTGGGACTGTTAGTTGACACCGAAACCATGGGGCAACTGTATTCACATGCTCAGCTGGAAACGTACTCTGTCATGATGTACTACGTCAGTGTAAAGCCCTGACTGCACATTAGCACAGACCAGGCACAACATTGAAATGAGGTTTGGCAGCAGAATAGCTTCCAGAACTGGGAACAGGGTAAAGACTGGATGGGGGGATATCGGAATGGTTGGGGGTGGGTGCAGGGATGGTGGGAAATCAAAGGTCTTCTCTGGTTCTCCCATCCCTTTGACCTGTTCCTCCTCCCCCTCACTGACCCACTGTCCTCTGTGACTTTCCCCATCTCCTCCCATATTCTTGTTTCAGCGCCCCAGTGACAAAAATGTTGCTCATACTGAATCCAGTTCTGGTCACCCTGTTATAGGGAGGAAGTTATTATGCTGGAGAGGGCTCAGAAGAGGTTTACCAGGATGTTGTTGGGAATGGAGGGTTTGAGTTATAGGGAGAGGCTGTGCCTGAGCTTACAGCCAGTAGGACAGAGATAGAGAGAAGGAAAAGAGATGGGGGGTTTGGGGTGGGGGGAGGGGAAGGTGGGGAGGTGTAAAGAGAAAGAGAGAGAGAAGGAAAAGAGAAGGTGGGGGGAGAGAGAGATAAGGAAAAGAGAGGGGGGGAGTGAGAGAGAGAGAGAGAGAGACGGAAAGACACAGAGGGGAGAGACAGAGAGGGAGAGACAAAGAGACAGATAGAGAGAAGGACAGAGGGAGAGAGAGAGAGAGAAAAACAGAGAGAGAGGGAGAGAGGAAGATAGAAAGACAGGGACACAGAGAGAGAATGAGACAGACAGGGAGAGACAGAGAGAAAGCCAGAGACAGGGAGACAGAGAGGGACAAAGAGAGACAGACAGTGAGAGAGAAAGCTGGAGACAGAGGGAGAGAGAGAAAGCTGGAGACAGAGAGAGAGAGAGACAGAGAGAGAGAGAGACAGAGAGGGAGACAGAGAAAGACAGAGAGACAGTAAGATAGAGAGACAGACAGAGAGAGAAACACAGAGAAAGGTAGACAGTGAGAGAGGAGGAGAGTGGGAGAGAGAGGGGGAGAAAGAGAGAGAAACAGAGAAAGAGACAGAAAGAGATAGAGACATAGATACAGAGAGAGAGACAGGGACACAAAGAGAGTGAGACAGAGAGACAAGGACACAGAGAGTGAGATAGACAGAGAGAGAGCTAGAGAGAGAGAGAAAGAGAGAGGCACAGAGAGAGATAGAGACAGAGACGGGCAGAGAGGGATGGAGACAGGGAGAAGTAGAGACACAGAGAGAGAGAGAGAGAGAGAGAGAGAGATAGAGCCAGAGACAGACAGAGGGACGGAGAGAGACTGGGACAGACTGAGAAAGGTAGAGAAAGACAGAGAGAGAGAGACAGATAGATAAAGGGAGCGAGGAGAGAGAGAGACAGCAACACCGACTGAGTGAGACAGACAAGGACACAGGGAGAGAGTGAGATAGAGAGACAGAAAGAGACAGACAGAGAGAGAAAGAGACAGAGGCAGAGAGACACAGAGACAGAGTGGGAGAGAGAGAGAGACAGTGACACAAAGAGAGAATGAGACAGAGAGATAGGGAGAGACAGAGAGAGAAAAAGAGAGAGAGAGAGACAGTGACAGAGAAAAAGAGCAGGGATATGGAGAGAGACAGAGACAGGGACAGAGACAGACAGAAAAAGGTAGAGACAGAGAGATAGAGACAGGGACAGAGATAGATACAGAGGGAGAGAGAGACAGAGAGAGCGAGAGACAGGGGTCCTGCTGTTTCTAATCTGCACAAACCAAGTTCTAGGTCAGCTTAATCATGGCCTCTACGTTGAGCTAATTTTTGGCTTTGAACTGACAGTGAGGATGTGCCTCTGATGAAATCAGCTTGTTCAGCAGACGAATTGTGTGCAAATCTGTCCGAGGGACACAGGGCACAAAAAAAATATCATTAGCGCACAGAGGAGGAAACGAAGAGGCAAAACACCTTAAATTACCCTCAACAGCACCGCTACCCCCCACTGTAAGGAAATGACAGGCCTGTGATGTATGCTTTCCCGCAGTCTCAGTGGACTGAGGGTAAAAATAGCTGGCAATTATTAAAAAGAGACTCTATTCACAAGGGAGAAAATGGATGTATTCTCTTTTCGAGGTGACTGGAGAATGAGGTCTAAGTTGGTAAGAGCAACAAAACCAATTTGCATTTATATAGCGCCTTAAACATCCAATAGAGCATTGCACAGGAGGCGTGATAGAACAAGATAGATGCCACGATAAAGAAGGAGGTATTAGGTGCTTAAGAGATCCAAGCAGATTAGTGAACAACATAACAAGATTAACATCTTCTCGTCATTAACAAGTTTTCTCGCATGGGCTGCAGTCTCACAAACCTCTATCTCTGAGCTACCAACCCAGGGTCCCGAAAAACTTAAAGAACTGCAGATGTTTGAAACAGAAACAGAAATTGCTGGAAAATCTCAGCAGGTCTGGTTGCATCTGTGGAGAGAAATCAGAGTTATTTGTGTTTCTGGTTCAGTGACCCTTCTTCAGAGCAGAATCCCGATAGTGTTCCAACTTACTCTCTTCCAGCTGTTTTGGAAATCAGCAATTGACTAACCAATTGACTTCAGTGGTTAGCACCGCTGCCTCACAGCACCAGGGAATCCAGGGTTTGATTCCACCCTCGGGTGGCTGTGCGTAGTTTGCACATTCTCCCTGTGTCTGCATGGGTTTCCTCCTGCAGTCTAAAGATGTGCAGGTTGGATGGATTCGTCATGCCCTAGTGTCCAGGGATGTTTAGGTTACGTGGGTTAGACATTGGAAATTAAGGGGTTGGGGTGGGATGCTCTTTGGAGGTGCGGTGTGGACTTGTTCAGCCGAATAGCCTGTTTCCACACTCTAAGGACTCCAAGAACCGGCTCTTAAAGGGACACAAACTACCCTGACCAACGGAAACTTACAAAATCAAAGACAGCTGATGATGCAGAGCTGTGGAATGTTTCATGTCTGCCAGGAGGTGCCACGTGTTCCCTCTCTATGGATACCCAGGCACAGGCATGGCCACATGGGGAGGCAATGGCCTAGTAGCATTAGTGCTGGACTGTTAGTCCAGAGACCCAGATAACGTTCTGGGGACCTGGGTTCGAATCCCACCATAGCAGACAATGGAATTTGAATTCAATAAAATATCTGAAATTAATAATCTAATGATGACCGTGAGTCCATTGTCAATTGTTGGAAAAACCCATCTGGTTCACTAATGCCCTTTAGGGAAGGAAACTGCTGTCCTTACCTGGTCTGGCCTATATGTGACTCCAGACCTACAGTAACGTGGGTGACCTTATAGAAGTTTATAAAATCATGAGCAACATGGATAGGGTGAATAGCCAAGGTCTTTTGCCCTGGACAGGGGAGTCCAAAACTATAGGGGCATAGGTTTAGAGTGAGAGTGGAAAGATTTAAAAGGGACCTGAGGGGCAACTTTTTGATGCAGTGGACTGTGTGAGCTACCAGAGGAAGTGGTGGAGGCCGGTATAATTACAATATTTAAAAGGCATCTGGATGGGTACATGAATAGGAAGGGTTTAGAGGGATATGGGCC
>JAHRHZ010000092.1:9976808-9989857 GCA_024137785.1 Ginglymostoma cirratum | reverse complement strand
GACCCTTCTTCATTTCTGAAGAAGGGTCTAGGCCCGAAACATCAGCCTTCCGGCTCCTCTGATGCTGCTTGGCCTGCTGTGTTCGTCCAGCTGTACGTCTGGATTAATCTAGGATATCTGGTTGGCGTGGACGAGTTGGACTGAAAGGTCTGTTTCCGTGCTGTACAGCTCTATGACTCTATGACCGTATAACTGCCCTCTGGGAAATTAGGGATGGACAATAACTGCTGGGCCTAGCCAGCAATGTCCTCATTCCGGGAATGAATAAAGGAGAAAAAAGTGCAATGCCAAGGCTATGAGCCAAAGTGCTGGGAAATGGGATTAGAATAGTTAGATGGTTGTTCCTGACTAATACAGGCTCGATGGGCCAAAGGGCCTTTTTTTGAGCTGTAAGCCTCTATGACTCTAAGTGCAGGTGTCCCAGGAGTCATGTTAACCTGTGTCAGGCAACATCTTTCTTGATGGAACAGTGCAGGACTCCCACATGGAGAGTCTCCTCCCAGGGCCTTCACCATCTCTGAACCCTTTTCAGATGTACTCCCAATCCCTGAAATTTGGAGAACTTGAAGTTTATGTCCTGTAGGCAAAAATCCAACCTATCAGTCTATCCTAGATCATCAGTAAAGTGATGGAAAGTGTCAGTAACAGTGCTATCGAGCAGCAGCTGCTCAGCAATAACCTGCTCAGTGATGCCCAGTTTGGGTTCCTCCAGGGCCACTCAGCTCCTGACCTCATTACAACCTTGATTCAGCCATGGACAAAAGGGCTGAATTCCAGGGGCGAGGTGAGAGTGACAGCCCTTGACATCATGGCTGCATTTGACCGCGTGTGGCATCAAGGAGCCCAAGCACAACTGGAATCAATGGGTATCAGGGGACAAATTCGCTGGTGGTTGGAGTCATACCTGGCACATAGGAAGATGGTCGTGGTTGTTGGAGGTCAATCATCTCAGCTCCAGGACATCTCTGCAGGAGTTCCTCAGGGTAGTGTCCTTGGCCCAACCATCTTCAGCTGCTTCATCAATGACCTTGCTCCATCATAAGGTCCGAAGCGGGAATGTTCGCCTATGACTGCACAATGTTCAGCACCATTCGTGACTCCTCAGATACTGAAGCAGTCCGTGTTCACGTGCAACAAGATCTGGACGATATCCAGGCTTGGGCTGACAAGTGCCAAGTGACATTCGCACCACACAAATGCCAAGCTATGACCATCACCAACAAGAGCGAATCTAATCATTACTCCTGACGTTCAGTAGCATCACATCACTGAATCCACCACTTCCGATATCCTAGGATTGCCATTGACAAGAAACTGATTTGGGATATTTGTAAAAATACAGGGGTTGTCAGAGCTGGTCAGAGGCTAGGAATACTGCAGTGAGTAACTCACGTCCTGACTCCCCAAACACTGCTATAGGAAAGATGTTGTTATACCTGAAAGGGTTCAGAAAAGATTTACAATAATGTTGCTGGGGTTGGAGGGTTTGAGCTACAGGGAGAGGCTGGATAGGCTATTTTCCCTGGAGCGTCGGAGGCTGAGGGGTGAGCTTATAGAGGTTTATAAAATCATGAGGGGCATGGATAGAGTGAATAAACAATGTTTTTGTCCTCAGGGTGATGGAGTCCAAAACTAGAGAGGCATAGGTTTAAAATGAGAGGGGCAAGATTTAGAAGGGAGCTGCGGGGCAAGTTTTTCACACAGAGGGTGGTGCGTGTATGGAATGAGCCGTCAGAGGAAGTGGTGGAGGTTGGTACAATTACAACATTTAAAAGGCATCTGGATGGGTACATGGATAGGAAGGGTTTAGACGCATATGGACCAAAGGCTGGCAAATGGGATGAAATTGATTTGGGATATCTGGTCAGCATGGACAATTTGGACTGAAGGGTCTGTACATCTTTATGACACATATTGCTGAAGCATTGCGCACATCTGGACAAGAGCAAGAATGCCAATGATCACACAATTTATAATACAGGGGGAATAAAGAGTGGTTCTGAGAATGAGGAACTTCAGTTATGAGGATAGTTTGAAGAGGATGGGTCTGTTCTCCTTGGAACGAAAACTGAGAAGAGATCTGACTCAAGTTTTCAAAATCGTCAGCGGGCTGGACTGAGTAGAAAGTGTGAAGCTGTTCCCACTCGTAGAAGGTACAAGAACGAGAGGGGCAAATCAGGATTGGGTGATGTGAGAAAAAACATTTGCACCCAGCACATGGCTGGGGTATGGCATGAACTGCCTGGCAATATGGTGGAAGCAGTTCCAATTGAGGCTTTCAAGAGAGGGATTGGATGTAATTTTTATGGATAGTGATGGTGTGCCAGGACACCGGGAATAGGCAGGAGAATGGCACTGGATAATAGAGCCAGTGCAGTTAGGATGGCCTGAATGGCCTGTTCCTGCCCATAATAATTCTGTGATCTGTGAATATTTGAAGGGTAGGGGAGAAATGATGGGGTCATAGGGAAAGAGCTGGGGTGTGGGATTAATGTGGTCATTCCATCCATCAAAGAGCTGTCAGGGATATGAGGGCCTGAGAGAATCTCTTCTTGTTCATGACGGTGCATTGAATTTATAACTTAGAAAAGTTAATTCTTATTGAGTGGGCCCATTGCATTATTTATGTTCCACTCCCAAGCCTTATAGCCACCTTCAACCAAATCCAAGGAAGGTCAGGGTCAAATCTGATGAGGGATAGGGGCAGGCAAACTGAGGGGAAAACACAGATCACAAGAACTGAATGAAGAGTGGTAGATTTTGTCTAGGTGGACTTTAGTAAAGCCTTTGACAAGGTTCTGCGTGGTAGACTGATTATTAAATTATTATCACATGGGATTCAGGGACAACTAGGCAATTAGATACGAAATTGTCTTGACGGTAGGAGACAGAGTGGCGGTGCAGGGTTGTTTCTCGTACTGGAGGCTTGTGACCAGTGGTGTTCAATAGGGATCTGTACTGGGTCCACTTCTATTTGTCATTTATATAAACAATTTGGATGACAGTGTAGGAGGCACAGTCAGTAACTTTGCAAATACCCAAATTGTTGGTATAGCCAATAGTGAAGAAGATTATCTAAGATTACAAAGGGATCTCGATCAATCGGATCAATGGGCTGAGGAGTGGCAGATGGAGTTTAATCTGGATAAATGCGAGGTATTGCATTTGGGACAACACACAAGGGTAGGGCTTATACAATTATTGGTAGGGCCTCGGGTTGTGCTGTAGAGCAGAGGGACCTAGCGGTTCAGGTACATCATTCTTTGAAGCTTGCATCACATATGGACAGGGTGGTTAAAAAGGCGTTTGGCACGCTCGCCTTCATTGCTCAGTCCTTTGAGCATAGGGATTGGAATGTCATGCTGGGGCACTGTGTCCAGTTCTGGTCACTCAGTTATAGGAAGGACATTATTGAGCTGGGGAGGGTTCAGAAGAGATTTACTAGGATGTTGCTGGATATGGAAGGTTTGATTAATAAAGAAAGGCTGGATAGGCTGGGACATTTTTCACTGGAGAGTAGGAGGTTGCGAGGCAGCCTGATAGAAGTTTATAAAATAACGGGTGTTATAAATAGGGTTAATGGTAGTTGTCTTTTCACTAGGATGGGGAATTTAAAGACAAGGGGGCACATTTTTAAGGTGAGAGGAGAGAGATTTTAAAAAGACACGAGGGGTAAATTTTTTACACATAGGGTGGTTTGTGTGTGGAATGAGCTTCCAGAGGAAGTGGTGGGTGTGGGTACAGTGGGAGCATGTGATGTTTAAAAGACATTTGGATAAGTACATGGAAAGGTTTGGAGGGATATGGGTCAGGAGCAGGCAGGTGGGACTAGTTTAGTTTGGGATTATGTTTGGCATGGACTGGTTGGATGGAAAGGTCTGTTTCTGGGTCGTATGACTCTATGATTCTGTAGGGCCCTGGGTAGTGTTGTCAAACAGAGAGACGAAGGGGTTCAGGTACATTATTCTCTGAAAGCTGCATCCCAGGTGGATAGAATGGTTAAGAAGGCATTTAGCATGCTTGCTTTCATTGCTCATACCACTGAGTATCGAAGTTGGGACGTCATGGATGATAGTATAATGTAGGGTGTGCAGGATAGTTTGATCTTAGAGTAGGATAATAGGTCGGCACAACATTGTGGGCCGAAGGTCCTGTACTGCGCTGTACTGTTCTATGTTCTATGTTGATGTTGTCCGTGATGTTGATGAGGTCACTTTTGGAATACTGTGTGCAGATCTGGTCGCCCTGTTATTGGAAGAATATTATTATGTTAGGGAGGTTTCAGAGGAGAGTTACCAGAATGTTGCTGGAATGAAGGCTTTGAGTTATGAGGAGAGGCTGGATAAACTGGGACTGGTTTGACTGGAGTGTAGGGGGTTGAGGGACGACCTTACAGAAGTTTATAGAATCATGAGGAGCATGGATGGTGTGAATAGCAAAGGTCTTTTCCCTCGGGTGGGGGAGTCCAAAACTAGAGGGCATAAGTTAAGGTGACAGGGGCAAGATTGGAAAGGAATTTGAGGGGCAACTTTTCCATCCAGCGGTTGGTGCATATATGGAATGAGCATTCAGACGAGGTGGTGGAGACGGGTACAATTACAACATTCAAAAGACATTTGGACAAGTATATGGATAGGAAAGGTTTTTAGGGATATGGGCCAAATGCAGGAAACTTCAGTTTAGGGTGGCATGGTGGCTCAGTGGTCAACACTGCTGTCTCACAGCGCCAGGGACCATGGTTTGATCCCACCCTCGGGCGACTGTCTGTGCGGAGTTTGCACATTCTCCCCGTGTCTGCGTGTGAGCCCTCCAGGGTGCTCCCACCGTCCAAAGATGTGCAGGTTAGGGTGGATTGGCCATGGGGAATGTGGGGTTATGTGATACGGTACAGGGCTGTGTCTGGATGGGATGCCCTTTGGAGGGTCAGTGCAGATATGATGGGCTGAATGGCCTCCTTCCACACTGCTGGGGTTCTATGAAGACAAAAACTGGTTGGCATGGACGAGTTGGGCTGGTAGGTCTGTTTCTGTGCTGTACAACTCTATTTAAGATAATTGTCAAGTGAACCAGAGAGCAGGAGGTGAAGAAAACTTTTGTTGCTCAGCAGTTTGCTGGGATCAGGAATGCCCAACAATGCTCCCAACATGGTTACACCAGCTCCCTCTAACCAGACACCCAGTGGTGGGAAGACCAGTGAAAACTATGGGAATGTTAGAATAACCAGGAGGGGACATGAGAATTCTTTGGCAGATAGGATCAAGAAAAACTCTAAAGCTTTCTATAGGTATGTCAGGAATAAAAGAATGACTAGAGTAAGATTAGGGCCAGTCAAGGACAGTAGTGGGAAGTTGTGCGTGGAGTCCAAAGAGATAGGAGAGGCGCTAAATGAATATTTTTCGTCAGTATTCACAAAGGAAAGAGACAATGTTGTCGAGGAGAATACTGAGATACAGGCTATTAGACTAGACGGGATTAGGGTTCATAAGGAAGGAGGTGTTAGCAATTCTGGAAAGTGTGAGAATAGATAAGTCCCCTGGGCCAGATGGGATTTATCCTAGGATACTCTGGGAAGCTAGGGAGGAGATTGCAGAGCCTTTGGCTTTGATCTTTATGGCGTCATTGTCTACAGGAATAGTGCCAGAAGACTGGAGGATAGCAAATGTTGTCCCCTTGTTCAAGAAGGGGAGTAGAGACAACCCTGGTAATTATAGACCAGTGAGCCTTACTTCGGTTGTGGGTAAAGTGTTGGAAAGGATTATAAGAGATAGGATTTATAATCATCTAGAAAGGAATAATTTGATTAGGGATAGTCAACACAGTTTTGTGAAGGGTAGGTCATGCCTCACAAATCTTATTGAGGTGACCAAACAGATGGAAGAAGAGAGAGGGTGGTGGTTGATGGGAAATGTCCATCCTGGAGTTCAGTTACTAGTGGTGTACCGCAAGGATCTGTTTTGGGGCCACTGCTGTTTGTCATTTTTATAAATGACCTGGATGAGGGTGTAGAAGGATGGGTTAGTAAATTTGCGGATGACACTAAAGTCGGTGGAGTTGTGGATAGTGCGGAAGGATGTTGCAGGTTACAGAGGGACATAGATAAGCTGCAGAGCTGGGCTGAGAGGTGGCAAATGGAGTTTAATGTGGAAAAGTGTGAGGTGATTCATTTTGGAAGGAGTAACAGGAATACAGAGTACAGGGCTAATGGTAAGATTCTTGGTAGTGTGGATGAACAGAGCGATCTCGGTGTCCATGTGCATAGATCCCTGAAAGTTGCCACCCAGGTTGATAGGGTTGTTAGGAAGGCGTACGGTGTGTTAGGTTTTATTGGTAGAGGGATTGAGTTTCGGAGCCACAAGGTCATGTTGCAGCTGTACAAAACTCTGGTGCAGCCGCACTTGGAGTATTGCGTACAGTTCTGGTCACCGCATTATAGGAAGGATGTGGAAGCATTGGAAAGGGTGCAGAGGAGATTTACCAGGATGTTGCCTGGTATGGAGGGAAGGTCTTATGAGGAAAGGCTGAGGGACTTGACGCTGTTTTCGTTAGAGAGAAGAAGGTTAAGAGATGACTTAATAGAGACATAGAAGATGATCAGAGGATTAGATAGGGTGGACAGTGAGAGCCTTTTTCCTTGGATGGTGACGGCTAGCACGAGGGGTCATAGCTTTAAATTGAGGGGTGATAGATATAGGACAGATGTCAGAGGTAGGTTCTTTACACAGAGAGTAGTAAAGGCGTGGAATGCCCTGCCTGCAACAGTAGTCGGCTCACCAACTTTAAGAGCATTTAAATGGTCATTGGATAAACATGTGGATGATAAATGAATAGTGTAGGTTAGATGGGCTTCAGATTGGTTTCACAGGTCGGCACAACATCGAGGGCCGAAGGGCCTGTACTGCGCTGTATGTTCTATGTTCTATGTTCTATGACTTGAGCAGATAAAGCAGATCTCCCATTAAACGTGGAACAATATCAAGGCTTTGTAGGAATTTCTGTCCCCAAAATAATTTGATTGCGAGATATGTACTGAAGGGAGCAAAACAGTAGCAATTTGTCCCTGAGCTGAGGGGAGGCAGCCTCACCTGTAAAGATGGCATTGAATTTCAGAGGTGGTTTTCAATGTTTTTCCTAACTGTTATGAAACATATTTCCACAAAAAATCTCTGACCCTGTACTTCAGGGCGCTCCTGCTGTTCATTACAACTTCTTAGTGTCACTGTGTCACTTATGGTTCATGACAAACCAAAGCTCAGAGCCACCAAGGATTCAGACAGGCCTCCTGCAACAGAGCAGAGTGTCACACTGCACATCAACAGAGAGAAGGGAACACACACACACACACACACACACACACACACACACTCACAGAGGACAGGGGAAAACACACAAACACAGATACACGAGCACAGAAGGAAAACGAACACATGGGCAGGCAAACGCGTACCAATACAGAGACATAGGCACGGACACACATCCAGACAGGTACAGTACAGGCACACACACATAAAACATGTGCATGAACAGACACAGAGATAGCAAGAACTGCGGATACTTGAGCAGAGAAAACAAAGTGTGGGGCTGGAAGAACACAGCAGGCCAGCAGCATCAGAGGAAGAGGGAAGCTGACGCTTCAGGTCGGGACCCTTCATCAGACACAGACATGAACTTAAAAATGGATAAACACAAACATGCAGACATTGGCAGAGACAAACACGCGAACATACAGTTACACAGACAGGCATGTAGACAAGCAGTCACACACATTGACAAAAACATGCGTACAGGCACACAGGCCAAGTGACAGATGCCTACAGAAACGTAGACACAGTAGACAGATACATATAGGCAGAAGCTGACATAGACAGACAGACATAGACACACAGATGCAAAAACACACATATTCATTGGGCACACACATATAAATAATTTCACAATACAGGCAGATGTGCACACTGAACACAAACAGAGTTACACACAGGCAGATGTCCATGGATAAACTCACATGAAACTATGCATGTTCTGTGTACATATATGAGACAGACTTAATTGGTTCATCCATTGTGTAGGCACTTCTGACAATACCAGAGAGAGAGATAGAGAGAGTTGGAGAATGACACCTGACCTTGGGCTGTATATTTGAGATCCAGATGCCTCGGTCACATTCTCAGAGGAGCAGGAATACATGTCCTTCTTCCGAGCCAGTCCATTTCCACGACGTTCCTTCGATTGATCTCCCCTGATATTTGATTTTCTTTCGTGTTCTGAGTTTGGCTAGATGCTGCTTTACTGAAATGAGTTCACATGGGGGTCCTTTTGGTGTGACATTGCATGCATATGATCCAGCTTTATGGTGCAGTAGTCATGTCCCTAACTCTGGCTCAAATCTCACCTGCCCCAGAGACATCATGCATAACATGTTTGAACATCTTGATTAAAAACTACATAACCCACACTGGACATGTAAATTTGAGATATCATTTTAATGTACTTAGAGTCATAGATAGTGTACACTTTAATGTACATAGTTCGAGTCACAGAGCTGTACAGCATGGAAACTGGCCCTTTGGTCCAACTCATCCATGCTGACCAGATATCCTAAATTAATCTAGCCCCGTTTGCCAGTGTTTGGCCCATATCCCTCTAAACCCTTCCTATTCATGTCCCCATCCAGATACCTTTTAAATGTTGTAATTGTATCGGCCTCCACCACCTCCTCTGGCAGCTCATTCCATACACACATCACCCTCTGCGTGAAAAATTTGTCCCTCAAGTCCCTTTTAAATCTTTCCCTTCTGACCTGAAACCTATTCCGCCTAGTTTTGGACTCCCCTACACTGGGGAAAATACCTTGTTTATTTGCCCTATCTATGCCCCTCCTGATTTTGTAAACCTCCATAAGGTTACCCCTCAGCCTCCGACACTCCAGGAAATATAGCTCCAGCCTATCCAGCCTCTCCCTATAGCTCAAAACCTCCAACCCTGGCAACATCCTTGTAAATCTTTGCTGAACCCTTTCAAGTTTCACAACGTCATTCCTATCGCAGGGAGACCAGAATTGCATGCAGTACTCAAAATGTTAGTTGTTAAATAAACTTGCAGATATCTGACTCAATAAGAATTTCTCATGTGCATGTTTTGTTACCTAACATGTAGAGAAGTGGGAAGCACATCATTCTTTGGTTGGTTTTGAGTGTCTGAGCAAATTGCCAAATTTCTTGCCTCAAATTCTGGGGTTATTTTTCATCTAATTCTTTGCTTCTTCCAGCAGATCACAGAGCTTTGAGTTTGATTTTAAAAATTCTATACAGTACAATGCACTAAGGCAGGGATGTCTGGCAAGGACTAGAGTCTATCTTTCTGCCAGTCACACTCTTAAATAATTTGTTCTTGGGATATGGATGTCACTGACAAGGCCAGCATTTTATCCCTGGAGGAGACGGTGATGGTGAGCTGTTCACATGAACTACTCCAGTATAGCTTCAGTACTTCCCAACCTTGTGGCAATTTGAAACAACCAAATGGTTTACTAGATCATTTCAGGGGTCAGTTAAGAACCAACCACGACCATAAGGACAGCAGATTTCTTTCCCTAAAGGAGTATTAACTTTTATTAATGAGAGAAGTATTTAATTTTATTCCAATTCCGACAAATGCCACGTAGAACTTGCACACATATCCCCAAAGATTCAGTTCAAGTCTCTGGATTGCCGCCCAATCATAGAGTCATAAAGCTGTACATCATGGAAACAGACCCTTCGGTCCAACTTGTCCGTGCCAACTAGACTTCCTAAATTAATCTAGTCCCATTTGCCAGCATTTGGCCATATCCCTCCAAACCCTTCCTATTCATGTCCCCATCCAGATGCCTTTTGAATGTTGTACTTGTACCAGCCTCCACCACTTCCTCTGGTAGTTTATTCCATACATGCACCACCCTCTACGTGAAAAAGTTGTCCCTTTTAAATCTTTCCCCTCTTGCCTTAAACCAATGCCCTCTAGTTTCAGATACCCCTACCCTCCAGGAAAAAGACCTCTGTTTTTATAAACCTCTAATAAGCTCACCCCTCAGCCTCCAACCCTTCAGGGAAAATAGCCCCAGCCTGTTCAGCCTCTCCTTGTAGCTCAAATCCTCCAACCCCGGCAACATCCTTGTAAATCTTTTCTGCACCTTTTCAAGTTTCACACCATCCTTCCTATAGCAGGGAGACCACATTATCATTATGTATGCTTGTAATGTAGAAAAGACAGCAACCAATTTACATACAGGAAGCTCCGAAAGGCAGCAATGCTGAACGATAAAGACTGGCCAGAACATTGGGGAGAAATCAATACTGCTGTCATTTCTAATAATGTTCTGAGTTCTTTACATCCAGCTGAAAGGCACTTTGATTCAATATCTCCTTTACTACAGTGTAGCGCTCCATCTTTACTGCACTGGGATACAAAGCAGTCTTAACCTCAAAGCCGAGATAACAAGCATGGGGCTGGATGAACACAGCAGGTCAAGCAGCATCATAGGAGCAGGAAAACTTGACGTTTCGGGCCTAAACCCTCTCTTAACCTCAAAGCCTTCTGGTTCAGAAGTGAGCGCACTACCCACTAATCCCTAATCAATTCACACTTCGCAACTTAAACATTAACCTATGGAGCCAGCACTTAGCACAGTCCATGAGGGAATCTGACATTGATTGCTCCCTGTGTCCAATGAGTAGTCCTCCTTTATTTTTCACTTCAGCGATGGCTTCCAGGCTCGAGCTAATCCACCCTGCACCCCAGCAGGCTTGAATGGCTCAGCATTCAGGAGGACCGAGCAATTAGATTTGAAAAGCAGCAGGATTATTGGAAGAGGGTGTCTTCAGGAAAGGATCCAATCTTGTAGAAGACGCAGCACAATGATTTGTGACTGGACATGGGAGAGGGTGCAGAATGATGTTCAGTCAGTCTCTTCCTGCACTGAAATAGCAAGAGCGTGGAACATTCTCATCCCAGTGAGATACAGAGTAAAACTTCCTCTACACTGTCTCTTTAAAACACTCCCAGGACAGGGACAGCACAGGGTTAGATATGGAGTAAAGTTCCCTCTACACTCTCCCCACCAAACACTGCCAGAACAAGGGCAGCACGGGGTTAGATACAGAGTAAATCTTCCTCTACACTGTCCCCTTCAAACACTCCCAGGGCAGGGACAGGTCAGAACTAGATACAGAGTAAAGCTTCCTCTACACTGTCCCCAACAAACACTCCCAGGGCAGGGACAGGTCAGAACTAGATACAGAGTAAAGCTTCCTCTACACTGTCCCCTTCAAACACTTCCAGGGCAGGGACAGTCCTTATTACAGATGCTTCTAACCCAGTGCATTTCTCAGGATCAAAATTACATCGACTTTTCTCTCAACACTTTGTGTTTTTTTTAACAGTTATTATTTTGGTTTCGGATTTTATATATTTTAAAAAAAAACTTTTCACAGGCAATTGGATCATAAATAATTCATTTATTCATTAATTTCTTCAAGAATCACAAAAGAAAAAAGATTTGCCCGGAAGTAATATTTAGATACACAGCTCACAGAGTACGACGGGTGAAGGTCACAACAGCAGATGGTACAGGGGTAGGAAAGCAATGGAGGTTTGTGGGCAGTGAGTATGCAACGTTACAAGGTGGAATCTTCTCAAACATGCGGCTCATGGTGGATGGAGAGCTTGCTTTTTGGCGTTGAGTTAATCAGAAATCAAAAGCTCGGTGAGAAAAACAATCCATTCGTAACGCAGGAAGGAAAGGTGTATCTGCCTGGGAGCATTGGTGTTGAGAGAGGGGTCTGTCGCCACCTTGCCCCTTCTGAGCTCCTACAACAATGACCCCTACAGTCTCCCACACCCCGACACCTGTCTTACCACCCCACACAAGCCCCCTACCAACACCTCAACCCTCCCCTCAACAATACTCAAACCACGCCCCCACCTCACCCACCCTCCCAGAAGCCAGAATTCTGCCTAAAACATCCGAGTGCCCCCTACATCCCCCTAACCTCCCCACTACAGTCCTGCCAGAACTCTGCCCAAAACGCCAACTCTCTCACAATCTCCCCCAATGCCCCTACACCTCTTACATTCCCCATAATCCTCACTAAAACATCCCCATGACTTCCCCCACCTTCACTACAACCCTGTCAACATCTTCAAAACTACGCAGCAAGCCCACCAGCCTCTCCAAACCTCACCAAACCCCTGTCGCATGGTCCACCTAATCCTCATCACAATCCCTCCAACTCCCGCTATAACACCCCACTACCTCCCCCAAACCGACTACAACAATGCCATACTCCCTGAATAACCACCGAACCAACCACAGCCCCACAATTTCCCCATGCCATCTACAAATCCCCAATGCAGCACCTCCAACCCCCATTACAACACCCCCAAATCCCATTACAACTCCACCAATCCTCATTACAATCCCTTTCTCCATTACAGCTCCACCAATCCTCATCATGACGATCGCAGTCCCCACAACAACTGCTCCCTCTTCATTACAAATCCTGTCTCAGTTACAGCCCCTTAATCCCTATTACCCCATCTTAATCCCCATTACAACCATCCCAATCTCTTTTACAACTCCCACCCGAGCCATATTACAGCCCCCCAATCTCTATTACAACCATCCCAATCCCCATTACAATCATCCCAATCTCCATTACAACCCCCCTGAGCCAATTTACAACTCGCCCAATCCTCATTACCACTATCCCAATCTCTATTACAACACCCACGAGCCACTTTACAAACCCCCATCCTTATTACAACTGTCCCAATCTCTATTACAACCCCCTATCCTCATTACAAACATCCCAATCTTATTACAATGCCCCCGAGCCATATTACAACCATCCAATCCCCATTACAATCATCCCAATCTCTATTACAACCTCCCCTGAACCACATTTCAATCCTCCAATCCCCATTACAATCATCCCAACCTCTATTACAACTCCCCCGAGCCACATTACAACCCTCCAATCCCCATTACAATCATCCCAATCTCTATTACAACC
>JAHRHZ010000092.1:9964414-9976798 GCA_024137785.1 Ginglymostoma cirratum | reverse complement strand
ACAACCCTCCAATCCCCATTACAATCATCCCAATCTCTATTACAACCCTACCGAGCCATATTACAATTCTCCAATCCCCATTCCAATCATTCCAATCTCTATTACAACCCCCTGAGTCACATTACAAACCCCCCCATCCACATTACAACCTCCCCAATCTCTATTACAGCCCTTCAAATCCCCATTATAACTGTGTCAACATGAGATTTTGGAACTCAGCCTCACCTGGCCACTGCTGAACCTTTGTGACCAAAAAGCACTGCTCTGTTATTGCCTGATTATTGGCTGCTTCCCGCATGGCAATGCGTCTGCCCTGGGCGACAAGACAGCCATGGCCACACTGCGAGCCACCACCCCAACGTAGCTTTAACTGCGCGGGGACACAGCACACTGACAGGAGCAGGCAAGGAGGTCAGAATCTATGAGGCAGGGGCAGGGCCTTACTGCCCAAGTCACTTCCCAGGACAACACTCACCGGCCGGGTGGGGGTAGAAGGGAGGCAACAAGAAGCGGTGCCTACTCAGTTTGTTGCAACGAGGGCCGTGTCCCCTCCAGGCTGTGAGACGTGTTGTGATTCACATGTAGTCCGAGCCCCCTTTGAAAATGAACCAAAACATTGAGAGGAGACGCACAGTAAAACCATAGACAAAAATCTGAGGCAATGATGGCCATTCTGAATGCAATTTCCACTCAATAATTTCTGCCAGATAGTGCTGCTAAAAGTGGCCTTCCCTGCAGATCTTTCGATTCCAGCTTCCTCAGGGACATCGTAACAATATCGTACCAAAGCTTGACGTAGATAGCAGAAGCACAGAGCCCTCAAACTTCCAGCCGGTGATCCCATATTATGCAATACCAGATACAGGTTTGAGGTCAAATACAGATTTTTGTCCAATACATTCACGGGATGAGGCCATCACCAGTAGGCCAGCATTTATTGCCTATCCCTAACTGCCCAGAGGGCAGTTAAGAGTCAACCACATTGTTGTGGGTCTGGAGTCACATGTAGGCTGGACCAGGTAAGGATGGCAGTTTCCTTCCCTGAAGGACATTAGTGAACCAGATGGGTTTTTACAACAATCGACAATGGTTCATGGTCATCATCAGACTCTTAATTCTAGATTTTTATTGAATTCAAACTCATCTGCTGTGGTAGGATTCAAATGCGGGTCTGCACAACATCCTCTGGGTCACTGGATTAACTCCTCCAGTGATAATACCACAAGGCCATCGCCTCCCCAAAGTTAAAGCCTCTATCCGGCTCAAGATATTTTGCAAGAGAGAGAGAGAGAGAGAGACACTGAGCCTTATGGCCAAAAAAGACGGAGGAAGGAGAGGCAACAACATCTGATGGTGGTTGCCCTTTCCCTCATGTCTGTTTCCGCCCAGCTGGCCTAGGAAGAGGGTGCAGCCTGTCCTGAGTAAGGCCACGATTTAAAACCAGCAGTTTGTGAGGTAGATCAAAATTCTGGGGGCCCAGGATGTCCCCTTCTCCCTCCCTTTGTGTAGCTCAGCCAATTAAGAGCTGGACTATTCTCCCCTCCCACCCTACCCCTTCCAATTCAGGCAGATTCTAGGATTAATCTTGGGCCTATAGGCTTATCTGGAGTTTTGGTGCAGATCAACCATCATTTAACATTCACTGGAGTTTGAAAGATGGTAAACCTGTGGAATTCTCTGTCACAGAAAGCCGTTGAGACCAAAACACTGAATGTTTGCAAGTGAGAGTTAGATATAGTTGTTGGGGCTAAAAGGATCGAAGGGTTTGAGGACAAAGTGGGAACAGAGGACTGACTTGGATGATAATACTGAATGGGAGAGCGGGCTTGAAGGGCAGAATGGCCTATTCCTATTTTGTATGGTTTCTATGATAGATGTGATTTGGAAAGGACCAATGTCTTGATAGTAACTGGGTGAAGCCTACGGTGCGGGAACGGTGCCTCTCTGGATGATGGAGTGAGTTAGCATTGTCACCAGGAGAATGCCTTTTCAGAGTCTGATGCTAGACCTGGGCAGATTTGGCAAAGGGAGGCTTTGTCCTTACTAACGTGTCTGCACTTACCCGTTCACCATGGTCTTCCCTGGCGAGAGATAAGTCATGGAGACATAGAGGCACAGAACAACAGGCAAAGAGGCCTGTATGCAATTTGACCTCTCTGGCATGAAGGCATATAGGCGTTAAGTTATAACCTTTCTGACCAGTGCACATCAGTGTTAGCTAATCTGTGACCTTTTACAGCTCAGAGCTCTCTGGACATTGTAGCTCACTCGGTCCTCAGCAATCAGGTTGGACTTCCAAAAGATTGAGCCACTGCTTGGTCCCGATTCACTGAGGGAAATAGGCTGAAAGTGTCACATTCTCAATTTGGTCAATTCGATTGGTCACTATTGACCAGTTAAACATGGCCACCATCTCCCCAACTAGAGAAACATCCAGCGACTGCACGAAAACGGGGTATCTTACCAACATTTCTGATTCTCCATTTAGAGAAAGATTATGAAAATTGGGATTGGATCCCAATAATTGGGCAGCACAGTGGCTCAGTGGTGAGCACTGCTGCCTCACAGCTCCAGGGACCTGGGCTCAATCCCACCCTTGGGCGACTGGCTATGTGAAGTTTGCACATTCTCCCCGTGCCTGCGTGGGCTTCCTCCGGGTGCTCCGGTTTCCTCCCACAGTCCAAAGATGTGTAAGTCAAGTGGATTGGCTGTGCTAAATTACCCATAGTATCCAGGAACAAAAACAGAAATTGCTGGAAAAGCTCCTTCCTCAGAACAGGAAGGGTCACCTTCCTGTTAATGAAACATTAACTCTTGATTTTTCTCCACGGATGCTGGCAGACCTTGTTTTTAATTCATTCACAGGATGAGAGTGTCACTAGCTAGGCCACCAATTTAATGCCCATCCCTAATTGCCCAGAGGGCAGTTAAGACTCAACCACATTGTCGTGGGTCTGGAGCCACATGTAGGCCAGACCAGGTAAGGATGGCAGCTTCCTTCCCTAAAGGACATTAGTGAACCAGATGGGATATTTCCTGGCAATCGTCGATGGATTCATGGTCATCATTAGATTCTTAATTCCAGATATTTTATTGAATTCAAATTCCATCATCTGCCGCAACAGGATTCGAACGCAGATCCCTGGACCATTATTTTGGTCTCTTGATTAACAGTCCAGCAATAATACCATTAGGCCGTTGCCTCCCATATTGAGCTTTTCAGCATTTCCCACAATTTCTGTTTTTGCAGTTGAGCTTTTCCTGCAATTTCTGCTTGTGCTTCTGATTTACAGCATCCGCAGTTCTTTCGGATTTTATTCCATGGTGTCGAGGGATGTGCAGGCTAGGTGGTTTAGCCATGGGAAATGCAGTGTTACAGGGATGGGGTAGGGTGTTGGTTCTTGGTGAGATACTCTTTGGAGGTTCAGTGTGGGCTTGATGGGCCAAATGGCCAGCTCCCACAATGTAGCGGTTCTATAATTCTATGATTTTGACTTCTGGGGTTTGGAGAGGGTGGTGTGCATGTGCTGGTAGTTTCGGAGTAGACCTGTAGCTCGGCTTGTGGGTGTTGAGGTTGGTTGGCTTGCCGAGCTGGTTCGTTGTTCCACAGACATTTCGTTACCATGCTTGGTAACATCCTCAGTGCGGCCTCTGATGAGGTGACGGTGTGTTTTCCCGCCTGGTTTTTAAACTCTGGGGTCCATTGAGATGGATTGCCTCACTTCCGGGTTTCCTCCATAGTGGAATGTATATGGGGTCGAGTTCAATGTGTTTATTAATAGCCTGCTTCATGGAGTGCCATGCTTCCAGGAATTCTCGTGCTTGTCTCTGCCTAGCCTGTCCCAGGATCTTGGTGTTGTCCCAGTTGAAGTCTTGGTTCTCCTTGTCCATATGGATTGAGATGAGTGAGTAGTGGTCGTGTCTTTTTGTAGCCAGTTGGTGTTCATGTACTCTTGTTGTTAGTTTCCTTCCTGTTTGTCTGATGTAGTGTTTCTCGCAGTCTCTGCAGGGGATCTTGTAGATGACATTGGTCCTGTCCATGGCAGGGAGTGTTACAACCTGGAAGTGAGGCAATCCATCGCAACGGACCTCAGAGTTTAAAAACCAGGCGGGAAAACACACCCATGCTTCATCAGAGGCTGCACTGAGGATGTGTTGGTAGGTTATGCTGCAATCATCAGCTCTGATATAGAAGAAATCTGGAGTAAAATTCTGTCCCATAAACCCGTGAGATGGAGAGCAGGTGCATTGCTGGTATCTGATATACTGGAATATGACACAGGGCAAGGTGGGGAGGAAGCAGAGAGGCTGTTTGAAGATGGCAGTGCTGCCTGGAGCAGCAAATTGGGTCTCTGCTGTTAGTTGGTGCATCCCAATCACCAAGGTACAGCTTGCTTTTACATAGCACCTCTAATATAGTAGACCAAATCAAGGCATTTTAAATGGAATATATGACCAAATTTAATTTCGAGCCACATCATGTAGATTTTTAATTGCGGAGAGAGGGAGGCTGAGACAATTCCCAAACTTAGGGACCAGGTAGCTGAAGCAATCTCTGTCACTGGGGGAATGATGAGAATCAAGGAATTGCAAGAAGCTAGAATTGGAGGAGAATGGAGTCAACTTCCTGGTCAATCTTGGAAGACAACCTACGGTTTGAGGCTATCCTTTCTCATCATCACCTTGCTGGAATTCAGGACAAGATGATTGTGAAGACATTGCTTTAGAGTCTGCATAACCCCTGACCTGTGTGTTCCAAGCCAGTTGGAGTGGAGTGAGGGCTAGCCTCAGGCTTCAATCATCCTCACAGCCAGAAGACAACTTGGTAACAAACTACCAATCTGAGAAAGGGCTGAGGCGACACAGAGCTCCAAGAGTGACAATGCAGCTGGACGAACATTTCTGAGTTCTTGTGATCAAACACAATGAGAATTGACTTGAGCCTTTAAGCATTTCCGTCAGAATACTCGGCCTTATAAATCTCTCAGCTATAATTCTCTTTGTTCTGTATTCCACCCTCGATACATTTCAAGCCTCTCAGTTGTGACACTCTCTCTGTTACATATCCCAATGGTCAGTACGTATTTTTGTTTGTGGGATGTGAGTGGTGCTGGCTAGACCAGCATTTATTGTCCATCTTTAATTGCCCAGAGAGCAGTCGAGGTTCAACCACATTACTGTGGATCTGGACTGACAGTCGTGACACACTCTCTGTTAAATATCCCACCCTCTGTCTAAGTTTCTCAGATATAACACTGTCACATTTCCCACCCTCAGTATGACGCTCAGTTATAACACTCTTGCTGTTACATACCCGAACTTCAGTATAAGATTCCATGTTACAAAACTGTGTTACATGTCCCACCATCAATATAAAACTGTATGCTATAACAGGCTATAACATGCCATATCTCACTCTCAGTACAAGACCCTTAGCTGTAACAATCTTTGATTACATATACCGCCAATGGGATGAGGTTTAATTGTAATGCTTTCTCTGCTACACCCTGACCTCAAACAAGGCTCATGTTTATAATGGTCACAGCTCTAGTTACCTTCTTTATTAATCTGTATTGAGAATACCTCCAAGCCGCCTGACCTGAGACACTAGTTGATTTGATGTTAGCGGACAATACTGCCAGGTTAGATGGAAAAAAAAACGTTCAGCAAGATGCATCCTTTAAAACGACAGTCTGACCTGCAGGCCCTCACCACTTACAGATATCTGGGATGCTGTCAGGAAGTATATCTTCACACAAAGGTTGGGGGAGACCTGGATCTCTCTCCCCGAGAAAGCCGCTGACTGTAGAGAAGAGGGTCCATCGAGGATTTGAGAATGGGTTTCAGTACGGGTTTTGTTAAACATGGCAATGAAACCAAGACAGGGGGAATGGGGTTAAGATACAAGTCAGTGATGAGAAAATGGAATGCTGGAACTGCCTCAAAGGTTTGAATGGCCTTCTCTATGTTCCCCAGTCATACAGCACAGGAACAGATCCTTTGGTCCAACCAGTCCATGCCGACCAGAATCCCAAACTAAACTAGTCCCACCTGCCTGCACTTGTCCCATATCCCTCCAAACATTCCTTATTCATAAACTTATCCAAATGTCTTTTAAATATTGTAACTGTACCTGCATCCACTACTTCCTCTGGAAGTTCATCCCATACATGAACCACTCTCTGTGTTAAAAAAGTTGCCCCTCATGTCATTTTTAAATCTCTCTCCTCTCACATTAAAAATATGCACCCTTGTCTTGAACTCTCCACCCTAAGAAAAAGACATCTGCCATTCAGCTTATCCATGCCCCCCATAACTTCATACACCTCTATAAGGTCACCCCTCAACCTCCGGTGAAAAAAGTCCCAGCCTCTCCTAATAACTTGTTTTCTCTTAACAGTCTTTGTTCCTGGTCTTAAGCCATTACCTCTTGCAGGGGGTCAACTCTACACATGACGGTTACTCTCTAGGAACCCCGCTCATTCATGTAGGAGTTTAAGCACGGTTAACAGGGTTTTGGACCTTAGTGTGCATTAACACAGGAACTCTCAAAGGCATTGGATGGAGATTATAAAACCAGTTTTTAAATGGTTTTGACGGGCTGAATATGAACGCCTAAATCTTGCTCAGACCAAGAATCAGGAACTCAGGACACTCTGGGAGTTAAGCATTGAGCATTCATGGTCAATGGACCCGTAACATCAGTGGTTAATTACATAGGATTACATTAAAGACGCAAAAACAGGTCATTCAGCCCAACTGGCTGATCTGTCGTCTCCACTCCACTCAAACCCTCTCCCAGTTATACCGTCCAAATCCATCATTGTCATCCTACATTCCCTTCTCCTTCGGCTAGTTTACCTTTAAATGTATCCATGCCATTCACTTTAACCGCTCCCTGTGGGAGCGAGCTCCATTCTCACCCCTCTCTGAGTGAAGATGTTTCCTCCAAAGTTCCCATTGGATTTCTGTTTAAAACGAAGATCTCATATTGGCACCTCTAGTTATGCTCTTTCCCACGTGAGAAAAAGACTTTCTTGTGTCCACTCAATCAAAACGTTTGACCATTTTAAAGATCTTGAGTAGGCTATCCTGACCGGGATGGCATGGTGGTTAGCACTGCTGCCTCATAGCACCAGGGAGCTGGGTTCGATTCCACCCTTGGGCAACCATTCTCCCTGTGTCTGTGTGGGTTTCCTCTGGGTGCTCCGGTTTCCTCCCACAGTCCAAAGATGTGCGGGTTAGATGGATTGGCCATGTTAAATTGCCCATAGTGTCCAGGGATGTGCAGGCTAGATGGGTTAGCCATGGGAAATGCAGGAATAGGTGGGTCTGGATGGGGTCCTCTGCAGAGAGTTGGTGTGGACCAAATAGCTGGTTGGAATTCTATCCCTCAGCCTTCTTTTTTTAAGAGAACAGATACAGACAGTCAACCCTTCCCTCGTGTAGTCCCATGCATTTCTGGGGGTCACCCTTGTTTGTCTCCTCTCCATCCTTATTGTAAGAGGGTGACCGGAATTGTGCGGGTCAATTGCCATTTAACTAACGATCAATAAGGGATTAGTATAATGTCCCTTCTTTCCAATTGTGAATAAACTCCAGTGCTTTATTTTAATGGCCTGGTTAACCTGAGGCGCAGCACTTAATGGCTGGTGTTTTGGCACTTCACCCTGTTCTTTCACTCCTTCTAGCTTCATCCCTCCCAAGAGAAGTGACCAATGAATAACGACCCAAATAAATACAAGGTTCTGTTTCCATGGTCACATTGTTTACAGCACAGAAACAAACCCTTCGGTCCAGCTCGTCTGTGCCGACCAGACATCCCAATCTGACCTAGTTCCATTTGCCAGCATTTGGCCCATATCTCTCTAAACCCTTCCTATTCATAAACCCATCCAGATGCCTTTTAAATGTTGCTATTGTACCAGCCTCCATGACTTCCTCCGGCAACTTATTCCGCACTCTGCCTGAAAAAGTTGCTCCTCAGGTCCTTTTTAAATCTTTCCCATCTCACCTTAAATCTATGTCCTCTGGCTTTGGACACCCCCCATCCTAGGAAAGAGACCTTGGCTGTTCAGTCTATGCATGCTCCTCATGATTTAATAGGCCTCAATATAAGGTCATTCCCTTAGGCTCCGACATTCCAGAGAAAATAGCCCCAGCCTATTCAGCCTCTCCCTGTAGCTCAAACCCTCCAACCCTGGCAACATCCTTTTCTGCACCCTCTCAAGTTTAACAAAGCCTTCCTATAGAAGTGCAACCAGAACTGTACGTGAAGATTCCATTCATTCCCCTTAACAAAGACCAAATGTCATCGCTTTTCATTTCATCGTTTTTGATTAAATGCCTGTAAAGGTGACAATTGTCCAAATGACCCAGAAAGTCTAATAGAGTCGACGATCAGACTGAAGACAGAGCACAGTCTGGCCCAAACCCCAGTGCTGTTCTTCATACTGTGTCAATCAGTCGTGGTGGGAGATCTTCCGGCACAGTAGGTACCATCCCTGCCTCTGACCCAGAAGCTCTGGCTTGGCTCAGGGCTTCTCAGTTTGGGAAGGCATGGGCATACCATGATCAAACAGATTGATTAATAACCTACAAATGCTTTAACACATATCAATAAGAGATGGAGAACAGGAGATGTGTCTGGTCAGCTATTTACAGAAGGCAAGGGCAAACATGGCTATGACGTCAATACTCACCAATGCACTCTCAGGACACGGTGCCTAAAGAGAGTGAATGGGCCTAGTGCCTGGACCTTTAGGTCCCTCTCCAGTTTAGCAGCAACTGAGGATCAAGGACTTTCCTTGAATAGCAGTCTTGACATCACGATAGATACGCCTTTTGTTTTAAGTGGAGACACGTTGTGAGTGCATTTTGCAGCCTTTGATTTGGACTGTGCTGTTTTTATACGTGTTTTGCAATCTACCCAACCAGATGGAGCACCCCTGCTTCTGAGGTGAGGTTGCCAACCCTTCAGGACTGACTTGGAATCTTCAGGAATTGAAGGTCAATCCCCATGACTCAGTTGTGAGAAAACCTTGGGAAAAAAATAATGGCGGCATTAAGTAAGTTCTATCGTCACTTCAATTTGAAAAGAAGGCACCTAACAGTTAAGAAATCATCCATTCAAGTAATGTAAAGTCTATTGTTTGACTGGCCCTGGGGAGGGGACGTTAAATTTTGGAAGACCAAACATGCCAACGTGAGGGAGGCTGGAAGTGGGTCAAGATATGAAAGTTCCAGCAATATGTGCAAACATTGTTGCTTGGAAGTCTTATGAGGCAGTAGGTAGAGTCCCTACACTTGGATCGGAAGCTCCGGGTTCAATTCCCACCCCTGAGCACGGCAGCCATGAGAGGAGTGTTGTAATGCGACCAAAGATGGCAATCTGTAAAATTCCACAGTACACTGGCAGGGAGAAAGAGCGGGAGTTTCCTGATTGGCCAGTACTGTTGGGTAATTGGACTGAAAGTTTCCCCTGTATTAATTGACTCCACTCTCAGGTCTTCACCATGAGCCACATCCTTGTTCTGATGGACTACCAGAGAGAGAAAGATGGCAACCCTATGCCAATGTCTGCCAACAGCCACGTACATCTACATCCAAGGATCGCTTCCACCAAGCTGCAGGCGGGTAAGGCATTGACCAGGTCCCATCACTGCCCTAGTCCTCTGTACCTCCTGCTGGGGTGGCTATTTCTTGCATCTTCTTCCTCCAACCACCACCCACGACCCTTCAACTTTGCCAATTCATTCTGTACCCTGCCTGTGCAGTGGGGGAAAAATGCTTCAGTGAACAAAGGCACCCGTTCCTCTCCCCACCCCAATCCAACTCTTCTACAAGTTTCGGTGAGTGTTGAGTATAGAGGTGAATGATTTGCTGAAAGGAGGAGAACGAAGGTGGGGGGGTAGGGGTGGTGGCAGTGGTGGGGGGTGGGGGAAGTTGGGCAAGTGGGGGAGATTGTGTGGTTTGTAAGTAAAATGCATCATTAGATGGACTGAGATTAGTGATATGCGAGAAAAATGCGACAGGACACAACAAGATGCAATGAACGAACCACATTTATATGTGAAATGAGTAAATATAATAGCAAGCAATGCAGACCTCACAAGTTAATACAACTCAGCATTAAACATACACATTCTACAGAACATCATTGATAAATAGCTACCACCAGATCAAGTAAAACCAAATTTAATTTTACCGATATTGAAATAACTATCGATAACAGCATTCCAGTATTCCCCTTAATCTTTATTTTATTTTTCTCCAAAATCTGTTCTTTTTCGTCATTGAAATAAATACTTTTGTTTCTTTTAAAATGCAGCAACAATCCAATGCAAAAAACAGAAAAAGGAAACAAGTAGAGGAAACATTTTCCCCAGTCCTCCATCGTCATCACAACTTCCGCAGGACAGTTATTTACACTGAATTATGGGGAGCACTTGGCAAAGTTTTGGAGTAGCCAGTAGGTCACAATGACAAGCACGCGGTAGTCCTAAAATATAATTTCCATTCTTAAAATTTAAAAAAAAGTCAATTGCACATTTTTTTTGTCAGAAATAATGGAATTGAGGACTCGAACCACACAAACGTTTTGCTTTAGTGAATGGACCTTCAAAGGGGGTAAAGGTCTTGAGGGGGTTGAGAGGTCAGAGTTCAGAGTTCGAGCCCTCTTGCTTGTACACTTCACAACGAATGGGGATGGTCAAGAAGAAAGTGCAAGTAAACCAGCAAATTGCGAATGATCATGATATGTTGAGATTACTACGCAGGGATGGGTTTCTCTAAAGTTGAAGAGATGGCAATGGAATTGTTAGATAAGCCTCCGGCCTAGTCAGTGTTAATTTGCCAATCCCTTACAAACCATTTCATGATAATGATGCCTGGTATGGAATGAAATAAATGGAGAAGCTAATAAATGGACAGTTCAATCATTAGACAAAGGAAGTCAATGGTTGACTCCAGATTTGGCACTCTTAAGCACAAAGGGTTAAAACAAAAAGCAAGGTGGGATTCAGAGAAGGGCTTCCCCTTCCTTCGAAATAACCCCACCTTCCATAGCCCGCCTTTTCAAAAGGTACTTATCCTCAAAAACAGGTTTGCCTGGCCGGCGTTGAATCCCAATGCCCAGTCACATCCTCAGAGGGAGAAACCAGTAAAACTAGGGGATGAGGCAGACTGGTCCAATTCATCTCAAACTTCAATAATGACCAGTATGTCCATTTCCATGTATTACCATTTTATTTAGTTTTTCCTCTGGAATGCCTACCTGTCTTTATGGATTGGATACAGGACTTCAGTAGATTGAAGGAATAATTTAACAGAAATGGCAATGACATTCACCTAGAGTTGAACATCCACAGACCAAATGGTTGATCAAGTGTTGTTTGTTGGGGGGGAAGGGGGTATGCTGTCCCTGAACAATTCCTGATTAACAACGCCTATCAAAACCCATTTCCAAATCACCTCCAGAAGGTTCAGAACTGTATTGCCAAGGACAGGATCGAGAATACATTTGCGAAGGAGATTTGGTTCCCTGGTGGAATTTGTTTGGTCTCCAGCCACATTCCTGTACAGTATCAATCTGGAGGTTGTCTTGATCCAATCTCATTACTCACCCCCCTTGACCCAGCCCAGATCCCAACCTCCCCTTTCTTCCACTGGACCTGCTGGAAGGAACAAACAGAGATATTAGGGGTCATCCCATGAATGCAGGAATGTAAACAATAGGAGTAGACCAATCGGCCCCTCAAGCCTGTCTGCTGTTCAATAAGAGCATGACTGATCTTCCAAATCAACTTGAATTTCCCACCAATTCCTTGATTCCCTAGCAAGTTCCAGTTCTTTCACGGGGTGTTAAAGTAGGGTTTTGGAGGTTGGATTTATTATAAATCATCAAGCTACATTGTGATTCCCAGGCCAGGATTGCTGCCTCAGATTAATTTTTAGACACTTAAAATGCTATTGAACAAATTGAATGGATCAGTGCATCTATTTAAGGGAAACACTACACAGGGGGAATCTTACACTTGCCTTCAACCAAGTCATAAGGATTTCAGTAACTTAGTTTGAACGCAAATCATTCTGTTAAGTAATTACTAGTTAAAAGAACCACTGGTTAGCACAATCAGACAAATCAGGATAATTCTGAAAACTTTTTGTCTCTCATTGAGGAAGATACTGACTTAGTAAAACAGGTCAAGGGAAGGAAATTATTTGCGGCTGAGGTGGCTGCATTTGCACCTTAGCTTTAAGTGAATTCATCTCAAGGACTCCATGCCGTGTTTGTATATAATGTTGCAACTCTGCCTGCCTTTTGGCCTGCTGTGGGTCTGTAAACTACACCCACACACACACCCACGCACACACACACACACA
>JAHRHZ010000092.1:9941287-9964404 GCA_024137785.1 Ginglymostoma cirratum | reverse complement strand
ACACACACAGAGACACACACACACACACAAACACACACAGATACACACACACACACAGATACACACACAGCAGTTTGTTGGCTGTAATTTCTCCTTTGTAACTTAATGAGTTTTACTGTTTCAAATAAACTAGCCTGCAGAGTTAATCAATCCCTAACGAACGATTGGACCATTACCATTAAGATGTCAGTTGTAATGTGGTTAAGGGAACTACTGGGAGGGAAGGACTTGAGCAATTGTGGTTTAAGGGAATTGAATTATGGAGATTAAGGATAATGTCCTTAATGGAGACAGCCTAGTTCTTGGTGATGGTAAATTGTAGCCCTTATCCAATTTTCATTTCGATGCGTAGAATAGAAAATAATAATGGTCAGGGACTGATTCCTTGTTGTCCAGGTTCAATTCCAACTCTCAAAATCCCCATATAGATTTATTGAGCCAAATAATTTAGGGTTTGGTAGGGGGCTTCTTTAAATAGGAATGAAGCCTCACTTACAGGCTATTATCGCAATTCCAATGATCTCAGTTTTAAACTGTGATGACTGTGACGTATTTGGGCTGTTATTCTGACAATTTTCTCCTCTCGACCCTCAGAGGATGTTTTAAATCCTAAAGTTAAGTAATAAGTCCCTACTAAAGGAAACTGTCCATCTTGTACCCAGTGGTTATTGTCAGATCTTCCCGTCCCTTGGCCATTACAGATGTGTGGGTGATTGAAGAGTAGGACATTGGCAATCAGACACTCACATACTTAGATCCATAGAGTCTCAAACTGCGATGGTAATGGCTAATCGGAATGTTGGGAAGAACTAAAACCACCCAGATTGTGATTATGCAGCCAGTCTGATTAACTCAATGACTGGAATATTGATAGCAGTGAACGGGAGGATAATTGCTAGCTCATGGATATAGGATAGGTCACTCATCAATGGGATTGGTCACTCGACAATGGGATTAGTTACGTGTTGGTAGAATTGGTAATCCCATAATGGGGCATGACATACCAAAGATATATTAAAATCCTGTTAACTGGGGCAACAAAAGTGGTCGTTTTAACATACTAGAAAGATAAAAAGGCAATATTTCAAACCAATTTTATCAACAAATGTAAACCTGAATGACTGGAACGGCTAAGGACATGCAAACACTTGTCATTATGGGCTTCAATGAAAATCAGGAATCAAGACAAAACTGTGCATTTCAGAGTATTGTAGACTATTTTTTCTGACCTGCATCAAAATCAAAGCACACACACTATATTGTATACTCTCTGAATTGTCAGAAGACAGTGTTTTAAAATAGTCACATTATATTGAATACTGTTTGATTGGCACTTTGATTTCTTTCTTGTTTGAAAAAAAAACCCATTTTCTTCTTAATAATTGCTTTCCTTAAAATTTTTAGACATTTATGTTAATTCTAGTGACTAAATTTTCAAAATTGGCATGGTGGCATTTACCAAGCCTATTGTTACTGAGCATGCTCATGGAGGGGACATTATTTCAGCCACATGGTAGGGCTCAATGGGTAATTTAGGTAACAAGTTACTCTTGAAGTGATCCAGGAGGCAAAGAATTGACAAGGGCCTGAGGTCTGTACACTCATTTGGTACCTATGCTGTTCAACATAAAACAAAGGTGATACCATGTACAAGCAACAGGCCTTAGCTGGAATATTGGAATATACAGTTCTAGATGGCACATTATTAGAAGAATGTGAACTCATTGGAAAGCATGGGGAAACAATTTACAGGAATGGTTCTAGTACTGAGGAACTTCAGTTGCTTTTAGATTAACTACCCCAAATTTAATCAGTAGTCAGGGATAGGAGGGTGTGACTACAAGCAAGGCAGGTAGAGTGATTCAGGAAGAAGTGTTGAAGGAACCTCTCAGCTTGTCTAACAGGTTTGAGATTCTTGGGTTTTAGAGTGGATTCGTAGCTCGGGTTGTAGATGTTGTGGTTGGTTGGGTCGCCGAGCGGGTTCATTGTTCCACAGATGTTTCATTGCCCTGCTGGGTAACATCATCAGTGTAGCCTTCGATGAAGTGCTGTTACTCCGTGTGGGTGAGCATGAAGGGCTGCAGGGAGGATGACCAAACTGACCACAGCACCGGGGTACAGGGAGCCAATCAAGAGGAGGGGGAGAAAGGAGAAATGTCATTGTAATCGGGGTCAACGTAATCAGCGGAATAGACACTGTTCGCTGTAGCTGGGATCGAGAATCCTGAAGGCTGTGTTGCTTTCCTGGTGCCTGAGTTCAGGATCTCTTATTTCGGCTGGAGAGGAACTCGGAGTTGTTACAATCCACATAGGTACCAACGATGTAGATCGAAAGAGGAAAGACGTTCTGAATATAACATTAATAATCTGGAAGAAGGAACTGAGGGCCTTGTTGCTAAGTTAGCAGGTAGCGCAAAGTTAGATGGAGGGACAGGTTAGTGCTGAGGAGACAGGGAGGTCGCAGAGGGGCTTGGCCAGGTTAGGGAAGTGAGCAAAGAACTGGTAAATGAAATGCAATGTGGGACAGTATGAAATAATGCTCTTTGGAAGGAAGAATAGTGGTGTAGACTAGTTTTTAAATTGGGAAAGGCTTCACAAGATCTGAAGCACAAAGGGACTTAGAAGTCCAAGTTCAGGTTTCTTTTAAGGTTAACATACAGGTTCAGTTGCAAATGTAATGTTAGCATCTACTTCAAGATGGCTAGAACATATCAGCAGTGATAAACTACTGAGACTGTATAAGGCTCTGGTCAGACCTCATTTGGAATATTGTGAGCTGTTCTGGGCTCTGTATCTAAGGAAGGTTGCGCTGGCTTTGGAGGGGTCCCTGAGGAGGTTTACAAGAATGATCCTGGGGATGAAGGGCTTCTCAATAGAAAAAGAGGTTGAGGACTCTGGGTCTGTACTCGATGGAGTGTAGAAGAATGAGGGGGACATCTCATTGGATAGAATGGACATGGAGAAGATGCCTCCACGAGTAGGGGGGACTAGGAGCCAACAGCACAGTCCCAGAGTGAAGGGACAACCTTTTAAAAGGGAGATAAGGAGGAATTTCTTTAGCCAGAGGGTGGAGAGACTGTGGAACTCACTGCCACAGAAGTCTGAGAAGACCAAGTTACTGATTGTATTTAAGACAGAGATGGATAGGTTCTTGATTAGTCAGGGGATTAAAGTTTACAAGGAGACTACAAGAGAATGGGGCTGAGAAACATATGATGCCATGACGGAAAGGTGGAGCAGACTGAATGCGCCAAATAGCCTAAGCCTACTTCTCCACCTTACGCTATTATGGAGGTTAGGTTGAACAAGTTGAAACTGTTCTCCTTGAAGAGAAGAAGCCCTTGCTCCTTGGAGCAAGAGAATATCAGAAAGGGGTTTTCAAAATCATGAGTGAGCTGGATAGAGCAGTTTGAGAGAAACCATTCGCTCATAAAGTGATAAAGAACCAGAGGGCAAAGATATCAAGGGATTTGCAAAAGGAGCAAACGTGATGCAAGAAAAAAATTGTTCTCACAGTAAGTAGTTTTGGTATGGAATGCACTTCCAGTGGAGGCAGGTTCAGTTGAAACATTCAAGACGTTTATTTAGATAGAATATGGGGAAAGGGTATTTGGCAAGAGTATGGGGGAAAACATCAGGAGATAGGCAGAGGTAGTGATGCGTATTCAAAGAGCCAGTACAGACATGATGGGCTGAACAGCCTCATTCTGCACTGTAACATGCCTGTGACTGTGAACAGGCTTGCCCTGCTTGGTACTGTTTCAACTTCATCATGGAATCACCCTCCAAAACACATGCAACAGAGTTCCTCCCCTCCTTTCTCTGTCTGCCATATCGGGCCAAAGTGCCTACAGTCTCAGGATGAACACTGTAATTATAACAGGTCATTCCCTCATTTTACTTGTTGTAAACCAGGCTGATATATTGGGAAACTGGGCTCAATTACAGCAAGCACAAGGAAAAGTATTGGTACAATGAGAAATCTGCAATTCTCTGTAGTGTAATACAGAGCCCCAACAAGATTGCAGAACTGAAAGTCTCAAAGTCCAAAACATGAAGAGCTACATGATCCCATTTTAGGGTGCAAATGGAGGATTAGACAATTCTCTGAACCTTTTCATTAGGGAGTTGGAGAGTCCAGGCATCTCTGTTTCCTTACCCCCATTCACTGTTTCATCCTGGGACGTTTGGATGGTCAATGAGGACAGGATTGGCCATGGCACAGTGGCTCAGTGGTTAGCACTGCTGCCTCACGGTGCCAGGGACCCGGGTTTGATTCCAGCCTCGGGTGACTGTCTGTGTGGAGTTTGCACATTCTCCCTGTGTCTGCGGGGGTTTCCTCCAGGTGCTCTGGTTTCCTCCCACAATCCAAAGATGTGCAGGTTAGGGTGGATTGGCCATGCTAAATTGCCTATAGTGTTCAGGGATGTGTAGACTAGGGGGATGGGTCTGGGTGGGATGCTCTGAGGTTTGGTGTGGACTTGTTGGGCCGAAGGGCCTGTTTCCACACTGTAGGGATTCTATGGCCATGATGGCTTCCTAAGTCAAATCATTGGCCAAGACATTGAATAAAGGATTTGGGATGTCTTGTTGCAGCTTTACAAGACATTGGTGTGGCCACATTTGGAGTACGGCATGCAGTTCTGGTTGCCCCACTATACAAGGGATATTGTTAAACTAGAAAGAGTGCAGAAAAGATTTACTAGGATGGTCCCTGGACTGGAAGGTTTGAGTTATAAGGAGAGGTTAGATAGGCTGGGATTTCTTTCCCTGAAGCTAGGAAACTGAGGGCTGACCTTATAAAGGCTTATAAAATCATGAGAAGCATAGATAAGGTCGATAACCAACAACTTCTCCTCATGGTAATGGAGTCTAAATCTAGAGGGATAGGTTTAAGGTGAGAGGAAGGAGAAAAAAAGAGTCGAGGGGGCAATTTTTCCACACAGAGGGTGGTGAGTGTCTGGAATGGGCTGCCAGAGGTAGTAGTGGAAGTAAGTACAATGTTGTCACTTAAGAAACATTTGGACAGGTACATGGATGGGATAGGTATGGAGAGATATGGACCAAGTGCAGGCAAATGGGAATAGACTAATTGTGAAAACCGGGCGACATGGACAAGTTGAGCCAAAGTTTCCATGCTCTAAACCTCTATGACTCTAAATGACCAGCACAACACCTCCTGTCTGGATTCAGCGGAGCTTTGGATGGGAGCCTGCAGGAGTCAGAGTGATGAGGGAGGATACAAATGGAAGGAACGAACATCCTAAAGGCTTAAAAAAGAATTTCTGATGGTAACCCCATGGACAGTCAAAACAGCTCTAGGCTGGATATTTGATGTGTCCTTCCTCTATACTGTGCTGGAGGAGGGAAGTGAAAACCAAAGGGTAATTATGCACAGGCCTACACTCAGTTCAGGGGCAAGCCAATTGGGACAGTAACTGACAGGCTTGGAAATTGCAGTTGTAGATGAGTGCTCAGTCACAGCATCATTGACAGCAGGCACTGTGTTGCTCAGCGGTGAATCTCTGAGATTACAGCTCAGTTGGAGCCAAGTCTCTAATTCTCCAAAAAGTTTACACTGTTCTTCCATTTTTGTAGGAAAACATAGGTGGGAAGAGACAAGAGTCCACTACAGCACAGGAACGGGCCATTCAGCCCAACTCTTCTTATACCAGTGTCTATGTTCCACGAGTCCTCCCAAGCTTTCGCTATCTAATCGTGCCAATATACTGCACTAATTCTTTCTTCCTTGTGTGTTTAGCTTATTTCCCTTAAAATGCATGCATGCCCTTCACTATGACTGCTGCCTGTGGGGGTCAGGCCCACATTCTCACCAGTCAAGATAGGAATCTTTTTCACAGAGTTGAAATACTAGTGGGCATGCATTTAAGGTGAGAGGGGGAAAATTCAAAAGAGATGTAAGGGGCAAGATTTCTGCACAGAGAGTGGCTGGAGTCTGGAATGCGCTGCCAGAGGTGGTGGTGGAGGCAGAGATGATCGGGGCATTTAAGAGACTTTCAGATGCACATGAATATGCAAGGAATGGAGGTATATGGACTAAGGGCAGGCAGAAGGGATTAGTTTAATTTGACGTCAAGTTCAGCACAACACTGTGGGCCGAAGGGCCTGTTCCTGTGCTGTACAGTTCTATGTTCTAAGATAATCCTCTTGAATGCCCATTGGATTTGTCAGCAATTATCTGATTTGTTAGTCCCTCATTTTGTCCTCCACATATGGAACGAGGAGGAGCTTGATTTATGTGGAAAGTTTGGGCCTATACTCAGGTGCAGTTTATAAAAATGAGAGATGATCTTCTTCAAAGATACAAGATTCTTGTTTGGGCTTGACAGGCTAGGGGCCGAGAGGATGTTTCCCCTGTTGGGGGAATCTCGAACCAAAGGTAAAAGATTCAGAATAACACATAGATGAGGAGGAATTTTGTCTCTCAAGGGGATGTTATTTATTCCTTTCCACAGTGAGCAGTGGTGAGCTGAGTCAATAAGGCTGCTTTTGACCTATAAAGCATACAGAAGGTAGGCAGGAGTGTGGAATTGAACCCACAATCAGGTCAGCCATGAACACATTGCAGGTTCGGGGAACCGAATGGCCTACTCCTGTTCCTACTTCTTACTGTAATTGCAGACTTGGGACAGTTATCAAATGAAATCTCTGGTGCCCCTCCAATCAAATGTTTTCCCCTCAAATACAGAGCACTGCGCAATTATTTATCAGTCATGGTGTGTTTTCCCTTCTTCACTGACATTGTCAGCTGATTCCTCTGCCAACTGCAGGCTACATTCCTGGTTCAGCACCAAGGACAGCTCCACGGTAAAGACAGTGACAAGAGGGTTTTAGAGTGAAAACCGAAAGAACGGCAGATGCTGTAAATCAGAAACAAAAAGAGAAATTGCTGGAGGGGCTCAGCAGGTCTGGCAGCATCTGTGGAGAGAAATCAGAGTTAGTATTTCAGGTCGAGTGACCCTTCCTCAGTTCAAAGTTAGCATGTCGGGTGAAATGACCCTTCCTGAGAACTGCTTCTGAGGAAGGGTCATTCAACCCGAAACGTTAACTCTGATTTCTCTCCACAGATGCTGCTGGACCTGCTGAGCTTTGCCAGCAATTTCAGTTTTTAATTCAGGGCTTTCAAGTGGCCACATTTGTACCAATGCATCTCAGGGAATTACATACTGCACGTGCAGTCACTGTGCCTGCAGTCTCACTGTTAGAGACATCTGGATTACACCTTGTGTCAAAGAATTGGAACAATTTAAATGATTTATAGTTTTTAACTAATTTACTGCCTTTGAAATCCTGGGATCGCGTTATTTGCATTGTCCCAATTCCAACATTTATCTGCCCTGCTTCCCACACCACACTGCCTCTCTCCAGCTCACTGCTCCATTCCATTGCTGTTAACTATTCCTCAAGTGTGGAATCACCAAAGCACCAAATAAGGCGGTAACTAGAGCAGCAAATGCAAGTGAGGTTCAAGAGCAGTGGCAGGAGATACACCATTGTGGGGCCACTAGTTAGAGGGCGAGCTGTTGCTTAAATATCCAGTGGATGGGAGTGGTTAGTCAGAACAAGGGAAAATAGGCCAGCACTGATGTAATAAAAATGTGAAATTATCCAGGTGGAAAGGACAAATTTAGTTGGGTGTAAAGAAAATGTTTGTCTCAAACACTGCATAGCATTAGCCTATCACTCTGACAATTGTCAATTTTCAACTCAATAGAAAGCTCAAACAGAAAGGGATTCAGCTCATGGTGAAGGGATTTCCGAGTCTTGGGCTGATGGGTTGACTGGGAGAGGCACACAGGAAGATCGGGCGGGGAGATGAGTTGCCTGTTAGGGAGTCTGCCCGTATACACTTAAAGGATAGAAATATTGGACAGGCTCCATTCTCGTGAGCGCTCCTCCCTATTGTATCCTCAATGTGTCCATTCAACATGACATACTTAGATTCAGAACTAGGCCCAGAACCAAATTTGGCCCAGAACAAAAACCAGACCAGAACCAAATTCAGGCTCTGAACCAGGACCAGGAACTGATTATGCTAGGAGTTTGTACATTGTACGTGTGCCTGGGAGGGAGCTCACCTCAGTCAGAAGGTGACGGTCATCCTGAGCAACACTAGGTCGACAATCACAAGAGAACTTGCCCAAATGGAGTAACTACTGATCCAGTGGTGGTCATTTCCCAACCTCAGACTCAGTCAGGTTGGGCTTAGGCCACAAGCTATGCTAAAGAGCACAATCTGGGCTCTGAATACCGGATTGACAATTGGTGGTAGGGTGGAGAACTGCAACACGATGGCGAGAGCAAACAGCCCACCCTATTAAAAGTCAGGGTGGGCTCCTCGGCCTGGATTACAGACCACCATGAGCAAGGCAAAAGGCAAACAGCTATCCCCTCGAGTCAAAGACTGTCATGTATGAGATTTGAAACAGACACATGGCCTTTCCTTGACTTTTTCTTTAAGAAAAGATTTAAAATTCCCAGTGAATGTTCATGGTTAGGTCAAGGAATGATCTGTTAATGAGTTTATCACAGCAGTGGTTCTTTGTCAACTTATCACATGCCTATAAATAATGTTAAAATAAAATTTAGGTCATTTAGGGTGAAGCCAGGAAGTACCTTGTGGGATGGTGAAAATCTGGATTCTCACACCCAAAATGCTGTTGAGGCTGGGGAGGGGTTGGGGGAAAACGTCAAAATGGAGTATCATAGATTTTTCTTGCACCTGGACATTAAGGGTTGGGACCAAGGGAATATAAGGGCCAGATCAATTAAGATCTAATTGAACAGCATACCAGGTTCAAGGGGCTGAATGGCCTCCTCCTGTTCCTACAAGAGCCTAAGTTGTTTGTGCCAACTCAAGAGAGGTTTGCTTGCGGGGGGGGGGGGCGGAGGGTGGAATGTGCTACCAGATGGCATGTTGGAATCCCACCCATTCACAGAATGGCACTAGCATTTTGGGGGTAGGCATGCAGAATGCATCGGTGACTCAAGCCCTCAAGCCTTCTCCTGACTGAAGGACGTAAGGGTCACAGTTGGCAAAGAACACACTGTGCCACCCAGCATTATTGGATAACAATGTAGCCAGTGACTGAGATTATGGGAACACATGGCCAAATTCCCAACTCCAGGCATTAGTGGGATACAGCAGGTGGCCCTTTCAAAGGCAATGAATGAACCATACTCTTGTCCCTCTTTGTTCAGCAGATCTAGCGACTGCCTCAAAGTAACCAGGACTTTGGGTGCCAAGGGTTGGTAACCTTACCACCCCAAGATCAGTGAATGGTAAATGGAAACCAATTTACACCAAATCACATCTACCCTAGAAGGACATCAATCTTGCAGGTTCTGACCAACCAGTAAATGCTGCAAAGGGGAATGTCGTGCAACCACACACAATTGAATCAGTCAGCCCAGGGATTAGCCCTTGGTGATGTAGCACCGAGCATGCTCAGGACAAGGTCATGTCTACCCAGTTCCAGTGGTGAAGATGGTGGGGGGTACATTTCTTTTCATTATCTTATGGGATCTGGGCTTCGCTGGCAATGATTAGCACTTATTGCCCAAAGGGCCAACCACATCACTATGGGTCTGGAGTCACATGTATGCTACGATGGCGAATTTCCTTCCCTGAAGGACGTTCATGAACCAGCTGGATGGGTTTTTTTAATGACAATCTGATCACCAGCAGGCTAGCCTTTTCTTTGTCTTTTTCATTGAATTCTAAGTACACTATCTGTCATAGTGGAACCATCTCCTCAGTGCACTGGCATGGTCTTCTGGATTACTAGCCCAGTGACATTACCACTACACCAGTGCCTGACCATGAAAGGACTGAGAGAGTACATATGATTGGGAGTGCTTGGTGGAGGGGTATGTATTTGCTGGACTCAAGGTTAGTGACGAAAGTTCAGTGAGGGACGCCTCACTGACCCACCGGAGAAATGACGAGCAGATAGCAGCACTGACAGTAACTTTTGCCGAACGGACTTGGAAAACTGACTGACATCACATTACCACAGGGTAGACTCTCTCTTTATAAAACAGACAGTGGCCACATGCCTTCATATTGCCTAGATATTGATATAATATATTAAAAGTCTTGCACACAGTTTGCACTTCCATGAAGTGTTGCACTGGCTCACTGTAACACTTAGTTGGTAACGCCCTCTGTCGCTGTCAGACAGGGTATGTGCCCGCTCGCTGCGGACAACGTCACAAGAGATCTGCTGGCTATGTAAATAATTGTTCACTGTCCTTGGCTTGTTACTCTCTCCATCAGCCCCCAAGGCAATGCTTAACCACCAGTGGGCCCTTCTTTACGAAGGTGTCAAGACTAAAAGAGCTGCCGAGTTAACCCACCCACAATGGAAGAGAGACTCCTGTCTGGAGTCACACTGCTCTGCCTCTGGGTTGGCATGATATTGAGGGGTGGTGTGCGGAGGGTAGCATTTAGTATTTTCTGCTGATCAGCCATTTCCGTCCCCGTGCCAACACTGGCTTTTTCCTGCTCATATCTCATCTACGATTCCACCCTACATAGATAAATCCAGGGACGTGCAGGCTAGGTGCATCAGCCAAGGGAAATGCAGGATTACAGGGAGAAGGGTGGGTCTGGCTGAGATGCACTTTGGAGGGTCAGTGTGGATTTGATGGGCCGAATGGCCTGTTTCCACTCTGTAGGGATTCTATGATTGGTGGCAGTGGATTTACTCTCAAAGCCCAAGTGGACACCCTCACTCCTCCCACTGACCAACCCACGGGTTCTCAATGGCATTAGGTGGCACACAGACAGACAGTGGCCAATTTATTGCTTGCCCTTGTCCTGGGACACCTGATTGCAGCCTGTTCTCCTGTTAGACCCAGGCTGACTGGAGAGGAATGTCAGGGCTCAAAGGCTTATTGTGTCATGGGATGGTTTTCTTTCTAGGCCAGCCCAAATCCTATCTCAGCTCCTACTAGGCTCATTTGGGGACTGCTGTCAGAAGAGACGGTCAATCATCTCTGTGTCTCCTATGTTTACGTTTCCAAGGCTACAGTCAACACTGGTAAGTACATTGGCACTGCCCAACTCCAGAGGTATTACCCAGTAGAAGTAACATCATTTACCAGCTCAGATAGGGTAGCACACTGGAGCAGGTGTTCCATCAACATGGTTCTTTCGGCTAGGCCCAGTCACACAACACTGTCTAGAGGCCCTTGACGCCCAAGGACATCTCTCTCTCTCTCTCTCTCACACACACACACACACAAAACTAAGGAAACTCAAAAGTATTTATACAAAAACAAACTACCTTTCTAGGAGAAGGCAAGTGGCTAGAAAACCACGTATACAATTTGCAGGTTTAGTGTTTGCCAAAACAGTTCTCAAGATTTATTTGCCACTGAAAGCCCTCAGTTTTACATGTAATCGTTTCATCACTTTTAATCTTTTAAAAGAAGAGGAAAATTCAAAGAGGTATGGCCACCATTTGGGAGCACAAGGCCTTTAGTAAGGTCTAAATTCAGGCTCTTCCTCTGCCTGTGTACTGAAGCCCACCTCAGAGCCAATCTCAGTGAATCTGCGCCATGCACACAAATGATCTTCTTCGACCCAGCACTCGACACGGCTTTGGCTAACACCAACCAACACAGGCTTGAACGAAGCTAGCTGTCTCATGCCAACAAAATGTTGGTCTAGTGTGGGCCTCAGGCCTGGCACAGCCAGATAATATTCAAATCACACCCAAATGGGAACTGTGTGATCAACTGGCCAAAAGAGCTACGTGACTCGCAGGTAAGGGGAATGTCTGCGATGCCATAGAAATTTGGGAGAAAATCCTGGCAGTAAAAAGTAGGGTTGTCAATCTTCCAGGATAGCCCTGGCATTTCTGACAGTAAAAAGTAATCTCCACAGAAAACAAATACTGGCCGAATGAGGGGTGATAATCCCATCATGTGTTTATGAGAACTCTCCTTTAAAGGCTTTGTTTACATCTTACGAAGATATTAGTGGTCAACCTAACTTATTTTTCTGTTGAGGTGAGGCTAGGTCAAACCTCCAGGAATATACCCAACCAGAGTTGGCAACCCTGGCAGAAAGGGGCCAAGAGATATAACAAATCAACTCAGGCCTGTGACCCTTGTCAACTGGAACTCAGAACAACCAGAACTCTGGGGTGTCTGAAAAATTGCAGAGAAGGAGCATCTTTGGCACTATTTTTTATGGGAATTCTTTTTTTCCATCTCACCTCTCTCAGGCAATGCTACCTCTGCCATATCCCTGAGGCTTCAGGAAATGTTTACAGGCTTCCATTTCCCAGATGAAACAGTGGGAATTCCTCATTCTTCTTGGAAAAGCCACACACAGACTTGGCAATTAATTCTGGGAGTCAGCACCAATAATTCAAAATGGCTGTAGTCCAAGGAAAACGTGGTTAACACCAGGAATAAAAGGCCATGGAACAAGTCTTTTTATCCATGACAACACTGGGCAATTATCCCACTTTGCAAACAGGGAGGTGGCCCACACTTCCAGCTCCTGCTCTGGATATTCAATCCCTTCTCACAATGTTCAAGGGCTCAATGCCCTTAGTGTGACTGCTCAACATGGCCGAGTGTCAACTTTGAGGGGTTCTTCCTCAAAAGCTTTCTTCTGTCCAGAGGGGAGTACTACTGAGGCTTTATAAGGCTCTGGTCAGGCCACATTTGGAGTATAATGTGCAGTTTTGGGCCCCATATCTCAGGAAGGATGCACTGGCCCGGGAGCGGGTTCAGAGAAGGTTCACGAGAATGGTCTCAGGAACGGAAAGCTTAACATATGAGGAACATTTGAGGACCCTGGGACTATATTTTTTGGAGTTTAGATGGATGAGGGGGGATCTAATTGAAACATTCAGAATACTGAATGGCCTGGACAAAGTGGAAGTTGGGAAGATGCTTCCATTGGTAGGAGAGGCTAGGACCCGAGGGCACAGACTTACAGTAAAGGGAAGACCTTTTAGAACAGAGATAAGGAGAAACGTCTTCAGCCAGAGAGTGGTGAATCTATTGGAATTCACTGCCACAGAAAGCTGTGGAGGCGAGGCCATTGAGTACATTTAAGACTGAGATAGATAGGTTCTTGATTATCAAGGGGATCAAGGGTTATGGGGAGAAAACAGGAGAATGGGGTTGAGGAGCTTTTTATCCATGGTTGAATGATGGAGCAGACTCGATGGGCCAAATGGCCTAATTTTTGCTCTTATGGGAGTCATGGATAGAGGGATGAAGAGGTATCATCACTGTAGGAGTTAAAAATTACGCATGACTGGACCAGCACCGAAAGAAAGTGTTGAACAAGAGGGTTGAGATCTCCCCTGAGCTCACAGCTTGCATCTTTCTGACCAAGGGCAGTTTTCACTGGTTGTACAGACCCTAACAGGATGGCCATTGGGGCAGTAAAGGTGAGAGTCTCTTGAGGTATGGCAATTTGGCACACATTTGCAAATTTGGCACAATTTCAAAACTGAGTTCACTAGATTTTGGCCAGGCCGGACCATGGAATCAAGAAATTGAGACACAGATTAGCCATGATCTAACTGAATGATAGAACAGAGTTGGGCACTCAATGGCCAACTCCTGGTCTAAGAGCAGGAATCACAGGACTCCTTTGCTCAGTGGCTGGAAGACTCTCAGAGTGGAGCCCTTTGATCTTGAGGAGGCTCCAAGATCACATAGGCACTAGGTTACAAAGCCCTTGTTGCTCAATGCTTCTCTTTTAGGTTTAATACTGCAGCTCTTTGTTTCAGTTCGTTCAATGGAGGTGGAGGTGGGGAGGGAGGAGTGGGACAGGGTTTGGTAGATGGGCTGAGGGTGGGGCTGGTTATTAGAGGCAAAAAGTTCAAATTCAATGGAATGCCTCAGCCAAAGACCTGGTGGAATATCAACTGCGGCGGCACCTAACTGAAAGGGGTACACACAACGCGACTGGATAGTGGAGTCGGGAATGCCCGCAACAAACTGCTAACATGGGAGTCCCAATCGGCAGCCTCAACGTTGGCTTGGAAGCATCCAAATCACCAAGGGGGGAGGATGCAGGAGGTCAGGCTGAGGAGAAGGTAGGGGAGGATATGGTCTAGAGGAGGGTAAAGTCAAAACAAGGTATCTTCTTGCCTCCTTCTGGATCCACGGCTCTGGGAGTAACACAGTAACAATTCCCAGCTGCATCACTATCTCTCTCTCTCTCTGTCTCTCCCATTGTTGTACCTCTTTCAATGCTGCAGTACCTCATCAGATCCCAAGCCTTTGCCCCACCTTCCCTACAGGCATTCATACGATGTGCTCACAAGAATAGAGAAATACATTCAAGATGTTCTGGTTTGAAGCTCTATAAATAACGACGCCAGTCAGGGTAATCTCAGTCTTTGGGCAAGATATAGGTCACAGCTTGTGGCAAAGTGGAGCAGTGCTGAAGGTACTGGATTAGTAAACGAGGGGGGAGGAGATCACGTCAGACTGAAACCCAGTGACAAGGAGAAAGGTGGAGGCAGCCTAATCACAAATACCAACCCCCTCCACCCAACAGACACCAGCAACTCTCATGGCTCAGTCCCAGGGATACATAAGATGGACACAAGCGAACGACTCAAACAGCGAACTGATATTATGTGGGAAGAAATCCAGGGATGTGAGGTGGGAAGGAGTCTTTTCCTTGAAGCTAGGAAGTGAACTGTTCATGGAGGAATATCAACCTGCAAACCCAGGGACCCATAAATACCGTACACTTACCTGGAGACCTCAGGTAGAAGAACACAAGGAGACCATCAAGTCTACTCTGCCATTCAATACGATAACACCTGAATGGGGGCTTAAAATCCATTTTCCCATCCACTCCCTTGATTCCCAAAAATCTGTCTACCCCAGTCCTAAATATGTTTAATGACAGAACCTCCCCAAACATCCAGGGTAGAGAATTCCAAAGATTTACAAGACTGAGTGAAGACATTTCTCCTCAACTCAGTCCCCCTCGCCCTGGGATTGTACCCCCATGTTCTAGATTCCCCAATAACGAAGAAACACACTCTTCAGTGTCTATCCTGTCAAACTCCTTCAGAATCCAGGACCATAACCGACTGTCAACTAATGGACCCTCAGCCTTGGGTAACTATAGATCGATGGGTCAGCGTACGGAATCACAGACGCTAGTTCTTTCCCATGCTGTGAAAATGCACCAGGTACAAATCCATGTCCTACCTGTGGGCTGCTTGATCTAAAGGTCAGGTGGATCAGGCCTGCCTGTGTGATGAGAAGCAGATGTTATTTGGGCACTACAAGGTTAAAGAATGTCTCTACACCCCAAGGAGTGTGACAATAGAAGAATACAGACATAATCACACAGGGGAAATTCAGTCTAACAACTGGGATACATTTCCCTTGCATTGGTGGCTGTCAGGCTGACTGAAGTGTAGAAAAAGTCAAACTGTTGACATAGCGCGTCACTGGGTAAGGCAACGGAGTAATTATAACAGAGCTGTATACGGAGGGTCAGTGTAACAGAAAAAGTGTTATAACTGAGAGTCAAACTGAGGTAATTGTAACAGACAGTGTGGGGTGGCTAGCGCTGCTGCCTCGCGACGTCAGGGAGCCGGGTTCGATCCCACCTTCAGGTGACTGTCTGTGTGGAGTTTGCGCATTCTCCCCGAGTGTGCATGAGTTTCCTCCAGGTGCTCTGGTTTCCTCCCACAGTCCAAAAATTAGGAGGATTAGCCATGCTAAAATTACCCGTAGTGTTCACGCTAGCTGGATTAGCCAGGAGAAATGCAGGAATGGCTCATCCTTTGGAGAGTTCATAGGGTTCCTACAGTGTAGAAGCAGGCCATTCGGCCCATTGAGTCCACACTGACCGTCCAAAGAGCATCCCATCCATAACCCTGCATTTCCCAAGGCTAATCGACCTAACCTGCACATGTTTGGACTGTAGGAAGAAACCAGAGCACCTGGAGGAAACCCATGCAGACACAGGGAGAACATGCAAACTCCATACACCTGAGGCTGGAATCGAACTCAGGTCCCTGGTACTGCTGTGAGGCAGCAGTGCTAGCCACTCTGCCATGGTGTGGACTTGATGGGCCAAATGGCCTGCTTCCACACTGTAGGGATTTTATGATTATCACTGAAAGTTTCACAAAAAGGGTCACTGTGTCAGAGGGAGTATTATAACAGAGTGCTTTACTGAGGATCAGCGAAATAGAAAGAGCGATTATAACCGAGGGTCTGATAGTGAGGGTGCAGTGTATTGCAATTGTGAACTTATTTCTGAAAGTGTGGCTTGCTTGATGCTGGAAATGCTAGTCTCGACTTGTTTCTGTCGACCATGAGGGCACTGAAGTGGGAATGGGTTCAAAAGACAATTGGATAAATGGTGATAAAAACAGATACAAACCAATAGGAAACTGAGTCAGTCATAACTTATCCAATAGAACAGACAGGCCACGTGGACATTATACCTTTTCCTACAGGAGTTTGTTTACCCTTTGCAGAGGGAATGTTCTCCCTGTTGTCTAATATTTTGCACCCATCGTTTTTATGGAGCATTTGACCAAATGCCACCTCTGTTCGCAAAGGCCTGAGTGGGAGGACAGACCAGATCACAAAACCAACCTCGTACAACCCACTTCCCATCTCAACATAGCGACACAACCTCCTCGTTTTTCAGTTCTGAGGAAGGGCCACTGGACCCAAGATGTTAACTCTGATTTCTCTCTCCACTGATGCTGCCAGACCTGCTGAGTTTTTCCAGCAACTTCAGTTTCTGCTCCTGTTTCTTTCATCCTCATGTGTTTACCTAACTTTCCCTTAATTATATTACTGGTCCCTGTGACAGCCAGTCCCACATTCTTACTTGTCTCTGGCCAAAGCAGTTCTCCCTGAATTATCACTGGAATATATCAGCTGCTATCTTACAGTGAGGCCTCTCCTAGTTTGCAGAGTTACCGGCAAAAGTGAGGATCTAAACCGGATAGCTCTTTCAAAGAGCCAAGATGAAGCTGGGTGCTAGTTTTGGGATCCTAACACATGGCCCACTCAATTCTTCCAAAATTTTAAAGGCCGCAATCTGGTCACATGTCAACCATCTCCTTTCTACAGGAAACATCTCCAGCCTGGTCAATTTTGCTGATAGTTTTCAACTCTCAGTTTCTGTGACAATTCATTGAGGGTCTGCAACTGGGCCGATGGAGCCCAGAAACGCTCCTGGAAAAGGTTAAGTGCCCATACTCCCAAGCCATTTTCCTTTCAAGACCCGGGAAGCAAAGGGGACAAAAAAGTGGCGTTTTACTCGAAACTTTGAATGTGATAACTATTGCTGGCGTTTTCACATTGCCGTTAGATTGAGATGAAGAGCAGAATTGCCAACTTTTCCAGGGGCTGCCCTGGAACTCCCCCAGAACCTTGCCAGGAGCAAGACCCAGGAATAACCAACTCCTCAGGGGCATTGTGCGTTTTGCTTCCCTCATTCTTGTAGATCCCTTTAATTCCCGAATAATAACAATATCAGGGATGGGGGGTTGGGCAATTGAGGACGTTTGAGGGGGCATGGGTTGAGAGGTTTGTTCGCCTGTCCAACAGGAGTCAAAAAGCAAAGTGACACCATGATGGATGTGCCAATCAATCAATGGCAGGAGTGTTGTGGTGCATGGCCACTAGAGAGGGCAGGACCCTTGTCAGAGCATCCAGGGATACATCCAGCTGGATATCCCAGTCTACACTATGGGTAGATGGGAAGTTGGTGGGCAGAGGGAGGGATGGGAGGATGAGGGAGAAGGTGGATGGGGAAAGGAGATAGAGGATGGGGGAAGGGGGGAGGAGATGGGGATGTTGGGAAGGAGATGGGCGAGGGAATAGCGAGAAGGGAGGCAGTGAGAAGTAAGGGGAAGGAGAAGGTAGAGATGGTGATGGGGCTAAGATGGGGTGGGGACGGAGGAAGGGGTTAACAGGGGGCTGTATGTGGTGAGGTGGTAGGGGATTGGAGTTGAATGAGGTCAAGGACAGGGAGGGACAGTGATGGGGAAAGGAGTAGCAAGGGAGGGAAGGGGTGAAGATTGACTATTGGCGGAGAGGGAGGCAGGGAGGAGGATTAAGGGTTGAGTGGGGGGTAGGAAAGGAGCTGTGAGGGGAAAAGGAGGGTGAGTGGGAGGAGGCACAGTGAGGGTGAAAGGAGGGGGAAATGGGGGGGCAAGTGGGGATGGGGAAGGAGGAAGGCGGTCAGGGAGGGAGAAGGAGGAGGAGGCAGATAAGGATTGAGTTGGGACATAGAGGGGGTGCATTGATGGAGTAAGAGGGGGTGAGGTGAGAAGGGGATCGTAGTGAGGGCATGGGGATGATAGTGTGGGCAATGGGGCGAGCGGAGGGGGTGTCGAGGAGAGACCAGGGAGGGTCAGGGAAGACAGGAGAGTGGGACAGGAGTTAAAAAGGGAAGTGGTGTGGGGGAGGTGTAGGAAAGGAGGTCATTTCAGGCTCACCCAGCATCCCATCCCACTTTGGCCTGGGAGGGCAACCGACTGACCGCCTGAGGCCGACGTTTTGGTCAAATCCAAAAGGACCACAACCAGGGACTGGGCAGGAGGTGGGGAAGCCATAAAGATAGGGAGAGAGTGGTGGGGTGGGGAAAAGGGGTACAAAACAAAATGGCAGGGGTTGGGGGGGAAGAAGAAAAGAGATTGAGAAACAAGAAGTGGTCTCCATGGAAACAAGTGGTAAACATTATTTACATATACACAGATCTCTGACGTTGTCATATAATATATTAATACAAGACGTTTTAATTCGAATCAAGTACTATATAAGCCCCTTTCAGTTCTTTTTTTTTAGAAAAAAAAACGGAAACCTGTCTTTCTGTTTCGGCACCTCGTTTGGTTTGGTGTTGTTGTTGTTTAACCGACTTTCTGGAGGTTGGCGGCGCGGACCCCTTGCTCGTAGGTGATCCTCTGGCTGATTAAATACTGCGCGGCCTGGGTCGCGGCCGCCGTGCCGGTGATGGTCACCTTGCGGTTCCTGGTGCCGGGGATAAACTCGCCCTTTTTGGAGATCTGAATGCGGGCGCCAGTCAACTCCTGGTACTCGACCAGCGTCTTCCCGCCTTTGCCCAAAATGGCGCCGACCAGGTTCTCGGGCACCGCGATCTCCACCACGTCCTTGGAGGCCTCGCCCAGCTTCTCGGCTGCCAGGATGGAGCCGGCCGCCAGGGGAGACGCCGCGCCGAAGTAGCCGTTGGTGGCGGCCGCCAAGGAGCCCAGGGAGAAGGTACCCACCGCGCTGCCGGGGTTGTTGCCTCCGCCTCCTCCACCGCCTCCCCCGCCGCCTCCTCCTCCTCCTCCCGCCGCTGCCGCCGCTGAGGCCTCGCTGGCGTACGAAGCCAGGAGGTTGGCAGCGGCTGCGGCCGCAGGGTTGGCGCTGGCTGCTACCGCCGCCAAGACTCCAGTGGCGGTGGCCGGGTTGAGGCCGAGGCCCAGCGAGTTGGTGTTGTAGCCGTAGCTTGCCAGCGTGTTGAGGGCCGAGCTGATGGCCAGCAAGTCGTTGCCGGTGAAGCCGGACAGGCCGGCGGCGCCACCTCCTCCTCCTCCACCACCGCCCGCGAAGCCCGCCACCCCCGCCAGGTTGGCGTGGCCCAGCAGGCCTGCCGCTGAAGCTGCCGCTGCTGCTGCTGCTGCCGCCGGCAGCACCTCCGTCGAGTTGGCGTAAGGCGAGCCGGTCGGGTTGGAGTTGGCCACCGGGCCCGAGATGTTGGCGTAGCTGATGTTGAGGCAGCTGCCGCTCTGCGGGTCCTCCTGGATCTTCTGCACGATCAGCTCCACCGCCTTGCGGTTCTGCTCGGCCTCGCCGCTCACCGTCACCACCCGCTCCTGCAGGTTGATGCCCTCGGGCTTCTGCGACAGCTGCACCCAGGCCCCGGACTGCTCCATCACAGCCTTCACGGTCGCGCCACCTTTCCCGATGATCAGCCCTGCTGTGCTGTTGGGCACGATCAACTTCGCCTGCAAGACAGAACGGGAAAAGCAGCGAGAGTTCCGTTAGAATTTCCTATGGGACTCCTTCCCTTTTTCCCAGCTTTCCCATGGGACTCCTTCCCCCTTTCCCTTCATGAGCATCCAGGGGTCAGTTTCCTATGGGACTCCTTCCCTTTTTCCCAGCTTTCCAATGGGACTCCTTCCCTCTTTCCCTTCATGAGCATCCACGGGTCAGTTTCCTCTGGGACTCCTTCTCTCTTTCCCAGTTTTCTCCTGGGTCTCCTTCCCTCATTTCCTTTGTGAGGATCCACCGGCCAGCTTTCCTGTGGGACTCCTTCCCTCTCTTCCTTCATGAAGATCCACAGGCCAGCTTTCCCGTGTGAAACCATCCCTCTTTCTCTTCGTGACAATCCACAAGCCAACTTTCCCATTGGACTCCCTCCCTTCCCTCAGCAGACCTCTTAGCAGCTTCCTTGTATGGCTCCTTCCCCTCAGCAGACCTCTACTGTGACACCTAAGTGTGGCCGTGAGCAACGTCAGGGTATCTTTCCCATGTGACTTTCTTCCCTTATGTTTTTCTCAGCAGATCTGGAACTATGAAGCCCATGTGTGCCCATGAAGGGCCAACTTACCCATGTGACTCCTTCCCTCACCTCAGTAGAGCCCCAGGAGGACCCTCAGACCAGTTTTCCCATATGACTCCTTCCCTTCCCTCAGCTGACCTCCAGGTGTGACCATAAAGCCTGCAGGTAGCTTTCCCATATCACTTCTTCCCTTGCATTGCCCTCAGAAGATCTGCACTGTGAGACCCCAGTGTGCCCATGAGGAGCCTCAGGCCAGCTTTCTCATGTAACTCCTTCCCTTCCCCCAGGTGACTGTTAAGGTGTGGTTAGGAGGACCCTCAAGGCAGCTTCCCCATGCAATTTCTTCCCGTAGCAGAGGCCCAGGCGTAGGCATGATGCCTAAGGGCAGCTTTCCCACGTGACTCCTTCCCCCTCAGCAATGAGGATCCTTGGGGTACTTTTCCCGTGCCACTTCTTGTCTTCCCTTGGCAGACCGCCTGGCATGACCATCCAGATCCTCAGGGCAGCTTCCCCATGTGACTCCATTCTCTCCTCTCAGCAGATTTCCAGGCATGGCTGTGGGGCCTCAGGGTAGCACTTGACTCTTGGGCTGCCAACCCTCCAGGATTAGACCATCTCCAAGAATTTGAAATTGCATCGCCAGGAAATTGATTTGACATCACCTTCCAAATTTCTACTACAAGGGCAGCAAATGCATGGGAGCTGCCTCTGAGCAGCACACCATCCTGACTTGGAAATGTATCACCACTCCTTCACCGTCGCTGGGTCAAAATCCTGGATCTTGAGACATTAGAGATGGCGGCACTATCCTATGAGGATGGACTGGTTCAACTGGGATGAGAGAAGGATCTGATTGAAATGTATAAAATTCTAACAGGGCTGGACAGACTAGGGGCAGGGAGTGGGAGACAGAAAGGACTGCAGATGCTGGAAGCTAGAGTCAAAAAAATGTGGGGCTGGAAAAACACAGCGGGGTCAGATAGCATCCGAGGAGCAGGAAAGTCAACATTTCAGGTCAGAACATCTTATTCAGGGATGATATTCTCCCTGGTTGGGGAGTCTAGAACGAGGGGACACCTATTCTTAGGACATGGGGTAGACCATTTAGGGCTGAGATGAGGACCATTTTCTTCACTCAGAGGGTAGTGAACTCGTGGAGTTCTCTACCACAGAAACCTGTGGAGGCCAAGTTACTGAATATATTCAAGAAAGAGACAGGTTTTATTTTAGATTTTAAACGCATCAAGGACAGGATCCTCATTGCTTTGGGGAAGGAGTCATGTGGGGAAAGTTGCCCTGAGGCACCAAGAGGTATGGAGAGAAAGCATTAAGATAGAGGGTCAGCCGTGATTATACTGAATGGCAGAGTAGGATTGACGAGCCGAACGGCCTCCTATTTTCTATGAATCTGTTTTCTCACAGTAATATGTGTGTCCTCCGTCCACATGGACTGCAGCATTGCAAGAGGGTCACCAAGGGACGATTAGGGAATGGGCAATAAACACTGGGCCAGCCAGCAACGTCCACTTCCTGTGAAACAATTACAAAGCAAAAAAAAATCTCCAGTTCATTGCTGTGTGCAACCCCTGGGAAAAAGAATCACTGACTTTAAAGTGATCGTGTTTGTTTCTCGGTATCTTTGACCATCTGCCCTTATCAGCTGTAAAAACAACGTTGAAAATTGGGGGAATGAAAAGGTTTTTGACTGACAATTGAAGAGTTTTTTTGCTTTCTGATTGGTGTAGGAAGGCATAAAGATAGATGTGATTGCTGATCAATGGCTGGAGCCTGCGGGAATATCATGTGACGAATCCTCCAGGAATGGATTTAATCATACAGTCATACAGCAGGGAAACAGACCGTTCTGTCCAACTAGTCCATGCCGAACATATTCCCAAATTAAACTAGTCCCAACTGCCTGTGCTTAGCCAATATTCCTCCAAACCTTTCCTATTCATGAACTTATCCAAATATCTTTTAAATGTTGTAACTATACCTGCATCCACTGCTTTCTCTGGCATTTCATTCCACACACGAACCATTCTCTATGTGAAGAAAAGTTGCCCCTCATGTCCTTTTAAAATCTTTATCCTCTCATCTTAAAAGTATGGCCCCCCCCCCCAGTTTTGAACTCCCCCACCCTTGGGAAAAGTACCCTGTCATTCACGTCATCTATGCCACTCATGATTTTACAAGGATGTTGCCAAACGTATCCAGAGACTTGGCCTCCACTGCCTTCTGAGGCAGAGCATTCCATATATCCACCACTCTCTGGGTGAAGAAGTTTTTCCTCAACTCTGTTCTAAATGGCCTACCCCTTATTTTTAAACTGTGTCCTCTGGTTCTGCACTCACCCATCAGCGGAAACATGCTCCCTGCCTCCAGAGTGTCCGATCCCTTAATAATCTTATACGTCTCAAACAGATCCCCTCTCATCCTTCTAAACTCGAGTGTATACAAGCCCAGTCGCTCCAATCTTTCAACATATGATAGTCCCGCCATTCCGGGAATTAACCTCGTGAACCTACGCTGCACTCCCTCAATAGCAAGA
>JAHRHZ010000092.1:9907656-9941277 GCA_024137785.1 Ginglymostoma cirratum | reverse complement strand
TGCACACAATACTCCAGGTGCGGTCTCACCAGGGCCCTGTACAGCTGCAGAAGGACCTCTTTGCTCCGATACTCAATTCCTCTTGTTATGAAGGCCAGCAAGCCATTAGCTTTCTTCCCTGCCTGCTGTACCTGCATGCTGGCTTTCATGGACTGATGTATAAGAATACCTAGATCTCGTTGTACTTCCCCTTTACCTAACTTGACTCCATTTAGGTAGTAATCTGTCTTCCTGTTCTTGCTACCAAAGTGGATAACCTCACATTACCTTTTTTCCAATGAACAAAAAAGAATCCCTATGAATAGTCACCTGGTAGAATAATTGAATCCCTACAGTGTGGAAGCAGGCCATTCGGACCATACCAACTGCTAACCTCTGAGCCACCATGTCACCCTTTTCAAACTAATCACACTGTCCCACTCTTACCCCATTACCCTGTATCAATCCCAAACTAATCCCACTTACCTGCGCCCTCCCTGTAGCCCTGTATCAATCCCCAAACTATTCTGACATACCTGCTCTGACCCTGTAGCCCTGTATCAATCCCTAAACTAATCCCATTGCCCCGTTCTCTCTCCATAGCCTTGTATCAATCCTCAAACTTATCTGACTGCCATGCTCTGACTCTATAGCCCTGTAACAGTCCACAAACTAATCCCACTCACCAATGTGACCCCACAGCCCTGTATCAGTCTCCTAAATGAACCTACTGCCCTGCTCTGTCCAAATAGGCCTGTATCAATCCCAAACTAATCCCACTGCCCCATGTTCTCTCCATCGTCAATCTCTCAAACTAATCCCACTGCCCTGCTCTAGAGTATAAATGAAGGAAATAATAGGGTTTTTTTGGAAGGGTACAGTGATGATCCTGTGGGATTTTAATCTACATATCGCATGGAAACATCAGATGGGGGGAATGTAGCCTAAATGAGGAGTTCACAGAATGATTTTGGGTAGCTTCTTAGAGCAGTATCTCCTGGAACCAGCCAGACAGCAGGTTATATTCAATCTGTTCTTGTACATCAGAAAAGGATTATTTTAGGTCCTCATAGTCAAGATTCCTCTAGGTAGCAGCGACCATAATGTAATTGAAGTTACATTCAATTTGAGGGAAAGACTAAGTCTAAGACTGGTATTTCAAACACAAAACAAGGCAACTGTGAGAGCATGAAAGCAGACCTAACTAAAGTGATTTGACAAAGCAAAGCAACAAGAGAGTGGCACGGTAGCTCAGTGGTTTGATTCCAGCCCCAGGCTACTGGCTGTATGGAGTTTGTATGTTCTCCCTGTGTCCATGCGGGTTTCTTTCGGGTGCTCTGGTTTCCTCCCACAGTCTAAAGACGTGTAGGTTAGGGTGGATTGGTACTACATCATAAAGATAGGTGTGGTGTTGACCAATGGCTGGAGAATATCATGTGAAGAATCCTCTGGAATGGTTTTAGTCATACAGCACAGAAACAGACCCTTCTGTCCAACTAGTCCCATCAGCCTGAACTTGGCCCATATGCATATTTCCTATTCATGTACTGATTTAAATGTCTTTTAAACGTTGTAACTGTACCCACATCAATCACTTCCGCTGGACGTACATGCCGCACACAAACACAAATGCTCCTCATATCTTTTTTAAATCTTTCTCCTCTCTCCTTAAAAATGTGCCCCCTAGCCTTGAGCAACCACACCCTAGGGAAAAGACACCTACCATTCACCTTATCTATGCCCCTCATGATTTTATAAACCTCTATAAGGTCATCTGCCAACCTCCTACGCTCCAGTGAAAAAAGTCCCAGCCTCTCCTTGTAACTCAATAAAGCCCTATTGGATGCATGAATCACAAAGGGCTTGTATGCAGGTACAGCAAGTGATTAGAAATGCTCATAGAATGTAGTTTATCACGGAGGTTGCGAGGGAATTGAATAATGGTAGGGAGGCTACTATTCAGTTATAGCGGGCATGAGTGAGGCCACGTCTGTCACACTGCACAGTAATGGTCACCTTATTCGGGAATGGATGCAATGCATTGGAAGCAACTCAAAAAAGGTTTACCAGGCTAAATCCCGGAAAGGGCAGGTTATCTTCTGAGGGAAAGTTGAACAGGCTAAGTCTGTATCTGCTGGAGGTTAGAAGAGTAGGAGGCGATTTCATTGAAACATATAAGATCCCCACGGTGGATGTGAAAGGAGGTTTTTTTTTGCTTTTTGGAGGATCTAGAAGTGTTTGCTGTTTAAAAATCAGGTCTCATCCAGAGGGAAGGAGAAATTCTTCTCAGAGAGTCACAGGTCCTTAGAACTCTCTTCATCAGAAGGTATTACTCCTACAGTGTGAAAGCAGGTCATTCAGCCTGTACCAGCCCTTTGAAGAGCACCTTATCCAGACTCCCCTCCCCCCCCCCCGGCTACCCTATCCCTGCATTTCCCATGGCTACCCCACCTAGCCTGCACACTATGGGGAAATTTAGCACAGCCAATCCACCTAACCTGCACATCTTCAGACTGTGGAAGAAAAGCAGAGCTCCCAGAGGAAACCCACATAGACAGGGAGAGAATGCATAAACTCCACACAGGCAGTTGCAGGAGAGTGGAATCGAACCCAGGTCCCTAGTGCTGTGAGATAGCAGTGCTAACCACTGAGCTCGTGTGCCATCCAGCTAGTGGGAGCAGAGTCTTAGAATAGATAGATAGAAACATTCCTGACCAGCAACAGGGTGAAAGGTTATGAGGGGCAGTGTGGAATAATCAGATCATACATGATCTTGTTTTGAAAGGCAGAGTGAGTTTGAGGTGTCCAGTGGGCTACTCTTGCTCCTAACTCATCTTGGAGCCTCCCTTTCACCATGTTGCTCAGTGAGTTCAGCTTCCACTCCAGTGTCTAAAGTCACAGGTGTAAGGCCCACTCCAGACCACTGGCAGGCCAGCGTTTCACCTGCAGTGCTGAGGGAATGCTGTCCTGTCGAAGGTGCTGTCTTTTCAATCAGGTGTAAAAGCTAAATCCGCTTGTGCCCCCTATCTTGTGCACCTAACAGTTCTGCAGGTATCATTTCATAGACAAGCGGAGGGGTTATCCCTAGTGATCTGATCAACACTTCTCTCGTAGTAATTTCCCTGAAAAAAACAGCTGATCTGGGTTTTTATCACGTTGCTATTTGTGGGAGCTTGCTGTGCTTAAATTTGCTGCTGTATTTCTGATATTATAACAGCGAGTAGACTTCAAACAGTAATTCATTGACTGTACCTTGTTTTGGAGTCTGCTGTGGTTGTGAAAGAACCCTAGAATCCCTACAGCGTGGAAGCAGGCCATTTGGCCCATCGAGTCCACACGGACCCTCCAAAGAGCACCCCACTCCACTACCCTAGCCCTGTAACCGTGCATTTCCTATGGCTAACCCACCTAGCCTGTGCATCTCTGACACTGTGAGGTAATTCAGCATGGCCAATCCACCCTAACCTGCACATCTCTGGACTGGTGCTACATAAATGCAAGTTGTTTTCTTTGGCTCTAGTCAGAGCTTGTCCACATGTAGTGAGGTCGGTTGGGGGGGGGGTCAGTGGTGGTGCTGAGTTGGTGCTTAGCAGTGAAGGTTGGAATTGAAGACCGTATGGAGAGTTCAGCTGAGGAGGTTCATGGGCATCCCATATGGTTCAGTGCTTTGGATCTGACTGACCGACCTTATCCTCCTGCATAGTAACCCGACATTCTTTAAAAAACGTCTCTTTTAACTGAGCAAGGATTCCCATCATTGGAAGGATGCTGTGTGAGAGGGTGCAATGAGTTAACAGCACTGAGCTGTCCTGCACTGGAATTTATCACTAAGTGGAAGGCGATGCAATCAGAGGGACCTCCTCTCCTTTCCTTCCCACATCCAGTGTGCCTCAGGGGACAGTATTGACTCTTCACTTTGTGTTTACAATGCAAAAGGGTCCCATTCGCCTCCCACAAACTAAGTGAACCCACTTTGATGTGTGTGAAGTTCAATGGGGAATGATTCTAGTCCCGGGATCCTTGCAACATTCAGACTGCTGGAGGTTTGGAATCACTGAACGTGTTAATTTCCAGGGCAGTGAGATGGTGAGGTGTCCGTGATGACAAGGTTTGTAACTCCCGGGGTGGGGAGATACTGGACCTTAGCCTGAGAGCTCAGAGCTGTGATGTGGAGGGGCCGGTGTTGGACTGGGGTGGACAAAGTCAGAAGTCACAAGCATCAGGTTATTATCCACCTGGTTTTTAGGTGGACTTGACCTGACGAAGGAGCAGGGCTCCGAAAGCTTGTGATTTCAAATGAACCTGTTGGATTATAACCTGGTGTTGTGTGACTTCTGCCTTTATCTCCGAGCTGACAGGGAAACTTGGCTTGTAGCAGGTTGCTGCCTCTGGGGGGAGCAGGCGGCATTCGGAATCAGCAAGACAGAGGGTGGTTCAGATCCTGAATTCCTCACTAAGCCCTAGGGAACAAAAACAACCGGCCAGTCAACAGCATGAGATATCTGGATGATCGGAAATGTTGGAGGGTTTACTGAACTCTAGAGGGAAGCAATGGGACTACAAAACTGTAAGACATAGGAGCAAGTGTAGGATATGCAACCCACTGAGTTTACTCAACCATTCAATGAGATTACGACTGATCTAATAATCCCCAACTCCACTTTTCTCCAGAATCCTTGATTCCTTAATGATTAAAAATTTATCTCAGCCTTGAATATACTTAACTAGGTAGCCCCTCTGTGGTAAAGAGTTCCATAGATGCACTACTCTCTGAAAGAAGAAATTCCTCCTCATAGAATTCCTACAGTGTAGAAGCAGGCCATTGAGTCCACACCAACCCAATGCCCCCCTACCCCTAATCTAGAGATTACTAGCTTTGAAATTTTTTTTGACTTCCTCCTAAATAGGACATCCATAGCTGCCCTCGCCTTGTCTACATTTTAATTCGTTCATAGGATGCGGGCTTTGCTGGCTGGACTGATATTTACTTTCTGTTTCTAATATCACCTGGGGGAGGCAATAGTGAGCTGTCTTCTTGAACTGCCACAGTCTATTTGGTAATAGTACACCCATAGTAAGGAAAGGTGTTTCAGGCTTTGACCCAGTGCAGGTTAGGGTGGATTGGCCATGCTAAATTGCCCCATATTTGTCCAGGGATATTCAGGTTAGGTGGATTGGCCATGGGAAATGTAGGGTTAGAGGGATAGGATGGACCTTGGTGAGATCCTGTTCAGAGGGTTGGTGTGGACTCGATGGGCCGAATGGCCTTCTTCCACAATGTAGGGATACTATGATTAACACTCCCTTCGCCTTTTGCTCTGGGCATCTTTCTCGTCTGTTCCTCCCCACCTTTCCAACTGCATAGAGCCCATCATTTTTCTAGCCCCCTTCAGTTGCAAAGAAGCTGTATTGATTCAATTAACTCTGTTTCTTTCTCCTCAGATGCTGCCAGACCTGCTGAGTTTCACCGGCACTCTCCAGCCTCTACAGTACTTTGCCTTTCCCGTGTAGCTATTTATGCCTGTATCTTGCTAACCTTATTCAAAAAAAACTTTGTATATTTATATATATGTATTTGAAAGCTGTCTTTGTATACTCCTTAGTCTGCTCCTATCTAATAAAGGGCTACTTGCTTTTATACTCCTGTTCCGAACTCTCACTTGATGTACCGTCATTTCTGCTCCTGAATGCCAATGACCACTACTCCCACTCTGCCAATTTAGTTTAGACTTCCCTCCAACCCCCATACTTATATTATTCTCATTATTTTTCTACTGGGCGTAAGCAAGATCAGAATTTGTTACTGACCCATAATTGCCCTTGAACTGAGTGCCTTACCAGGCCATTTCAGAGGGCGATTAAGAGTCAACTACGTTGCTGTACAAGAGCAGGGATGTGATGCTGAATTTGTTCAAGACACTAGTTAGACCTCGGCTGGTGTATTGTGTGCAGTTCCATGCCGTACTATAGGGAGGACGTGAACACATTGGAGAAACTGCAAATAAGATTTACAAGAAAAGTTATTGGGATGTGGAAATGTCAGTTATGAGGAGAGGTTCGGATTATTCTCCTTGGAGAGAAGGAGGCTAACAGGGGATCTGAGAGAGATTTTCAAAATCATAAGCGAGCTGGATAGAGTAAATAGGGATTAATCTAGAGATTACTAGCTTTGAAGTCTTTTTTTGACTTCCTCCTAAATAGAACTTCCATTGCTGCCCTCGCCTTGTCTACATTTTAATTCATTCATAGGACACGGGCTTTGCTGGCTGGACTGATATTTACTTTCTGTTTCTAATATCACCTGGGGGAGGCAATAGTGAGCTGTCTTAGAGATAAAAGGTACTGCAGATGCTGGAGAATCCGAGATAACAAGCATGTGGCTGGATGAACACAGCAGGTCAAGCAGCATCATAGGAGCAGGAAAACTTGACGTTTCGGGCCTAAACCCTTCATCAGCTGTCTTCTTGAACTGCCACAGTCTATTTGGTAATAGCACACCCATAGTAAGGAAAGGTGTTTCAGGCTTTGACCCAGTGACATTGAAGAAAGTCAGGAAAGTGATTACTTGGTGCAGTGCTAATAGCCACAGTATTTATATGGTTGGTCCTGTTCAATTTCTGGTCAATGGTAACCCTCAGGGGGCATTTTCTGTTCTTTACTTCTCTATCTTGTATCTAAGATTTGTACCTAGGAATATTGTACCTAAGATGGCGCCGTGAGGGGCGATATTGTAAACTTCGCTGCACTCTTGTACTTCTGTAGTTGAGTACATGTGACAATAAACCCAATTCCAATTTCAGTTCCAATTCACTCAGTGATGCTAAGGGACGACGTTTCGATTTTCTGCTGTATGGAGACAGTCATAGCTCGCTCTAATCCTCTATATCTCACCAGCGGGTTTTTAACATCCCACCTGCAGTTTTCTCTTACCATATCAGAGAACAATTAAAGCATCTTCTATGACAGAAAAAGCCTCAAAGTTTTAATAGAGGGCTTTCCCTGTTGAAATGAATGCTGGGATAGTTATGCCTCCATTACAATCTATTACTCTCCAGTGTACCAGTCCTGAAAATGAACGCTTAATGGTGGCACATGATTCCTAGTAAATACAGCATAATTATTTTTATTTTATTCATTCAAGGACCATCGGTGTCACTGTATAGGCCAATATTTATTGCCCATCCCTAGTTGCTCTGGAGAAAGTAGTGGTGAGCCACCTTCTTGAACCACTGAAGTTTTTGGTTGAAGGAACACCCACAGTGCTGTTAGGGAAGGTGTTCCAGGATTCTGACCCAGTGACAGTGAAAGAATGGCAATAAAATTTTGAAGTCAGGATGGTGAGTGACTTGGAGGGAACTTACAGGTGGTGGTGTTCCTATGTTTCTTCTCTCCTTGTCCTTCTAAGTGGTAGTGGTTATGGGTTTGGGAAGTGCTAAGGAGTCTTGGTGAGTTGCTGCAATGCATCTTGCAGATGGTACACAGTGCTGCGACTGAGCGTTGGTGGTGGAGGGAGTGACTGTTTTAAGGGGATGGATAGGGGTGCTAATCAAGCAGCCTGCTTTGCCCTGGTTGGTATCTAGTGTTGTTGAAGCTGCACTCATTCACATAGGTGAACAGCATTCCATCACACTCCTGACCTGTGCTTTTTAGATGGTGAACAGGCTTTGGGGAGTCAGGAGGTGAGTTACTGCAGAATTCCAAATCTTTGACCTGCTGTTGTAGCCTGCTGCCAGGAAAAGGTGTGTGGTGCGATCCTGGGAAACTGACAGTACATTTCAGAATAAATATCACTGAAGCCTCTAGCACAGCTAACTAACTTTTATTAGTGCTGGATCCTGCAAGTCCAACACTCCCTCAGGCTTATGTGATAGAAATAGTTTCTCTTTCCTGATGTCAAGGTCAAGAGAAACTGTTCATTCTAGTAGGACGTTGTCCCAGAAAGACTGACAAACAGTTAACCTAATGAAGGCTTGGAAACTCACCGGGGATTGTCAGAACGCCATGCTGAAAGATACTGAACTGTTCCAGAAATAGCATAAAGCTAGTCGTCAAAAGAGAGCCCAGGGCTAATTCCTGCCTGACACAACTTCACCAGACTCTTGTTGTAGATGAGCTACTCCCTACACCGTTCACAACCAGACTGGCCGCAGAACATTTGTCCATTCAATACAATCTTAGCCTTCAAGCCTACATTCCTTCCCTTTCCCCATATCCCTTGATGCCTCAAGCAACCAAAACCAGCCTTAAGTATATTCAATGAGGGACAATCAACCAGCATCTGGGCTAGATAATTCCTTACATGAAGTAATTTCTCCTCCTCTCGATCTTAAATGTTCAGCCTCTCATCCTTTTTCATTTGTGGGATTTGGGTGTCGATGCCTCGGCCAGCATTTATTGACCAACCCTAGCTGCATTGATAAGGTGGTGGTGAGCTGCCTTCCTGAACCGCTGCAGTCCTCCAGCTGTGGGTTGACCCACAATGCCCCTAGGGAGAGAGTTCCAGGATTTTGACCCAGCTAAACTGAAGGAATGGCAATATATTCTTAAGCCAGGATGGCGAGTGGCTTGGAGGGGATCTTGCAGGTGGTGGTGTTCCCATATATCTGCTGCCCTTGTCCTTCTAGATGGATTTGGTCATGGGTTTGGAAGGTGCTGTCTAAAGATCTTTGGTGAGTTTCTGCAGTGCATCTTGTAGATAGTACACACTGCTGCAACTGAATATCGGTGGTGGAGGGAGTGGATGTTTGTGGATGTGGTGCTAATCAAGCGGCTGCTTTGTTCTGGATGGTGTCGACCTTCTTGAGTGTTGTCGGAGCTACCCCCATCCAGGCAAATGGGGAGTATTCCATCAAACTCCTGACTCGTGCCTTGTAGATGGTGGACAGGCTTTGGGGAGTCAGGAGGTGAGTTACTCACCACAGTATTCCCAGCCTCTAACCTGCTGTTGTAGCCACTGTGTTGATGTGGTGAGTCCAGTTGAGTTTCTGGTCAATGGAAACCCTGAGGACAGTGCTGTGACAGTGTTTCTCATGATCTAGATTCCCAGCTGGCAGATAATAAAACTCTATGTCTATGCTATCAAGAGGAGGTGGTGCAGTAGTGGGGATGTCACCGGACTGGCAATCCAGAAGACCAGGCTAATGCTCAGCGCTCATGAATTTGTACCCTGTCATGGCAAATGGTGAAATTTGAATTCAATAAAACATTGAATAAAGAGCTGTCTGGTGGTGACCATGTCAATGTTGTGAAACCCATCTAGCTCACTAATGCCCCGTTAGGGAAGGAAATCTGCCCTACGTGTGAGTCTAGACTCACAGCAATGTGGTTGATTCCAAACTGCCCTCTGGGCTATTAGGGATGCGCAATAAATGCTGGCTTAGTCACTGACGCCCACGTCCCGTGAATTAATTTTTTAAAAATCCCCTTCAGAATCTTTGATGTTGCACTGAGATCTCCACATTCTTCTAAATACCAGACAATATAGAGCAGATTCACTTAGCCTCTCAGAAGACAACCCCCTTTATCCCAGACACCAACTAGTGAAGCTGCACTGCCCCCAATCCAAGTGCATCATTTCTTAAAAATGGAGTCCGAAATTGCACACAATTCCAGGTTTGGTCTTATCAAAACCCTGTGCAACAAGGCCTCTTTTTCTTTCCTGTACTCCAGTCCCCCTGCAATAAAGTCCAACATGCTGCTTCCTAATTGTTTGCTGCATGGGTGGCATGATAGTCAGCACTGCTGCCTCACAGTACCAGTGACACGGGTTTGATTCTAGCCTCAGGGCAACTGTCTGTTTGCATATTCTCTCTGTATCTACATGGGTTTTCTCTCACAGTCCGACAATGTTCAGTTTAGGGTGGAATGGCCATGCTAAATTACCCTGTAGTGTCCAGGGATGTGCAGGCTGGGTGGGTTAGCCATGGAAATGCAGGGTAAGGGGTTGGGTCTGGGTGGGTTAGCCATGGAAATGCAGGGTAAGGGGTTGAGTCTGGGTGGATTAGCCATGGAAATGCAGGGTAAGGGGTTGAGTCTGGGTGGGTTAGCCATGGAACTGCAGGGTAAGGGGTTGAGCCTGGTGGGTTAGCCATGGAAATGCAGGGTAAGGGGTTAAGTCTGGGTGGGTTAGCCATGGAAATGCAGGGTAAGGGGTTGTGTCTGGGTGGGTTAGCCATGGAAATGCAGGGTAAGGGGTTGTGTCTGGGTGGGTTAGCCATGGAAATGCAGGGTAAGGGGTTGGGTCTGGGTGGGATGCTCTTTGGCGATTTGGTGCTGACTTGATGGGCCAAATGGCTGCTTCCATGCTCTAGCGATTCTAAGATTGATGCTAACCTTCTGCATTCTTTGCACAAGCAAAAGTCATTTCAAATCTTAATATTTTTAAGTTTCACGCACTTTAAAAAGATACTCTACCTTTCCATTCTTGTGATCAAACCGTTCATAGTTTTATGTTTTCCCACATTATGCTCCATCTGTCATCTTGTTGCTCACTCACTTAACCTGCCTGTATCTCTTTGCAGCCTCTCTGTGTCCTCCTCACAGCTTACCACCTCACCCTCCAATAAGGGAGCAATGCACAGTTGGTGAGGCAGATCCATATCAATGCCCATGAGACAGAGGGATGGGCCATGAGGTACACTGGGTGTAGACCTATCACTTCCTGGAGTGTAGGTACAGGATAAGGCCATTCAGCATCTGGAGCCTGTGTTGCTGTTCAAGTGAATAGTGGCTGGTCCTTTAACTGAACTCCATTTATGCAATTTGCTTCCATAGCCCTTTCTATACTTTCCCAACAATCTCAATTTAGAAATTATAAATTGAGCCCCCAGTCACAACAGTTTTCAATTTTTCCTGGGGCACTGATGATAATACAATGTTGGTAAATGTGAGGTCATGCATTTTGGTAGGAATAGCAGCAAAACAGACTACTGTTTAAATTGCAGCATGCCGCTGTGCAGAGGGACCTGGGAGTCCTTGTGCATAAATCACAAAAAGTTGCTTCGCAGGTACAGCAGATAATTAAGAAGGCAATTGGAATATAGTCCTTCATTGTCAGAGGGATGGAGTTTACAAATAGGGAGGTTATGCTGCAGCTATACAGGGTGTTGGTGAGGCCACACCTCGAGTACTATGTACAGTTTTGATCTCCTTACTTGAGAAAGAATGTACTGGCACTGGAGGGGGTGCAGAGGAGGTTCACTAGGTTGATTCTGGAATTGAGAGAGTTGACTTTTAAGGAGAGATGGAGTAGACTGGGAGTATACTCATTGGAATTTAGAAGAATGAGGTGGTATCTGATAGAAACATATAAAATTATGAAGGGACTTCACAGGATAGAAGCAGGGAGGTTGCTTCTACTCGAGGGTGAAACTAGAACAAGGGGGCATAGCCTCAAAATAAAGGGGGAGCAGATTTAGGACTGAGCTGAGGCCAAACTTCTTCACCCAAAGGGTTGTGAGAATCTGTGAAATCCCCCGCCCAGTGAAGCAGTTGAGGCTTCCTCATTGAATATTTTTAAGGCAAAGACGGATTTTTGAACAGTAAAGGAGCTAAGGGTTATGGTGAGCGGGTGGGTAAGTGGAGCTGAGCTTACGAGAAAAGATTGGCGATGATCTTATAGAACTGTGGGGCAGGCTCAATGTGCCAACTCCTGCTCCAATTTCTTATGGTGAGACAATTCCAGATTTGCACTACCTGGTGTGTGAAGGATATCACTTCTGAGAGGCCTGCTCCAGTGTTAAGGTTCTAACACACAGTTCTCTTTGACAGCCTTTGGCAACATTTTGTTTAGGGATCATCGCTCTTGCCTGGACACTGGCGAGATCACATGACATGGTATGCATCCACTTAAATTCATTAGACTGATCTGTTTTGCTAAAGTCAATAGACCATGAAGATACCACTCCATGGACATATGTTAGAGAATCTCTGTGCCTATGTGCAAAGTGTACATAGAGACTAGAATGCTTTAAGAGGGCACTGTTTTTTCTGTTTTTTTCACATTTTTTTCTGATGAAGGGTCTAGGCCCGAAACGTCAAGTTTTCCTGCTCCTATGATGCTGCTTGGCCTGCTGTGTTCATCCAGCTCCACACCTTGTTATCACTGTTTAATACTGCTTGCATCTCCAAAGGACACAATCACTCATAGTGCTGGCTGTCTCTGCTTTCTCTACATGTCTAAGTACTCTTTTGGGAAAACCAAATGAATGGATAAAAAGCAAATGAAACTGTCCCTTGGGGGCACTGTAACCTAAATCAAAATGTCAGATGTGGGGGACATAATGTGCCCCATCTGCCAAGCAAAGCCCTATATCCCCCTCAACCAAACTTAACCAAATCAAACTAAAAGATTCAGGATACTGCATCTTTAACAAAGGAAACTAGAGAATTAGAATAAAATGTAATTGGTGGGGAGGGGGAATAATGTACCCTACAGTGCTCACAAATAGCTTCACCCAGCATGATCAATACCCAAAACTGATTTATCTTGTTACCTGCAACTACTAGGGATTTAAAATCCATCAACCAAACCTATTAGATACTCACTATTAGCATATCATCCTGGCTGGAGATGGTCTCGTGGGACGGTGGTATTGCCTCTATCTCTGGGCCAGAAGGTCTGGGTTTAAGTCTCACCTGGCCCATGGATGAGCCGTACATGTCCAGATAAATTTATTTTAAAATAGCTAGCATGGCCAAGTGGTCTAAGGCATCGGTCTCTTTGGAAGTGTGGTTTTTAATCCCACTGTTACTGGTTGATTGTCATAGAATCCTTGAAGTGTGGAAGCAGGCCTTTCAGCCCTTCAAGTCCACACTAACCCTCCAAAGAGCATCTCCACCAGACCTACATGTAACCCTACATTTCCCATGGCTAATGCACCTAACCTGCACATCCCTACACACTATGGGGCAATTTAGCATGGCCAATCCACCCTAACCTGCTCACTTTTGGACTGTGGGAGGAAACCCATTTGTACACAAGGAGAATGTGCAAACTCCACACAGACAGTCATCACCAAGGCTGGGATTGAACCCAAGTTCCTGGTATAGTGAGGTAGCAGTGCTAACTACTGAGCCACCATGTCCTTCAGATTCCATGGGTGAGCAAGCTCTGTTCCATTGTGCTCTTGTGGTATGGTGGTAGCATTCCTGCCTCTGGACCAGGAGGCCCGGGTTCAAGTTCCATTAGCTCCAGATGTGTGTCAATAACATGTCTGAATAGATTGATTAAAAATATCTATAATCCTGCTGCACTCTGTTCTTCTGGCTCCCATGCACTGTTGGAGGTGCCATCTTTTGGATAAGACCTTCATTCAAGGCCTCCTTTGCTTCCTCAGGTGCAGTTAAATGATATCTCGGGCACTTTTATTTTTATTCATTCACAGGTGATGGCATCACCAGTTGGGCTGGCATTTATTGCCCAGAGGGCAGTTAAAACTCAATCACATTGCTGTAAGTCTGGAGTCACGTGTAGGCCAGACCAGGTAAGGATGGCAGATGTTCTTCCCTAAAGGACATTAGTGAACCAGATGGATTTTTCCATCAATTGGCATTAGTTTCACAGTTGTCATTAGACTCTTAATCCCAGATTTTCATCAAATCCACATTCCACCATCTGGAGCGGTGGGATTTGAACCGAGGTCCCCGAAACTTTACCCAGGTCTCTGGGTAACAATCCAGCAATAACACCACTAAGCCATCCCCTCCCCAGTATTCTGAAGGAGACTAGGGAATTCCTCGGGGGCTCTTGGGTCTATGTTTATCCCAAGATCAACACGGTTAAATGCAGTTGATTATTTTCTCGCTCCGTGCCAGTTGGCTGCCACATTTCCGAAGTTACACTTCAAAACGTTTCCTGTAAGTGCTTTAGCATTTCTTGCAGGTTGCTATTTAAACGCAAGTCTTTTCTGTCTCTGATTGTGCTGTCAGCTCGGCAATTGTAATCCAGAGATAGTCCATGCAGCCGCTCTTACATCTGGCTGTTCAACTACAGAGGGAGCACATTGTACAGTCAGTTCGTTATCCTCCAATGAAATACAGGGGGTTGGAGATAGAACCTGAAACCATCTTGTGACGTGTGTGGTTCAGCTATTTGTTGGACACATTCCCTAAAGTTTAAAAAGATGAGCTTTGAGTACTGTTTGAAGAGCCACAAATTGTTTGCCTCACTCTTGCGCCACCTTGGAGCGAACATTCCACAGTCAATGCAGCCTTGAGGGCTGAATAATAACTTGCATTTATAACCACCTACATAGGGAGTGATCGAATAAAATTTGGCACTGAACCAATTACAAGAAATAAGGACAAATGATCAAAAGTTTGGCCAGTTTTAAGAAGCGCCTTAGAGGGACAAAGAGGTTGATGGAAGGAATTCCAAAGCTTGGGGTCCAGGCTGGTTGAAGGCCCAGTCCCCAGTGGCGGAGGCAATTAAAATCAAAGATACGCAGTCGATCAGAATCAGAGGAGCACAGAGATCTCGGGAGGGGCTGCAGGATTGCGGAGGGTCAGAGTGAGGCGGGGGGAAACCGGAGAATGATTCGAACAAATGATGGAGAATTTTAAAATGGAGCTGTTGCCGAGAGGTCAGGTGGCCAGCGGCAAACACAAGGGGGGGACGGCAGAACGGGGACAGAGAGGATTTGCAGGCAGCGGATCTTCTCTTTTTGTCTAAATCTCCTCGGAAGGAACAGGAACGTTGCGCGCAAGCATTGGTTCCCATGAGTCCCAGTTGCCGTGGCAACTAAGCTGCTGCTCTTCCATACATGGAACAGAATGGGGCTCAGAGCATGTGTCAGCCAGAAGGACAATGGTGTGACAGGGAGTGGGGTGGTGTTTGGGGGGGCTCCTGTGTGTGGTGAGGTTGGGGGAGGGCTGTCGGTCATTCGTTCTACAAATGTCTCTGAGAATTAGCGGGCCGAGCCTATTGGACATTATTACACACCAGCTATCATTGGCGCTGAGCAGAGAGAGGCTAGATGTTATATCAGAGAGCACTAGCAACCATTGTTAGATTCCCTTCCTCCCATTGTCTCCTCCTCCTTCCCCCCCACACAACCGCCTTCCCTACTTTCTCTGCCTTCTTCGTCAGCTGGGAAGAGCATTACCCAGCCCTTATAGTCCTCCATCTTGCACATTTTACCCAGCTGCATTTCCCGACCTGACAGTCTAAAAGATGCAGACTCCTGCTCATATGTACTCACATATGAAGCAGCGTTGCTCATGTAGAGAATGACATAGAGTCACACGGCACGGAAACAGACCTTTCCATCCAACCAGTCCATGCTGATCATAATCCCAAACTAAACTTAGTCCCACCTGCCTGGTCCTGGCCCATATCCCTCCAAACCTTTCTCATTCATGTACCTATCCAAATGTCCTTTAAACTTTGTAACTGCACCCACATCCACCACTTCCTCAGGAAGTTCATTCCACACACGAACCACCCTCTGTGTAAAAAAATTGCCCCTCGTGTCTTTTCTAAATCTTTCTTCTCTCACCTTAAAAATGTGCCCCCCAGGTCTTGAAATCCCCCATCCTAGGGCAAAGATAAATACCATGGAGATGTCCAGAGCGGAAACAGACCCTTTGGTCCAACTCGCCCATGTTGATCAGATATTCTAAGATAAATCTAGTCCCACTTGCCAGCATTTGGCCGATATCCCTCTAAACCCTTCCTATTCATGTATCCATCCAGATGCCTTTTAAATGTTGTCATTGTACCAGCCTCCACCACTTCCTCTGGCAGCTCGTTCCATACACACATCACCTTCTGTGTGAAAAGGTTGTCCCTCAGGTCCCTTTTAAATCTTTCCCCTCTCACCTTAAACCTATGCCCCTCTAGGTTTGGACTCCCCCACCCCAGGGAAAAAAACCTTGTCTATTTACCCTATTCATGCCCCTCATGATTTTATAAACCCCTACAAGGTCACCCCTCAGCCTCCGAAGCTCCAGGGAAAATAGCCCCAGTCTATCCAGCCTCTCTATATAGCTCAAACCCTCCAACCCTGGCAACATCCTTGTAAATCTTTTCTGTTAACCCTATTTATACTCATCATTACTTTATAAACTTCTATATGGTCGCCTCTCAACCTGCTACGCTCCAGTGAAAAAGTCCCTGCCTATCCAGCCTTTCCTTATAACTCACACCCTCTGTACCTCGTAACATCCTAGTAAATCTCTTCTGAACGCTCTCCAGCTTAATAATATCCTTTCTGTAACTGGGTGACCAGAACTGGACACAGTACTCCAGAAGAGGCCACACTAATGTCTTGTACAACCTCAACATGACATCCCAACTCCTATACTCAAAGTGCTTGGCTTATCATTTCTGAGGAGTTGGTGAAGGGTGGGAGTGACTGGTAAGGGGAGAACAGAACCCGTTATGACCCATAATATTCCCCTGCCCCCAACACATTTCCAGTGTTCTCTGTCAGAAATCACACGTTGATGGGCAGCTTTAATACAGCATCTTTCTCAACACCAGAATGCCCCCAAAGTCAATGTAGCAATTCTTGAAGTGTGGACAAAGAGGCCCTAACTGTATGCACAGCAAGCTCCCGAAAACAGCACAAAATGAGGCACAAGTCAGGAGTGTGATGGAACACTCCCCAGTCACCTGGAAGGGTACAGGCCTAACAACACTCAAGTAGCTTGACACCATCCAGGACGAAATAACCTGCTTGATTGGCACAAACATCCACTCCCTCCACCATCGATGCTCAGTAACTCACCTCCTAACTCCCCAAAGTCTGTCCACCATTGACAAGGAACAAGCCAGGAGTGTGAGGGAATACTCCCCTTTGCCCTGGATGGGTGCAGCCCCAGCAACACCCAATAAGCTCAACACCATCTAGGCCAAAGCAACCCCTGCTTGATTGGCACCACATCCACAAACATCCCACTCCCTCCACCACTGACTCGCAGCAACAGGAGCGAGCACTATCTACATTATGAACTATAGCAACTCATCGGGTTCCTCCAACAGCATTATCTAAACCTGTGGCCTCTACCACCCAGAAGGATAGGAGCAGCAGATACTGGAGGGAATATCACTCCCCCCACCCCCTGCAAATTCCTCTCCAGGTCATATACAGCTGCGACTTGGAAATATATCACCATTCCTTTACTTTTACTGGGTCAAGATCCTGGAACTCCCTTCCAAACAGCATAGTGGAGGCACCCACACCAAACGGACCACAGTAATCTAAGAAGGCAACTCACCACCACTTTCCCCAGGGCAGTTAGGGATGGGCAACAAATGCTGACATGGTTTTCAATGCCTTTGAATCAAAGTATTAGGACATTCACAATCCAAAGAAATGTTGCTTTTAACTTGCTTTCTCTCTCTCTCTCTAGGGATGCTGCCAGACCTGCTGAGTATTTCTAACACTTTCTGTTTTTATTTCAGATTTCCAGCAGCTGCCTTTATTTGAGTTATTTTTCTTTCATGATGTTGAGGAATATGAGCTGTGAACACAGGGAGAACTCTCCTTTGTAATAGTGGCTGTGTGATCTTTTATGTACGAGTGGGCAAATAGGGTCTGAATTTAACGTTTCATCTGCAGAGCAGCACCTCTTGATTGTGAGGTCAAGAACTGTGGAGCAGGCTGACGGTTCTAACAGAGAGAACATAAGGAGTGCAGATGTTGGAAGCCAGAGTCTACAGGTGTGAAGCTGGAAAAGCACAACAGGTCAGACAGCATCAGAGGAGCAGGTAAGTCAATGTTCCTGACGAAGGGTTTCGGCCCGAAACGTTGACTTTCCTGCCCCTCTGATACTGTCTGATCTGCTGTGCTTCTCCAGCCTTACACCTATAGACTGATAGCTCTAACAGCCTGTGATTTTGCATCTTTTTAGGTAAAGTGAGTAGGAGGGCTTTACTGTGAGTGGGACACGCCCTGTTATAATGTACATCACCAACTTCACGCTGTTATCAGTTTAAGACATGAATGGGAAAGGCTGTCCATGGCAGAAGATAGGCTTAACCTTGAGGAATAGTAAACGTGTTTATTACATATCACTAAGTCGCATAGTGGCTCAGTGGTTAGCACTGCTGCCTCCCAATTCCATGGACGCAGGTTTGATTCCTCAGGCGACTGTCTGTGTGGAGTTTGCATATTCTCCCCGTGTCTGCATGGGTCTCCTCCGGGTGCTCCAGTTTCTTCCCACAGTCCAAAGATGTGCAGGTTGGGTGGGTCTGGGTGGGATACTCTTTGGAGAGTCAGTGTGGACTCAATGGGCCAAATGGCCTGCTTCCACACTGTCGGGATTCTGTGTAGTCAGTGGCGACATTACATTTCAGACATGTGGAAGTCTTTAGTTAGAGATGGGAAGAGTGATCGAGTTGCCACGCGCTGATAACATGAAGGACAATCAGTGAGGCACTGTACACGCTCTGGGGAACTGGCTAGTCCCACCAAGGGTCAGTCATTTCCATCCTCATGGTGGGGGTGGGTGGGGGGGCACCATCACCAGTGAGAATGGCCACCACATCAAGTGCCAGTCGGGCACTGATGTGGCCAGTGGACCATTCCTTGATCAGTCAGCCTCCTGACCTGATGGCACTGGCCAGTCAGCGGTTGGCAGTAGCTGTGGTGCCACTGCAGAGGCCCCTGGGCTAACAGTCGCCATGTGATCCTGATGGCCAAGAGCAGAGGGAAGGTGGGAGTGCACGGGTATCTTGGGGAGGGGGGTGCTTTGTCAGAGTCAAGTGGGGGTGGGGATGGATTTGAATTGTGATTCCCCTGTGTCCTATCGTTCCAATCTGTGCCCTGAGATCTTTGCCAGTTTGGGGCAGATCCACACTGCCGATACACTCACCCCCCTCAGACCCAGCCAATAGGCTGCCACTTCTCCTGCCTGCAGCGAAGAAAGTTATTGGTGAGTTCAGGCCTTAAGTGGTCATTAATTGACACACTGGGCAGGTTGACTCTGGGCTTCCCCAGCCGGAACTTAATTCCCGAGGTGGCAAGGAAGAGGTCTGATATCTTACGTTATGTTGAGGTTGTACAGGACGTTGGTGAGGACTCTTCTGAGTACTGTGTCCAATTCTGGTTGCCCTGGCTATAGAAAGGATATTATTAAGCTGGAGAGGGTTCAGACAAGATTTACCACAATGTTGCTGCAACTGGAGGGTTTGAGTTAAAAGGGGAGACTGGATAGGCTGGGACTTTTTTTTTCTCTGAAGTGTAGGAGGTTGAGAGGTGACCTTATAGAGGTTTATAAAATCACGAGAGACATAGATAAGGTGAATGGCAGGTGTTTTTTCCCTGGGGTGGAGGATTTCAAGACTGGGGGCATATTTTTTAGGGTGAGACGAGCAAGATTTAAAAAAAACATGAGGGGCAATTTTTGTACACAGAGAGTGGTTTATGTGTGGAATGAACTTCCAGAGGAAGTGACGGATGCAGGTACAACATTTAAAAGACACTTTGACAAGTACATGAATAGGAAATGCTTGGAAGGTTATGGACCAAGGACAGGCAGGTGGGACTAGTTTAGTTTGGGATTATGGTCAGCGAGGACTGGTTGGATTGAAGGGTCTGTTTCTGTGCTGTATGACTCTATCTCTCGGAAACCAAGCCACCCGGCTATTTGCCCTGAAACCCAGCCTTTGAGGTGAAAGGCGCTTCAGAAATGCAGAAGTTTCCTTTTTTCTCACCTATCCCACATTCTCAGCGACTCCACCAAATCTTCCCCTTTGCTGAAAGGGGAAGGTATCGAACCCATTTACCCCTTTATGGGGTTGCCAACACCCCCTCAGGATTGTCCTGTCATCTTTAGCAATCATCTTTAGTTAATCTCCAGGAGCTAAAACTCAATGGAAAATTCCCTGGTGCATGAAAACAGAAAAAAAACCTTTCTTCAATCAATTTCTTGCAAAACCTTCATTTATCAACATTGAAGAGCATTGGGATGGATTTTGGAGTTGGCAAACGGGGTCTTGTGATGAAGTCTCCAGGAGCGTACACAATTAAATTTCACCTTTTCAGCCAACCATTTTTATCTTATTGCACTTGCTAACCTCTCTGTTTTCACTCGAAGCTGTACTTCTCACCTTCCAGCAATTTGCGAGTGCAGCAGTTCAAGGGACTTCTGATGCGAGTCCCAGCCAAAAAGCCAAGAGCCATAGTCCGATTCGGTCAAAAGCTAAGGGTCAGGGAGAAGATCAACACTTGGTGCTTGACTGTCATTGAGCTCAAGATTTGAAAGTCCAGTAACTGTGAGGGGGATTGAGGGAGGTTATAGTGACCCCCTAGGGGCAAGATTGGTGAGAAGATTGTGTGACAGTGCTGCACAGCACAGTAACGGACCCTTCAGTCCAATTTGTCCAGGCTGACCAGATATCCTAAATTAATCTAGTCCCATTTACCAGCATTTGGCCCATATCCCTCCAAACCCTTCCTATTCATATACCCATCCAGATCCCTTTTAAATGTTATAATTGTACCAGCCTCCACCATGTCCTCTGGCAGCTCATTCCGTACACGCATCACCCTCTGTATGAAAATGTTGCCCCTTAGATCCCTTTAAAATCTTTCCCTCTCACCTTAAACTTATGCCCTGTGGTTATGGACTTACCCTCCCCTAGGTAAAAAGACCTTGGCTATTCACCCTATCCATGCCCCTCATGATTTCATAAACCTCTATGAGGTCACTCCCCAGCCTCCAACGCTCCAGGGAAAATAGCCCCAGCTTATTCAGCGTCTACCTACAGCCCAAACCCTCCAGTCCCAATAACATCCTTGTAACCTTTTCTGAACCCTTTCAAGTTTAACAACATCTTTCCCATAGTAGGGAGACTAAAACTGAATGCAGCATTCCAAAAGTGGCCTAAGCAATGTCCTTTACAGCCACGACATGACGTTTCAACTCCTATACTCAATTCACTGACTAAAAAAGACAAGCGTACTCCAGTCTACCTATGACTCCACTTTCAAGGAACTATGAACCTGCATTCCAAGCTCTCTTTGTTCAGCAACACTCCCCAGGACCTTACTATTAAATGTATCAGTCCTGCCCTGATTTGCTTTTCCAAAATGCAGCACCTCACATTTATCTAAATTAAACTCCTCGGCCCATTTGCTTGAGGTCCTGTTGTACTCTAAGGTAATCTTCTTCGCTGTCCACTACATCATCAATTTTGGTGTCGACTACAAAGTTACTAACCATGCCTCCTATATTCATGTCCAAATCATTTATATAAATTACCTCCCAACTCTTATACTGAATGTACTGACCAATAAAGGCAAGCAACTATATTGCTGTGGGTCTGGAGTTACATGTACGCAAAATCAGGCCAAGTTGGCAGACTTCCAGCCCTGTAAGGTGCTCGTGAACCAGATGGGGTTTTTTTACAATGATTGACGATGGTTACATGGCCTAATAAACTACTTTTTAATTCCAGAGATTTATTAATTCAAATATTGCCAAATGACCACAGCGGGATTCAAACCCAGGACCCAGGGTCTTCAGATTACTAGCCCAGCGGCAGTACAATTACGCCTCTTCGTGGATTGCCCCATGAACAGCAAGGGTTCAAGAAGGCAGATCACCACCGTGTGTTCAAGGGGCAGTTAAGGACGGGCAACAAATGCTGGCCCTGCCAGCGACACGCATAAGTTACAAAAGCACAAATCAGTCGGGCCGGGAGTGTTACAGATCGCGTGCGGTTCCGAACAATTCAATTGGTGAGAAGACAACGTCTTGGGATACGATACAAGGAGCGATCCCTGCCACACAGGGAACAGTGCTGGGATGGAATCAATCAGAAACAGAGGGAATGCCAGGAGGCTGTGCTGTGATGAGCCACAATCGGAAGCAGAAAAGGCCCAGGGATGGTATTACTCAGACAAATAAAATAGCAATCAGCGCAGTCAATTATGTTATTAACTCTGAAACGATTTTAACTTCATTTGTTGTGATACATGCAGTGCAGTCTGGAACCCGATCTTCTCCACAGTCAATTTATTTGTGATTGCAGGGCCTGTATTACATCACCTCAGTCTGCTGGGGCTCTACAGAAGGTTGTCAGAGTGTTCAGACAATGTCAGCATCGATATCCACAGCATGTATATCACCGCACAATCCCACAGGGTCCCAGAGCTGGTAAATTATTCATTATCCTTTCCTGGGTCAGGTTGCAGGCAATGCATAAGGTAGATACATGGAGCCGGAGAGTGGGGGGGGGTGCAGTGTGGAAGAAGGAGGGGATTGAGGGAGATGGACTGTGTGAGAGGGGAAAGAAATAAAAAAAAGGGTCGGGGAACAGGAGGGCAAGGGAACTTATGGTACAAAATCGACATACCACGGGAGACAGGCAGGATAGTGAAGTTCAGGGAGGCAATGACCTAGTGGTGTTATTGCTCGACTGTAAATCAAAAGGCCCAAGTAATCCTGCCATGACAGATGGTGGAATTTGAATTCAATATAAACAGCTGGAATTAAGAGCCTAATGATAACCATGAATCTGTTGCCGGATTGTCGGAAGAACCCATCTGGTTCACTTATCTCCTTTAGGAAAGGAAGCTGCCATCCTTACCTGGCCTGGCCTACACGTGACTCCAGACCCACAGCAAATGTGGTTGACTGGTAACTGCCTCTGGGCAATTAGGGATGGGCAATAAATGATGATCTAGCCAGTGACACCCTCATCCTGTGAATGAATTTAAAGAAAGGCCACATTCCGATTAGCTACAATTTTGGTGAATGGTACAGCAGACTGAAGGGGCTGAATGGCCTATTCCTGCTCTTATTTTGTACAATCTTACATAAATCACAGGAAGATATGCAAACAGAGCAACATAATTACAAACCCAATGACACAATGCAATGATGAGTAACGGAACAGGAATATAACTTGAAAAGAGGACAGACTGGAATTAAGAGTTTAATGATGACCATGTCTGGCCTACACGTGACTCCAGATCAACAGCAATGTGCTTGGCTGGTAACTGCCCTCTGGGCAATTAGGGTTGGGCAATAAATGCTGCCCTAACCAGTGATGCCCACACACCATGAACAAATAAAAAAAAGCTTGGTACACAGATAGATTATAGCCCAAGGAAGGGCTGATTAAGCTGAAGAGGGTTCAGAAAACATTTACCAGGCTGTTACCAGATATGGAAGGTTTGCGTTGTAAAGATAGGCTGGGACTTTTTTCACTGGAACGTAGGAGGTTGAGAGGCGACCTTATAGAAGGTTATAAAATAATGAGCGATAGAGATGGAGTTAGTGGTAGCTCTCTTTTCCCTGGGATGGGGGATTTAAAGACAAGGGGGCACATTTTAAGGTGAGAGGAGCAAAATTTAAAAAAAGACATGTGGGGCATATTTTTAACACAGAGGGCGGTTCATGTATGGAATGAACTTCCTGAGGTAGAGGTAGATATGGGTACGATTACAACGATTAAAAGACATTCAGGTAAGTACATGAATAGGAAAGGTTTGGAGGGATATGGGTTTAGGAGCAGGCAGGTGGGACTAGTTTGGGATTATGGATTGGTTGGGCTGAAGGGTCTGTTGCTGTGCTTTGTGACTGTATGACTCTATGGTGAGGATCTGGATGTTGGAAATTTTGAAAGAACTGTTGAACGTTGGGCAAATTGACTCTTCCTGTAAAGAATGTCTAATGTTGCTGATTGTTTCAGAATGTTGTGGATGCACCTAGCCACTGTGGTTCAAGGTCATCACGGCTGTTCAAATGTGAGCAGAGTTTTCAGTGCAGGTTGTTGAATGTGGATTAGCCTCAGGCATCCTTGGTTATTTTGAAGCATTAGATTTAAGACATCAGACAAGCAGGGAAGAGCTGCATCATTGCAATAATACAGAATTGACATAGCTTGATGGAGTTGCACAGTTTAAAATGTCTGTCTTTTCAAGTTATATTCCTGTTCCGTTACTCATCATTGCATTGTGTCATTGGGTATGTAATTATGTTGCTCTGTTTGCATATCTTCCTGTGATTTATGTAAGATTGTACAAAATAAGAGCAGGAATAGGCCATTCAGCCCCTTCAGTCTGCTGTACCATTCACCAAAATTGTAGCTAATCGGAATGTGGCCTTTCTTTAAATTCATTCACAGGATGAGGGTGTCACTGGCTAGATCATCATTTAGTGCCCATCCCTAATTGCCCAGAGGCAGTTACCAGTCAACCACATTTGCTGTGGGTCTGGAGTCACGTGTAGGCCAGGCCAGGTAAGGATGGCAGTTGCCTTCCCTAGAGGATGTTAGTAAACCAGATGTTTTTTTTTTCCCGACAATCGACAATGGATTCATGGTATCATTTGACTCTTAATTCCAGATTTTTTTATTGAATGCAAATTCCAAATGGTGGGATTCGAACCAGGGTGCCCAGAACGTTACATGGGTCTCTGGATTAAGAGTTCAACAAAAATACCACTAGGCCATCATCTACCCCTTCACAAAAGCTGTCCATTTTATTTTATGTATCTGGTAGGGTTTCAGACACACTGAATGTATTTTTTTCACCATCAACAAATCACCATGGTATTTCTTTTTCAGTCTAGTAACCACCACACCCCATTAAATCACCATGTGGCCAACTGAATATTGACATGCAAAGCCCATACCATGGAAATTTGGGATATATTGTTTACAGACAAACAGGGACAAAAATATTGCCTCTGCATAACAATGCTGAAGCTAAATTGGAGCACTGTGTCCAGTTCTGGTCACCCTGTTATAGGAAGCATGTTATTAAACTGGAGAGGGTTCAAGAAAGGTTTACCAGGATGTTGTCGGGAATGGAGGGTTTGAATCATAAGGAGAGGCTGGGACTTTTTTCACTGGACCGTAGGAGGTTGAGGGGTGACTTACTTTTACTCATTCATAGGATGTAGGCATCACTGACTAGGCCAACATTTATTGCCCATCCCTAATTGTTAAGAGTCAACCACATTGCTGTGGGCCTGGAGTCACATGTAGGCCAGGCCAGGTAAGGATGGCAGTCTCTCCTTCCCTATAGGGCATTAGTAAACCAGATGGGTTTTTTTCCCGACAATTGATTCATGGTCATCATTGGACTCTTAATTCCAGATTTTTATTGAATTCAAATTCCACCATTTGCTGTGGCAGGATTTGAACCAGCGTCCTCAGAATATAATCTGGGTCTATGGGTATTAGCAGTCCAACAATACTACCACTAGGCCATTGCCTCCCTCAATAACCTTATTGATGTTTATAATATCATGAGGTGCATAAATAAGATGAATGACAAAGGTCTTTTCCCTGGGGTGGGGAAGATCAAGACTAGGGGGCATATTTTTAAGGTGAGAGGAGAAAGATTTAGAAAGGACGTGAAGGGCAACTTTCTTTTAACACGGAGAGTGGTTCATGTGTGGAATGAACTGCCAGGAACAGTGGTAGATGAAGGTAGAGTTACAATGTTTAACAGGCATTTGGATTGGTACATGAATAGGAAAGGTTTGGGGGGGATATGGGCCAGGAGCAGGCAGATGGGGCTAGTTTAGTTTGAGATTATGGTCAGCACAGACTGGTTGGACCGTAGGGTCTGTTTCCATGCTGTATGACTGAATGAAATGAATTGCTGGTAAGACATTATACAATTTTCTCTCAAATGCTTCGACTGACAGTTTAAAGCAGAGTCAATTCTGAGCCAATACAGTTTTAGACTTAACAAATACAATATTATCACACGGACTGATTTAATTGATTGCTGACATTAGAGTGACAACTACCCAATTCATTAACGGTAAGAGATTGAGCCTTTAACTGATTAATATCTGGTACAGTGACCCATTAACAAAATGCTTCCAAAACGTTTTTCCCATATGATCCCATTTTCATATCTTGGAGTTTGTGTGACCCTACAGCAAGTATTTTAGGAAAATTCAAGAATTGCAGAGCAGGGAATTCAGTGAAGGTGCTCCTGTGTTGAGTGGGGGGAGTGGGGTAGAGGGTTTAATTTTTTTATCCACCGGAGGGTGGAGGGAATGCAGGATTTGGTTTTGGGGAAATGAATGGAAATGCAAGACTTCTAGGCAAAAGAAATCTACCTTTTTGCGTAGGTTTATTTTTATTGCATCAGAGTGCAGCCCAAAAGGCCATGCCCACCAGCAGAAAAAAAATTAAGAATTGAACGGGGACTTGCAGCTGTCAAAAATTATACCAAATCCAGCAACTGCTGTCTCCTCGGAGTGTGTGATCCCAAATTGTCATCTTGTGGCTCACTGGGGGTGGAGAACCACAATTTGGAAAGCCCCGAATTAACCTATTTGTTCCTGATTAATTGTAATTTGTGAATGAGAGATGTGACAGTTTCTGATCATTGATAATGACATTGAAGTACTTTCAACATGACTGATACCTTATAAATGCACGCTTTCAATAGGTACAGAGCTGAACAAAAAAGAGAGACACACAACTAGATTAAACATTGCTAAAAGGAGACTAGAAGTTGAAGCTTTTTGTCAGAACTAGGACACAAGAAACAAAGGGACACCATTTTATACAGCATGAGAACAGGGTGCTGATTGGGTCATCACTAACACGGGGATGCTGCAAGAACAGTTAACTGTCAATCTTAATTCCCAGACCGGGCAAGTGGATTCTGATTGGTCAGGGTGTTGTCATGGGGATGTGGCAGCGATTGGCTGTCTCCATTACACCACTTTTTATTTGGATAAAGACGCAGAGTGTACAAATTCCTTTTGCAGAACCCTGAGTATTTATGTATGAGGCTTCTAGCACACGCAAATGCACCACACTGCGAGCCTGGGAGATCTTAAACTGGTTCCCAGTGAAACTTTCAACACAGTCTGGATTATTTAATTAATGATTTCCAACAGCAGAAACACATTGCATGGTGGATATACTTCTGAGTCTAGCAGTGACAGGCTGGTTCATTACACTGTGAATGGTCAGCAGGACATGTTGATGGATACAATCCTCTAGTCATTGGGACATACGGTCTACATACCTGGCATCACACTGCTGAAACTCATACCACATTACTCATTCATGTGGTCGGAAAAAAACATCTCTTTGGACTGACTCCAACATGGAGGAAACCACTGGTGAATTTATTGCATAGTAGCAGTGTGAGACAGCTTGCTTTACCTGTCGTTCAAAACTTTCCCTTCCAGGGTACTCAGAGCTGGATTGGGCATCATTCAGGGCCAAAAATGGTGGACGAAGGTTTTCAGGATCTATAATTCATGTTGATTCGATTCATTATCATGCAGGATACTTTTGATCTGCCCTCTCTCAGCATCAAGCTTACATGGTAAGGGAATGGCTAGGACCCTATTCGTGAATTTGCCAATAAGATTGACTTTGTAACACATATGATAAATACTCAGGGCCATGTTTTATGAAGGCGAAAGGAATTTGTACACAATTTGCACCTCTCCTTAAAAAAAAATTCATGGAGACTGCTGCATCCCCATGGCAACACCCCAAACCAATCAGAATCGACCTGATGCCTCTGATGAAAATGTTCCAATTCTCCTTTTAGGAATGTTTAAGTTCTGTGCTGCTCTCCATTATCGAAATAGATTGAAAGAAGGGAAGAGTGTGATTGCAGGCCATGAAAGTGAGTAATTGAGGGAAGGGGGGAGATGCTAAAGATTCAAATAAAGAGTTAAGTAAACCCCAAACCCTCAAAGCTCATGAACTCTCAATCGATTGCTACCCTCCAGAATTTGGGACTGGATCTACTCTGAATAGGAGTTCACAGGCTGAATGACTCCCACCATGGCTGATTCCGTGATCATATGACACTTGGACCAGGATTGCTAAAAGAAAGTAATTTAGTGTGCATTATTACAAGGACAGTCACTGTTGCATCCATTTATGTACCTCTCAGTGCAGGCCTGTATTTGAGGGCACTTTGTTAATACAAGGGTTTATTGTACACAACTTGGTGATTGAGTCAGATGAGAGGATCTGAAATGTGCACCAAAGAGAGTGGACTCTATAAAGACCCGCATCTATATGGCACCTCTGATGTTCAGTAACAATTCACAGCAGTGTTACCAAATGCAGTTTGACAGTGAGGCATATAGAGAAACATTAGCATTGTGACAAAAACTGTGGTTTCAATTAGCCACAATGTCCTTTCCCAATGCCTGTCCGCTGTCGTCCTCATCCAATACCCTTCTTATCCATCTGTCTGTAACCAAAGAGTCAGGTGCAATGGTTTCTCTTCCTGCTCCCACATATGGTGACCCCCAACCCGCCCCCCGCAACGTTCCCCTCCCCATTTCTCATCTACAGGCTCCCCCTATAGAATCATCTGAAGACACAGTGCTAGCTTCCACAGGTATACCTCACCAGTTCTACCACACCACCAGCTCTCGCCTCCTCCATTGTTATAGAGGCGGGGAGTTTGTTCAACAGTCAGGCTGCTATCTGACACCCACGGCTAAATGAGCAGAAATTTCCTCTAATTAAATATCAGGAAGCCCGTTGTTTTCGGTCCCCATTCCCGAACTCCTGACAGCATTCCGTCTCCCTGGCTACGGTCTGAGCCTGAGCCAGGCTGGTCTCCAAACTCAGTGTCACACTTGACCCTGAAATGTACACGCAACCCCTACCTCACAGAGACTGCCTATTCCCGCTTGTGTGACTTTCGCCCCTGTCTCAGCTCATCCGCTGCTGAAGCCCTCACTCTGTAACTTCCGGACTCAACTATTCCTGTGTTCTCCTGGACAATCTCCTACGTTGCGCCCTCTGTAAGCTTCACCTCCACCAGAATGCTGCTCATTCTTGGCAAGGCTTGTTCCTTGATTGGGTCTCAGTCAAGAAAGGTCTTGATTTTAAAATTCTCATCCTTGTTTCCAAATCTTTCCTCTCTATCTCTGTGTTTCCCACCATTCCCAAACCCCTTCGAGATCTCTGCTGTCTTCAGATTGCACCTTCATGATCATTCTTGATTTTAATCACTTCAACGTTCTGACGAAGGTTCACTGGACCCGAAGCGTTTACTCTGATTTCTCTCCACAGTTGCTGCCAGACCTGCTGAGATTGTCCAGCACTTTGTCTTTCTGAACACTGTTTTCTCTCTCCACAGATGCTGCCAGACATGCTGAGTTTCTCCAGCAATCACTGTTTTTTTAATTTCCTGCACTATTAGTGGCTGTGGTCAGGAGTCGCCAGGTTACAGTCTAACAGGGTTATTTGAAATCACAAGCTTTCAGAGCTCTGCTCCTTTGTCTGGTGAAATCACTTCACCTGATGAAGGAGCAGCGTTTCAAAAGTTTGTGATTTCAAACAAACCTGTTGGGCTGTAACCTGGTGTCGTGCGACTTCTGACCTTGTCCACCCCAGTCCAATACTGGCACCTCCACAGCATTGGTGGCTATGCTTTTGGTGACCTGGAGACTGGACTCTGGAATATAACCCCAACCCTCTCCATCTGTCATACTGTTACATTATCCGAATGTGATTTAGGAGCGACACTGCCGTGCAGATGAATCTATGAGCGCCATTTTACTCAACCTGGGCACCAAAGTATTAATGCATCATTCTGCCAGACTGGGTTCGATTCCACCCTCGGGCGATTGTCTGCATGGAGTTTGCACGTTGTCCCCCCTCCGTGTCTGTATGGGTTTCCTCTGGGTGCTCCAGTTTCCTCCCACAGGCCAAAGATTAGGGTTAGGGTGGATTGGCCGTGCTAAATTGCCCCCATACTGTCCAGAGATGTGCAGGCTAGGTGGGTTAGCCATGGGAAATGCAAGGTTACAGGGATAGGGTAGGGGGCTGAGTCTGTGTGGGAAACTCTTCAGAGGATCAACTTGGGCTTGATGGGCCAAATGGCCTGCTCCCACACTATAGGGATTCTATTCTATCAGAGAAAGTTGCTCATTGTTAGATCCTGCGTCTGTATAAAATAGCCTGATTAGTTCAAACACCTTGGGAACGCAAGACATAGCCAATGCTCACTTCCCAGTTTCAGACACTTTTTCCTCTGAATGTTTTCAAGAAGGCTCGCTTAGTGGAGAGTCCAAATAGCTCACTGATAGAGCACTTGACTGCAGATCATGTGGTTCCTAGCCCGTATCTGGGTGCCCCCTTTAGACAAGGACCTTGACTCAACTTGAGCTGTGTTTCAATGTGCTTAAAACTGATTGGGTACACAGCAGGTGCATGTATGGAGCACAGTGCCAGAGGAAATGGTGGAGGCTGGTACAATGACAACATTTAAAAGGCATCTGGATGGGTACATGAATAGGAAGGGTTTAGAGGGATACGGGCCAAATGTTGGCAAATGGGACTGGATTATTTTGTATATCTGGTTGGCATGGATAAGTTGGACCGAACAGTCTGTTTCCATGCTGTACATCTCTATTATTTAGATATAAGGGTATGGGGAGAAACGGCAACAGGGACTAAGTCAGATGATCATCCATGATCATATTGAAAGGGGGAGCAGAATCGAAGGGCCGAGTGGCTACTCCTGCTCCCATTGTCGATGTTTTCTACACTTGTTTGACCAAGCTTTTGGTCATGTCTCTGGATGCCTCTTTGGTCAGAACTTGATGCCCTTTGCTGAGGTCAGTTTTGTTTGAACAGTGATGGTGAGGACTGGGTGCTTTAGATAAAATGCTGCCTCCAGTTGTTCTTCCTGTGCTAGTCTAGGAGGCTTTGTGGTGAAGTTTGATAAGTATCACCAGGAGAGGTTCATGTCTTTGGGAATAACATCGCGCTGATGATATCTTAGTTACGATATACCAATGACATCATTCTGATGATAACGTGACTGTCTCCTTCAGACTGCCCAAACGCTCCCCGTGGGCTGTTATACATCAGGTTGGGAGCAACCTCAGGTTCACTCTTAGGTTAACCCTTTCACGTCCATTACCCTACACAACAGGTTTGGAGGGGGTAGGAAGGGGAGGGGAGGGCGGAAGGATGCACATTGTCGATCCCTCCATCATGTGCCACCACGTGATTAAGTCTGGCACAGAATGTTTCTGGGAGGCCTTGCCACCGCACCCCCCCATCCCAGACATTAGTTGATGCCCCTACTTGGGGCAATTCCCTTCAATGGGCTCATCCCATTGCTGAGGAAGAGGAAGTCATCCTGGGAGAAGTCTAACAAAGCAATCTCGTTGGGTTTGAGTGGAGACTTTGAGAGGTGGAAGGAGGGGATAGAACGGGGGTAGTCCTTTGCTAGAAGGGAAGATGGTGGCGAGTGGGCCCAGAACCATCCCCTTATCCTTTCTCCCAAGCCCCTCCTATCATCCTGCACTCACTCCACATCGGCCTTGGTCCCTTGACAATACCAGGAACTGCGGTGGGTGCAATACCGGCAGTGGTCACTGCTCGTGGTGGCACTGTCGAGCTATTGAAGAGCTCTGATTGCTTGGCGGGGAATGGGATCTCTGGCCCCAGGGTCCTAACTCAAAGAGAAGGTCTAACATTAGCCAGTTCAATGCCTGATGGGACTCTCACTCCCAGGCGAAACCCACATAACTTTTTACCCACAGTCCTCTCCCATTATTAGCAACATCATGCAGCAAGTTCTCAATAAAAGTGGATAGAGCACACACTCCACTGGAACATACTACACTCACTTCCCATCACACCTCACTCTTGGTTTCCACACTGTATGGTGGTGCCATCCATGACTCAGTGGGCAGCATTCTCACCTCCGAGTCAGAACATTGTGGGTTCAAATCCCAATCCTGACATGATTCAGAGATAACAAGCATGGGGCTGGATGAACACAGCAGGTCAAGCAGCATCATAGGAGCAGGAAAACTTGACGTTTCGGGCCTAAACCCCTCTCCACCTATCCTCTCCTCTATCCATCCTCTATCCGCCTCCCCCTCTCTCCCTATTTATTTCAGAACCCTCTTCCCCTCCCCCATTTCTGATGAAGGGTTTAGGCCCGAAACGTCAAGTTTTCCTGCTCCTATGATGCTGCTTGACCTGCTGTGTTCATCCAGCCCCATGCTTGTTATCTCGGATTCTCCAGCATCTGCAGTACCTTTTTATCTCTGATACAATTTTATCCCTGACATGATTCAGACTCTGCTGGAAAGCTGCACTGCCAGAGGTGCTGTTTCTCCTTGTTTTTGTTTTTGGACGAGATGCTCAATTGAGGTCCCATCTTTCCTCTCAGGCAGATGTAAAGGGACATTTCAAAGGGCAGCACGGTGGCTCAGTGGTTAGCACTGCTGCCTCACAGCACTAGGGACCCAGGCTTGATTCCACCCTTGGGCAACTGTCTGTGTGGAGTTTGCATGTTCTCCCGTGTCTGCGTGGGTTTCCTCTGGGTGCTCCGGTTTCCTCCCACAGTACAAAGACATACAGGTTAGGATGGCAATGCTAAATTACCCCATAGTATCCAGGGATGTGTAGGCTGGATGGATTTGCCATGGGGAATGCAGGGTTACAGGACGGGGTTGGTCTGGTTGGGATGTCCTCAGAGGGTCGGTAATGGGCTGAATGGCCTGCTTCCACACTTCAGGATTCTATGAAAAGTCTTCATGCTGCATTGGAGCTTTCTCCTATCTTTCCACATCTCAGCCTACAATCACCAGCCTCTATTCCCTTCTCCTTCAGCTGCTTATCTTGTTTCCCCTTACCCCATTCACTTCGATTGCCCCCTGTGAGAGCAGGATCCACATTCTCTGGGTGAAGACGTTTCTTCTGAATTTCCTGTTGGATTCTCCAGGGGAGTATCTGATGGGGACCGCCCCGACGAAAAACCCTCACTTCATCTACTTGATCAAAACCTTTTATCCATTTAAAGTCCTCAATTAGATATCCCCATAGTGACCCATGTATTTCTGCTACGATCCTTATCAATCTTCCCCGCCCTTTCTTCATTATATAACAGGGCAAGTGAAACAATGCTGTCAACGGGCTCTAACTCGGGTTCAATAAAGACTTAGCAGAGCTTCAAAACCCCTCCCTTCACATTCAGGAACATTGTTTGTTTCTGAGGAAGGGTCAGTGGACCCGAAACGTTAACTCTGATTTCTCTCCACAGATGCTGCCAGACCTGCTGCGTGTTTCCAACAACTTCTGATTTTATTTCTTGGCTGTTTTGGTTACCCACCATTATCCCAGACAAAGGGACGTTTGTCACATACAGTAGGTGAGTAAAACTTTCAGGTGCAGAGGAGGTTCACTAGGTTGATTCCGGCGTTGAGAGAGTTAGCTGATGAGGAGAGATTGAGTAGCCTGGGATTATACCCAATGGAATTTAGAAGCATGGAGGGGGGATCTTATAGAAACATTACAGAAAATTATGAAGGCAATAGAAAGGATTGAAGTAAGGGAGGGTGAAACTAGTTTAAGGGGACATAGCCTCAAAATAAAGGGGGACCAGATTTAGGACTGAGCTGAGGAGGAACTTTTTCACTCAAAGGATTGTGAATCTGTGCAATTCCCTGCCCAGGGAAGCAGTTGAGGCTCCCTCATTGAATGTTTTTAAGGCAAAGGTAGATTTTTGAACAGGAAAGGAGTTAAGGGTTATGGTGAGCGGGTGGTTAAGTGGAGATAAAAGGTACTGCAGATGCTGGAGAATCCGAGATAACAAGCATGGGGCTGGATGAACACAGCAGGTCAAGCAGCATCATAGGAGCAGGAAAACTTGATGTTTCGGGCCTAAACCCTTCATCAGAAAAATTTTTCTGATGAAGGGT
>JAHRHZ010000092.1:9897120-9907256 GCA_024137785.1 Ginglymostoma cirratum | reverse complement strand
TCACACACACACACTCACGCTCACACACACAGAGACACTCATGCACTCTCTCACACACACACAAACTTGCACATGTGTGCATACACACTCTCACACATACACACATACACTCTCTCACACACACACACACATACAGACACACTTCACACACACACACACACTCCCTCTCACACACCCACACATTCTCTCTCTTATGCACACACACAAACTTACACATGCGCACGCACACACACACACTCTCACACACACATTCTCTCTCGCTCACACACACACACACATGCGCACTCACACACACACACACTCTCACACACACACACTCTCACACACAGACATACTTACACATGCGTGCACACACACTCTCACATATACACACACACTCACACACACTCTCTCTCACACACACACTCACACACACACACACACTCACACACGCAGTCATACATGCACACACTGTCTCGCACACACTGTCTCACACACACATTCTCTCTCGCTCACACACACACACAGACACACGCACACACACAGACACACACAGACACACACACTCACACACACTCTCTCACACATACACACACTCACACACACTCTCTCACACACACACACACTCTCACACACACACAACACGCACACACACTCTCACACACACACAACACACTGTCTCCCTCTCTCACACACACACATACAGACACACTTCACGCACACACAGTCTCACTCTCACACACACACATACACACACACTCTCTCTCTCACACACACACAGTCACACACACACACTTACACACACTCACATACACACTCTCTCTCACACACACGCGTGCACACACACACATTCTCTCTCACACATACAGACACGCACACACACTGACACACAGACACACACTCTCTCTCTCACTCACACACACATACAGACACACACACACTCTCTCTCTCACACACACACACTCTCACACACACACATACACTCACACACACACATACACTCACATACACATTCTCTCACAAGCATGTGTGCGCACACACACACACACACACAGAAAACATCTGTGGCCAGTAACTTAGACCATATCAGTATGCAAAAGGCTGTGTAAACAATTCTTTGGAGTTCAAAGTCACGGGTTGGGCTAGATAAGATCAGACACTGTTGCGATGGCCTTATCACTTTTTAAAACAACTCCTGCTCTTGTTCCTCAAGCTGGCTGCTGACCAGAATCCCAAGCCTGGCCTCTCCCAGAGGCCTAAATGCGGCACCCGGATCCTAAATATAGCTCTGAGCGGACAATGGGACACAGGACTGATGCTGTTGTACAGATCTGAACCGAGGAGGGAGGTAGTGAGGCCACAGCAAGACGTGATACCGGAGCTAGGCCTGTTTACTCGTGTAGAGTGACTGGTCATTCCCAATTGGTCACTAGGCCGAGGGCTCTCTTCCTGGAATCTGTAGCTACACAGGCTGACCAACTTCCCTTCCTTACAGGGCAGTAGGGTGGCTCAGTGGTTAGCACTGCTACCTCACATTGATCTATCACTGATTTTTCTAACAACCCCATTTGGCTCACTGTTCCTTGAGAGAAGGGAGTCTGTCGTCCTTACTTAGTCAGTCCTACATGTGACTCCAAACCCTCAGCAATGTGGTTGCCTCTTAAGTACCCTCTGGGCAATTAGGGATGGATTACAAAGTCAGCATCTGAAATGGCCCTAGCAATGGTGCTATTGCCAACTCCTCAAGACCCTAGCTCCCTTCTCCCCACTGCTCTGAAGATAAGAAATGTCCAGCAGGCTGTACTGTGATCCTCAACAATCATTTTTGAAAAGAAAAGCCTATTTCATGCAATGTTGACATCACTGGTAAGATCAGAATTTGTCGCACGTTACCTCATTGCCCCTTGAACTGAGTGGCTTGCCATTTCAGAAGGAGGTTAAGCAATAAGCCCACTGCTGTATGTCTGGAGTCATGTGTAGGCCAGGCCATGTAAGGATGGCAGAATTCCGTCCTTAAAGGGGCATCAGTGAATCCGACTGGATTCTAACAACAATTGCTGATTGTTCCAAAGTCACCACCTCGGAAACAAGCTCTTAATTTTGCCACATTTCGCCATCCTTATGCGCGAGGCTTTCCATTATAAAATCAGATGTGCTATGGGGATTTAAGGCGAGGATTAGTTTCTGAGAAGATTACTGTGATAAAATCATAGAGTTTATATCGCACAGAAACAGGCCCTTCAGTCCAACTTGTCTGTGCCGACAAAATTTTCCAACCTGACCTAGTCCCATTTACCAGCATTTGGCCAATATCCCTCTAAACCCTTCCTATCCATGTACCAATCCAGACACCTTTTAAATGTTGGAACTATACCAGCCTCCACCACTTCCTCTGGCAGCTCGTTCCATACATGCACCACCCTCTGTGTGAAAATGTTCACCCTTAAATCCCCTTTAAATCTTTCCCCTCTCACCTTAAATCTATGCCCTCCAGTTTTGGACTCCCCCACCCTGGGGAAAAGACTTTGCCTATTGGCTCTATCCATGGTCCTCACAATTTTATAAACCTCTATAAGGTCACACCTCAGCCTCCAACTCTCCAGGGAAAATAGCCCCGGCCTAGTCAGCCTCTCCCTGTAGCTCAAACCCTCCAACCCCGGCAAAGTCCTTGTAAATCTTTTCTGCACCTTTTCAAGTTTCACACCATCCTTCCTATAGCAGGGAGACCGGAATTGGATCCAAAAGTGGCCTAAAATGTCCTCATCCAACATGGCAAGAGACCAGCAAGTTCACAAATCATAAAACGTATAATAGAATGCTTAAATTTTTCTTCTATTTTGAAAATGACAATGTCTCTGTCTTTGTTTCTGGCCTTATATAATAATTTACTTGTAATATTTAAGACAATTCAAACGTACATTTTAAAGAAAAAAATGTCTAGTAGGGAAAGGGTGGCAAATTTTTCATTAGTTCCCATTGATACCAATATTTCCCGACCAAACTTTATGACAAACCTCTGAAGCAGGTCGGAGTTGACCCAGGCCTCACAGCTCAGAGGTAGGGGCACAGCCACTGTGCAACAAGAACCCTGTACATTCCAGGTTTTATTCATTGAACTTAAATTCCACCAGCAGCCGTGGTGTGGTTCGAACCCGTGCCCTGCGCCCCCCCCCATTTCGATTACTCGCCTCATGGTCATTGTCCCCCCCTTAGTGAATGTGCAGGAAGTTATGACACAATCTCAAACATACTGATTCCGAACCACATAAAGAGATGGGGGGGGGGGGGTCAAAGAACCAATAGCTTGGTGAAAGAGGTCATATTTAAGCAATGGGGAAGAACGAGGTGAAGAGGTGGAGCAGTTTATGAAGGGAATTCTAGAGGTGACGGCCCAGGCAGCTGAAGTCACAAATTTTGTTGACAGAGCATTTACAATAGTGCATGCTCAAGAGGTTCAAGACGACAGCTCACCCCCACCTTCTCACGGGCAACCAGGGTCGGGCAATAAATGCTGGCCCAGGCAGTGACGCGCACAAGTAAGTTTAAATAAAAAGGGTCAGGGATGCGGTGTCCGAGTCAGGGATCAGAGATACAGCTCTCAGGTCAAGGGTCAGAGTTGCTGTGCTCGGGTCAGGGGTCAGAAGTTCAGTGCTCAGATCAAGGGTCAGGGACGCTGTGTTCAGGTCAGAGATGCAGCGCTCAAGTCAAGGGTTAGGGAAGCTGTGCTCAGGTCAGGGGTCAGGGTTTCTGCACTCGGGTTGGGGTCAGAGGTGCAGTGCTCAGGTAGAGGGTCGGGGCGCTGTGCCTGGGTCAGGGGTCAGAGCCCCTGTGTTCAGGTTGGGGTCAGGGATGCTGTGCTCAGGTCAGGGGTCATGGACACAGTACTCAGGTCAGGGGTCAGGTGTCAGAGACACTGTGCTCAGGTCCAGGGGATTGGGAGGAGCCTAGACGAGTAGCAGCATGTCGGCCTGTGATTTCTGTCTGTGAGGCTGAGCAGGTCACCTTGGAGATCCATACTTCCTGAACCTGTCACCATTTAAGAAATATTCCGCCTTTCACCTGCTCCAGAGTTGTGTAATAACACCGCTGAACAGGTTGATTAGAAAAATAGGTTAAATAAAACAAAAAATAAATTAAACAGACCCATGGGGCCCTCTTGTGGTGCAGTGGTAGGCCTGGGTTCAAGTCCCACTTGCTCTAAAGGTGCGTAATTACATCTCTGAGCAGCTGGTTTAGGGAAAATAGGTAAAATTGAGAAGTAATAACATGAGCACATGGGCGATCCCCTCATCCTGGGAATGGGTCCAGTGACTTTTTGTTTTACTTTAGGGCAAGAGCTTCCCGGTGTGGCCCCATTTTGGCGCTTAAAAATTGTGACCCCACCCTACACCCCTCAATTAGAGCTGGCGAGTGGCATTGGGGTAGGTGGGGAGGCAAGCTGTTCGAGCAGGAGCACAGTCGTCACAACTCCGTCTGAACCTCACAGCCACAAGAAATGGGACCAGAAGGAGGCTGATTAGCCCCTCAGGCTGGGGGCACTACCACTGCATTACAAGTGGGCCCCCTGGGGCTGCTTTTCGAGTGGGCCATTCAGCCCCTCGAGCTTGCTATGCTGTTCAATAAAATCTTCATGGAGTTAATAGGATCGGACAGAAAATTCGCTGCCCTTTCCCCACCAAGTAATAAAAATTGTGCATGAATTTTGTCTTCAGTATCACAGGTGAATTATTAATTAATGCCAGAAACAAAAGTAGAGATATTTTCATGTTATAAATCCGAGGGAAACTGAAACATTCTTATCTGTTATAATATAATTACAATAATCTTCTCAGAAACGAATACAAATCTTAAATCAGAGAAAATTAACTCATGGTGCAAGCCTTGCTTCTTTCTTATTGTGTTCACTCAATGTTATAAAAGACCTTAAGAAATAGGAACAGGAGGAGGCCATTCAGCCACTCAGGCCTCCTGCTTCAGGGGTGGGGACACTACCACTGCTTCAAAGGAGGGCCCCCCTGGGCCTGCTTAATCCCTTTTTGTTTGTTTGTTGTTTTCACGTTCACTTACGACAGGAACAGGAGGCCATTCGGCGCCTCAGGATCCCGGTTCAGGGACTGTACCACAAGCGGACCCCACGGTCCTGCTTAATTTTTGTTTTTGCCTGTTTGTTGTCGTTGCTTTGACCTACGACAGTGAATGCCGCATCAGAAACAGGAACAGGCGGAGGCCATTCAGCCCCTCTGGCCTGCTCTGCCATTCAATCGGATTGCGGCTGATCCGACATTCACTTTCCTGCCCTTTCCCCATAACCCTGGGTTCCCCAATTGATCAAAAATGTATCCCGGCCTCAAATATACACAAGGACTCTGCCTGGGGTCTCACGCCCCTAAAATTTGCCTTCCCGACCCGACCTGGGGGCCCCATCACCCTCGTCTTGGAGAAAAGCCTTGCTCCAGGCAAAATGTGACCTTGCATCAGGCCCAGGGCTCTAGTTAACCTTGACTCAAACGACTGGCAAAGACATCACATAAGTGCAGGTCATTGTTGGGACGGTCGGATGGGAGGGAGCCAGGAGGAAGCAGGCAAAGGTGTGGCTGCCTGTGAAGACTTGTTGACAGAGGACCTCTCTCGTAGGAGATCCAAAGGACCTGGAAATCCAAGTAAAGGTTTCTCAAAGAACAATGACTGCTGCTGCTGTGCTCATCTGGAAAGCGATCGATAGCTGGTGAGGGACGGGGGTGGAGGGGGCTGACTCAGTGTCAGCATCTGCAATGGGGGAAGGGGCATATGGTCATCAAAAAGGCCCTTCAGCCAGTGACTTCGCTTCGCCTGGCATGTTGATAACCAGGGCCAAGGCAGGGACCGCTGCATCGATAACCAGGGCCAAGGCAGGGACCGCTGCATCGATAACCAGGGCCAAGGCAGAGGGTCGCTGACACTGAGACAGACCGTGACGGCTGCGTTGTTCAGGATTCAGCAACTGAGCTCAGAGCGCTCCCTGTTTTCACTGCAGTGCCCGGTGTCTCAGGACTTTACCAGAGCAAAGGTTTTTCACTAAGAAGAATCACTGTAGTGTCGTGGCGTAGGAGCAGGCCCTCTGGTGCATCTTGTCTACACCATCTCTCTAAATGAGCGTCATTAACTTAGTGCCGGTCTCCTGATAGCTAGGCCTGCATTTGCTTCCCATCACTTAGGGAAGTTAAGAGTCAACCACATTGCTGTTGACCTGGAGTCACATGTAGGCCAGACCAGGCAAGGATGACAGATTTCCTTCCCTAAAGACCACTAGGAAAACCAGACGGGTTTTTCCTGACAACTGATTCATGGTCATCATTAGATTCTTAATTCCAGATCTTAAATCAAATTCAAATTTCACCATGTCAGGATTTGAACCTGGGTGCCCAGACATTACTATTCATAGAATCCCTACAGTGTGGAGGCAGGCCATTCAGCCCATCTAGTCCACACTGACCCTCTGAAGTGCATTCCACCCAGACCCACCCCCTACTCTATCCCTGTAATCCTGCATTTCCCATGGCTAAGCCACCTAATTTACACATCCCTGAGCACTATGGGGTAATTTAGCACGGCCAATCCACCCTAACCTGCACATCTTTGGACTGTGGGAGGAAACCGGAGCACCCGGAGGGAACCCACACAGACACAGGGAGAATGTGCAAACTCCACACAGGCATTTGCCCGAGAGTGGAATCGAACCCAGGTCCTTGGTGCTGTAAGACATCAGTGCTAACCACTGAGACACTGTGCTGTCCTAAGAAGGAAAGTCCTACATAGTAACCTCAGCTGGTGCAGGTATTAAACCCATGCTGTTGGCGTTGCTCTGCATCACAATCCAGCTGTCCAGCCAATTGAGCTAAACCAACCCCCCGGATCTCTGGATTAACAGTCCAGCAATAATACCACTAGGCCATTGCCTCCCCATTAAATTTCTCTATAAATAGTCCCTAGTTGCTCCAGAGAAGGTGGGGCTGAGCTGCCTTCTTGAACCGTCACAGTCTGTGTGCTGTAGGTAGACCCTTCGGGAGGGAGTTCCAGGATTCTGACCCAATGACAATTAAGGAAAGGTGATATATTTCCAAGTCAGGATGGTGAGTGGCTCGGAGGGGAACTTGCAAATGGAGGTGTTCCCATGAATCTGCTGCCGTTGGCTTTCTAGGTGGTTGAGAGAGATTGTGGGCTTGCAAGATGCTGACTGAGAATCATTGGGGCATTTCTTCAGTGCAAATTTGCATAATAAATCTGGAATTGAAAGCCGCTCTTAAAGCAACTTAGTGACAACTATCACCAGTTGCTGTAAAAACTTCAGCTGGTTCGCTAATGCCCTTTAGGGAAGGAAATGGCCGCCCTTACCTGGTCTGGCCTACATGTGACTCTAGACCCACAGCAACGTGACTGACTCTTAACCGCCCCTTTCAAACTACTTGAGCAAGCCTCTCAGTTTAAGGGGCAATTAGGGGCTGGGTAACAAATGCTGGCCTCACCAGTGAAGCCTACATCCTGTGAGTGAGAGAGTAATAGAAAGGAACGCGGAGGAAATGGGAGTAGGTTGTGCAGATAGAGGCGTGGTGTGCTGTGTGATCGCCAAGCACATATCACATCTCACATCTCCCCTGTGCTTCTTTCTATTACTCTCTCACTCACAGGATGTGGGAGTCATTGGTGAGGCCATCATTTGTTACCCAGCCCCTAATTGCCCCTTAAACTGAGAGGCTTGCTCAAGCAGTTTGAAAGAAGCAGTTAAGAGTCAGTCACATCAGTGTGGTTCCAAGCCCCACTTTTAGAAGCCATGGCGATGAAAGAAACAAACTCTCAGGATAACTCTGACCCCCAGCTACCCCCCACCCCACGCCACCCAATCCCAGGGATCAGATTGTCCTTAATGAAATGGATTGAAGCACTGACAGAAACAAAGTGACTGATGGATTTTGCAGCTTATCCACTCTCTGAGCAGCACTGGGTTAAATCCCTGTGGACTGCTCCGAGCTAATTGCTTTCTCGGGAGAGGAAATGAGCCGAGGCCTGTTCCACAGGAAAAGCTCCATTTGCATTCCCCGATAGGAGGAGATACCACTTCCCATGAGGTTAATGGTCACTTCCTGCTGGGGGAGGGGGGAAGGGGGCTCATGCTGAGCGACTTGGTGTGACTTTGGGTAGGAGGCTTGAGGGGAAATGGTGCCGCCCAGAGGAAGTGACACCTCCGAGGCAAAAATGAGAGCCGAGGGAACGCGGAGCAGGAAATCAGAGGCAGCAGTGGAACTAATCCTCTCCATCCTGCCAGGCTACTCTAGCCATCGCTGTGGGTTGCACCAGTTCATCGTCATTGGCTTGAGGAATTTTCTCTTCCTCCTCCAGCCATCCCTTGCTTCCAAAGGAGGAAGACGAGGTCATTCTGTCCCCTTCGGCCTATCCTGACTCTCAACAGAATCATGGCCGACTTAATGTTGCCTGAACTCCAATTTCCTGTCTGACCCCACGACTCCCCTGTCTATCTAAAATCATCCTTGAAGCTATTCGGCCTGTACCATTCTGAGGGGAAGAGAATTCCACACATGAACCGAGAGAGGAAGAAAATAAGTCTCCTCATCTCCATCTTAAATGGGAGAGCCTTCGCCCTGAAATGGCTTTCCCTCGGTTCCAGTCTCTCCCACAGAAAGGAGACATCTCCCTCTGCATCTACACACCCCGACTCGGATCTGTTTCAATCAGATCGCCTCCCATTCTCCCAAATTCTGCCCCCACCCACCCCCACCCTCAGCCTTTTCCCTCGACTGAATCGGAATCATTGGGAATGAAGATGACATGCAGTTTCATTGTCTGAGTCGACAAGAGTTCATTGCCTGGCAACGTTCCGCTGACCAGCTCCCCCAGGTTTTATGATTTGGATGTAGTTTGTTTGTTCTGTGATGACCTGCTTTGAAAAATCTCACGGTAACCTACGACTGAAAATGGATATGGACTGGTGAGATGTAGAAATTAGGAACAAGAGCAAGCCATTCGGCCCATGGAGCCTGCATCCCCCGTTATGGTTGACCAACCAACTCAGTCTCTTGTTCCTGCTTTCTCCCCATTGCCTTATGATCCCATATATAGTGGTGAAACACAGAAACAAACCGTTCAGTCCAACTCTTCCACGCCGACCAGGCATCCCAATCTCACCCATATCCCTCTAAACCCTTCCTATTCATGTACCCATCCAGATGCCTTTTAAATGTTGTAATTGTACCACCACTTCCTCTGGCAGCTCATTCCATACACGCACCACCCTCTGTGTGAAAAAGTTGCCCCTCAGGTCCCTTTTAAATCTTTCCCCTTTCACCACAAATATATGCCCCTCTAGTTTTAGACTTACCCTCCCCTAGGTAAAAATACCTTGGTTATTCACCCTATCCATGACTCTCATGATTTTGTAAGCTCACCCCTCAGCCTCTGATGCTTCAGGGAAAATAGCCCCAGCCTATTCAGCCTCTCCCCGTAGCTCAAATCCTCCAAACCCGGCAACATCCTTGTAAATATTTTCTGAACACTTCCACGTTTCACAACATCTTTGCCATAGGAGGGAGACAAGAACTGCACACAGTATTCCAAAAGTGGTCTAACCAATGTCCTGTACAGCCGCAACATGACCTCCCAACTCCTATATACTCAATGCACTGAGAAAGAAAGGCAAGCGTACCAAACACCTTCTTCACTGCCCTATCTAGCCACAACTTTCAAGCAACTATGAACCTACACTCCAAGGTCTCTCTGTTCAGCAAAACTCCCCAGGGCCTTACTATTAAGTGTGTAAGTCCTGCCCTGATTTGCCTTTCCAAAATGCAGCACCTCACCTTTATCTAAATTAAATTCATGTATTCAAATTCCACCAAAATGTTTAAATTCATCAGATTGCTAGTTTCAGTAATAATGATCATTAAAATGCCCCAAAAATATGCACAAAATAATCAATAAAGCTAATGGAATGCTGGTCTTCATATCCAGAGGACTGGAGTACAAGGATGCAGGATTTATCCTGCATGTTACACAAAACCCTGGTTAGACCCCACGTGGAGCAGATCGGGGCACCATACCCCAGAAAGGATACAAAAACAGAAGTTGCTGGGAAAGCTCAGCAGGTCTGGCAGCATCTGTGAAGAAAA
>JAHRHZ010000092.1:9835646-9870054 GCA_024137785.1 Ginglymostoma cirratum | reverse complement strand
ACGTAACTGGAGGAGGTTACAGAGATAGGGAGGCAGAGAGTGGAGATGTCCGAAGGATGTGGAACAGGAGGAGGTTACAGAGATAGGGAGGAGGGACAAGGATGCAGAGGGTGTTACAATTAAGATGTTGCTTGATGTGAGATTCACAGCAGGTTTTCCTTGGGGCCCTCCTGGTCCACATTTCACTCTGCCCACCCTCTCCCATCAGGGGGAGGCGATGGCCTAGTGGTATTATTGCTAGACTATAAATCCAGAGACCCAGATAATGTTCTGGGGACCCAGGTTCAAACCCCACCATGGCAGATGGAGGGAATTGAATTCAATAATTAGGGGGGAAAAAAAAAGTCTGGAATTAAGAATCTACTGATCACCATGAAATTATTGCCAATGGTTGGGAAAAATCCATCTGGTTCACTAATGCCCTTCAGGGGATGAAATCTGCCACCCTCACCTGGTCTGGCCTACATGTGACGCCAGACCCCCAGTGATGTGGTTGACTCTCAATTGCCCTTTGAAATGGCCTAGTAAACCACTCAGTTGTACAAATTACTACAAAGCCTAAAAGAAATGAAACTGGGTGGATCACCTGGCATCAACCTAGGCACCGGAAAAGACAATGGCAGAAACAGCCCTGTTAACCCTGCAAAGTCCTTACCGACATCTGGGAAATTAGGAGAGCTGTCTCAACAGTCAAGCAACAGCCTGATGTAGTCATACTCATGGAATCATACCTTACAGACAATGTCCCAGACACCACCGTCACCATCCCTGGATATGTTCCGTCTCATGGGCAGGACAGACCCAGCAGAGGGGGCGACACAGTGGTATACAGCTGGGAGAGTGTTGCTCTGGGAGTTGTCAACATTGACTCCGGACCCCATGAAGTCTCATGGCTTCAGGTTAAACATGGGCAAGGAAACCTCCTGCTGATTACCATGTACCATCCTCCCTCAGCTGATGAGTCAGTACTCCTCAATGTTGAATAACACTTGGAGGAAGCACTGAGGATGGCAAGGGCACAAAACGTACTCTGGGTGGGGGATTTCAACGTTCACCACCAAGAGTGGCTTGGCAGCAGTAATGCTGGTCGGGCCCTAAAGGACATAGCTGCTAGACTGCGTCTGCGGCAGGTGATGAGGGAACCAACAAGAGGGAAAAACATACCTGACCTCAGCCTTATCAATTGGCCAGCTGCAGTTGTATCTGTCCATGGCAGTATCAGTAAGAGTGACCATCGCACAGTCCTTGTGCAGACAAAATCCCATCTCCACATTGAGAACAACCTCCATCATGTTGTGTGGCACTATCACTGGGCTAAATGGGGCAGACTTCACACAGATATAGCAACTCAACACTGGGCATCTATGAGGCGCTGTGGGCCATTAACAGCAGCAGAATTGTACTCCAGCACAATCTGTAACCTCATGGTCCGGCATAATCCCCCAATCAACCATTACACTCGAGCCAGGGGATCAACCCTGGTTCAATGGAGACTGCAGAAGGGCATGCCAGGAGCAGGACCAGGCATACCTGAAGATGACGTATCAACCTGGTGAAGCCACCAAACAGGACTACTTGCATGCCAAACAGCAAAAGCAACAAGTGATAGACAGAGCCAAGCGATCTCACAACCAACGGATCAGGTCTAAGCTCTGCAGTCCTGCCACATTCAGTCGTGAATGGTGGGGACAATTAACAACTCACTGGAGGAGGAAGCTCCACAAATATTCCCATCCTCAATGATGAAAGAGCCCAGCGCATCAGTGTAAAAGATAAGGCTGAAGCATTCGCAGCAATTTTCATCCAGAAGTGCCGAGTCGATGATCCATCTCAGCCTCCTCCAGTGGTCTCCAGCATTACAGATACCAACCTTCAGCCAATTTGATCACTCTAGTGATATCAAGAAACGGTTGGAGACACTGGATACTAAAGGCTATGGGATCTGACAACATTCCGGCAATAATACTGAAGACTTGTGCTCCAGAACTTGCCGCTCCCCTAGCCAAGCTGTTCCAGTACAGTTACAGCACTGGTATCTATCCGACAATGTGGAAAATTACCCAGGTATGTCCTGTACCCAAAAAGCAGGACAAATCCAACCCAGCCAATTACCGTCCCATCAGTCTCCTCTTGATCATCAGTAAAGTGATGGAAGGTGTCAGTAACAGTGCTATCGAGCAGCACCTGCTCAGCAATAACCTGCTCAGTGATGCCCAGTTTGGGTTCCGCCAGGGCCACTCAGCTCCTGACCTCATTACAGCCTTGGCTCAAACATGGACAAAAGAGCTTAATTCCAGAGGTGAGGTGAGAGTGACAGCCCTTGATATCAAGGCTACATTTGACCGAGTGTGGCATCAAGGAGCCCTGGCAAAACTGGAATCGACGGGTATCACGGGGCAAACGCTCCGGTGGTTGGAGTCATACCTGACACATAGGAAGATGGTCGTGGTAGTGGGATGTCAATCATCTCAGCTCCAGGACATCTCTGCTGGAGTTCCTCAGGGTAGTGCCCTAGGCCCAACCACCTTCAGCTGCTTCATCAATGACCTTCCCTCCATCACTGGGTCAGAAGTGGGGATGTTTGCCGATGACTGCACAATGTTCAGCAACATTCGTGACTCCTCAGATACTGAAGCAATCCATGTTCACATGTAACAAGATCTGGACGATATCCAGGCTTGGGCTGACAAGTGCCAAGTGACATTCACGCCACACAAATGCCAGGCTATGACCATCTCCAATAAGAGACAATCTAACCACCGCCCCTTGACATTCAACGGTGTTACCATCACTGAATCCCCCACAATCAACATCCTGGGGGTTACATTGACCAGAATCTCAACTGGACTCACCACATAAACACAGTGGCTACAAGAGCAGGCCAGAAGCTGGGAATACTGCGGCGAGTAACTCACCTCCTGGCTCCCCAAAGCCTGTCCACCATCTACAAGGCACAAGTCAGGAGTGTGAGGGAATACTCCCCACTTGCCTGGATGGGGGCAGCTCCAACAACACTCAGGAAGCTCAACACCATCCAGGACAAAGCAGCCGCTTGATTGGCACCACATCCACAAGCATCCACTCCCTCCACCACCGACGCTCAGTAGCAGCAGTGTGTACTATCTACAAGATGCACTGTAGTAATTCACCAAAGATCCTCAGGCAGCATCTTCCAAACCCTCTACCACTTCCATCTAGAAGGAAAAGGGCAGAAGATACAAGGGAACACCACCCCCTGCATGTTCCCCTCTTAGGCCACTCACCATCCTGACTTGGAAGTATATCGCCGTTCCGTCAATGTTGCTGGGTCAAAATCCTGGAATTGCCTCCCTAAGGGCATCGTGGGTCAACCCACAGCAGGAGAACTGGCAGCTCACCCCCACCTTCTCAAGGGGCAAGAAATGCTGGGCCCAGCCAGCAACAACCACATCCCACAAATGAATAGAAAAAGAAGGTGGATCTTTCTATTTTCCTTTCTCTGCGATGTGTTTCTCTACTTTCCTCTGAAATGTGTCCATTCCAATCTCCCCAGCCCTAGCACATTCCACATGCTCTGGGTAAAGACATTGTCAGAGTTACCTTCTTGATGTCTATCCTCTGGGTTTCATTTTTAACTGTCATGGTTTGAAGGCGTTGTTGGCAAGGCCATCAATTATTGCCCATCCCTATTTGCCCTTTGAACCAAGTTGCATGCTGGGTTGGTTTACAGTCAGCCTCATTATTGTCACTTCCTTGCAGACTCTCAGTTTGGGGAGCCGTGTGGTTTCTCCCTCTCTGTTGGTATATGGCGTGGGCATTGCTGGCAAAGCGTTTATTACCCATCGTTAATGACCCAATGAGCTCGGTCTGCCAGTTCAGAGTCAACCCTACTGCCATCACACAGTGACAGTCACGCACACCGCATGACATCTAGCTAACAAATATGAGACTGTTGAGGTCTGTACCCTCACTGACGGCTCTGTGTCAGTGTAGAACACTGAGATACAGGTAGTAAGTCATTACACCTGCTCCTGTTCACATGATCGTATTACCTCTGACCAGGTCTGCCTCTTACAAAGCCTAAAACACTGGAAGTGTGTAAATATACAGAGAATGTTTGCATCAGTAGGAAGTGAGAAGAGACAGTGGCAAGGTGGTCATATCAATAGATTAGTAGTCTCCATATGACGAAGACCATGACAAGAGATTTACCAGGATGTTGCTGTGAAAGGAAGGTTTGAGTTATATGGAGAAGCTGGATAGGCTGGGACTGTTTTCCCTGGAGCGTAGGAGGCTGAGGGGTGACCTTATAGAGGTCTATGAGGGGCAATGGATAGCGTGAATAGCTGAGGTCTTTCCCCTGGGGAGGGGAGTCCAAAACTAGAGGGGCATAGGTTTAAGGTGAGAGGGGCAACTTTTTCACATAGAGGGTGGTGCGTGTATGGAACGAGCTGCCAGAGGAAATGGTGGAGGCTGGTACGGTTACATTTAAAAGGTATCTGGATGGGTACATGAATAGGAAGGGTTTAGAGGGATATGGGCCAAATGCTGGCAAATGGGACTAGATTAGTTTAGAAAATCTGATCAGCATGGACGAGTATGACCGAAGGGTCTGTTTCTGTGCTACACAGCTCTAAATCTCTACGAGATGCTTCCCTGTGGTCCTAGACTCTCCCACAAGGATGGAAACGGGCCTTTAGGCCCACAGTGCAGCAAGCAAAGAGGAAGCAGCAGATCTGGCAAGTTGAGGGGTTTAGCCAATAGCAGAGCTCAGCCCAGTCGGGTGCAGGATGTCAGGGAGCTCCCGGGAGTCGGTCATCGCTTCCGGGAAAGCTGAAGGTAGAGATGACGAGATATGTCTTGATTTTGACATGGGGAATCCTGAGAGAAGGAGGTGCTAAGGGGAAGAGAGAGAGAGGAAAAGCTAAGAGGTAAACGAGAGAGGTTTTGACAGAGGCATGGAGGGAAAGGAGAGGAGGAAACATCTGAGTGAAGAAGAGGGGAGGTGGGAGGAGGAGACGAGGGTTCAAGATGGAGAAGAAAGGTGGGGAGGAGGTGGAAAATCAGGGAAGATGGGAAAGAAGAGAGCGAGAAGATGGAGAAGGCAGAAGATGGTGAAGGGTTGGGGTGGACAGCGTTGGCTAAAGATGGAAGTAAAACTGGTGAGGGGCACATCCTGGTCCAATAGATATTTCCTTATCAATCTGTTCAGGGATATTATTACAAACTTCTTGGGTCAGGTGGAACGTGAGCCCAGGCCTCCACAGCCAGAGGCAGGGACGGAGGAGGAGGGGGAAACAGGCAAACAAGGCATTAAAGATGGAGACAGAAGATGGGAGAGTGAGAAGAAGAGGAAAGGTAGAAGAGGACGAGGGGAGAAGAAAACAGGAAGATGGGGTTAAAGGTTGGGAGGGAAGAGGGGGATAAAGGGTTTGGAGGCGAAAGGGGGAAAAGAGGGAAGAGGAAAGGGGAGGGGAGGAGGGCTAAGGGGAGAAAGGGAATGGAGGTGAAAGGGGTGGAAAGATAGAAGGGGAGAGAGGAGAGGGAGGAGGAAGAGAAAGGGGGAGAAAGGGAATAGCGAAAAAGGGAGGGAAGATGAGGGAGGGAAGGGAGAGAGAGGAGGGGTCGGGGTAGGTGGGGAAAATGGTGGAGGAGGATGGGGGGATGAAAGGGGAGGTGGGGAAAATATGGAAGAGGAGAGGAAATGGGAAGAGAGAACGAGGGATGGGGGGGAGCGATGGAAAAGGAGGAGGGGGGAGAAGGCGGAGAGAGGGCAAGAACCTGAGTTGGCGGGGGGTGGGGGGAGGTGACAGTGATGCAAAGGGGGTGGGGAGACTGAGGAGTAAAGGCTATGCATACCTTCCCATTCAGGCTGAGGGCACTGTGCCAGGAAAGGGTTAAAAGTGAGTCAGAAACCTGAGCCTGACCAGACAGCGTCAGAACAAACCCACAAACACACAATATCCAAAATCTTACCACAAACTCTGATCAAGTTACAAAGCCTGTGCTGTCGTTGGTTCCGAAGCAGATGCGCAGGGTGTTGATGCAACTCCCTGATGTGTTCCGATACAGTTGTCTCTCTAACTTGCTACAAAGCCACAACATTCTAGGCCCGAAACGTCAGCTTTCCTGCTCCTCTGATGCTGCTTGGCCTGCTGTGTTCATCGAGCTCTACACCTTGTTATCTCAGATTCTCCAGCATCTGCAGTTCCTGCTATTTCTGAAACATTCACAGCTCACCCATTTTCACCTTCCCGACGAGCTCCTGTTTAGGGTTTACTAATTCACAGGTTTACAATCAGCAAGCCCTCCGTCTCCATCCCTCCGACTCCCTCTTTTCTCACTCCTTTTCTTCCGTGTTGATTGACTGTAATCTGACCGAGACTACAGCATGGGAGCAGCTCCCTGCCCTGGAGATGCCAGTGAAAGAAGAACTGGGATTGTTGGAATTGTTCCTCTCCGTCACAGACTCTGAGTGTCGGATACCCTGGCGATGTGGATTGTGAGTTTAGGCCATACTCAGGGGACAGCTCGTTACCCGGGCTTCGTCGCAGATGCAGGCCATTCAGCCCGACTGGGCTATGCCAGCTCTGGAGCTACAGCCAAGCCTTTACCCACCACAGTGGTGGGTGGTTGGCCTCCTTTCACTGTTCTAACCGGGAAAGGTATTGGGGCTTGTGAGGAAATATACGATAGTGGAGTACTGGGATAATGAGATCAGCTATAAGTCAGAGATAACACAGTGTGGAGCTGGATGAACACAGCAGACCAGGAAGCATCAGGGGAGCAGAAAAGTTGACGTTTCGGGTCGGGACCCTTCTTCAGAAATGGGGGAGGGGGAAGGGAGCTCTGAAATAAATAGTTGGGGGGGGTGAGGCTGGGGAAGGCAGGTGGGATGGCGATAGGTGAGTGCAGGTAGGCAATGGTGGGGATTGGTCAGTGAGGTGGGAGGAGCGGATTGGTGGGAGAGAAGATGGGCAGGTTGTGTCAGGTCAAGGAGGCGGGGATGAAAGGGAGGGTTGGTCATGGGATGAGGCCGGGGTTGGGGAGATTTTGAAACTGGTAAAATCTACATTTAGGCCATTGGGCTGTAGGCTCCCACGTACTTTCCCCAGCCCTACCCCTCCTCTCTCTACTTATTGCTGAGCTTCCTTACCCCCTGCCCCCATTTCTGAAGAAGGGTCCTGACCCGAAACGTCAACTTTCCTGCTCCTCTGATGCTGCCTGGCCTGCTGCGTTCATCCAGCTCCACACTGTGTTGTCTCCGACTCCAGCATAGGCACTTCTTGCTATCTCTAAATGAGATCAGCCATGACTTTTTTGAACGGGAGAGCAGACTTCTGCTCCCACATCATTCATCTCACCTGATCGACATAACACAAGTTGACCATTCGGCCCCTTTAGCCAGCTGCTACATTTCATAAGATCATAGTTGTGGCCTTGATAAAATCTCCTATAGCCCAGCAAAGTTTTCATAGGATCCCTACAGTGTGGAACCAGGCCATTGAGCCCTTCAAGTCCACACTGACTCTCCAAATAGCATCATTACCCTCACCCCCATGCCACACCACCCTACATTTCTGATGGCTAACCCACCTGGCCTGCACACTATGGGCAAATTAGCATGGCTAATCCTCCTAGCCTGTACATCTTTGGACAGTGGGAGGAAACCACAGCACCCCAGAGGAAGCCCACACAGACACTTGGACAATGTGCAAACTCCACACAGATAGTTGCCTGAGGGTGGAATTGAACCCAGGTCCCTGGCACAGTGAGGCAGCATTGATAACCACTGAGCCACCATGCCATGACACTCATTTGCTTGTTAAATTTCTATCCAACACAGCTTGGAATAAATTCAATGAACCACTATTTTCTGTTTCTTTATTCCTGCTTTCAAGGCAACCATGGTCTGACTAAATATTGGGGGAGATTGAACATATTGGAAAGAAAGGTGGTGGTGGTGTAGCTCTGTTGAGTAACGATGTCATTAGTGCACTAGTGAGAGATGCCCTTAGTTTGAAACAGCACAGCTCCAAGCATGATCCAACAAGGATTTGATACAAATTTAACACTACATGTCTGCTTCTCAGCATTCTTACTCTAGACAATTTTTTTTCCTTAATTCATTCATGGGATGAGGGCGTCACTGGCCAGGCAGCATTTATTGCCCATCCCTAATTGTCCAGAGGGCAATTGCTGTGGGTCTGGAGTCACATGTAGGCCAGACCAGGTAAGGATGGCAGTTTCCTTCCCTAAAGGACATTAGTGAACTAGATGGGTTTCCCCCCCAACAATTGGCAATGGATTCACTGTAATCATTAATTCCTTAATTCCAGATTTTTATTGAGTTCAAATTCCACCATCTACAGTGGTGGGATTAGAACCCAGGTCCCCAGAACATTACCTGGTCTCTGGATTAACAGTCCAGTGACAATACCACTAGGCCATCACCTCATTATCTCCAAGATTGTGCTTTCATGTCTTAACATCTTACATTGGCAGGCCATTCAGCCCTTCAAGCCTTCTTTGCCATTCAATATGATCATGGTTGATCATCCAGCTCAGTCCCCTGTTCCTGTTTTCACCCGCTTTGATCCACCTAAGAACTATATCTAACTCCTTCTTTTAAACATTCAATGTTTTAGCCTCAACCGTTTTCTGTGGCAGAAAATTCCACAGGCTCCCCCACTCTCTGGGTGAAGACATTTCTCCTTATCTCAGTCCTACCCTGTATCCTTAAACTGTGACCCCCTGGTTCTGAGCTCCCCCGTTATCAGGAACATCCTTCCTGCATTTACCATGTCTACTCCTGTTAGAATTTTATAGGTTTCTATGTGATCACCCTCCCCCTCATTCTTCTAAACTCCAATGAATCTTGTCCTAAACAATCCAATCTCTCTTCATATGTGAATCTTTCCTTCCCAGGAATCAATCTGCAGAACTTCAGGTAAGGAGACCAAGACAGTGGTTAGGCCACTTTGGAATACTGTATTCAATTCTGGTCTCCCTGCTATAGGAAGAATGTTGTGAAACTCAAGAGTGTTCAGAAAAGATTTACAAGGATGTTGCCAGGTTTGGAGGGTTTGAGCTACAGGGAGAGGCTGAATAGGCTGGGGCTATTTGCCCTGGAGCATCGGAGACTGAGGGGTGACCTTATAGAGGTTTATAAAATCATGAGGGGTATGGATAGGGTAAATAGCCAAGGTCTTTACCCCAGGGTGGGGGTAGTACAAAACTAGAGGGCCATAGGTTTAAGATGAGAGGGGAAAGACATAAAAGGGACCTAAGGGGCAACTCTTTCTTACAGAGGGTGGTGCATGTATGGATTGAGCTTCCAGAGGAATCGGTGGAGGCTGGTACAATGCCAACATTTAAAAGGCATCTGGATGGGGACATGAATAGGAAGGGTTTAGAGAGATAATGGGCCAAATGCTGGCAAATGGGACTAGTTTGATTTAGGATACCTGGTCAGCACGGATGAGTTGGACCGAAGGGTCTGTTTCCATGCTGTACAGCTCTATGACTCTATAATCTGCACACAACACTCCGGGTGTGGTCTCACTGCAAGTACAGCAAGATGCCCCTGCTCCTGTACTCGAATCCTCTCACTACAAAAGTCAATGTACCATGTGCCATTTTCACCGCCTGCTGCACCTGCATGCTTCCTATTTTGCTGTTTGTGGGATCTTGCTGTGCAACACATTCAACAAGTACACCACCAGGATGTGCCCAGGGTGTGAGTGGTTCTTATTTATACCTTAGAGTCTACTTTGAAGGCAGAATCGAGGAATAATTGGTGCTGCAATTAGGGGCTGGGTGAATTCCACTTCTGGTGATGTGTTGTGAGGATGCATATTAACTTTAATAATTAGCTGGATATATATACCTTGCACTTTTAGAAAAGAACACTTTCCTAAGAGGCCACTAGAAGCAGCAATGTTATACTTGTGAAGAGCGCCAGCTATTTGAATAGAGGCATTCGGAGAGAGGCTATCTGATTGGGTTTGTGGGTGTGAAATATAATGGATTTGAATCTAAGCACTTAGACTGAAGCTGCCTGAGGAAGCAAGCCCTGTGGCCTCTCTCTAACTCTGTTCTTTTGAAAACCCTGCCATCGATGTTTGAAGTTCGAAAACCACTGGGAGACCTCATTGCTACAAAGTTCTTAAAAGAGAAGCCAGAATTTACACCGCCGCCTCCAGAAAAAGAGACGTCAACCAGCCTTAACTGAGCCAGAGGACGCTTGTGTGGAAAGCGAGCAACATTTAGGCAATCAATGAATAATTCTTTTTCTTTGAATTTAACTATTACTTAAGGCTCTTGAGTAGATTTGTAGCACGGGTTGTGGTTGGTTCGCTCGCTGAGCTAGTTCATTAGTTTGCAAACGTTTCATTACCCTGCTGGGTAACATCATCAGTGTAGCCTCCGATGAAGCGCCGTTGTGTTTTCCCACCTGGTTTTTAAACTCTGGGGCCCATTGGAGTTGATTATCTCACTTACGGTTTTTCTTCACAGTGGTGTATACATAGGGTCTAATTCTATGTGTTTATTGATGGCCTTCTTGGTGGAGAACCAGGCCTCTAGAAATTCCCGTGCTTGTCTCTGTTTGGCTTGTCCTAGACATGATCAAGACTCACTCGTCTCCATTCACATGGATAAGGAGAACCGCTAGTTCAATTGGGACAATATCAGGATCTTCGAACATTTCTAATGGCCTGGATCTCCACCAAGAAGGCCATCAATAAACATATAGAACTAGACCCTATATATACACCACTACGAAGGAAAACCGGAAATGAGGTAATCAACTCCAACAGACCCCAGAGTTTAAATACCAGGTGGGGAAACACAACGGCGCTTCATCGGAGGCTGCACTGATGATGTTACCCAGCAGGGTAATGAAATGTCTGAACGAGAACAAGCCAGCTCGGCGAGCAAGTCAACAACCTCACCTACAACCCCAGCTACAAATCTTTGCCAATACTTTGAATTTGGACACACTTGCACATTTTTAAAGCTTTTGTTAATAATAGTTGCATCTTTGTTTAGACCATAAGACCATAAGACATAGGAGTGGAAGTAAGGCCATTTGGTCCATTGAGTCCACTCCGCCATTTAATCATGGCTGATGGGCATTTCAACTCCACTTACCCACACTCTCCCCATAGCCCTTGATTCCTTGCGAGATCAAGAATTTATCAATCTCTGCCTTGAAGACATTCAACGCCCCAGCCTCCACTGTTTAAGTGGGTTTATGGCGATAAAAATAATTCTGTACTTGCTAATGCTGGCTGACTTATTTCTCATACTGAGCTACATACAGTCTGATAATATAGAGTTGGCTATGTCGACTCCCTTTTAAATTCAAACTCTTGTGGCCAAGAGAGGAATGTATGACGTAGAGGTGCCTATGTTGGACTGGGCTGGACAAAGTCAGAAGTCACACAACACCAGACTATAGTCCAACAGGTTTATTTGAAATCACAAGCTTTCGGAGCCCTGCTCCTTCGTCAGGCGAAATGGACAGAAGCACACACGCACAGAATATATAGGCAGAGAGATAACAGAGACATAGAGATGTACAGCACGGAAACAGAACTTTCGGTCCAGCTTGTCCATGCCGGTTAGATATTCTAAATTAATCTAGTCCCATTTGGCCTATCTCCCTCTAAACCCTTGCTATTCATGCATCCGCCCAGATGCGTTTTAAATGTTGTAATTGTACCAGCCTCCACCACTTCCCCTTGCAGCTCATTCCATACACGCACCATCCTCTGCGTGAATATGTTACCCCTTAGGTACCTTTTAAATCTTTCCCCTCTCACTTTAAACCTATGCCCCTCTAGTTTTGGACTCCCCTACCCTGGGGAAAAAGACCTTGACTATTCATCCTATCCATGCCTCTCATGATTTTATAAACCTCTATCAGGTCACCCCTCAGCCTCTGAGGCTCCAGGGAAAATAGCCCCAGCCTATTCAGCGTCTCCCTGTAGCTCAAACCCTCCAACCCTGGCAACTTCCTTGTAAATCTTTTCTGAAAACTTTCAAGTTTCACAACATTTTCCCTACAGCAGTTGGAGCTGTTGGTTAGTTCGCTGAGCTGACTGGTTTTCATGCAAATGTTTTGTCCCCCTTCTAGGTGACATTGTCAGTGCTGTATAGCCTCTGTTGAAGCACTATTGCTCATGGTAGGCAGTCTTGCTTCCACCATGACAGACCGGACCATATAAATTCAGAGCTGGACAGAGCAAAAGGCGAGAGTCAAAAGATTTACAAGGGACTTGAGGGGTAACTGCAACCTGAGCTACAGACCTATACCGAACATTCCAACAGTGATAGGATAATACCAGGTAATTAAGAGTGTCAACAGATTAAGTACAAATCATGTGAGGAAGAGAGGAGGAGAGTAGAGAGGAATGTGACGAAGGAAGAAATCAGTGCACATCTTCTAATGTGGTTGTAATAGATAGACTCAAGGGACACCTATGGATGAAGCAAGGGAACAGGAGCAACTTACTCCCTGTAAGAAACCACAGATTTTTCATCTTCTGGGGCTTGTAAACTGAAATGGAAGTTGGCATGCAATAACTGAAATACCAGGAGAGTTTTGCAACTTTGAACTCAATATTGTTGAGCTGTGCAATACAGTGTTGCCATAACGAAAGACGTTAGAAGGAGAATATGAGACTGGGTGGCACCATTGACCTTTCAAGCTAAGGAAATTCTGCTTGAAAACCGCCCTCAGACTGGTTCAGCTAAAAGTAGCAACAGTAGGAGAGACATCCAGATATTGCAAATGGAAAGAATCTATCTCTCACTGTCTCTCCATATGGGGGGAAAAGGGCAGAAAAAAACAAAATGTAAAAGAAAGAATTCATACAAAAAATGAGACCTAAGTTTATTTGATCGACCAGCAAATCAAAAGATGACCATCACACTATCTGTATTCATTCTCCACCCAAAATGTATGTATTAAATCAACTGTCTTAATCATATGAAGGATCGTATTAAGCTGGAGAGGGTCCAGAAGAGAGTTACCAGGATGTTGCTGGGAATGGAGGATTTGAGTTACAAGGAGAGGTTAGATGGTCTAGGACTTTTTTCACTGGAGCATTGGAGGTTGAGAGGCAACCTTATAGAAGTTTATAAAATAATGAAGTGTATAGATAGGATTAATAGGAGTTGTCTTTACCCTAGGATGAGGGATTTCAAGACTAAGGGGCACATTTTTAAGATGACAGGGGAAAGATTTTAAAAAAGACACGAAGGGCAAATGTTTTACACAGAGGGGTGGTTCGCATGTGGAATGAACTTCCTGAGGGGGAGGTGGATGCAGGTACAGTTACAATGTTTAAAAGACATTTGGATAAGTACGTGAATAGGAAAGGTTTGGAGGGATATGGGCCAGGAGCAGGCACGTGGTACTAGTCTAGTTTGGGATTCTGTTCGGCATGGACTGGTTGGACTAAAGGGTCTGTTTCTGTGCTGTATGTTTCTATGACTCTATGGTCGAGTGCATGTGTGTGGATTTTGGGGTTTTGAAGGGGTAGAGTTTAAGTTGCGTAAGTCTGAATTCCTTTCTCTGTATTATTCTTGTAAAGAAGGATACAATGAATATCAATTATTTTTCTGTTATTAATGAAACCTGGTGTGAATTGCTTTTTCTTCCTGATTTGCAGTTAGTCAGGCAAATAATTCTTTTACTTTTGCTCATGTTGGCTGACTCACTGGGATTTATACATTTTGTAACAGCTTCTGGCTCGCTCTTCCAAGATAAGTCATGACAATCCACCACCAGTAAAGCCAGCAGTGTTTACTAACCTAGTAACAGACTAGGGTAAGGAACTGGTCCAATTCCCCAGGGTAGGAACATTGATTGAAAAGGAAATAAAAGTTACTCGCTCGCCTGTTCCACACCTTTCCGGTTTCCGGGCCCAACGGCCCAGAAATCAAGACTGACGTTACTGAGTGTGCAGTGAACATCACAGCTGTCATCTGACAGATGAAACATTAAATGGAAGGGCCACAGAAATCCCATGGCACTGTATGAGGAGAAGGGGAGATAGCTCCATTGTCACTGACATTTACTCTTCAATCAATGCCATGTGAGAAAAAAAAAATCTGGTTATCATGTGACTTTTTGTGGGATCATGCTGTGCACAAAATGACTGCTACACTTCCCACCTTACAGCAGTGTTTCACACTGTCAAACGCGCTGTATAAACGCAAAGCATTTTTCTTTAGATGTCCAGCTAATGAGGCCTTTACCAGGAGGCCACACTGGACAGAGAATCTCCCAGCATGCCTTCTTGTGGCCTACCTGACAGCAACATTGCCAGAAGCCTGGGAGTAGATTTCTGTTAATTGCGGGAGAGAGAGAGAGAGGACTCAAAAATCAGATACAGGCTTTGTGCCAGCAGGGAGGGAGCGGTCAGTTTGCCATTTCCATTGACCTTTTAGCATCTGGCCTACATCCTGTGTTTTAAAAAAAAAAAAATCTCCTTCAGCCTGAATTTTTTTTTTCCTCTGTGTGAGGTGGGAGTTCAGCAAAGCCAGGGAGAGGAAGAAATGAAGGGGAGAAGAATTCCAACACAAATGCCTGAACCCTCAAGGAAAAGATGAAAAGAGGAAAAGAAAGAGGAGGCATTCCTGTCGGGTGATGTCACTTATTTTATTGAAAAGGCCAGTTTAAAAGCTGCATCCTGGAGTCCTGCACAAACACAGTGGAAAATTCAGTCTCACACACACACAGACACACAAAAAATCCTCCTTTCAGCTAATTAGAATTGCCATGGAAACAGGCTCTTTTGTTGCCTTAAAAGCAAAGCAGAGAAAGAAAATCGACTGTAGCTTCTGGGAAAACTGGTGAAAATGTATTAACCGCTTATGTTCTGAGTTAAAGCCCACCCTGGTCCTCACCATATCACGTCACATGGTTCAGAATTCCTCCTCAAGAGCCACTTGCATTGTGCGTGTAGGTCATTCGGCCCAACCACTCCATGCTGCTGTTTATGTACAGCATAAGCCTGATCTCACTCTATTTCATTTAACCCACTAATACATCCTTTCCTTCCTTTTCCCCTCCCTTATGTGGTTTTTCCTTATTCCACTTTCATCCCATTGACAGAGAGAGAGAGCTACAACTTGCAGAGAAAGGGCAAAGAAATGAGAGAGGTGGAGTAGATAACAGTGAATATGAGGAAGATACAAAAACAAAGTCGCTGGAAAAGCTCAGCAGGTCTGGCAGCATCTGTGAAGGAGAAAACAGAGTTAACGTTTCAGGTCCGGTGACCCTTCCTCAGGGTTCTGGGGAAGGGTCACAGGGATCCGAAACGTTAACTCTGTTTTCTCCTTCACAGATGCTGCCAGACCTGCTGAGCTTTTCCAGCGACTTTGTTTTTGTTCTCGATTTACAGCATCGGCAGTTCTTTTGGTTTTTATGTGAAAAATACAGATGGGATATAGAGAAAAGGGCAAACAGACACACAGGCTACAGATAAGAACACAAAGACATACGATACAAGAGACCATTTGGTCCTTCAGATCTGTTCTGCCATTTAATATAATCATGGCTGATCTTGGGCTTCAAACCCACCTTTCCACCTGCTCCCTACATCCCTCATTTCCCTGAATGTGTGAGCGAGTGTGTGAGTGTGTGTGTATGTTTGTGTGTGTGAGACCAAGTATGTGAGTGTGTGTGTGTGAGCAAGTAAATGAGTGTGTGAGCGAGTATGTGAGTGTGTGTGAGAGTGAGTATGTGAGTGTGAGTGAGTGTGTGAGAGAGAGATTGTGTGTGTGTGGGTGTTAGCGAGTGTGTGTGTGTGTAAGAGTGTGTGAAAGAGAGTGTGTGTGTGTCTGTGTTTTTGAGTGTGTGTGAGAGAGAGTGTGTGTGTGAGAGAGAGTGTGTGTGTGAGAGAGAGTGTGTGTTTGAGTGTGTAAGAGAGAGAGTGTGTGTGTGAGAGAGAGTGAGTGTATGTGTGTGTGAGAGAGTGCGTGAGAGAGAGTGCGTGAGAGAGAGAGTGTGTGTGAGAGTGTGTGAGAGAGAGAGAGTGTGAGAGAGTGTGTGTATGTGTGTGTGAGAGAGAGTGTGAGAGTGCGTGAGAGTGTGTGAGACAGAGTGTGTGAGAGAGTGTGAGTGTGACAGTTAGTGTGAGAGAGAGAGAGTGTATGTGTGTGTGAGAGAGAGAGTGCGTGAGAGAGAGTGCGTGAGAGTGTGTGAGAGAGTGTGACAGTTAGTGTGAGAGAGAGAGAGTGTGAGAGAGAGTGAATGTGTGAGAGAGAGAGAGTGCGAGAGTATGTGATAGAGTTTTGTGGTGAGTTCTTGGCAGATGCACATAAATTTCCAAAAGACACAACTCTCACTGTATCCGCTGGAGAATGAATGAGATGCCATGCAAAGGACTATGAAGCCTCAGTCATCAGATCTGTTGAAGGCAGAAGTCAATAGATTTCTAAGTATTGAAGCTATTCAGCGATGCAGGGATCGTGCGGGACAGTGGAATCGATGTTGAGGATCTGGTTGAATGGTGGAACAGGCTCGATGGGATGAATGGTCTGCTCCTTTTCCCTCTGATTAATGGTGTGCAGGGATGTGGTGAAGGGGAAAGATAGGGACACTAGGGCATAGGAGCTGTACATGGCGTAATGGCCTTCCTTTTTGCCCTGACAATTCCAGGGTTGATGTTAGATGTCTGAATGTTGGTGAGACACTGCTGTTTCTGCTGACCTTGGAAAGTGACTCAATCAGGAAGATCCCACCCCCCGCAGATCCTTGCAGTGTCAAACACTTGGAACATTGACTGCTGGGAGAATCCGTTATGTATCCGTGGGTGGCACAGTGTCTCAGTGGTCAGCACTGCTGCCTCAGCCCCAGGGACCTGGGTTTGATTCCACCCTCGGGCGACTGTCTGTGTGGAGTTTGCACATTCTCCCCGTGTCTGCGTGGGTTTCCTCCGGGTGCTCCGGTTTCCTCCCACAGTCCAAAGATGAGCTGGTTAGGGTGGATTGGCCATGCTAAGTTGCTCCCATAGTGTTCAAGGATGTGTAGATTGGGAGGGGGGGGATGGGTCTGGGTGGGATGCTCTGAGGGCTGGAGTGGACTTGTTGGGCCAAATGGCCTGCTTCCACACTGTAGGGATTCTATGATAAATTGTCCATAGCGTCCAAGGATGTACAGGCTAGATGGATTAGCCATGGGAAATGTCAGGTTACAGGGATAGGGTAGGGTAGGGGTGTGGGTCTGGTTGGGATGCTCTTTTGAGGAGCCAGTGTGGATGTGATGGGCCAAATGACCTGCTTCCACCCTACAGGGATTCTATGACAGTCTGTGCCTGGACAGTATGGGGCTTAAGCAGCAGTGAATATCATTACCTCTACACCCATCAGTCTAAAGCTCTTGCTAATCAATACCATGCTCCGTTCTTGGAAATAACAGCAGAAGCTGCAGAGACCAGTTTGCACTGAATCGCGATAAATCCAATCAAACTGAAATCCTTGCAACGTGCAAATCTCTGAGCTCCTCAATAAAAACGGCCAAGAGATTTTAGCCTTCGCTAGAGGGATCCAGTTTTAACACCTCAAACAAGCCATGGGTTTGCAGACAAAGCTGTACTCCATCAGAACTGCACTGAGGCTGCAGGAGCAAGAGTTAAACAACTACCTCCAAGTTTTGTGAGATCCACTGAATCCTTGTCCCAGCACTACACTGGACAATGAACCAAGCAAGCTGCTCTATTAATAATCCCAGCCACAGCCTTGTTCGCAAATTACAACTCGCTCGAAGCTGTTTGTGATCTAATCTTTCTGTCCTCGCTCTATCCAGTCAATATTAATACATAGATAGCAGGAACTGCAGATGCTGAAGAAGGGTCTAGGCCCGAAACGTCAGCCTTCCTGCTCCTCGGCCTGCTGTGTTCATCCAGCTCTACACCTTGTTATCTCAGGATTCAAACCGATGTTGTGTGGGTCCTGTACTCCCCCAAGTTCATTCCCACCCCAGCAGCCCCATTTCAAAGAAGGGGTGGGGAGATTACTGATGAGGGTGCGATAGCTTTCAGTTTGCAATCACTTGTCCCCTCCCCCTGTTTTGGGGTCCTGACGCTGACTCTGGAACCCCCTGCAATAGGGGTTGCTCTCATAAGTCTGTCCTGTCCCTACTCTGAGTCTGCTACATCTCTGTCTCATCCACCTTCCATCAAACTCTTACTTATACGTGTAGAGTCACCATAGTCCGACACTCTCACTAAGGTGCTGGTTTAAGCTGAGGGCCGCCACACCTCAAGCCAGGGGAGAGGTTGGGAAGGAGAGTCCTTCGTGGAATCCCTACAGTGTGGACACTCAGCCCATCCGGTCCACACCAACCTTCCGAGGGGCATCTCACCCTCTCCCTGTAACCCTGCATTTCCCACATCTAACCCACCCAAGCCTGCACATCCCTGGGAACTGTGGGCAATTTCCCACGGCCAATCCACCCTAACCTGCACATCTTTGGACTGTGGGTGGAAACTGGAGCACCCAGAGGAAACCCATGCGGACATAGGGAGAATGTGCAAACTCCACACAGTCGCTTAATGGTGGGATTGAAGCTGGGTCCCTGGCACGGAGAGGCAGCAGTACTAACCACTGAGCTACTGTGCCGCCCCAAGTAACCTCAGTGGGTGAGGGATTTGAACTCACACTGTTAGTGTCATTGCATCATAAACGAGCTATCTGGCCAACTGAGCTAACCAGCCCTAACACTGAAGGTAACTCTCTCCTCCTCCACCTCTCCTCTCAGCGTTCCGATAGCATGTGGCTGTTGTCAATACCATTGCACAAATGGTTTCCTGAATGTACATATTCCCATTGTACCACACGGTGTGGAATACCTGGGCAGTCAACATCTCCAGTCAAAACCATGCACTCCAGTGACTTTGCAGGCTGGACCCAGACCGTTTTCCCGTTAAGGATGCTAAAATCATTGCCATCTTTCCCCATGACTGAGGGTGGCTCACTGGTTAGCACTGCTGCCTCACAGCACCAGGGACCCAGGTTTGATTCCACCCTCAGGCGACTGCCCACGTGGGTTTCCTCTCACAGCACAAAGATGTGAAAGTTAGGTGGATTGGCCATGCTAAATTGCCAATAAATGCACAGGCTAGGTGGGTTAGCCATGATTAAAAACATCATGCAGGGTGATGGGGTGGGAGGGGTGTGTGGTGTTTTGCTCTTTGGGGGGGAACGGGGGATTGGTACAAGCTTGATGGGCCAAATGGCCTCTTCCTGCACTGTAGGGATACCACAACACCCATTGCCCTTCTCCACTTCTTGTCGGTTCAGCAAACTAGGACAAGAAAGCTTTTGAGAGTTTAGCACCTTACTGGGCAGCACATTGACTCATGGAGCCATTAGCCTGGGAATACCAGTGATATATGGGATAGAAGACTGAGAAAGTGTTGGAAGGCAGTCTGTCTTGGGAGATAAAAGGGGGCGACTCATGTAGGTCTATAAACTGATTAAACATTTCGATCAAGTAAACGCAGAGGCTGTTTCTTCTCATGAGGGACAGCCTAACAGGAGGCCATCCCTAGGGAATTCAGGAGAAACCTTTCTACCCAGAGTGAGAGAGAGGAGAGAACATGGAATCTGCTCCCACAGGGATGGTCAAGGTGAACAGTATCGATGCACTTATGGGAAAACTAGCCAAGCTCATGAAGAAGAAGGGAACAGAGAATTCCAATGAAAAACAATGGGAAGAGCGAAGCTTGAACACTAGCATGGACTGGTTGGGGCGAATGGCCTATTTCTGCATCACACATGCTGTGTGGATCCACATTTTATTTTCTTTGCCAATACTTGGGCATTCGATGTAGCCCATCTTGGCTTTGCCGACACAGTTCACAACAAGAGATAACAAGGTGTAGAGCTGGATGAACACAGCAGGCCAAGCAGCATCAGAGGAGCAGGAAAGCCAACGCTTCCGGTCTGGACCCTTCCTCAGAAATTGACAAACCTTGCGTTTGGCTGGAGGGAATAAGTTGGGAATTTCAACCATCTGGTTATCGCGGGATAGTATCGGATGCAATAAGCTCTCCACGTCATCCAAGTATCATCAATGTTGGAAAACATCTCAAAGGCTTTATAGAGGCATTATCAAACTCAACATGACTCTGAGCCATACGAGGAGACTTAAGGTGGCAACAGGCTTTGCTGAAGCGGCCAGTTTTAAGGAACAGCTTGAAGGAGGCAGGAGACGCAGAGAGGGTGAGGGAGAGATTTCCAGAGATTAGGAATCAGACAATTGAACTCACTGCCTTCGAGGATAGATTGACGAAAATGAAGGATGCTCAAGAGGCCAGGGTTGAAGCAGCACTGTCGTCTCGGAGAGTTCATAGAATTGCACAGTACAGAAGAGGCCCATCGGCCCATTGAACAAAAACTACTCTAAATCTACACTAGTTCCACTTTCCTGCATTAGGCCCATAGCCTTAAGGCCTCAATTACCCCCCGGATCCTCACTATCCGTTAACAGGAAAACATTTTTCCTCCAATTCCCTCTAAATCTCCTGCCCTTTCACCTTGGGACTCCCCAGTGCAACTGGAGTCAGTGACAGAGATAGGGAACGCGAGACTATTGAAGCCTTTGAAGATGAGAAGGTGACATCGATATGTTGCCCCGTCTGGGGCTCTATGTCGGTCGACGAGCAGAGGGGCGACAGGCGAATGGAATCGGGCACAAACGGGGAAAACGGGACAATCGAAGAAATGAAGAACATTGGAATCTGTTCTGGTGGCACATGGTGGAAGACTGGGAGCTCTCATGTGAGGTCAACAACACCCCCTCCCCATTCCCCCAACACCAAAACCGTCACAAGGGCAGGAAGGAGATTGTGAAAGGGATAAGAGTTGGGGACGGGGGTGGGGAAGTGTTGCTGAAACAGACAAGCATCAACTGAGCAGCTGATTGGTGTCAACTCCAGGTCAAATGCACACAAGGCTTGGCCAAGTCAGTGTGAAGTCAGAGTCACTGGCCCTCGATACAGGAAGCATCTGAATCCTTCACTGGATAACACAGATGTTTTTCTTAATGTGCGCCAGAGAACAATGACTCGCCAAGGGAAAGGAGGGCCAGGATTTTGGAAGAATGATTCCACCAAATCTTTCCCACTGAAGTCCCATTGTTACACTCAGTGAACAAGACCACAACAACTCCAAGGGACAAACTGTGCACGGCGGTGCACAGGCGTGTCTTTTTTTTTTCATTTTTGCTTGGGCTGGGGGCATCGCTGGCTGGGACAACGTTTGCCCCTTGAGAATGTGGCGGTGGCCAGTCATTTTCTTTAACCTCTGCACTTCTTGTGATGTAATCATAGAATCCCTACAGTGTGGATGCAGGCCATTCAGCCCTTCAAGTCCACACTGAGCCTCCAACGAGCATCACGCCCTGACCCACCCCATCCCCATCACCCTGCATTTCCCATGGCTAATCCACCCAACCTGCACATCACTATTCACTATGGGGGCAATTTAGCATGGCCGATCCACCCTAACCTGCACATCTTTGGACTGTGGGAGGAAACTGGAGCGCCCGGAGGAAATCCACACAGACACAGGGAGAATGTGCAAACTCCAGACAGACAGTCGCCTGAGGGTGGAATTGAACCCAGGACTCTTGCACTGTGAGGCAGCAGTGCTAACCACTGAGCAAGCATGCTGCCTTAAGTGCTGTTTAGGAGGTGCTAGCCTGGGGAAGAAACCAGTGAGTAATAACAGGAGGACTATGGAATGAACATATTGATAGAACTGAGCTCCACCATGAAACAGATGGGGCAGATCATAGAGTCATAGATTTGTACAGCACGGAAACAGACCCTTTGGTCCAACTCGTCCATGCTGACCAGATATCCTAACTTAACCTAGTCCCATTTGCCAGCATTTGGCCCATATCCCTCTAAACCCTTCCTTTTCATGTCCCCATCCAGATGCCTTTTAAATGTTGTAATTGTACCGGCCTCCACCACTTCCTCTGGCAGCTCATTCCATACACGCACCACCCTCTGTGTGAAAAAGTCACCCCTTACATTCCTTTTAAATCTTTCCCCTCTCACCTTAAACCTAGGCCCCTCTAGTTTTCGATTCCCCCACCCTGGGGGAAAGACCTTGGCTATTCACCCTATCCATGCCCCTCATGATTTTATAAACCTCTATAAGGTCACCTCTCAGCCTCTGACACTCCAGGCAAAATAGCCCCAGCCTATCCAGCCTCTCCCTGTAGCTCAAACCTTCCAAATCCAGCAACATCCTTGCAAATCTTTTCAGAACCCTCAATTACAACATTTAAACAACATCTGGATGGGTACATGAGTAGGAAGGGTTTAGAGGGATATGGGCTAAACGCTGGCAAATGTGACTACATTAATTTAAAATATCTGGTTGGCATGGATGAGTTGGACCGAAGGGTCTGTTTCCATTTTGTCCAACTCTATGACTTTATAACATCTTTCCTGTAGCAGGGAGACCAGAATTGAACACAGTATTCTAAAAGTGGCCTCACCAATCTCCTGTACAGCCGCAACATGACCTCCCAACTCCTATATACTCAATGCACAGACCAATAAAGGCAAGCGAGCCAAACACCTTCTTTACTATCCTGTTTACCTGCGACTCCACCTTCAAGGATCTATGAACCTGCACCCCAAGGTCTCTTTGTTTGGTCTCTTTGACCAGTATGTTTCATTCACCAGTTTTACAGGTTTTCTTTCCCTTCTGGGCATGGACTTTGACCTAGCGACAGAGATGGAGCAGTGAAATGGGGAGGAGGTCATGTTGCGGCAATGTCACTGGGTTAGCCATCTAGATCCCCAAAATAATATTCCTGGGTGTGGGTTCAACGGTGCGTAGCAAAACTTGCATTCGGTAAAATTCCGGAATTTAGGAAAAGAGGCCAGCGATTGTCATACAAACCCACCTGGGTTGTTAATGTCCTTTAGGGAGGGAGATCTGGCGTCTGTACCTGGTCTGGCCTACGTGTGACTCCCGATCCACAGCAAATGTGATTGATTCTGATCTGCCCTCTGGGGATGGGTAATAATTGCTGGCCTACCCAGAGCCACCAACATCCCATGAGTGAATAAAACAAAAGGAATATCTCCGCAATGGAGAAGGTAGGAATTGTTCACAATGTGAAAATGTTGGCGACAGCGGAGTAGGACGCTTCTGCCGGAGCTTGGCTGCTTCTCCTGTTCTTTTTCTTCTATTTCCTTGCTACTCGGTGCCTTTCTTCTTCTTCTTCTCTCCCAGTCTCTGATGACTCTCAGCCTCAGCAGTGACACAACGAAGGATCCCACTGGCCTGGGATAACGGTCCTCCCGGCCTGAGATATCAGCCCTCCCAGACTGGCGTAGTGCCCTCCCGGACTGCGGTAGCGGCACTCCTGGACTGGGGTAGCGGCCCTCCCAGACTGGGGTAGCCCCCTCCCAGACTGGGTTAGTGGCCCTCCCGGCCTGGCGTAGTGGCCCTCCCGGCCTGGTGTAGCGGCCATCCCGGACTGGCGTAGCGGCCATCCCGGACTGGCGTAGTGCCCTCGCGTAGTGCCCTCCTGGCCTGGGGTACAGGCTCTCCCAGCCTGGGGGTAGAGGCCCTCCTGGCCTGGGGTAGCGGCCCTCCTGGTCGGGAGAGACAGTCTCTCTGCCTAGCATGGCCTCAGCGCGGAGTCCTGGTCTCGAGGCGATACCATAGCGATCTCCCAGCCTCATGAACCTTGATATGAAGTCTGGCACGGTCTGAAGCCAAGGCGGACAGAGAACATAGAACAGTACAGCACAGTACAGGCCCTTCGGCCCACGATGTTGTGCCACGATCCTACTAAGATCAATCTACCCTGCACACTCTACATTTTAGTATCCTCCACGTGCCTATCCAAGAGTCGCTTTAAAATCTCTAAAGTATCTGACCCCACTACCACTGCCGGCAGCACATTCCACACACCCACCACTCTCTGTGTGAAGAGCCTACCTCTGACATCTCCGCTATACCTTCCTCCAATCACCTTAAAATTATGCCCCCTCATGAGAATAGGTGCCAGCATGGTCTGGGTTGGAAGACCGTTGGTCTAGATTTTTATTTCTGTAATACTGGCCTTTGTACTCCACTATTTTTTAAGATCTTGTAACTAAAGAACCTGTACCCACGTAGCTTTGGGCTCAAGATGGCACTGTAAGTGGTGATGTATAAACTTGACAGTGTGCTCATTTGGCGATGAAGTTAATTCAACTCATCTTCGAAGCAAGTGGCTGCTGTTAAATGGACACCGGTCAATGGGGACAGTGTAATGGCCGTGGGAGTAATGTTCCCTCAGTGCTGGCAGGATCTGCACACGTCAATCATGGTGCCCTCACCGTGGCTCAGGCCCTGGAGGCCCAGAGATGATAACTGGAGGGAACATTGCCCAGCAGTAAAGAGGTCAGAGGTGTGGCAGCCTCCTACATGAGGAACTCATGAAGGTCACATGAAGGAGATGGTGGCGCACTGGTAATGTCACAGTTCTAGTAACCCAGAGGCCCAGCTTAATGCCACAGTGACGCAGGTTCGAATACCACCAGGGCTGCTGGTGGAAATTCAACACAATTCTAGTATTTTAAAAAAAAACATGGCTGACCTAATCTAATGATTATCCTAAAAATGCATCTAGTTCACTAACTTATGGAAGGAAATCTCACCTGGTCTGGCCCTACATGTGACCCACAGCTAAGTGGTTGCCTCTTTACTGGGCAATAAATGTTGAGCCTAGCCACATCCCATCAACTACTCAAAACTAAAATACCGAGCTGTTGGCAGTGAAAGTGTTAACATGGAGGCCGGCTCCCTGGGATTGAGCACTGCAGCATCAAATATTCAGCAGGCAGTTAATTTAAAGTGTGGTCTCTTTACTCCCACTCACTCCACATCAATCCAGATGAAGGGCCATTTTATTAACAGATCAATACTGAGTTCAGCTTTCAGACTTGCTGCACTGGTTCGACTCCAGGGATGGGGCAGACCAAACGCTCCCTACAGCAGCGTGGACCCCCCAGCCCCCAACCCCAGCTTTGTGAGGAGACTCGGGCCTCTCGAAACCCCAAATCTGTCTGACCCACCTCACACAGCCCTGATCCCCTACAGCCGACTCACGAGATCTTTCAGTTCCTCTCTCAAACTTCCTGCTCACTGCCCATCCCTATCACCCGCGCCCAACTCATCAACAAGCTGCCTACTGTCATCTCTCCTGGGACATCCCCTCCATCATGCGGCGATTAGGACACTGCATTGATACAGAACTGTTCACAAACCTCGGGGCATTTTCCTGCCAATTTTGAAGTGTAGTGACCGATGTAAAGAGGAAAATACAGGAGCCAACTTGTGCACAGCAAGCTCCCACAAACAACGATGCAGTAGCAATTCCCAAGAAGTTCGACACCATCCAGGGCAAAGCCCGTTTGATTGGTACCACATACCACCTACACAATGCAACAACTCTCTGAGGCTCCTTAGACTACAGCTTCTGTGAGCCTACCACCTAGAAGGATTTGGGCAGTGGACCAGAAATGGTCAATAAACTCTGACCCAGCCAGTGATGCCCAAATCTCGTGAGCAAATTAAAAAAAAACAAACAAAGGCTGGATATACCAACCCCCTGCAAGTTCCAGTCCAGGGCCGCTCACCGTCCTGACTTGGAGATGTATTGCCATTCCTTCACTGTCGCTGGGTGAAAATCCTGGAATTTCCTTCCTAAGGGCGTTGTAGGTCAACCCACTGCAATTCAGTAAGGGAGCCCTCCGCCCCCAAACACCTTCTCAAGGAGCAATTAGGGACAGGTAATAGATGCTGGACCAGCCAGTGACACCCACATTCCATGAATGAATAAAAAACACAGCAAGATCCCACAACATGCAGCAATAAGGACAAGGGCAGCAGATGCATGGGAACACTGCCCCCTGCAAGCTCCCTCCTGAGTCACTCACCATCCTGACTTGGAACTATATTGCCGTTCCTTCATTGTCGCTGGATCAAAATCCTGGAATTCCCATCCTAAGGGCATTGTACACAGTTCAAGAAGGCAGCTTACTTAAAGGGGTAATTAGGGGTGGGCAATATATGCTAGGCTCAGGCATCCACAATCCATGAATGAAAAATTTAATGTTTAATGATATTTTCTAAGAATAATATAAATATTGGAATAATATAAATAATATAAATATAAATATTGAGGAGATTTCCTCTGCTCTATACCAAATAGTGATTGTGGGATCCTTCAGGGCCATCGATGAGGGAGCTGGCCAAATGGCCTACCCCCAATCCTACTTTCTGAGTTTTGATGATGGACATTAAAGATATCAGGGGATAGTACAGGAAAATGGCCCTGGGCTCACAAAGATCATCCTGGGTTTCTCGTTGGATGGCAGGGTAAGCTCGATGGGGCTGAATGGCCTCCTCCTGCTCCTATTCCCCGAGTTAGTGTGAGGGCCGAATCAATAAAACCGAGCCTGGAAACCTGGGATAGGCCGAACGCCACATCGGACATTGTTCGCCCCAAGCCTCCCGCACCTGGAATGTGGTGAACTACCATCCCGACCTCTGAGCCAGGAGGCCCGGCTTCAAACCCCACCCACTGCGGACCTCCCTGAACATGCTGACCGTGGAACCAAACTCTGAAGGATTGGCCGATGGCGGTAAACCACAGGGACAGAGAAATGGTCTTCCGCACCCCTGCCATGTTATGTCCACCTTCACCGTCCCCTTCAGAGAGAATCACTCTACAACATTAACTCGGCTGACTGAGCCGTGTGACCTGTCAGAGAGGGCCTCAGTTTGTTGTTCTGTGTAATGTGAAAACTATGAGCGTCTCCCATGGGGCCTCATGTTAATAGAAGCAATAGAGAGCCAGCTGCTTTTCAGAACTGGCCTCTTGTCATTAAACAATCTGTACCTCGGGCATCCAACCGATCTGCTGACCTCTGAACTTCCGACGCCAACTGGGAAACCTGACCTCATCCCCCCACCCGACACCCCTGTCTACAACATCTGGCCCCGTGAATCTACTCACCTCCTCACCCAAGTGAGGCTTTCCTTCAGGGATTGGTTCACCATTCAGTCAGGAGAATGCGAAAAGACAGAAGGGTCATTGTCTGAGCAGAGGAAGGGTTCTCAGGCCTACACGGTTTGGCTGAGGTATTGCGCGGTTTCAGGCCACGTTGGGATTTTGGGCTGGCTGAGAGATGGTAAGAATTATCTTTAAAGTAACATCTATTTATTGTACATTAATATGAGACACTTCTCTGCATTATAGTCAAAGATTGTCCAGGTTCTGATTTATATTAGGAAAAGGTAAGGCTGCTTTCTTTGTCTAATCTTGACCCTGTGCCCATCTGAGCATTTCGGTCTGGAGTATTGCCATTGGCGGGCCTCTTCTCGGCTTGGCAGGGCAGTGTGCTGGCCTCAAATTCTTCCCAAATTGCCCAATTTATACTCAGTGATGTACAGCTCCACGACATCATTGCCAGGTTGCTCCAGGGTCCCACAGACCTTATAAAGCAAGTAAAGGCGTGGGCAAGGTGAGCACAGTCCAATTAGACCACTACACTGCTCTGTCATTACAGGAGGAGAGACAACTGGTGCTGGTTTACCCTGAGGGTCACCACCTCACCTCAAGTGATGAGAGAGGTTGATGAGGAGAGCCCTTCGGGGTAACCTCAGCCAGCACAGAAATTGACCCCAAGCTGTTGGCGTCCTGAAGGATCCCCTCCCCTCTGCACCGACCCAGCGACTCCCACACTTTGGCACATCCCAAACTTCCCAAGCGACGGAATAGGAACAGCAGCAGGATATCTGTTATGGTTGGCTTGGAGCTTCACAATGGACATGGCTGCCTCAGAGGTCACGACCCTGAAGTGCCAGCTCAAGGCCCCCTCATGGGGTCGTGACCTCCTACTTTACAATGCCCTGGTATAAAGGATAAGTGAGGAGAGGGTGACAATGCCTTAGTGACAGTGGGTTAGTAGTCCGGGACTCAGATAGTGCGGGCAGATGCATGTTCAAATCCCATCATGGATCCAAGCTCTGCAGTTTCACCGCATCTAGTCATGAACACTGGGGGACAATTAAACAACTCACTGGAGGAGGAGGCTCCACAAATATCCCCGTCCTCAATGATGGCAGAGACCGGCACCTCAGCGCAAAAGGTAAGGCTGAAGCATTCGCAGCAATCTTCAGCCAGAAGTGTTGAGTGGATGATCCATCTTGGCCTCCTCCAGTGGTCCCCAGCATCACAGATACCAGTCTTCAGCCAATTCGATTCACTCTGTGTGATATCAAGAAACGGTTGGAGACACTGGATACTGCAAAGGCTACGGGACCTGACAACATTCTGGCAATAGTGCTGAAGACTTGTGCTCCAGAACTTGCCGCTCCCCTAGCCAAGCTGTTCCAGTACAGTTACAGCACTGGTATCTACCCAACAATGTGGAACATTACCCAGATACGTCCTGTACACAAAAAGCAGGACAAATCCAACCCGGCCAATTACCGTCTCAACAGCCTCCTCTCGATCATCAGTAAAGTGATGGAAGGTGTCAGTAACAGTGCTACTGAGCAGCACCTGCTCAGCAATAACCTGCTCAGTGACGCCCAGTTTGGGTTCCGCCAGGGCCACTCAGCTCCTGACCTCATTACAGCCTTGGTTCAAACACGGACAAGAGAGCTGAATTCCAGAGGGGAGGTGAGAGTGACAGCCCTTGATATCAAGGCTGCATTTGACCGAGTGTGGCATCAAGGAGCCCGAGCAAAACTGGAATCGACGGGTATCAGGGGCAAAACTGTCCGGTGGTTGGAGTCATAGCTGACATAAAGGAAGATGGTTATTGGAGGTCATTCATCTCGGCTCCAGGACATCTCTGCTGGAGTTCCTCAGGGTAGTGTCCTTGGCCCAACTACATTCAGCTGCTTCATCAATGACCTTCTCTCCATCATAAGGTCAGAAGTGGGGACCTTTGCCAATGATTGCACAATGTTCAGCACCGTTCGTGACTCCTCAGATACTGAAGCAGTCCATGTTCATGTGCAACAAGATCTGGACAATATCCAGGCTTGGGCTGACAAGTGCCAAGTGACATTCGCGCCACACAAATGCCAGGCTATGACCATCACCAATAAGAGACAATCTAACCACCGCCCCTTGACATTCAATGGTGTTACCATCACTGAATCCCCCACAATCAACATCCTGGGGGTTACATTGACCAGAATCTTGACTGGACTCACCACATTTGGCTACAAGAGCAGGTCAGAAACTAGGAATCCTACAGCATGTAACTCACCTTCTGACTCCCCAAAGCCTGTCCATCATCTACAAGGCACAAGTCAGGAGTGTGACGGAAAACTCCCCACTTGCCCTCGATGGGGGCAGCTCCAACAACACTCAAGAACCTCGACACCATCCAGGACAAAGCAGCCCCCGCTTGATTGGCACCACATCCACAAACATCCACTTCCTCCACCACCGACGCTCAGCAGCAGCAGTGTGTACCGTCTACAAGATGCCCTGCAGACATCCACCAAAGATCCTCAGACAGCACCTTCCAAATCCACGACCACTTCCATCCAGGAGAAGGGCAGCAGTTACATGGGACGACCATCTCCTGCAGGTCCACCTCCGAGCCACTCACCATCCTGACTTGGAAATATAGCCGTTCCTTCACTGTCGCTGGGTCAAGATCCTGGAATTCCCTCCCTATAAAGGCATTGTGGGTCCACACACAGCACATGGACTGCAGCGGTTCAAGAAGGCAGCTCACCACCACTTTCTCAAGTGGCAGCTAGGGATGGGCAATAAATGCTGGACCAGGCAGCGATGCCCATATCCCAAAAATAAATTTTAAAAATTGCTGATAGTGGAATTTGAATTCAATAAAATCTAGAATAGAAGTCTAAGGATTGCCACAGTTGATTGTTGTAAAAATCTATCTGGTTCACTAACCTTCCTTTGGAAGGAAATCTGCCATCCTTACCCAGTCTGGCCAACATGTGACTCAGAAATTGATTGGTTGATTCTTCAATGGCGTAGCAAGTCACTCCATTCCATCAACCATTAAATGTCTCAAAGGAGGAATGAAGCTGGACAGACCACCACAGCCCCACCCCATTAACCAAGGCATCAGAAATGACAAGAGCAGATACAGCCCTGTCAACCCTACAGAGTCCTCCTTACTAACATCTGGGGGCTCGTGCCAAAACTGCTCTCCCACAGACCACTGAAGCAACAGCCCAAAATAGCCATAATCATGGAATCATACCTTACAGACAATGTCCTGGACATCACCATCACCATCCCTGGATATGTCCTATCCCACTGGCAGGACAGACCTGGCAGATGTGGTGGCACAGTAGGATACAGTTGGGAGGGAGTTGCTCTGGGAGTCCTCAACATCAACGCTGGACCCCACCTCCTCTGGCAGCTCGTTCAATATATGTACCACCCTCTGCATGAAAAAGTTGCCCTTCAGGTCCCTTTTCATTCTTCCCCTCATACCTTAAACCTACGCTCTTTAGTTTTGGACTCCCCTACCCTGGGGAAAAGACCTTGGCTATCCATGCCCCTCATAATTTTATAAACCTCTATCAGGTCACCCCTCAGCCTCCTATGCTCCATGGAATAAAGTCCCAGCCTATCCAGCCTCTCCTTCTAACTCAAATCGTCCAGTTTCGTTAATATCCTTGTAAATCTTTATGGACCATTTCCAGTTTAATAACATCCTTCCTACAGCAGGGTGACTAGAATTGTATGCAGGACTCCAGAAGTGACCTCACCAATGTCTTGTAGAGCGGTAACGTGACGTCCACACTCCTATACTCAAAGCTTTGACTGATGGAGGCAGGCTTGCCAAATGTCTTCTTCACCAACCTGTCTACCTGTGATGCCACTTACAAGAAACTATGTAACTACACTTTTAGATCTCTCTGTTCGACATCACTCCGCAGGGCATGACCATTAATTGTATAAGCCCTGCCCTGGTTCGTCTTACTGAACTGCAACATGTCACATTATCTGAATGAAGTTCTGTCTGCCATTCCTCGGTCCACTGGACCTGTTGATCAAGATCCCATTATACTCTGAGGTAACATTCTTCACTGTCCATTGGTCAATCCATCTTCATGTCCCATCTGGCCTCTTGAAAATGTAAAACATCCCACCATCCCTGATGGAAAAAGACCAAGGGAGCTCCCCTCCCTGTCCTGGCTAAGACCTGCCCCCCCCGAGGGCAGGAGAGACATCGATTTAACACCACATGCGCAAGTCACAGCATTGTATTCACTTGGAGGGTTCGGGTCTAAGAGTGGGCCTTGAACCCAGAACCTCCTGACTCCAAGGCGAGAATACTATCTCCTGAGCCAAGGCTGGCACTAACTGAGTCTTCTCACCTTCCGCCTCCTCTTGCTCTTTCCCATGACCTGGCAAGCTTTGCCCAGTGGACGTCTTTGCCCAACTGTCTTTCCAAACTTGTCAAGTCCTGCTTCTAACATTTTTGCAGACGGAACGTTGCAGATGGTGATCTCAGCTCGAAAAGTCTTCTCTTCTGACCTTTTTGTCAGTGTCCTTTTGAACTCACAGCCAATGGAAACAGTTTCCCTCCATCCATTCCACCAAAGCCCTTCACGATAGAACGGGCGGTGCATCCTTGAGGGGCAGAGCGGCCTACTCCTGCTAATCTGTGTGCTCATTAACCTTCTGCACTAAAAGGAGATCTCTGCCCTAAATCTGTCAATACAACATGACACAGAGGAGGCCATTTGGCCCAGTGCATCTACCCGACCTCTTTAAAAGACCTGGGTGCTTTTTCCCTTTTGTGGGATACTGGCATGGCCAGTAATTTATTGCTCCTCCCTAAAGTTTTTTTTATTCATTAATGGAACAAGGGCATTGCTGGCTGGGTTCAGAGTCAACCTCATTGCTGTGGGTCTAGAGACCAGGTAAGGATAGCAGTTTCCTCCCCTCAAGGACATTAGTGAACCAGATGGGTTTTTTTCCCCCAACAATCAACAATAGATTCATGGTCACCATTAGACTCTTAATTCCAGATATTTATTGAATTCAAATTCCACCATCAGCTGTGGCAAGATTTAAACCTCGCTCCCCAGAACATTATCTAAGGCTCTTGATTAACAGTCCAGAGATAATACCACTACGCCATTGCCTCCCTGATGAACTTAATCGAATGGTAGTTAGGAGTCAACCACATTGCTGTGGGTCTGGAGTCACATGTAGGCCAGGCCAGGTAAGGATGGCAGTTTCCTTCCCTAAAGGACATTAGCGAACCAGATAGAGTCACACAGCATGGAAATAGAGCCTTCGGTCCAACCAGTCCATGCTGACCATAATCCCAAACGAAACTAGTTCTACCTGCCTGCTCCTGGCCCATATCCCTCCAAACATTTCCTATTCATGAACTTATCCAAATGTTTTTTTAAATGTTGTAACCGTGCCCACATCCACCAATTCCCCTGGAAGTTCGTTCCACACACTCTCTGTGTAAAAAAAATTGGTCCTCATGTCTTTTGTAAAATCTCTCTCCTCCCACTTTAAAAAAATGCCCCGATCTTGAAATGCCCTACCCTAGGGAAAAGGCACCTACCATTCACCCTATCTAGGCCCCTCATGATTTTATAAACCTCTATAAGGTCACTCCTCAACCGCCACTGAACAAAGTCTCAGCATCTCCTTATAATGCAAGCCCTCTATTCCTGGCAAATAGAGATAAAAGGTACTGCAGATGCTGGAGAACCCGAGATAACAAGGTGTGGGGCTGGATGAGCACAGCAGGTCAAGCAGCATCATAGGAGCAGGAAAACTTGATGTTTTGGGCCTTGACCCTTCATCAGAAATGGGGGAGGGGAAGAGCCAGTACTGGCTCCATCCCCGCCTCTTCGACTTGTCTGCCTCCTCTCCACCTATCCACTCCTCTATCCGCCTCCCCCTCTCTATTTCAGAACCCTCTTCCCCTCCCCCATTTCTGATGAAGGGTCTAGGCCCGAAATGTCAAGTTTTCCTGCTCCTATGATGCTGCTTGACCTGCTGTGTTCATCCAGCCCCACGCTTGTTATTCCTGGCAAATACACTTCTGAACCCTCTCCAGCTTAATAATATGTTTATTATAGATTTTACACCAATTGACAGTCTTCACAGAGAATATCTTTCAATTGCAGATTTATTAATTGAATTCCACCAGAGGCCACTATGGGATTTGAACCAGAGTCCCCCAGAGCACTACCCTCAATCCTCTGGATTACTAGACCAGTGACATTAGCATTATGCCACCGTCTCCACCCTAGCTCCCAGTCTTTGCCATTGACCTGAAAGTGGTTTATTTCTCCAGTTCCTTTTTGACGGTCACTTCTCTGTCAGAACGCACTGTCCTCTCATGTACCATCTTTCAGACAGAATCATAGAATTTTAGAGGTCAGAGGGAAGCCATTCGACTCATCATGTCTGTACCGGCTCATAAGAACATAAGAAATAAAGGGCAGGAGCAGGCCATCTGGAGAGGCAATGGCCTAGTGGTATTATCACTGGATAGTTAATCCAGAGACCCCCAGAAAATGTTCTGGGGACCCAGGTTCAAATCTCACCATAGCAAGAGTGGAATTTGAATTCAATAAAAATATCTGGAATTAAGAGCCTAACGAAGACCAATTGTCAGGGAAAACAACCCATCTGGTTCACTAATGCCCTTTAGGGGAAGGAAACTGCCATGCTTACCTGGTCCAGCCTACATGTGACTCCACAGCAATGTGGTTGATTGTTAACTGCCCTCTGGGTAATTAGGGATGGGCAATAAATGCCAGGGTTGCCCTCATCCCACTAATGAATAACAAAACCTCAAGCCTGCTCCATCATTCAATACGATCATGGCTGACCTTTCTCGTGGACTCAGCTCCACTTACCCACCCCCTCACCATAGCCCTTAATTCTTTTACTGTTCAAAAAAATCTATCTTTGCCTTAAAAACATTTAGCAAGGAAGCCTCAACTGCTTCCCTGGGCAGGGAGTGCCACAGATTCACAACCCTTTGGGTGAAGAAGTTCCTCCTCAGCTCAGTCCTAACTCTGCTGCCCCTTGTTTTGAGGCTCTGCCCCCTAGTCCTAGTTTCACCCACCAATAGAAACAACCTCCCGGCTTCTATTTTATTGGCTCTCAAAAGAGCTAGTGCCACTCTCCAGCCCCATGTCCGTGGCCCTCGAACATCATCACTTTCAACCGTATATCCAGCTCGCTTTTGAAACCTCCTGTACAATCCCACTCCATCCCCCTCCCAGGCAGCGCATTCCGAATCCCAACAACTCTCTGAGTAACGAGTTGTAGAGCTGGATGAACACAGCAGGCCAAGCAGCATCAGAGGAGCAGGAAGGCTGACGTTTCGGG
>JAHRHZ010000092.1:9815756-9835246 GCA_024137785.1 Ginglymostoma cirratum | reverse complement strand
AAAAGGGTCTAGTCCCGAAACGTCAGCCTTCCTGCTCCTCTGATGCTGCTTGGCCTGCTGTGTTCATCCAGCTCTACACCTTGTTATCTCAGATTCTCCAGCATCGGCAGTTCCTACTATCTCTGTAACAACTCTCTGAGTAATGAAGATTCTCCTCATCTCACTCTTAGCTGTCTTGACAATCTTGAAAATGTGACCCCTCTGAGTTACTTCGATCCTTTCTGGATCGAAGGGCTGTTTGTATTTTAGTGTAGGACCTTTTGCTTGACAGAATTTGGAATTTCACGGCAACAGATCATTCCCACAAAATTCCAGACCTGTCCACCTCCCTCCGGGGGCCTTTACAATCAGGGAAGGGTGATGTAACAAAGGGATTCCACTTATGGTAGTGACCGATCTGAGAGGCTCCCAATGGAAGACGAGGCTCCTTTGGAATATGGAGATCCAGCACTGAGCTGATACATTGGTGGCTTTGGGCCTAGCTGTAAGACGCTTCTCTCAATGCCCAGTGGACAACAATGTCAGAGCGCTGACTCTGCTCTTTCAACCAGAACTGGATAAAAAAGACGATAGGAGTCGCATTCCGGGGAATCTCGCCGACAATACTGAAGAAACTCGAGCTGTTTTTTTGAAGTGCTGAACACTACAGATGGCCAATGTTGCTCACAGTTTGCCATCTTCCCACAAGTCTGCACCTACAACAGCGTCCTGCTCCAAGATACTGTCAGGTACCAAAAATAGGACTTGCTTTCCGCTGACTTATTCTCATAACCGTCAGCTTTATGGGTGTCCGTTTGCTTCATTCCCACGTAACTGAAGCTGCTTGGAATTGGAGCTGACTTGTGGGATTGTTATTGTGATAACGGACAGCAGAATGTGAAGGAGCAGCCTAAACCTGCCTGCAGCAAAGAGAGAGCCTGGCTTTGAATTCAGCTGTCACTTCCATTAGCATCATCAAGGCAGGGGAATGGAGAGGGAGACAGAGAGAGAGTGGGGGAAATCGGGGTGGGGGAGAGAGTAAGAGAGAGACAGAGAGAGAGAGAATGGGAGAGACAGAGGGACTGAGAGAGAGAGACAGAGAGAGAGATTGGGAGAGAAAGAGAGAGAATGGAAGAGAAAGAGAGAGAGAGAATTGGAGAGAGAACAAGGCTTGGAATCTCTGTGCTTGCAAAATGGAAGACTATTTTTGAACATTTAAAAGTGTGAAATGCACTTTCTAACAATATGCCTGAGCGTGCGTGCATGCTTGCACTCACACACACACAGTTGCACAGATTTTGATGTTTTTTCTCTCTCTTTCTATCTCTCCCTCTCTTTTACACACTCACTCAAATTAAAAAAGCTATCACATTTGTTTATCAGCAACTGTCCAGTTCCATATCCACGGATGGATAAACATTAGTCTACGTCAAAGATACACTCCCAGCTTTCTGTTATTCTATATATTAATCATCCCGAACCCCTTCGATTAGATTCCGGTCAGTAACTCACTCCCGAGTATCTGCTATTCTGTATATAAAACCCCTGAACCCCTCAATTAGATTCCAGTCTGTAACTCACTCCCGAGTATGTTATTCTGTACATAACATCCTCCAAACCCCTCGATTAGATTCCAGTCTAACTCACTCCCAGGCTGCGCCACCCCAAGTATGGGTGCAAGACCAAGCGTAAATGAATTTGTGAATCCCCCCTCACCCCCGTCAGTTCAGTCAGTGCCAAACCAGCTGCCAGCTTTGATCTGCTTCAGCACTCTCCATCAGCCTTAGCGTTCACTAGTTACTGAAGTGCAGCCTCTCAAAGTCTGCTTCACTGTTAAGTGTCTTGTGTGGGCATCAAGTGCAGGAGGTGCAGGGTTAATGGCACCGTAGCCACTGAAGTAACATATTACTGACATCTGAATATGTTCAGTGAAGGTGTATGTTCAATGTTTGAAGTAAATAGCCAGGGATGTTTCAGACCAGGAACCTTTATGTTTGGGACAGAAAACAGTGAGTGAACGTTACATCTCCTCAATTGTTCATACATTTTAGATCAAAACTGTAGATTGTAGAAAGGATTTCTTTGCATTCAAATCATTGCTTCATGTCTTAACTTCCTGACAATCTAACTATTCCGATGCACTCCTGCCTGGCCCTCCCCCAGGCTACCCTCTGGCTCTGTCTTATCCTGCAGGAAATCCTGTTTCCCACTTTCCCCCCTGCTCACTGACCACCACTGGCTCCAATCCAAGAAAACGTCTGATCCCACAATTCTCATCCTGGTTCTCAAGTCACATTGCCTTGCTCCATTCTAATCCCTGTAACTTCTCCCAGTCCCGCAGTCCCACCACCCTCCGAGAACTCTGCGCTCTCTAATCCCAGCTCCATTTGCCCCCTCGCTGCGCTCTCTAATCCTTGCTCTATCCCCCACTCTGGACTCTCTAATCCCAGCTCCATTCCCCTCCCCTGTGTGCTCTCTAATCCCAGCTCCGCTCCCCTCTGCGCTCCCAGCTCCGCTCCCCGCTCTGTGCTCTCTAATCCCAGCTCCATCCCTCCCTGCGCTCTCTAATCCCAGTTTCGCGCCCCTTCTACACCCTCTAATCCCAGCTCCATCATCCTTAGAGATCTCTGCGGTCTCTAATCCCAGCTCCAATACCCTCCGAGATTTTTGCACTCTCTCCCTGCTGGGATGTCTCTCCAGCATCTCTCTTTTAATTTGCCCCACTGTTGATGAACACCCTTTCAGTTGCACGGGCCTCAATCTCTGGAACTCCATCCCTAAAGCTCTGCGCCCCACTCTCTTCTCCGTTAACATGTTCCTCAAAACCTACCCTCTTTGGTTAGGCTTTTGATCAGCTAACCCAACATCTTATGTAGCTTGGCATCATACTGCTTAAAAATAATGGCTCCCGTGCCTTGGAAGACATTACGTAAAGACGATTTGTTGTTGTAGTATCGCACCAGGCCCCATTGATTCACACTGGGCCTGAACGTAACCAGAGAAGGTTGAAGCAACTACCTACAGACAGGTCTGTGCAAGGGAACCCTAAATATCCCAAAATGCAAAAATAATGGGTCTAAACTTCTCTCCCCGTCTCATTCGGGTGTCACTGAAGACGCCTGTATTACCCAGAGGAGCCTCTGACAGGGGTGAGATAAAGTCCCATCGCAGCCTTTCAGGAATTTGGATTCCAAGGGCTGGAAAGGAATGGATCTCGGGAGAAAATGGTTTCTCCACCAGCTTGTTGTTATGACTCTCCAATGTCCCTTGGATAAGGAAACCAGCGCGCTTCAGACCTATATAGGGGAGGCTATGGCCTAGTGGTATTATCGCTGCACTGTTAATCCAGAGACCCAGATAATGTTCTAGGGGCCTGGGTTCGAACTCCCACCACGGCAGATGATGGAATCTGAATTCAATAAGTAGCTGGAATTAAGAGTCTAATGATGACCATGAATCTATTGCCGATTGTCGGAAAAACCCATCTGGTTCACTCAGCCCTTTTAGGGGAAGGAAATTACCATCCGTACCTGGTCTGGCCTACATGTGACTCCAGACTGACAGCAGTGTGGTTGACTCTCAACCACCCTCTGGACAATGAGGGATAGGCAATAAATGTCGCCCTCATCCCGTGAATGAATAGAGGGGGAAAAATATACATACGAGCACATTTCAGCACCAATGTAGAAGACTCAACTTCTCTTACTGTCTGAGCACCATTGCCTATGCCCAGCATTTATGGCCCTTGAGAACGTGGGGGTGAGCTGCCTTCTTGAATCGCTACAGTTCCATGTGCTGTGGGTTGACCCACAATGTCATTAGGGAGGGAATTCCAGGATTTTGGCCCAGTGACAGTGAAGGAACGGCGATATATTTCCAAGTCAGGATGGTAAGGGGTGGTTGAAGAAGAATTTTAAGGCGGTGGTGTTCCCATGTCCCTTGTCCTTCTAGTCAGTAGATGCCATGGGTTTGGAAGGTGCTGTCTGAGGATCTTTGGTGAATTTCTGCAGTGCATCTTGTAGATGGTACACACTGTGCGACTGAGTGTCGTTGGTGGAGAGAGCGGGTGTTGAAGATGGTGGCTGGGAGGGGTTTGGGGTACTTTAAAGGGGGTGTTGAAGGGGATGGATAGGGGTGCATGTTGAAGATGGCAACTGCTTTGTCTTGGAGGTATCGAGCATCTTGAGTGTTGACGAAGCTCCGCTTACCCCAGACAGGGATCCCTGGTAGGCCACATTCTGTCACACAGTATGTGACATTCATGACCAGCCTTGCCAGGAACGCTCACAATCAAAGAACAAATTTCAGAGCAAATTGCGAGCAGACTGCCTGCTAACCTGTCCCGGACTCTGCAGTTCAATGTCCCCCAAACCTGGTTCCGGTACAGAATCTCTGAGACTGCTTCAGTTGGTGTGTTTGACCCCAAATTGGTGTGAGTCGGTTTTAAGTCCCTGCTCAGGAATTAGTCCAGGTTCTCGTTCCTGGTTATGAGCCACTGCCTCCTGCTGGACAGCGCCTACCTGTACAGGGTCAGCTCAGGCTCACATTAGACCTTCTGATCCCAGCACTCAATAAACTTCCACTTTCAGCAGCAAGATTTAGACAGCTAAGAGTCATACAGCACGGAAACAGACCATTCGGCCCAATTCGTTCATGCTGACCAGGTTTCCTAAATTACTCGAGTCCCATTTGCCAGCATTTGGCCCATATCCCTCTAAACCCTTCCTATTCATGTACCCACCCAGATGCCTTTTAAATGTTGTAATTGTACCAGCCCCCACCACTTCCTCTGGCAGCTCATTCCATACACGCACCACCCTCTCAGGTCCCATTTAAATCTTTCCCCTCTCACCTTAAACCTATGCCCCTCTAGTTTTGGACTCACCTACCCTGGGGAAAAGACCTTGTCTATTCACCCTATCCATGCCCCTCATGATTTTATAAACCTCTGTAAGATCACTCATCAGCCTCTGACGCTCCAGGGAAAATAGCCCCAGCCTATCCAGCCTCTCCCTATTGGTCAAACCCTCTAACCCTGGCAACATCCTTGTTAAGGGGTAATAGGAACTACAGATACTGGAGAATCTGAGATAACAAGGTGTAAAGCTGGATGAACACAACAGGCCAAGCAGCATCAAACGAGCAGGAAGGCTGACGTTTCGGGCCTAGACCCTTCTCCAGAACGAGCGGGGAAGGGTCTCGACCCTCAACGTCAGCCTTCCTGCTCTTCTGATGCTGCTTGGCCTGCTGTGTTCATCCAGCTCTACACCTTGTTATCTAACATCGTTGTTAATCCTTTTTTTTTAAAATAACATCCAGTTTAATAACATCCTTCCTATAACAGGGAGACCAGAATTGCACACAGTACTCCAAATGTGGCCTTACCAATGCCTTGTGCAGACATAACACGATATCCCCAACTCCTGTACTCAATACTCTGAGCAATGAAGGCCACCGTACTAAACACCTTTTTCATTGCCATGTCTACCCACAATGCCACTTTCAAGAAACTATGTAGTTGCACCCCTCTCTTCAACAACATTCCTCAGGGCCCTACCACTAACTATCTAAGTCCTGCTGGTTTATCTTACCGCAATGCAACATCTTACATTTATCTAAATTAAACTCCGACGCCAACTCCTTGGGCCACTGATCAAGATCTCATTGTAATCTCAGATAACCTTCTTCACCGTCCAATATACTACTGACTTTGGTGTCATCCGCAAACTTACTAACCATGCCTCCTACGTTCTCGTCCAAATCGTTTGTATAAATGATGAACAAGAGTGGACCCAGCACCAAAGGTGTCTTGGTTAGGTTCCCTCACCTGAGCCAGAAGATTATAGGTTCAAAATCCATGACCAAAAATCTAGCCCGACACTCCCAGCACTTTACAGTGGGCGTGCTGCACTGTCAGAGGTGCCATTTCTCAGATGAGACCCTCGGCTAAGGCCTCTCATGTGGACAGGAAAAAAAAATCCCAGGGCAACGCTTTGGCGAAGATTGTGGCGCAGAGAGCTGGCATGGACTTGATGAAACAAATGGCCCCTTTCTATGCCATATCGGAGGAGGAGGTCTCTGGTGTCCAGGGGCCAATTTCCGCATCGCGACTGACATCGACCCAAACCAGAGAGGAGAAAAAAAAGAGAGAAAATGATATGGGGGCTGCGTCACCACTTTTGCTGTTTGTGGGATCCTGCCATGCACCGCAAACGATGGGCGAACCTCTTGCGCAACTTTAGTGTCAGCGGGTGCTTTGAAAGCGGCTGCAGGATGCTCCCAAGGTCGGGAGTGGGGGGCGGTTCCCAGAGAAACTGCCAGGCTCTATGTGGAGGAGTAGGCCGGGCTCAGTACCTTAGCAACTGAGTTGTCACTCTGAAGGGGGCGAAAAGGGGGACAAAGAGTGGGAGGGGAACGGCTGAGATTGAAGTGAGGGGGTGGTCGGTAAGGGCAACAGTACAAAAGAAAGTTTAAAAAAAAAAAATCGATTAAGTCTCAGTTGAGGCAAGCTCGCCGCTGCTGGGAGGGAGGGAGGGAGGGTGAGAATAGAGGCCAGGGGCCTGTGGGAGAAGGCCAAAGGCTGCATTGTTTATCGTCGCCCTGGGAGCTCGCGTCAGTCCATTCACAATTCTGATTGAGAATCAGTGGTGTAATCTCTCTTCAGTCCTGGAGATTGAAAAGAATCTTTTCAACCACATCTGTTGTAGTCACATGAGAGACAAGCTGCTTTGTCAAGAGAGTGAATATATATGCGCGCACAAACCCTACCCCCATCTGCTGATGTGAGATCGCTGCTGGGGAGGAGACAAGGGAACACAAAGACAGAAATGGGCTGGGGAAACTCAGCGGGGTGGGGGGTGACCTGGTGGTATTGCTGCTTCACTATTAGTCCAGAGACCCCAGGTTCAAACCCTGCCTTGGCAGATGGTGGAGTCTGGATTTAGTTTAAAATAAAAAGTCTGGAATTAGCGGTCTCATGGCAGTCAGGGCCTGGTTCACTGGTGCCTGTCAGGGAAGGAAATCTGCAGCCCTTACCCAGTCTGGCCTACACGTGACTCCAGACTCACAAGCGATGTAGTTGACTCTCGGGTTTTCACTGGGCGACTCGGGGTTGGCCAATAAATGCTGGCTCTAGCCAGAGAAGCCCACCTCCCGTGAATGAATATTAAAAATAAAAAAACGGTCTGGGCAGCGTCTGTGAAGAGAAAGCAGAGTTTCAAGTCCGGTGACCCTTCTTAGAATTCCTACAGGGTAGAAGCAGGCCATTTGGCCAATCTAGCTTTCCAAAAAGCATCTCACATCCCCCGTTCCCTATCCCTGGAACCCTACATTTTGTATGGCTAATCCACCTAATCTACACATCCCTGGACACTATGGACAATTTTGCATGGCCAATCCACCCTAACCTGCACATCTTTGGACTGTGGGAGGAAACCAGAGCACCTGGAGGAAACCCACACAGACACGGGGAGAACATGCAAACTCCACACAGACAGTCACCCAAGGGTGAAATTGAACCTGGGTCCCTAGTGCTGTGAGGCAGCAGTGCTAACCATTGAGCCACCGTGCCACCCTGAACTGATTGCGGCTAGGAAAGAGGTGGTGTATGTGCTGAAGATGGTGGGGAAAGATAAATAATAGATGGAGATGGAGCCCAGACAGAAAGACAGAGAGTTATGCAGACAAAGGGATGGATAATGGTGAGAGATAGTGGGAGCTGCCGATGCTGGAGAATCTGAGATAACCAGGTGTGGAGCTGGATGAACACAGCAGGCCGAGGAGCAGAAAAGCTGACATTTCGGGTCTGGGCTCTCCTTCAGAAAAACTTTCTTCATTTTTTCTGAAGTAGGGTCCAGACCCGAAACGTCAGCTTTCCTGCTCCTCTGATGCTGCTTGGCCTGCTGTGTTCATCCAGCTCCACACCTGGTTATCATGGATAATGGTGAGCCTGGGAGCAAGAACTGGGGATCCACCAGTGGGTGAGAATGGGTTAGATGTGCTGAAAGCAGCTCATGCCATGGTAGAACCAGGGATGTGAAGGTGGGTAAGGGAGATGGAACGAGCGGTTCAGGCCCTCAAATGATTGATATCGATATAGAGTCCTGAAGGCTCCAGGGTCCCCCAATGGAAAATGAGATGCTGTTCTTCCAGCTTGTGCTGAGCTTTGCTCGAACACTGCAGCAAGCCGAGACAGAAAAGGATAACTCCACTTTGCGCAATTGACTGATCGCCAATCCTAAAACCATGGGGAAGGAGCCAAAAATCCAACTGAAACATCAGTGAAACAGTGCCAGGAATTTGTTATTTTTGTATTCCAACAGCTCAAGATATTTAGATGCCATCTTCTCTCCTCTCCCCTCCCCTTGGCCTTTGGAGTAGGCCGAGACGTGCCAACTGCTTTTCGGTGGCGGGGTGGGGGGGATCTTTCTGGGCAGTTGCTGCAGGGTCCGATCCCAGAATGGAAAAAAGCAATATCAATGGCAAATGACAAACTGGGTCCGACATGTACCCAGTGTGGCCAGTTTCAAATCTTACTTTTTTATTCCCTGGCATCTCCCCACCTCCCTCAGGGCAGGGCAGGGGCACACACATGTTGTTAACGAGAGGGAGTTGACCACACCCTTGGACAGACAGACCTCCCCCCCAACCACTCCCGACCCCAATAGCATGACGGGATTGAAAAGTTAGCCCTCAGAGCGCACGCGCAAGAGAGAGAGCGAGCGAGCCAGCGAGAGACACACGCACAGACACAGAGAGAGAGACAGAGAGAGAGAGAGAGACAGAGAGAGAGTCCTCTCGGAACATTGGGATCACCCTGTGTACAAAATGGCTGCCAAGTGATGCAAATACCTGTAGCTCATTGCGAAGAAAGGGTTTTGTGATGTTTAAGATTAAAGAATGGGACCTCTATGTGACGTGTCCTTCTCCTACACAGATCAGTGTGGGTTTTAAGATGAATGCTGGATATTTTTACTTAAGCTATTTATACCGATAAATTATTTTATTCCCAATCAGAACGCTTTGGATCCAATTTTGCTCTTTGTAACTGGCACAAAAGCTGCAATTTGCAACTCATCTTTAACCACCCCAATGCCCAGACATAGAACATAGAACTGTACAGCACAGGGGCAGGCCCTTCAGCCCACAATGTTGTGCCGAACATGACACCAAATTAAACTAATCCCTTCTGCCTGCCCTTGGTCCATATCCCTCCATTCCTTGCAATATTCATGTGCTTATCTAAAGGGCCCTTAAATACCCCTGTCGTATCTCCCTCCACCACCGCCCCCTGGCGGCACGTACCAGACTGCTACCTCTCGGAGTTAAAAACCTTGCCCCTCGCATCTCCTTTGAACTTTCCCCCCGTCTCACTTTAAATGCATGCCCTCTAGCATTAGACATTTCAACTCTGGGAAAAAGATTCTCACCGTCACGCTTATTTACGCATCTCATAATTTTATAGACTTCTATCAAGTCTCCCTTTAGCCTCCACCGCTCCAGAGAAAACAACCCGAGTTTTTCTAGCCTCTCCCTTATAGCTCATACCCTCTAATCCAGGCACCATTCTGGTAAACCCCTTCTGCACCCTCTCCAAAGCCTCCATGTCCTTCCTGTAATGTGGCGACCAGAATTGAACACAATACTCTAAGTGTGGCCTGGTGGGTTTTGTTTTTGTGTGAAGAGGAAATGTGAGAGGATGTAGGATTGAGGGAAGGTGAGGATTTCAGTGCGGTGATCAGGATAGAGATCGCAGCTCCCTTTCTCTGCCCCCTACCACCGTTTCCTGTTCCATGTTATTGGAGACTTCAGTCAATCAAGGCATTATTCAGGACCTAGCATACCCCACAGAGCGGGCACAGTCTCCATGGTGACTGCCAGCTGTTGGTCAGCATTGTTCCTGGGAGATACATCACAAGATCTCTCCGACGTCATCCCCTCCTCACTGTCAAACAAAACCACTCTCCGCACAACACCTCTCTTTCATCACTGTATAGAAAATAGGAGCAGGGGGAGGCCAGGAATAGGAGTATGATCATGGCTGATCATCCATACACTTTGATCCCTTTAGCCCTGACAACTATATCTAACTCCTTCTTGAAAAAATTCAATGTTTTGGCCTCCACCACTTTCTGTGGCAGACAATTCCACAGGCTCCCCACTCTCTGGGTGAAGACATTTCTCCCCATCTCAGTCCTACCTCATATCCTTAGACTGTGACCCCTGGATCTGCAATGTCCCTGATGAATTCCTTCTGGGAACCTGTTTGTAATGAATGTCCTGGGGGAATCAATCCTTGCCTGGAGACGAAGGTCAACCTGGAGAGAGTTGCCCACCTGGGCATCCATCGTACTGGGTCTTCAGTGCCTGTGTACGCAGGCTTGTTGCTCCTGTCGCCCCTGCAAGATGGGCACAGGGTCGCTCTGTTCCAATAACTGGGGACCCAGATCAGGATCTGTGATTGCTGCCTGCTGCCCTGACTCGCTAATCATTGACTCTCCGTTCTGTGAAACCGCGGATTATTTTAACTTATTTCCATCCCATCTCATCTTCATTCCCAAATGTCTCCAAGATCCCATTGCTCTCCTTGTCGGTCAGCCCTGATAAAGCCACTTTTCGTAGAACCCCTGCAGTGTGGAAGGAGACCATTCAACCCATCAAGTCCTCTGGGCTGCATCCTACCCATACCTACTCCATCCCCATAACCCTTCAGTCTACCCAACCTGCACACGCCTGAACACTATGGGCAATTTAGCACAGGCAATCTACCCTAACCTGCACATCTTTGGACTGTGGGAGGAAACCAGAGCACCCGGAGGAAACCCACACAGACACGGGGAGAATGCGCAAACTCCACACAGACAGTCGCCCGGAGGGTGGAATCGAACACGGGTTCTTGGCGCTGTGAGGCAGTAGTGCCAACCACTGAGCCACCGTGCCAGCCCTTTTGTCCTTCCAAATTTAACAGTGACATCCATCACTTTAGTGTCACAGTCTAAGGCCAAGGGGGTAGACCATTTAGGACTGAGATGAGGAGAAACGTCTTCACCCAGAGAGAGGAGCCTGTGGAATTCTCTGTCACTGGAAGTGGTTGAGGCCAAAACATTGAATGTTTTCAAGATGGAGTTAGATATAGTTCTTAGGCCTAAAGGGATCAAAGGGTTTGGGGGGCTGGGGAGGTGGGGGGTGGGGGGGGGGCGATGCGGGTGTGGAGAAAGCAAGGACCGAGTTGGATGATCAGCCATGGTCATATTGGATCCGGTACAGTTTGCAAAACAGAGGTGGCTCTGAGCCCTCTGTGTGCCTGTGTTTCCAATGTGAGGATAACATCGCTATTTGCTACCGAAACCGTACCAGCAGGCCCCAGCTGACTCGAAGGGCTGAATGGCCTGCTCCTAATCTCTACTTTTCAGTTCCTGCCACATTCCCAAATTCTGGAATTCCACATTCCTGTCCCCCTCACTTTCCTCCTTTAAAACGCTCCCTATTACCCATCACATCAACCAAGCATTTGGTCACCTGACCCAAGACATGGGCCAAGGAAGCCAATTTTGGACGTTCTGTGAATTAGCGCCATGGGACAATGCAATAAAGAAAGGTTCCGTGAGAGATAAGAGTTGGCATTCAAAGGTTTTATAAACGCAATGTAACAAAGCAGTATGTTCTAGATACGTACTTAACAGGTAAGTCTGGACGAAGTCTATTCTCAATATTAACCTGCTCTTTCTAGATCAGAAACGGTACATTTCGAGGAATATTCCTCTTTCTTGCGAGCAGGCTGCCCACAGAAGACAGCATTACTCTTCAATAGTCAGAAGAGGAAGACCAGGCCCTCTCGAAGAATCCTGTATCAGGCTCCAGGCTAACCCCATAGGCCTCGAATGACAGGCCACAGGTCAACACTGAACAGATGTTCCCCCCACCCGCCCCCGCCATTGTGGGACAGTCCAGAACAAGAGGTTATAGATATAGAGTGAGAGGAGGTAGGTTCAAAACTGAGATAAGGAGAAACTGCTTCTCTCGGAGAGTTCTGACTCTGTGGAACTCACTGTCCCAGAGTTCAGTGGGAGGTAGGATCCATCAATGGATCCAAGGAAGAAATAGAGATAACACAGTGTGGAGCTGGATGAACACAGCAGGACGGGCAGCATCAGAGGAGCAGGAAAGCTGATGTTTCAGATCAGGACCCTTCTTCAGAAAGGGTCCCGACACGAAACGTCAGCCTTCCTGCTCCTCTGATGCTGCCCGGCCTGTTCATCCAGCTCCACAGTGTTATCTCTAACTCCAGCATCGGCGGTCCTCACTATCTCCAAGCAAGAAATAGATATGTTTCTGATAAAGCAGGATACAGGGATATGGGGAGCAGGCAGGATTGTGGAGCCTAGCCCAGGTTGAGATCAGCCACGATCATGTTAAATGCCAGAGCAGGCTCGAAGGGCTGAATGGCCTCCTCCTGCTCCTAATTCCTGCGCAAAGTTCATATTGAGGCCGGCACAGAATGAGCTGAACTGGACAAGTCGAGTGAGTCTTTGTAAAAAGCATCTTAAACTCCATTCCCACCTTCATCTGAGCATCCTGAGGTCAGTGAAGGCCTGGGGCCTGCTGGTACGGTCTCGGTGGCAAATAGCAATCTGTTATCCTCACTTTGGAAACACAGGCACACGGAGGGCTCAGAGCCGGCTCAGTTTTGCAAACAATACCAGATCCACGGCCTACTGGCTGGTCTCAAAAAGGGACAGCACAGCTCGGTTCCACCCCTCTGTCCTGATCACCACACAGAAACCCTCGCCTCCCCTCCATCCTCTCACATTCCCTCTTCGCACAAAAACAAAGCCAGGCCACACTTGTGTTCAATTCTGGTCACCACATTACAGGAAGGATGTGCAGGCTTACCGCGACGGTAACGGAATAGCCATTTTCTTTTGCTATTTTCTTTTGCTCATTAAAATGCCGATCGCAGAACCTGGCCTCTCAGCTTTCCAGAAAGTCTGGAACCTTCCTCGACACACAGTGTTTGGCTGCTCCTTGTCTACTCGCCAACTGTTTCCTGTCATTGTTCTCCTCTCTGGCAGGAACTGATGGAGGCCATGATCCGGGAAACCTCAGTCTCTAGCAGCAACGGCTGGGCGTCCTGTTTACAACGGCCCCCTTCCGTGGGGGCAGGGGCTGGGGCAGGCTGGCCTCTGGGGTAGATCTGGGCAAGTACCTGGTGGAACCCAAGGCTGAGGTGCCCTGGGTCCTGTCCCCCTTGACAGTTGGGGGGAAGGCGGGGGGGGGGGGGGGGGGGGGGGGGGGGGGAGGAGGTTTGAGGCATAGCACGATCCCACAAGCGCCATAAGAAATACGAGAAGCAGGCCATTCGGCCCCTCGGGTTTGCTCTAGCATTCAGTGCTGGTCTGGCTGTGGCCGCAGAAGCACGAAGATGGTGAAGAAAGCAAATGGTACGTCCGCCTTCACTGTGAGACGATTCGAGTACAGGTGCAGGGACGTCTTGCTGCATTTGGACAAGGGGCCAGACCACACCTCTGGAGCGTTGATGCAGTTTTGTTCTCCTTACCTGGCGATGGAGGGAGTGCAGTGTCTGCGTGAGCTTCCTTCTGGCACTCCGGTTTTCCTCCCACAGTCTAAAACTGTGCAGGCTAGGGTGGATTGGTCGTGCTAAGTTGTCCAGGGATGTGCAGATTGGGTGGGTCGGCGTGGGGAATGCGGGTTTACTGGGATAGGGTAGGGGAAATGGGCCTGGGTGCTCTTCAAGGGGATTCTATGAACTTTCTCCGATCCTGTTTTCCAAATCAAGTATGCTCTTCCAAGATGGACAGGCCAAGTAGCCAAGCCACTTATGAAAGGGTGGAGTAGTGGGATTATTGGCCAAGATTAGCACAAAAGTTTCTCTTCAGGACTCACGCAATGTGTGGATTAACCTCACAAGTTAAGTGATTCACCATGTTGACCCCTGACCTGTGATGATTTGGCCAAACGCGGACAAGGGGATAGTAGGTGTCAAGTGGATCTTAAAATGTTTGATGACTAACATAACAAACCATCTAATACTTAACCCTTAAACGCCCGGCATCAGAGCAGATGAATTGTTTCAACAATGTATTGAGCGTGGAATCAGGCCATTTGGCCCGACTGGTACTGTTAATGTCTAACACAAGTCTCCCTCACAATCTCTTCAGTCAATCTCATCAAAAATACCCCAAAAATCTCTATGTAGAAACCATACAGATGCAGTTAAGAGGTTTTGCCCTGGCCAGGGATCACAATTGCAAAATAGTAACATTTTGGATCAAAATGAGGAGCATTTTTATGATTTACTTCAGAGGGCTAAAGAAGTTCAGTTACTGGGTAGTTTAGAGCAGTGATTGGTAGATTTGGATTCAATAAGGCATGGGGATATTAGTGAACCAAATGGTTTTTTCCCTCCAAACAATCGACTCTAAATTCCAGATTATTACTGAATTCAAATTCCACCTCCTGCCGTGGCAGGATTCGAACCCAGGTCCTCAGAACATCACCTAATTCTTTGGGTTATCAGTTCAGCAATTATACCACTGGGGCCACTTCCTTCACTTGGTCTCTGGTACCCAACCCATGGCTCCTGAAGATGTCAAATCTGATGGGGATGCACTTCCCCAATCACCTACTGCCCCCACTCCAACTCCGCTGCCCCCCACCCCCCACCCCCCCCCCCCCCCCCCTCCCACCCTGCCCCCCCCCCCCCCCCTCCACCCCCACCCCCCCCCCCCCCAACACCGACTCCAACCTCGCCCAGTATCCCCTCCTCACCAAGGTGGTGGGGTGGGGGATATTAGAGAGAGCGAGGACTATTTGACTGCAAAGGCAGCACCATCAACACCGTCGCTGGGTGTTTTAAGAAAAAGCAGCTCTCCCACCAGCACACACGCATCACCCGCTGATGCCAAGCGAGGGGCTATGGTAGGGGTTAAACCAGAGACCCCGATTCTGCAGGGATTGAGGGCGCGGGGGACAAAAAAACAACGTGAACGATGTACTCGTGGCCGTAGCACAGAGGACAGTGGTTAAACCCACATTTTTAATCTGACTGCATTCTCTCTCTCCCTCCCTGCATGCCCTGAATACTGATGTTTTATGAGGCATTGCAGAGCAAGGTGGTGAAGGGGGGGGTGGGGGGGGGGCGAGCAAGAAGGAATCAGGACTTTGCAGCGATGTCCTCAATCATTAGCTATTTTCACTCAAACCAGGGAAATAAAACACAACTCGCCCACATCTATCCCACCTATACCCGCAGCCCCTTCCTTCCCTCCTCGTATCTATGTCTAAAATAACCCCGAACAATGGACTCCCGGCATATCTTCCTTTTCTTTTCAAAAAAAAACTCACATCTCCGGAAATAGCAGCACAGAGGCTGCACGGATACATCACCAGAGAATTACTGCAGCAACATTGCAGCTGCCTCTTAATGAGGGCTGCGACGAGCAATTAAAATGCTGTCACAATCAAAAGATGCGACCTTGTGTAGCTTCCCCCCCCAAAAAAAAAGACAGAGCCCACCATCACTGCCAAGCAGGCTTAGGCCCACACTTCCACTGCCTTGGCTTTATTTCTCAAATGTTCGTTTTTCCCCTTTTCTCTGTTTGTGTGTACGTCCGTGTCCGTGTCCGTGTCTAAGAGAGACAGCAAGAGAGTGAGACAGTGAGAGAAAGTGTGTGTGCGCGCGAGTGAGAGAGACAGAGACAGAGACAGAGACAGAGAGTGAGAGAGTGTGTGTGTCTGTTTGTGTGTATGAGAGATAGAGAGAGCGAGAGACAGCAAGAGAGTGAGAGAGAGTGTGTGTGTGTGTGTGTGTGTGTGTGTGTGTGTGGTTTTGTTTCATCAATAAGCTAAACTCATCACCTAATTTCTTAAGATAAGGATTGCCAAGTTATTTTTGTTTTCGTGTTGGTCTTTGGGTGTAAACACACCGGGAACGATTCAGGGCCCAGCTCACTTTCACCCACGATTGAAGCCTCCACCAGCCCCTCGCCCCCTCACCTCAAACTCCCATTCTCCAGTCCCGTGGCCGATTAGAGTCATACAGCATGGAAACAGACCCTTTGGCCCAACTCGTCCATGCCGACCGCGTTTCCTAGACTGACCTAGTCCCATTTGCCAGCATTTGGCCCATATCCCTCTAAAACCCTTCCTATTCATATACCCATCCAAATGCCTTTTAAATGTTGTAATTGTACCAGCCCCCACCACCTCCCCTTCCATACACACATCACCCTCTGTGTGAGACAGCTGCCCCTCAGGTCCCATTCAAATCTTTCCTTTCATACCTCAAACTTCCACCTGAAGATCCTGTCAATCCTTTTGGGACCTGCCCTTACGGTCCCCTCGATCTTTCTCTTCACTCTTCCCCAGGATTCTGGAATCTCTGTGATTGAGGGCAACATTTCCCCCACTCCTGCCGGCCCTAACTGCCCCTTGAACCAAGTGGCTCTCTGAAGCGTTTCAGAGGGCTGGTTAAGAGTCAACCACATCGCTGAGAGTTTGGAGTTACATGTAGGCCCCATCCATCGAGGCCGGATACTCTGAAAATACCCCCCTCAGTCTGTCTTCCCCCTCCCTCCCAACTCCGTCAAAAGCCCTCCCTAAGACTCTGCTGCGGTCCCAATGTGTCCTCCGATGGTTTGTCGTTTTGTCTGCAATTGTGGTACTTTGAAAGGTACCAATATTGGGATTGGGACATGACATCACCTGATACTGCCCACCAATGAAGGCCTGAAGGAGCCTAGTGAATGAGAGTGGGACGGCCGAGGACAGCCAGCAAACAAATCCCTCCACCCGAGCTCCACTCCCTCTAAAACAGGTATCAAACTCAGGACGGACATCTTTCTAAACCCAGTTACCCCCACCCTCCGTCAATGCCATCTGACTCATCCCTCAGGACAATCAGTGGTTCTCCCTAAACAATATCTCTGAAAACTTCACCGCCCTGGTATCCCCACTCCCTCCAACCTTCATACCGTCAAGACTGCCCATGCCCCTTGCGCTTTTTGATTGCTCACGGAGATTCAGAGTGGTTACCATCTGTTGAAGCAGTCTTGAGGTGCAGCGTGTGTCATCTTGGCTTACAGCCGGAGGGCTCCAACGCCACCTCCAGAGGAAGGTGTGTTGGTAACGCCTCTCCCACAGGGTATGCGTCAAGTTGCAGATACTCCCGACCCACAGGGGCTAGTAAGAGCGGGAGAAATTACCTGGATATCCATGGGACTTCCACCATCGCTATGGGGAGGCAATGGGTCTAGTGGTATTATTACTGGACTGTTAATTGAGCGACCCAGGTAATGTTCTGGGGAACAGGGTTCAAATCCCATCACGGCAAACGGTGGAAATTGAATTCAATAAAATATCCGGAATTAAGGATCTAATGATGACCGTGAATCCATTGTCAATTGTTTGGGAAAAACCCATCTGGTTCACTAATCCCCTTTAGGGAAGGAAACTGCCATCCTTACCTGGTCTGGCCTACGTGTGACCCCAGACCCACAGCAATGTGGTTGACTCTGAACTGCCCTCTTGGCAATTAGGGATGGGGTTATAAATGCTGCCTGGCCAGTGACGCCCTCATCCCGTGAATGTATTAAAAACAAACCCATAACTCCATGTGGCAACCAACACCAACCCAGGGGGACTGACCAGTTAATGTGATTGGGGTCAATGGTTTGGGGCTCAATTCCCCCATTCCATCCTATTCAATCTGCAAACCGTAGCAGTCATTCTGAAACATCGTCCCAGCCAATGGGACACCACAAAAATGAAACACAGCCACAGAGGTATTTCAGGCAAGAGAGGCACGGCTGAGCGCCATCGCACAGCGAGATCCCACCAGCAGCGATGCACGGTTGGCGAGCCGCTAATCTGCCACTGAAGGCCAGCCTGGGAAGTGCCAGCAATCAAGCCCACTATCCCTGTGGTCTCTTTATGTCCACCCAGTAGGGCGGGTGTGGGGGCTGGGATTAATTCCCTGCCCCATCAGCTCTAACACTGCAGGCCCCTTCACCGTGCCACACTGAAACACCACGCCAAGATCATGACACTAAGGTAAACCGAAATGCTGCAGACGTGGGCACGGGTGAGGGCGTGTGTGAGGGGAGAGGGTGTGAATGTGGACGTGCAAGCGTGTGTGCGAGCGTAAATTTGCTTTTGAACATCCCAGTCCAACTCAGTAACCTGCCTGAGATCCCTTGCCAACAAGAGCTTGCTATTACTCAGTTTGGGAGATACATTTAATTCTAGTCAGGGATTCCCTCTGCTGTGTGGTGTTTTATGAGATTTCAGTGGTCAGTGCCTGGAGCCTGACGATGGTATCAGAAACAAGACTGACAGAGTGCGGTGCCCAGCAGGAGGCTGCTTGTGACTGGCACAAACCACAGGGCAATGGTGACCTGGCTGTAGCTGTGTTGCTGAGGGAGGGCAACGTGGCTCGAACAAAACAGGAATATTCCAAAACAGTCTGGGGGTAATGTTGGTGTTAGAGGGGCAGGGGCAGCAGCTGTAGAGGACTGCACTGTGGTGTGGACAGGGAGGGGGAGGGGCACACAGGCGCGCGGACAGAGAGAGGTACAGGGAGGGACAGGGACACGGACACAGGCGAGCGGACGGGGACGGGCAGCAGCACAGAAACTCACATAGTTTGGAGGGTTGCTGATTCAAATAAACCATGTAGGAGAGGAAGGTGGAGTCTGGAACACGTCCCCAATTCCCTCATTTTGTGATTTGCTTAATTCTCAGTGAAAGCACTGTCCTAGATACATCTCTCTATCGCTCTCCCCATCAGCCACCCTGATACCCCTCACTTCCCCCAGGGCAGAATGAAGGAAGTGGGCGGGGGCAGGGACCAGGGGACCCAGATTGAGGGGTGCTGTGGGGTTATGGCCCGGGTGATGTTCAGCTGGAACAGTTTGGAGGGAACAGCCGGGCTGCTGCTGATGGACCCGGACAAGTCAGTGTTACACAGAGCAGCTGTGTACAGTGCAGGCAGCAACACAAATGGAGCAGAGAGAGAGAGAGAGAGAGACTTATCACCGCTAACCAGCATCCTGTACCCTTATCCTGTAGCACTTACCCCCGGACACACACATGCCCCTCACACACCCTGCGCATGCCCCCAGACACACGTGCGCACACACACACGCACACCTCCTCTCCTCAGTTACAATCACACCAGCTCGCTGAACATTGCAGTGTCTCATCCTCCAATCACAGCATCATGAAAGGCAATGAAGCAACTGACCTGAAAAACACGCAGAGACACACACACACACAGCAATACACATATGTATACGTGCACACAGACACGTGCAGAGAGACAGACACAGATACACAGACAGAGACTCACAGAGAGAGAGATAGAATCAGATAGAGACAGACAGACACAGTTGGACAGATGTATTTATACAGAGCCAGCTATCACACAGGTACAGACATGTACATGATGAGAGAGAGAGAGAGAGAGAGAGAGAGAGAGAGAGAGAGAGAGAGAG
>JAHRHZ010000092.1:9765491-9815746 GCA_024137785.1 Ginglymostoma cirratum | reverse complement strand
AGAGAGAGAGAGAGAGAGAGAGAGAGAGAGAGAGAGAGAGAGAGAGACATATACACACAAGCGCACAGACACACACAGGCAACCATTATCTCACCCCTCCTCTGCCCCCAGAGTAAGTTTATGATGTCAACAGGCCTCCCCTCAACCAGGAGGGAAATGGTTAATTTCAGGGAGTGAGGGGCTGGACTGGTGGTAAAGCTGTGAGTGAGTGAGTTTTACCAGGAACAGCAATGTCCCCCACACCCCATGGAAGGCAGCGCCCTTGCAACTTCGAGGGGCAATTAGGGTCAGGCAATAAACGCTGGGCCCTGCCAGCTAGGCCCTCCTCCGGTGAGCACATTGTTGGAGTGTCCCCCTCCAGACAGAGATCACACAAACTCCAGCACTTCTCGCCTTGACACTCCGTAGGGAGCAAGCGTATCCTGGGAAACAGGGGAAATCAGATCACCGTTATGTCAAGACTAGCTCCGATCCTGGATTCAAATTCCTCATCCAAGAGCTACCAGGGGCAGCGACCACCTCAACTCTGTGTGCCCCCCCACCCATGTCACTGTGCCCTCTTTAGGCATCACTGTGATTCAAAGACTCTTCGCTTGTACAGGGTGGGACTGTGCACCCTATATCATGGCCATTGCCACCCTCCTTGCTCATGGGGAGGGGGCTGAAGGGGTGGTAATTATTTCAATGGCAGACAAGGTGGGTATGGGGTCTCCCTCACACATTCCCCCCCCTGCCATGTCCCACCCCCTCCACCCCACAAATACTCACGCTCCCTCCATAAAAAACATCCCACACAGGTATTAATGAAGTCCCCTGTTCTTAGTTTTCGGGGTTTAAGAAAAGAAAGGGCCCCCTTTCCCTCGTCCTCCATGACACCCCTACAATAACAACAATGACCCTGCCCACGCCGCACCCCCCGCCCCCCAAGTGGGGGGGAGGGTGTGCAAGGTCAGAGGTCGGCTTTGAGATTCTCGACGGGAGACAGTCCAGATGCTCATTTACACACGAGGAACCTCAGTCCCCATCAGAATGGGCACCAGCTCCAGCAGAGTGTGGGTGGGTTGGGGGGTGGTGGGTGGAATGGTTTCCCAAACCTTCTGGGGCTTTCCACAACTGCGGGAGGTGGGGGGAGGGTGCAGCCTCACCAAGACCGCCAAGGGCACCCAAATCTCCCCCCCCACCTCATTACCCCTTTCACCCACCACAATTCCCCTCCTTCGCAACAAATCTACAGGCTGGGGTCTTCAATGAAGAGGGAGGAGGAGGAGGGGGGAGGAGGGGCGCAGATTGAAAAAGGTTGGTTGCTTGCCATCTGTGCACATTAGCCACCACCCCCCTGGTTAAGTTCGAAACAGTTTGCTCTCTCAATGGGTACATTTGCAAGAGAAAAGCCCTCACACTCCTGAGGGAACATTATCCTTGTTCGGCAATCCAGCTGACAGTCTGACAAGGGGGAATACGTAACCTCGCCCCCAATCCCCTCTCCACCCCCACCTCCACCCCCGCCCCCACCCCCACGCCCCCTCTCCACCTCCGTCACCACCCCCACACCCCCTCTCCATCTCCTCTCAAGGCTACGGCCCTCTCTCTGTTTCACGCTAAGGAAGCAGCTCTTGGTGTTAGGAACGGGATGAGATCATTTGGCCCCTCGAACTAACGCCACCATTTGAGAAGATCCCATTGCCACCTCTACTCTGCCCCCAAAGACCATCAACTCTCTTGAAACTCCACCCTCCGCAGTCTTCAGTTATACCCCAATGACACCAACCCCCACTGCCCTCTGGGCAAGAGGGTCTCACCAAGATAACACAATTCTCCGCCTCTCCGTCTTCAATGGGAGATGCCTTGATTAGAAACTACATGCCCCTCCTTCTAGTCTCTCCCATGAGGGAATTTCTCAGCATCCACCTCATCAAGGAACCCCCACCCCCTCAGGATCTTGATAAGATCAATGCCAATGGGTATAGGCTCAACCTTAACCTCATGAGACAAACCCCACCATTGCAGGGATCAGTCGAGGGTGGAGAGAACTTCAAGCTGGCTGGTTGGAGGGTGAGGAGCAGAGGGTCAGTCAGGGCTCGCACTGCCAAGTGACCTCAGCTCCCAGATGGCAGCCCCTCCTGAATCTCCCACCTCCCCCCACCCCCACCCAGTGATGTCTCACTATTGTCCAGTTCTCAGTGTCGTGGGTTCATCCCACCACACACACACACCCTCCCTCTCTCACACGCACCTCCCCCTCCCCTCTCTCTCACACGCACCTACCCACAGCACAGGGTCAGTGCTTTTAACAACGGGGACCAAATGCCAACAGCCTCTTTGTGAGGGGAGCACACATTAGACAAAGAGTCAGAGTCAGTCTGGGTGATCTGCTTGCTAGGTTACTATTCACATGAACAGAGCTGATGTCTAACGGAGGGTCAGCTGTGGCTCAGAGCCACAGGATTTCCCTGTTCGAGTCCCGCCCCAGTGCAGCACCAAATGAGTCCTACCCTGCCAGAGATGCCACTTTACAAGTACGATGCTAAATCCAGGTGCCATCTGCCTGCTTGTGTCACTGGCTACCATTGGCAGGGCAAGTGGGGGGACTATGCAGTCGCTGAATACGTTTTAAAGTGGAGATAGACAGATTCTCATCAGATGGGGCTTCTCGGGGTTTGGTGGGAACGTGAAATTCAAAACCCAAATCAGAATATGATCTTATTAAATGGCGGAACAGGCCCAAGGTGTTGGATTGTCCTCTTTTGTACATTTCTGTGCAATCTGCCATCCTTACCTGGTCTGGCCTACATGTGAGGAGCAATTGCATGTATGCACATGTTGAGGGAGAAGTCAAAATGAGAGGCTACAAGTGTAAGGAAGTCGCTAATGAGCTGAATCAGGAAATCAGGAGAACGGTCTCTCCCAGAGAGTGGGGGTTAACATAGGGAGTGGTTAAGGATCAATAGCAGAAAGAGACATTTAAAGGAGAGGCCAGATAGACACAAAGAGGGAGAAAGAAATATTTTTAATTGTAATGTTAAATCCAGTGTTGAGCATAACCAACAGGAAGCAGTCAGGCCGAATGGCCTCTGAGTTCTGAATACAACAAAACCCATTGCAGACTTTCAGCATGTCCAACGAATGAACTGTACTGAATACAGTTTGCTGCACGGATCTCATTTTAACTGGGAATAAATATGTTCATTACCATAACCTGATATTAACAGCCACCACTCAAGCAGGCTCGTAGCAGGGAATCATGTTAAACAGCCCAGACTCACACAGGAACACGCGAGCTAAAAAAAACTTCAAAACCTCCACCTCTCTGCTCACTGAAAAATCCTCCTTAGCTCTGATACAGTTCAAGACTTTCACTGCATTTTGCACAATCGTCCATCGTAGAGTCCAAGTGACAACAAATTATCATTCGTTCATTACAACCACTTCAACGACCAAATGTTTCAGTCCAATTTCCCATTCCATGCATAAAATCCACTTATCTCTGATGACTGTTTTATCATGAGCCAACGCTGTTATGTAAAAGGATACCCTGCAGGTACAGGGTCCCTACGTCAACAGCAGCGACATAACTGAATGTTGCAGTGATGTGGTTCAGCAGCTAACGGTTTTGCCTCTAACCACAAATAAAGCAGAAGAGACCCTGAGGGACCTTGATAGATTCGACCATGAAATCCTGTTTTCCCTTTATGTAAGAATCAGGAACTAGGGGTCACCGTTTAATGATAAGGGCACTCCCCACTTAAGAGGGAGCTAGGGAGAACTTCTCTCTGAGGGTCGTGAGATTTTGGGCATCTTGTACCACACAGAGGGGCGAAAGTGGGGCTTATACTTTTAAAAGAAGAGGTGAATAGATTCTGGGTGATTGAGGTAGTGAAGGGAGACAGGAAAGTCAAATTCTGGTCACTATCACATCAATTGCAATCGTACTGAATGGGGGAGCAGACTGAAGGAGTCAAATGGTCTACCACTGCACCAACTCGGGTGTGTGTGCGCGTCTGCGTGTGTGGGAGAGAGTGTGTGCGTGCGTGGGAGGGAGTATGTGTGTGCACGCGTCTGTATACGTGGGAGGGAATGTACGTGTGCGTGTGCACGCGTCTATGTATGTGGGAGGGAGTGTATGCATGTGTGTGCACGTGTGTCCATATATGTGGGAGGGAGTGCGTGCGTGTGTGTGTGCGCGCGCGTGAGTCTATATATGTGTGGGATGAAGAGAGTGTGTGTACGTGCGCGTGTGCATGTGGCTTGACTAATCTCAGAATCCCTACAGTGAAGAAAGAGACCATTCGGCCCATCAAGTTCACATCAAGTTCTCTGAAGAGGATCCCACCCAGACCCACACCCCTACCCTACCCTACCCTATCCCTGTAACCCTGCATTTCCCCATGGCTAACCCACCAAACCTACACATCCCTGGACACTATGGGGGTAATTTAGCACAGCCAATCCACCCTGACCTGCACATCTTTGGACGGTAGGAGAAAAATGGAGCACCCAGTGGAATCCCACACAGAGAATCCACAGGGGGAAATGTGTAAACTCATCATTGAGAGTGGAATCGAACCTGGGTCCCTCACTGCTGAGAGGCAGCAGTGCTAACCACGGAGCCACCGAGCCACCCAGTCTGGGCTGAGAAACCAGTACAGTACAAATGGAGCACTACAATGTCGACAGTGCTGTGCTCAGATAAAACCCAGGCCTGATGAGGAAGAACTTACATCAGCATTTCAAAGAACACAGATGTTCCTTTAGTGGCCCAGTCAATGTTTATCACTCAACGAAACAGATCAGTTGGTCATTATCATATGGCTGTTTATGGGTGCTTGCTGTGTACATAAGGGGCTGCTATGTTTGGGATGTCACAACAGTGGCCATACCTCAGAAGGTACTGCATTGACCCTAATGGACGTCACAGTCCCTGGTGGTCATGAAAGGCGATATATAAATGCAAATTTTATTTTGTAATTTTGAATTTGGTGGTTTTGGTCACATTAAATAATGAAAAGGGATGGCTGTCGAAAACTCTCAAGATGCGCTACAGCAACTCACCAAAGATCCCCAGACAACACCTTCCAAATCCACGACCATTTCAAATCCAGAAGGACAAGGGCAGCAGATACATGGGGACACCAGCTTCTGCAAGTTGCCCTCCAAGCCAAGCACCATTTTGACTTCAAAATATATCACCGTTCCCTCACTGTGGTTGGGTCAAAATCCTGGAATTCCCTCCCGAACAACACTAGGTCTACCTACAGCACATTGTAGCTGAACTGCTGCAGCCTGGGTCAGTGACACCCGCATCCCATCAATGAATAGAAGAAATGTATTAGAAAGTTCAACAAATAGTTTTAGCTTAAAACAAAAGATGCTATTGTCGCAAGTGAAGTACTTTCTCATTTATAACGTCATTCATCATCAAACACTCCCAGGACAGGCACAGCATGGGGTTAGATACAGAGTAAAGCTCCCTCTACACCGTCCCCATCAAACACTCCCAGGGCAGAGGCAGCACAGGGTTACAGACACAGTAAAGCTCTCTCTACACTGCCCACCATCAAACACTGCCAGGACAGGGACAGCACGGGATTAGGCACGGAGTAAAGCTCCCTCTTCATGTCCTCTTCCCCAGAAAAACATCACAAAATACACAATGGCCTTGCCCATATCTCACCAATACCATGCAGCCTGGGAAGGACAGCCATGATTTTTTTTTGAGGTTTGTAATGAAACACCTCTGGAGCGGGTGAGACTTGAATCCAGCTAAATCTAGCTCAGAGATGGGGACACTACCACTGCAACACAAGAACCTTTTACGGAGGGGAAAAAACAATTTCTACCCTTGTCCGAATATCCAGCAGCCAAGTGTGCCAGCAACAAACCTGGTGTCGAATTAGCAACGGCTTGGGTCTTACATCACCTCGTTAAAACGAGCGCACGTTTTTGAGGTACGCTCGGAACACTTCCCTCGGTAAAATCCGAGGTTACAGATTTCCACCAGAGGCCTGGCAAAGATTCACTGCCTCAAGTAAAAACAGACTGCAAAATCAAGCTTCACAATTCCACAACTGCACCCCTCTCCTGATATCCTTGACTCAAGGATGGCTTCTGTCAGTTAAGAATTAAATTTTCAGCAAATTTAATAGGCAAGACCCTCATACCCAGCTGGCTTGCTGCAGTGAGAGTGTGTGTCTGTACTTCTGCCTCTCCAAGGACAAGCACGTCTTAGCACACAGAATCTTTTCACATGTTACCTGCAGCCACCACACACTTCTGGCTGAAACTTTCCCAACTCTTACAGTCTGCAATTGACACATTCAAACAATTTACAGGATGACAATCAATCTGACGCCCATGTCCGTCAATTCCTGAAGTGAGATTTGAACCTGGTCCAGAGATTAAAGACACTGCCGTCTGTGCCATTCAGACCTCCAATGCACTACGTACCTTACTCTTTGGAATTTAGCAAGGCAACCTTAATGAAATATCTAAGATTCTTAGGGGGCTTGACGGGGCGGGGTGGTTTCCCCTTGTGGGAAGAGTCTAGGGTGAAAGAGGGTGAAATTTCAGAACAGGGGGTCACCTATGTAAGGCAGAGATGAGAAGGAATTTCATCTCTCTGAAGGGAGGTGAATCTGTGGAATGCTTTGCCACAGAGGAGGGCTGTGGGTCGTTAAGTATATCCAAGATATATCCAACATCATGGGGAAGAGGCAGCAGAGTGGAGTAGAGGATTAATCAGATCAGACATGAGGGAGCAGACTCAACGGGCTGAATGGCCTGGTTCTGCTCTTACGACTGAGGGTCTTACGGAACATAGCTTTAATGAAACAAGCTGGGAGTATTCTGCGTTGGGTTCTCATTTTTTCTCCTAATTCGAGCTCTATAGGTATTATTACGTCTGTTAGCAGTTAAATGGGGTGATTGGTGTTAATTGATTAATTCGTCCTCTGGTAGATGTAAGGGGGAAAAAAAAAAAGAGAGAGTAGGACTGGCTTGTGGAAGGAGCCGTAAGACTGAATAGTTAATAAACTTTACAGCTCACCAACTGTAAGATATAGGAGCAGAATTAGGCCATTCAGCCCACTGAGTCTGCTCCGCCATTCGATCATGGCCGAAGTTGCTTGGATCCAGATTGACACTGTTGCCCGAGAGGCAATGATTTAAATCGGACAATGCCGGGAAGCCTCCTGCTTGCATCTGGCATTGTGGAGACAGATAGACAGTCAGCAAAGAGGAAAAAGACGATCCTGGGTATTGAAAGGTGAATTTGAAGCTATGCTCAGATTTTTGACTGGGGACAGAAGGAAATTTAATTTGGACTCATTAAAAACGCCGTTTGCAGAGAAACTGAAACGGGGCAGGATTCCAACAACAGAGGCACGGGGATGAGGACAGTGTCAACAGCCAGGGAGAACACTGGGAGAGATGGGAAATCAAGTGGCTCTTGTCTATCTCCATCCTAAAGATGGGCCCAGAGTTCGAGAAGATGCAACAGATGTGGATTCAAGAAACAAGGTTGAGTTTATCCAGGGATTGGGATGTAGTCAAGGAGATGACAAGTGCTGGAATCAACAGGTTAGGAGGAAATCATAGATTCATAGAATCAAAGAAGCCCTACAGTGTGGAAACAAGCCATTCAGCCCAACAAGTTCACACTGACCCTCCAAAGAGCCACCCAAACAGACCTAGCCCCCTACCCTATCCCTGTAACCCTGCATTTCTCATGGCTCATCTACATAGTTTGCACATCCCTGGACACTGGACAATTTCCCAATGGCCAATCCACCCTAGCCCGCACACTTTTGGGCTGTGGGAGGAAACCGGAGCACCCAGAGGAAACCCACGCAGACACGGGGAGATCGTACCAGCTTCACATAGATAGTTGCCCGAGGGTGGAATCGAACCCAGCCCCTTGGTGCTGTGTGACAGCCTCCCCACAAATGTTCCAGCTGAGGTAGGGAGAGGGGGAGAGATTGGCTGCTCTGGAAGGCATCCACTCCATTTCCATCCTGTCAACTGAAATTATTCCCATTGGGAGAGTTCCCAAGTCTGGCATCACAAGAGAAGACAGAATCAAGCTTCCCCTCTCCCAACCAAACAGCTCAAAACCCAGGGTTCCCAGGAAGTTTGTATTAAAGCAGATTGAACGAATGGCCCTCATTGTACCTCTGTCTCACAGCCTTTAAACTCCCTGCGTTCTCATCACAAAATCACTATGCTGTAGGAAGGGTGTGACTGCATTAGAGAGCAGGGTATTGAGGAGTTTCACTAGTGTAGGGGCTGGAGGAGGCGACAGAGATAGGGAGGGGATGCAAGGGCTGGAGCAACCACGCTATAAAGGAGGGACTAGATTGACAGGGACTGTTTTCCTTGGAGCACAGGGGTCCAGGTGGTGGGGGGAGGAGGAGGGGGTGGAAATCTGCTTGGGGGAATCAATAGGAATAACACGCTCAATAGAAATAAACTGCGTAAGAGAGAGGTCAATAACCTGGGGGTGGGGGAAAAGGAAAATGGCAGAATGTGTGTTCATCGAGTGGGAATCTGGAACTCACTGCCTGTAAAGGGTGATACAGGCAGGAACCTTCATAGCATTTAAGAGCTATTCAGATAAGCACTTGAAAAGGGCCATAAAAAATACAAAAGGTCAAACCGTGGAAAACGGGATTAGAGACAGTAGAGAGTTCAGGGACTTTGCAGGGATGCAATGGGCCAATTTCCCCCTTTCTGCGCTGTAATTCTCTACAACTCTATAGAGTCGTACAGCACAGAAACAAGCCCTTCAACCCAACTCGTCCATGCTGCCCAGATATCCTAAACTGAACTAGTCCCATTTGTTTGTGTTGACCCATATCCCTGCAATCCCTTCCTATTGATGCAGCTACCCAAATGGCTAGGTGGATTAGCCATGAGAAATTACCCATACTGCCTAGGGATGTGCAGGCTGGGTGGGTTAGCCATAGGAAATGCAGGTTTGTGGGGATAGGATAATTCTTTGGAGGGTCCGTGTGGATTCGATGGGCCAAAAGGCCTGCTTCCACACTGTAGGAACTCCAAATGCCTCTAAAGGAATGAGAGAAGGCTCGTGGCGAATGGAGGCCATTTAAAAAAACAGTAAAGGCCGATCACATGGAAACCCCACATACACACACCCACCTCCCTTCAAACCACAGCAACAAACGCAGCTGGTCCACGTCTGACCCTGATGGCACAGAAGCCTAGACCTTCATGCACAGCCTCCCGCGAGCAGGCACAGACAGTTGGACATTCACCTGGGTAGAAGTCTTTGGACTTGGAGAGTTTGATTGTGGCACTGGTCTCCTTCTGGAGCTGGACAATCGTTTGGCCTCCTTTTCCGATTATAGATCCTGCAGCATAACTAGGGATCAAAACCTTCAGGAAAAATTCGCCTTCTTCTGTAAAGGAAGAGGAAAATACATATTTCAGACTGGAGACCAACGTACTGCTTGATGTGCATAATTTGATTTCCACATCACATTACAACAGGGACTACGCTTCAGTCCTTTACTGAATGGAAATCACTTTGCAATGTTCTGTGTACATTACATAGGAGGAAGATATTTTCTTCTTTTAGAGATCCCTACAGCACAGAAACAAACCCTTCAGTCCAACCAGTCAGTGCCGACCATAATCCAAACTGAACTAGTCCCACGCCTGCAAAAATTTCTCATTCATGTACTTACCCAAATGATTTTTAAATGTTCTAACTGTACCCACGTTCACCACTTTCTCTATCAGTTCATTCCACACACGAACAATTCTGTAAATAAAAGATTTGTTCAATCATCTCTAAAAAGATGGTCAATATCGAATAGGCAACATCCCGGGACTGGCCCGAGGCCTAGGAGGAGGCTGTGTCGCCGTGGATACCAACAGGCCTCTGGCTTTCTCACTCAGACGTCAGTCCTCAAACCCAGCAGGCTGTCGACTACAGAGCCAAGGACCATCCTATCCTTATTTCCCACGTGGCCCAGAACATGGCAGCTGGAGGCCATTCAGCCCACTGTGCTGGTGCAGGCCCTTTGAAAAAGCTGTTCAATTGGTCCCCAGTTGTTATTCGGCCCACCCCCATGGGCCTGAAACTTCTTTTCGAATCTTTCCTGCACACCCCTGCCCCCTCAGCGCCCCACCACCCCTCCACCACAGTCTGATATGGTTATTGGGGTCTTCTCCTCAGGAAAACCCCAGCCTCAATCTTTCCAAATTTCCTTCCCGTTAGTGCCCCCGCCACTCTCTTCTCCTCCCTTGTCCATATTTCTTTGATTTCGGTGCTCAAATACATGGGACAAACGGAAGTGAATCAGGCCATTCGACCCAGTCAGTTCCGGCTGGTGTTTATATGCTCCAGTCAAGTACGAATTTTAAAAAATTCTTCATTTACAAAGCCAGTGAGGCTAGTATTTATTGATCATTCCTCATGTCCATTTATTGTCTATTCCTAAAAAAGGTGGTGGTGAGCCGCCTTCTTGAACCCACAGTAGTCTTCCTGCTGTGGGTTGACCCACAATGCCCTTATGGAGTCATACAGCACGGAAACAGACCCTTCGGCCCAACCAGACTGTGCCGACCATAATCCCAAACTAAACTAGTCCCATCTGCCTGCACTTGGCCCATATCCCTCCAAACTTTTCTTTTTTTTTCCCCTTTATTCATTCATGGGATGAGGGCGTCACAGGCCAGGCAGTATTTATTGCCCATCCCTAATTGCCCAGAGGGCAGTCAAGAGTCAACCACATTGCTGTGGGTCTGGAGTCACATGTAGACCAAGCCAGGTAAGGATGGCAGTTTCCTTCCCTAAAGGGCATTAGTGAACCAGAAGGGTTTTTCCTGACAATCAACAATGGACTCACAGTCATCATTAGATTATTAATTCCAGATATTTATTGAATTCACATTCCACCATCTGCTGCGGCGGGATTCAAACGCGGGTCACGTTATCTGGATTAACGGTTCAGTGATAATACCGCTAGGCCATCAGATACCCCTTATTCACCTACTTATCCAAATATCTTTTAAATGTTATAACTGTTAGGGAGGGAGTTCCAGGATTTTGACCCAGTGACAGTGAAGGAACGGTGATATATTCCAAGTCAGGGTGGGGAGCGGCTTGGAGGGGAACTTGCAGGGGAATGGTGTTCCCATGTATCTGCTGCCCTTGGCCTTCGAGATGGAAGTGGTCATGGGTTTGGAAGGTGCTGTCTGAGGATCTTTGATCAATTTCTGCAGGGCATCTTGCAGATGGTACACACTGCTGCTATTGAGCATCGGTGGTGGAGGGAGTGGGATGTTTGTGGATGTGGTGCTAATCAAGCAGGCTGCTTTGTCCTGGATGCTATTGAGCTTCTTGAGTGTTGTTGGAGCTGCGCTCATCCAGGGCAAGTGGGGAGTATTCCCTCACACTCCTGACTTGTGCCTTGTAGATGGTGGACAGGCTTTGAGGAGACAGGAGGGGAGTTACTCGTTGCAGTATTCCTATAGTCACTGGCTACAAAAACAGGTCACTGCGTTTACGTGGCTGGTCAATGGAAATACCGCTGGATTCTGCTCACCTCCAAAACCATTCTTCATCCAAATGCTAGCCCAGAACAATATCTTCCCCCTGCCCGAGTGTGGGCTCCCCGTTCAGACTTACAGTCACCACTTCAATCAGCTTTCCCCTGCCATTTCCTCTGAGAGTGTCTGAACCAGACATCCAGTCCCATTCGACAAATTAAAACCAATTAGACACTGAGGAAAACACAAAGTCATTTGTGGTCTACAAACTCATGAGGGGCATGGATAGGGTGAATTGCTGAGCTCTTTTTCCCAGGGAAGGAGAGTCCAAAACTAGAGGGGCATAGTTTTAGGGTGAGAGGGGAAGAGATTTAAAAGGGGCCTGAGGGGCAACATTTTCACACAGAGGGTGGTGTGCGCAGGGAATGAGCTGCCAGAGGAAGAAGTGGTGGAGGCTGGCACAATTACAACATTTAAAAGGTATCTGGATGGGTATATGAATAGGAAGGGTTTGAAGGGATATGGGCCAAATGCTGGCAAAAGGGACCAGATTAATTTAGGATATCTGGTCAGCATGGACGTGTTGGTCCAAAGGGTCTGTTTCCAAGCAGTACATCTCTATGACTCCATAACGTCATGTAGCTGTCCCTATTTGTAATTCCCTCTGCAGCTCTCATTAGTGACAGTACCTTAGCAACTACCGTCCCTGGTTTTTACAAATGCAACTGGCTCACTAATGCCCCTTTAGGGAGGGAAATGTGCCATCCTTACCCAGTCTGGCCTCCACCTAGCTCCATACCCACAGCATCAATCGTCGACTCTGAACTGCCCTCTGAAATGGCTGAACAAGCCACTCAGTTCAAGGGGCAACTGGGGACAGGCAACAGCATTGCCAGCTGTGCCCACATCCCTGTGGAAGAACAAAAGGAGGCGCTACAAAACATGAGTTGTTGTTGTTGTTAAGGTGACCTGTTCAGACACTGCACCAAAGACTTGGTTTGGTTCCCTTCAGACAGTTAGGGAGAAGAGGCCATTCAGCCCCTTGAGCCAGGCAAATCGATTGTCGGATTTCCCTCCACATACCAGTGCTCACCCTCCCTCTCCCACCTGCCAACATTATTTAGCAACAAAATGAGATCCTTCAGTCTCAATCTCTTACAGGTTTTGTTGGGAGTGGAGAAGGTAAAAAAATTCCAGGCCAAGGGCTGGAAAACGGGATTCGAAGAGATGAATGGTTTACTGCTAGCACAGACAGAATGGGCCAAAGGACCGCTCAGCACGTCATTAAAAACTTCCATGAGATTTCCATCACCCCCACCCCCCCCCACCCGCTCCCCCTCCCAAAACTGTCTATGTTTAAATTTAAATGTTGAAGCCCCCTCTTGCCGTGGTTTTCAAACCTCACCACATTGCGGTTAGGGGGCGAGCAGGGGGAAAATGGTCTCAACAGCAACCTGCATTTCGATAGTGCCTTTGAAGTCACACACCATCCCGAGGTGCTTCACAAGAGCAATGCACAAACAACACCACAATGCCAAGCCACCCAAGGTGCTCTTCTGACACAACTTGCTCAAAAAGGTGAGGATTTTTAAAAGTTTTAGCAAAGATCTGTAGCTCGGGTCACGGATGAGGTTGTTGACTTGCTCACCGAGCTGGCTTGTTCTCGTTCAGACATTTCGTCACCGTGCTGGGTAATATCATCAGTGGAGCCTCCGAGGAAGCAATGTTATTCTACTCCACTTGGAATTTGTACTATCCGGCCGGTTATGATCTGTACGGGTTTGTATATGGGGGCCAATTCTACGTTTGATTTATGGATGGAGAACCATGCCTCTAGGAATTCCCGTGCGTGCCTATGTTTGGCTTGGGCTACTACGGTTACCTTGTCCCAGTTAAACTGATGGCCTTCATTGTCCGAGTGTACAGATATTGGGGCAAGTTTGTTTAGTAGGCACCTGCATATGAAGCGATGCCTATTAAACAGACAACGCCAGGAGGACACAGTGCCCTAACACACTGGCCACACTGCCCTACATCAGGAACACATCAGAACTGACAACCAGACTCCTAAGGCCACTCGGAATCATGGTGGCCCACAAGCCCACAGCCACTCCACAACAAACACTCACAAGGATTAAAGACCCCATTCCCACAACATGCAGAACCAACGTGATTTACAAAATACCATGCAATGACTGCCACAAACATCACATTGGACAGACAGGAAGGAAACTAGCCATCAGAATACACGAACATCGACTCGCAGCAAAACGGCACGATGACCTCTCCTTAATATCTGTACACTCAGACAATGAAGGCCGTCAGTTTAACTGGGACAAGGTAACCGTAGTAGCCCAAGGCAAACATAGACACGCACGGGAATTCCTAAAGGCATGGTTCTCCATCCATAATTCAATCAAATGTGGAATTGGCCCCCATATACAAACCCGTACAGATCAAAACCGGGAATGACAGTACTCACCATCATGGGCCGGACAGTACAAATTCCAAGTGGAGCAGAATAACATCGCTTCATCGGAGGCTCCACTGATGATGTTACCCAGCACGGTGACGAAACGTCTGAACGAGAACAAGCCAGCTCGACCAGCAAGTCAACACCCTCAAAGTGAGGTGGGTTTTATGAAGCAGCACAGTGAGGTGGAGGCGTTCAAGAGAGGAAATTCCAGAATTTGGGATGCAGGCAGCAGAAGGCATGGCCGCTAACCGTGGCTGTAGAAGAATCCAGGAGGTGCTAGAGGCCAGAATGAGAGGAGCGTGGAGAGTTGTGGGGATGGTGGAGGTTACAGAGGTAGGGAGGGAGGAGGCAAGGCCAGAGAGAAGGATTGGAGTCGGAAAACAAGGACGAGAATTCTATTTACATATTAACGAAAAAATCAAATGTTTTTTGACTGGGAGAGAATCTGAGGGGCAATACCCCCTGCCAACTCTCCACGAGGGGCAGGTACCCCCTGTCGGAGATTGAACAGACGTCAAACGAAGGCACCCCACCTGCCCTCTCAGGTGGTCCCCAGCGTCTGGATCTGAGGCAGTGATACACATTGCTGTTCTGGGAGCTTGCTGTGCCCAGGTTAACCGCAGCGCCCCCTATGTCACAACAGCAACCACACTCCAAAACAAAAAGTGCTTCACACAGGCCGTGGGGCACTTTGGAAACCTCTGCAGGCTGGGGTAGGTGCTAGAGAAATGCAGGTTCACTGCAGTCAGAGCTGTTTGCTGACGAAGACAATGCTGGCTTTATTCAGTGCCAGACTACAGCCCAGCTCCCAAACTACACTCCAGGCAGACAAGGATTTCACTCAAGGCCTTCTCTTCACAAATGATCTTCAATGGCATTTTGCAAATCTCACACCCACGTTCCTCCCACCCCCGATCCCATTGTGCGGATGGTTGCAGGGGGCGTGAGTGGAAATATTATCTTAACCAAGGCTGGCCTTGGCATCCCGCGGATTCCCAAGACTTGGAAAGGTTTTCTCATGGGCCCAGCCAGGTCAGGGAGCAGAAGCTCAGCTGGCAGGCTGACGCGGGGTGGGGGGGGTTAATGGAACTGAAGGAGGCTGTTCAGCCCATCGGGATAGTGCCAGCGTTTGCTCCAGCGTGCACACAATTTGGTCTCACGTGCTGAGAATGACTGGGGAGAACACACACAGAGATGGCAGGGTTGGGGCGGGGTGGGGGGCGTGCGAGGAAAGAGAGAGAAAGAAAAACAGATTGACTCAGGGAGAGAATGAAAGAACAGGGGAATATAGGGCTGCTACTTATCCATTGGTGACCCCTACTTGTTGTAAAGGTTGGGGGAGCTCAGGCTGTGATTCCTCACACAGTCAACCTCACCTCTGCTCTCTCTGCCATGGTTTGGGTTTACTGACGTGTACCCGGGGCCCCGTGGTGGGGAGCTGGTGGGATAGGGGGGTTTGTGGGGGACAGCTGGAAAGTGGTCCTTTCCCCTGAGCATTAAGTATCTACTGCGAGGGACGGTTAAAACAAGGTGAGCAATTAAATCCTGTGCTCCGTCTCAGCCTGTCAGTGCAGACTGTGTTTAATAGCCCCTCTCAGAGGGTGGTCAGAGTGTCACTGGGGGAGTGGGGTGAGCAGAGGGTGAATTACACCCAAGGCCTAGCAGCTGGTGCTGCTTCACTCAGAAACTGGTAGCAGAAGGAGCTCTGTGTTTTAATTAACCAGCACCAGGGGAGCTCCCTACCCTCAGTACAATGCTAACTGCCCCTGCCCATCTGTCCTGCTCCAGGATCTGTCACCTCAGGAGAGGGTAGAGAGACAGGCTCGGTGGACACCTTGCTGCCACGTCACCCCCATACCCCTGGGGTGGGCGGCGGGGTGAAAGGGGTCACAGACTGTGTTGCCTGTTTAACTCCAGCTGATGGCCGGACGAAACTGCCCTCTCACACAGAGATGGGCACACATGGACTCAGACACACACTGGCACACACACCCACACGCACATGAACTCTGCCAGCCCACCCAGAGAATCACGCCGACATGGACACGTACCCAGCTATCTCCTTTCCCCCCACTCACGGGACCTCCACACTACACAAGGTGCTGCCCACGGCCTGGCAGAGCTGTGGTGTTTATCCGTACAAACAGTTCCACGAGGGATGGGGCTACGGTACCTCGGGACCACTCCTCCGCATTGGAAGCTCAACAGCACCGGAGACAGTGACCTACAGCAGGTTGTTGCTGGGGCCGAGGAGGACACACTGCCCACCAAGCACCCCCCACCCCCTCCCCCCAGGACAGATTGCCCGGTCTGTCCGTACCACTGCACACTGTGCCGGGAGCAGCTGCAGGAGGGCGGTGACTGTCACACATTTCTATCTGGAATGTACCTTTACAAAGGGAGTCTGGAGAGAGATAGAACATAGGACAGTACAGCACAGGACAGGCCCTTCGGCCCACGATGTGCCAACCTATTATCCTACACTAAGATCAAATTACCCAGCATACCCTACATTTTACTATTGCCCATATGCCCATCCAAAAGTCGCTTAAATATAGAACATAGAACAGTAGGATGCAGTGGTTTTTGTCAAAGTTTGTCCCGAGCAGCTCCATGACATGGGACTCTGCTCCCTGGGATGCAACCAAGACAAACATCAACTATGCCTGGAGGACAATCAAGCTGTTGAAAGATGCTCCTTGGTCTGCCCGAAACTTGTTGGTCTTCCAGAGCAAGGAGTTGGCATCGACTGAGTGTAGACTAGCACATCCCAAGGACCAGGACTATGTGCTGAGGGACACACTAAAGCTTGGGGCAGCTGCTGCCAATGGACAGCGGGCAAAGACTATGGTCGAAGTCTATCAGTGTGTACAGAGAGGTCAGTAACTTAGAGAACCTCTTGGTTTGTGTGCTTCTTAATAAATGCATATTGCACTTCGATTGAGGTATCTGGCTGCAACATGTTAATTGGAGGAATCCTGTATTTTACTGCATTTTCCTTAAATGCGGAGTTGTAGTTTTAGACATTTTACACATGACTACATTTTTGCAACAAAAATATTCTGCAGTGTTGGGTAGATACCGGTGTTGTAACTGTACTGGAAGAGCTGGGCTAGGGGAGCAGGGAGTTCTGGAGCACAAGTCTTCAGTAATCTTGCCAGGATAGCGAGTTGTTTAATCTTCCACCACTGTTCACAACTGCATATGGCAGGACTGCAGAGCTTGGATCTGGCACGTTGTTCGTGGGATCGCTTAGCTCTGTCTATCATTTGCTGTTTGGCACACAGGGAGTGCTGTCTGGTAGCTTCACCAGGTTGACATGTTTTTTTTTGAAAAAGGTAATCCTGGCGCTGCTCGTGGCGTGCCTTCCTGCACTCTCCACTGAACCAGGGCTGATCATCTATATCTGTTGCTGCTGACATTGTCTCCTCTATATTGGGGAGACCCAACACAGGCTCGGGGATGGGTTTGCGGACCATCTGCGCTCTGCACGCACCAACTAACCTGACCTTCCTGTTGGCATCCACTTTGACTCCCCCTCCTATTCCCCTGGTGACATGTCCATCCTTGGCCTCCTCCACTATCAGAGTGAGGCCGAACATAAACTGGAGGAACAACGCTTCATAATTCACCTTGGGAGCTTACAGCCCAATGGCCTGAATATTGACTTCACCAGCTTCAAAATCTTCCATGCTCAACCCTGTCCATCTTCCTACTCACCTATACGCTCCACCTTTCCCATTGACCAACCACAATAACCCCCTACCTGTATCCACCTATCTCCGTCTCACCTACCCTCCCCCCAGCCCCACACCCCTCCCCAGTTCTGAAGAAGGGTTTCGGCTTGAAACGTGGACTTTCTTGCTCCTGGGATGCTGTCTGACCGGCTACGCTTTTCCAGCTCCACATTTGTTGACCCTGGCTTCCAGCATCTGCACTCCTTACCATCTCCAAGGCTTACGGTCACAGAGGACAAAAAGCCAGGAATATGTTGGATAGGCAGGCCCTGGGGTGGGGCGTAACAATTTGGCAGGGGTGAGGGTCTAGGCAGCAGGAGAGCAGAGACAGGAGTGAAGTTGAGCTGATGTTCATTGTTCCCCTATAGTCTGCAGTCCTTGAGGGCATTTAAGTGATGCGTCTAGAGGGCTTGCCTTTATAATGGACATTAAATCCAGTCACAGCGAACAAAGGGAAACACGTTACTGTGCAGTCGGGGGATTTGGGGGGAAAAAAAAGCCACGTTCTTATGTCTGAACACCAAGAATCATTGGTCCCCACCCAATCAACAATCAGGGCTGGAAAAGAATTAGGAACACCTTGTGAACAGGCCTGGCAGTATTTCACACTTCACTGTCACATCCATCTCCGCTCGCCAGCCCTCTCAATGACTTGACAAAGCACCGACAGAGAGGCAGCTGTCCCAATGCTGTAACTGACCCTGGACGCCAAGCCCAGAACAGAGGCACACTGCTCAAACCTGGGCTCGCTGTAGCTCCCTGCAATCTGGACAGAGCCCTGCTCTCTTTCCTTAAATCCACCCCTCACCCGACTCTCCCACCTTCCTCTCGTCCAAATATTTAGCCAATTCTCCCTGAAGTGATGCCTTAAATGACTCGCTTTTGCGAAACAAACCCTCTTTGCCCATTCCTGGTAACCAGACTCGGTGAGGATCAACACAATTGTTTGCATCTTAAAGTGGGCACAGTGTTCACTGACCATCCCTAACTGCCCCTTGAGAAAGCAGTGGTAACAAGCTGCAGTCCATGGAGGTTAAGGGAACTCAGACTGTTCTTAGGGAAGGAGTTCCAAGATTTTGACCCAGCGACAGTGAAAGAACAGCAATGTGTTTCCAAGTCATGGTGTGGAGGTGCCAGGGTTGGACCGGGGTGGATACCAGGCGAAGGAGCAACACTCCGAAAGCTTGTGATTTCAAATAAACCTGTTGGACTATAACCTGGTGTCATGTGAGTTCTGATGAAGTGTTTAGGCCCGAAACGTCAAGTTTCCTGCTCCTATGATGCTGCTTGACCTGCTGTGTTCATCCAGCCCCATGCTTGTCATGTGAGTTCTGACTATTTCCAAGTCAGGGTGGTGAGTGGCTTGGAGGGGAACTTGCAGGGGGGTGGTGTTCCCATGTATCTGCTGCCCTTGTCTGGAAGGTGCTGTCTGAGGATCTTTGGCAAATTTCTTATAGATGGTGCACACTGCCACTGGGCGTCAGTGGAGGATGAAGTGGATATTTAACTGACAAGTATGACTCTAAATGGAAATTGTGATTCACTAGTAAAACCCATCAGAACTCTAAAATTAAACATAGTCCTCCTCTTCCCTGTTGCTGTGTGGGCAGACCTGCTACTGGATGCTCTCACCCTGATCCTATTGCCTCCATTGTCCTGGTGAATCGACACAAGGGCTTCTCAAAGCAGGGGCAGGAGCTCCTGACAGCACCAGCTGAGGTTCTGAGGTCAGGAGCACAGAGACAGTATGCCCCTCACCTTCTTCAGCTGCTCCACCCCCAACATCCACCATCTGGGGTTGGGGCGGGGGACCCTTCAAACCTCGAAATGGAGTCACAGATTGGGCAAGAGCTCAGGGAACTGCTCCCCGGCACCTAAGCAGATCCAGATCTGCCTCCAATCTCCCTCCCACTCCAGGAATACTCAGGAAAAAAACCAAAAAAAAAACTGAAGATTCCAGAGCACATGGCCTGGGATTTGCATCGGCAGATAGCAAAGGGCTCAAACAGAGCCATTGGATACTGCTTTCTAATGGCTAATCTGAATTAACACAACATTAATCTGATTCAGAAAGCAGAAGTTGTCTTAATCCTGTTAACTGCAAACCTAGGTCTGTTAATCTTCACCAACAGAACTCTGTGGGATTTCCTGCAGGGAGACAGAGTTCGTTCATACAAAAAGGGTACATAAAGGTGCTGCTCCTATTTCATGAACCAGGCACACGGCCCTGTCTTGATGGCTTTTGCGACAAATTCCAGCATTCACATTCAGAATTGAATCTGCTATGTCAACATGTCACACTGTAATTGCACTCATCTTCCATTAGTGGCGCTGCAGTGCTGTGGGAAGCTGGAATTACACCTTAACAAGCTACATATCAATGAGGAACGTTGAAAGTGGAAATGGCAGGATATTGGATAACATTTGCTGAAAGAATTTGAAGGAATGGTCAATAGAATATTTTAACATGAAGTCCCAGTAGTTTCTCAATGGGCTGAAGGACCTCTTCTGAGTTGCATGACTCTAAATATATATTTATACAAGATTATTTAGTTCATTGTGCATGTCCCTCCCAACCAGCTTCTTACTCATTTTCACACATCTATAATTTTGCCTCAAAGTGTCTCTGCGTATTTGAGCTCTTCTCACTGCTATGGCAATCCACCACACACAGAATCCAGACGGTACTAGTCATTATTACTTGATGTTTGTCTCCAGAGAAATTTGACAAACATCATCAGGGAGAAAGGAAGAGAAGGATGCCTGTTTGGAGGGAGGAGTGAGGGAAAATGAAGTAGGAAAAGGAGAAGGGTCAGTATTGAACTGTTGGGCTGAACAGCCTGCATCTGTGCTGTATATCTAATGTTGTGGAGAAGTCCCAGTATTTTCCTGGATTTTCTTCACATCTCCTCCTTCGATCAAGGTTTAATCCTGATATGGAACAAAGCCTTTAGTCAAACATACAGCGTGGATAACAAGGTGTGGAGCTGGATGAACACAGCAGGTCAAGCAGCATCAGAGGAGCAGGAAAACTTGACGTTTCAGGCCCAGACCCTTCATCAGAAATGGGGGAGGGGAAGAGGGTTCTGAAATAAATAGGGAGAGAGGGGGAGACGGATAGAGGATGGATAGAGGAGAGGATAGGTGGAAAGGAGACAGACAAGTCAAAGAGGTGAGGATGGAGCCAGTAAAGGTGAGTGTAGGTGGGGAGGTAGGGAGGTGATAGGTCAGTCCAGGGAGGACGGACAGGTCAAGGGGGCAGGATGAGGTTAGTAGACAGGAGATGGGGGTGCGGCTTGAGGTGGGAGGAGGGGATAGGTGAGAGGAAAAACAGGTTAGGGAGGCGGGGACGAGCTGGGCTGGTTTTGGGATGCGGTTGGGGGAGGGGAGATTTTGAAGCTTGTGAAGTCCACATTGATGCCATTGGGCTGCAGGGTTCCCAGGCTGAATATGATTTGCTGTTCCTGCAGCCTTCGGGTGGCATCACTGTGGCATTGCAGGAGGCCCAGGATGGACATGTCGTCTGAGGAATGGGAGGGGGAGTTGAAATGGTTCGCGACTGGGAGGTGCAGTTGTTTGTTGCGAACTGAGCGCAGGTGTTCTGCAAAGCGGACCCTTTGCCTCCGCTTGGTTTCTCCGATGTAGAGGAGGCCACAACGGGAACAGCGGATGCAGTATACCACATTGGCAGGTGTGCAGGTGAACATCTGCCTGATGTGGAAAGTCTTCTTGGGGCCTGGGATTGGGGTGAGGGAGGTGGTGTGGGGGCAGGTGTAGCACTTCCTGCGTTTGCAGGGAAAAGTGCCGTGTGTGGTGGGGCTGGAGGGGAGTGTGGAGCGGACAAGGGAGTCACAGAGAGAGTGGTCCCTCCGGAAAGCAGACAAGGGTCGGGAGGGAAAAATGTCTTTGGTGGTGGGGTCGGATTGCAGATGGCGGAAGTGTCGGAGGATGATGCGTTGGATCCGGAGGTTGGTGGGGTGGTATGCGAGGACGAGGGGTATTCTTTTTTGGTTATTATTGCGGGGACGAGGTGTGAGGGATGTGTTCCGGGAAATGCGGGAGACATGGTCGAGGGCGTTCTCGACCACTGTTGGGGGGAAGTTGCGGTCCTTGAAAAACGAGGACATCTGAGATGTACGGGAGTGGAATGCCTCATCCTGGGAGCAGATGCGGCGGAGGTGAAGGAATTGGGAATAGGGGATGGCATTTTTGCAGGAAGGTGGGTGGGAGGAGGTGTATTCTAGGTAGCTGTGGGAGTCGGTGGGCTTGAAATGGATATCGGTTTCTAGGTGGTTACCCGAGATGGAGACAGAGAGGTCCAGGAAGGAGAGAGAGGTGTTAGAGATGGTCCAGGTGAACTTCAGGTTGGGGTGGAAGGTGTTGGTGAAGTGGATGAACTGTTCGAGCTCCTTGTGGGAGCACGAGGCGGCGCCGATACAGTCATCAATGTAACGGAGAAAGAGGTGGGGTTGAGGGCCGGTGTAGGTATGGAAGAGGGATTGTTCCACGTAACTTACAAAGAGGCAGGCATAGCTTAGGCCCATGCGGGTATCCATGGCCACCCACTTTATCTGTCGGAACTAGGTTCAACAGACAAACAGACCCACAATGCACAGAGTGAGGGGTGCGAGAGTGATAGCGAGGTGCAACAGAGGGAGTGAGACAGGACCCGCGTGCATAGGTGCACAGGTCTTTGAAGGTGGCAGGACTGATGGAGAGAGAGCAGCTCATAAGGCACACAGTGCCCTGAGCTTTATTAATAGGGGCATGGAGCACAAGAGCAGGGAGATAATGCTTACACACTGGTTAGACCTCAGCTGGAGTACTGTGTACAGTTGTGGGTGCCACATTATAGGAAAAAGGTGAATGCATTTTTTTTTTGGGGGGGGGGCACAGAAAGAGAGTCAAAGCAACTTATAAAGATGGTTCCAGGAATGAGGAACTTCAATGATGAGAAGGGATTGAAGAAGTTGGGAATGGAGGGTTTGAGATATAAAAATAGACTAGAAAGGCCGGGACTTTCTTCACTGGAGTACAGGAGGTTGAGGTGTGACCTGATAAAATCATAAGCGGGTATGGTTAAGGTGAATAGCAAGGGTCTTTTCCCTAGGTGGAGGATTTTAAGATGGGGGGGCATATTTTTAAGATGAAAGGAGAAAGATTTAAAAAGGAACATGGTGGGGGGGCAACGTTTCTTTAAAAAACAGAGAGAGTGGCACATAGTACGGAATGAACTTCCTGGCAAAGTGGCGGTTGGGGGTACTGGCACAACATTTAAAAGACATTTGGATAAGTATGTGAATAGGAAAGGTTTTGGTATGGGCCAAGTGCAGGCAGGTGGGACAAGTTTAGTTGGGGAGCATGGTTGGCAAGGCCCGGTCGGACCGAAGGGTCAGTTTCCGTGCTGCATGACATTATAAATTTGGACTGTTCTGGGAGAGGAGATTTGAAAGAGATTTTCAAAATGATCAGCAAACTGGATAGAGTTGAGATGGAGAAGGTGTTCCTGCTTGTAAAAGAGAGGAGGACGAGGGGGTGAACAGATTTATAGCAGAAGCAGCACGGGTGACAGGAGAAAAACCTCTCACTGAGCAAGTAACTGGGGTCTGGAAATACGGAGGAGGCAGATTCAATTGAGGCATTCAAGAGGGACATTGGATGGTTGTTCGAATAGACATGGCAAGCAAGGAGAAAGCAAAGGAGAATAAAACCAGGTCATGATGCACAAATGAAGAGACGGGACAGTCGCTATGGGTGGCCTCCTACTGCACTGTAACAATTCCGAAATTGTGGAGTGTCCCCGATTAGCTGGACTTCATTTGCGATCCTCAGCAGTTACCAACTGAGGAGTTAGCCACGTGCATGTCAGTGTTTTGGGCCTTCAACCAACACTGCGGCTCCTGGCCCCTCTGCCCCCACCACCACCCACTCAGAGTACCCCCTGGGGGGTTACATCAGGGAGCAGGCACCCCAGATACAATGGGAACCAAACCCCTAGCAGGCACACGGACACTGGTCAGGGGGCATCGTTCTAGAGACAGGGGCAAGCCGGGGTTGGGGGGGGGTGCAGGGGAGTGAGGGTGCGGACGAGTGATCATGAAGAGAACTAGATTGCATTTCTGAGGCAAAAAAAAAATCAATCATGGAGGCGGGGGGGGGGGAGGGGAAGGGGAACAAAATATGGAAATGTTTCTAATGGGCCTTCAGAAGAAATGCTGTTCACTGGGAAACAACATTCTAGACTCTCAAAGTTTTGGGAAAATCGTAAACGTTGGTCTTTTATAAAATCAGTCACTGCAGCTGAAGCCATTAAGCAGTTTGCAGCCAATGGTGTGCTTTTTCCCCAACCCCACCCCCAAAACACAGGAAAAAGCGAGCAAACATGTACACAGCAAGATCCACTGAATGTGGTGATAACCAAACAATTGTTCTGGGATGTCAATGAAGGGGTTAAATTTAGCCCAGGACACCCGCTAAATAATTAGAGGGGCAAAGGGTCTTCTGCAACTGCAGAGAGGACCCCAGCTCAGTATTCACTGGTGGGTCAGCCTTGGCTTGTGTATACCTTGTTGCTCAGCAGCGAAGGAGAGCAGCTCACTGGACCCCAGCCAAACTCATGGGAGGGAGAGATCAGTGGGCCTCCATCAGTGAGAATCAACAAGAGCCCTTTGGTCCCTTTGGAGATTAGGATAGCGAGGTGGTTGGTTTTGGCGAGCATAGACTCAACGGGCCGAAGCACGTTTATCTTATGCTGTAGACCTGAACGACCATGGGCCAATCTGAGGCACCAAAATGTTGGTGGAATCTTGCTGTGTCCAAAATGGCACCCCCTACACGCCTGCAAAATGACTTATCACTCATCACAGGAGCACAGAATTTGCATTGAATAGAACCCGGTCACATCCCTCTGATTAGCACCACCACCCCAACACACAGACAACTGCATTCGTGTAGCACCTTTCAAGGCAGGAAAACAACCCAAGGGGCTTCACAATCAGACACCACAGACGGGTAGTCAAGCAGGTGGCAAGAGACACAAGTTTGAGTGAGCGCCATGAAAGGACAGGGGGAGGAGGTGGGAGGCTATAGAAAGGCAGATCCCTCCAAGCAATGAATGAATGGGAGCCCTCCACCCTCTGACAGCAAGGAGGCTCCTCCAGCAAATGCCAGTTGTTAGCCAGCTCCATTCACTGTTCGCTTGAAGCAGAGCATTCAGCTAATCCCCCGCGGGGGGGGGTCTTTCTAGAACTCAACAACACAATCTGTCAGATTCGAGCAGTGGGACTGAGGCCTTCCATTTGTCATCTCTTCTGCTTTCTTTAAATCCGTCTTGCCGGTCCTCGTTTCTACAAATTTTTTTTTTAAAAATCTGATAAGCGGAGATTTCCACCGTTTGCCCAGAAGGCTACCTAGGATGTAGGATGGGACACCTGCCAATAAATTCCAAGCATTAGACAACCAAAACTAAACACTGTCGTCTCTTAAGCCCCTCCCTGGACGCACACCCAGTGCCTCTCAGATCAGGAAGATCCCAGATTAATCTCCAGTTAGGGTCAGGGTTAAATCTGGGAGACGGGGAAGTTGATGGAATTGGAGGAGGGGGACACAAAATCCCTGCTCACAATTTAGTACAAGGGCAAGTATATAAACTCTCTCTTTTAAAAAAGTTTGCTTATGAGATATTGGCATCGCCGGCTAGGGCCGACGTCTATTGCCCATCCCTAATTGCCCCTTACGAAGGTGGCAGTGAGCTGCCTTCTTGAACCGCTGCTGTCCATGCGCTGTAGGTAAGACACACAATGCCCTCAGAGTTCCAGGATTCTGACCCAGGATAAGAAGATTGGTCAGTCGAGAGGAAGCGTCCTGCTGCATCTATTTATCCGTAAGAAACAGGAACAGGATTAGGCCATTCAGCCCTTTGGGCCTACTCTGCTAGTCAATAGGGTCATGGCTGATCTGACATTCCTCATCAAGGCATTGAGTATGAACGTAGGAATCCAAGGATCACTCATCTTCTGCAGCCTTGTTTATCATGGTCTGTGACTGTCATTCAGTCATGCGGTTGGAGGTCAGTCATCTCAGCTCCAGGGCATCTCTGCAGGAGTTCCTCAGCATAGTGTCCGAGACCCAACCATCTACATCTGTTTCACCAACCTTTGCCCTGAATCACAAGGTCAGAAGTGGCTCCCATTCATTCATTGCTTGGAGGGAACTGCCTTTCTATAGCCTCCCACCACCTCCCCCTGTCCTTTCATGGCACTCGTTCAAACTTGCATCTCTTGCCACCTGTTTGCACCGAAGATTGCACAAGACGTTCAGCACCGTTCGCAACTCCTCAGATGGTGAACCAACGCATGCCACAACATCTGGACAATATCCAGGCTTGGGCTGACAACTGGCAACTAACATTCATGCCACACAAATGCCAGGCAATGACCATCACCAATGACAGACAGACAGACAGAAGACAATCTAACCACTGCCCCTTGACATTCAATGGCATTGCTATCACTGAATCCCCCACTATCAATATCCCTGGGCAAGGGGGGTTACCATTGATCAGAAACCCAACTGGATTGCCACATAAACACAGTGACTACAAGAACAGGTTAGAGGCTAGGAATCCTTCAGTGAGTAACTTTCTTCCTGACTCCCCAAAGCCTGTCCATCACCTGCAAGGCACAAGTCAGGAGTGTGAGGGAATACTCCCCACTTGCCCTGGATGGGGGCAGCTCCAATGACACTCAAGAAGCTTGACACCATCCAGGACAAAGCAGCCCCCACTCGATTGGCACCACATCCACAAACATCCCACTCCCTCCACCACCGATGCTCAGTAGCAGCAGTGTGTACCATCTACAAGATGCTCTGCAAAAATTCACCAACAAATCCTTAGGCGGCGCCTTCCAAACCCACAATCTCTAATCCCCACCCCTAGAAGAACAAAATCAGCAGGTACTTGGGAACACCACCCACTGCAAGCCACACACCATCCTGACTTGGAAGTATATCGCCATTCCCTCACTGTCGCTGGGTCAAAATCCTGGAATTGCCTTCCCAAGGACATATGGGTCAACAGGACATGGACTGCAATGGTTCAAGAAGGCAGCTCACCACCACCTTCTCAAGGGGCAATTAGGGATGGGCAATAAATGCTGGCTAGCCAGTGACACCAATATCTCACAAACAAAGGTCTTAAATAAAAAGCAACAGGCTCATTTATGTACTAAATTATCTTGTCACACTTCTGACCTCTTGTTAAATAGTGAGCAAAAGTGGATTTTTATATCCCATTCCAATCTGTGATTAACTAGAGATCAGAATCCTTTTTTTTCAGAAAGGGAAAAGAATCTGTAGTGTAGAATCAGGCCATTTGGCCCAACAAGTCCCTACCAGCTCTCCGAGGAGCATCCCACCCAGACTAACCCTGCATTTCCCGTGGCTAACCTACATATCTCCAGACACTATGGGATATTTTGGTATGACCAATCAACCAAACTCTGGACTGTGGGAGGAAACCGCAGCACCCAGAGGAAACCCCACACAGACATGGGGAGAACGTGCAAACTCCACACAGACAGTCACCCGAGGGTGTGATTGAATCCAGGTCCCTGCCACCGTGAGGCAGCACTGAGCCAACGTGCTGCCCTAGATCTGGGATCTTCCTGTTCTGAGATATACGCAAGTGAGTCAAGCTGGGGGTGCTTAAAAAAAAATTAACAACACTCTCCATTGAGTCCTGCTGGGTTCCACACACAATGCCCTGTGGTGGGATTTGAACACTGGACCATCTGACTGAGGGGTGTGAGTGGTGCCATCGAGGGTTTGGGCATGGGCCAGGCCACATCTCTGGAGTAGGCAACATGCAACCTGACAGGATGTGGAATGTGAAATCCAGTTTGGGGGAAACTGATGCCCCAAAAGGGGTTGTCTCGACCTGGGGGGCCACCCAATTTGATGGAAGCCATCTTCCAGATAGGAGGGTATGATCCAAAAGATTACAACTTTTACTTTTCAACCATACGAAGCTCAGACTCATCTAGACTACCGCCGCAAAAAGTTGAGAGTTTGTGGAAAATCTTTATCTTGCACTCATCAGGACAATTTGCAAGAATACCAATGCAATACCAAAAGTTATACTGATCGGGAGGAGAGTTGGCAAGTGGTCAACTAATTAGGTTTTGACCTGGAATTCTCTCCCCAAGGGCATTGTGGGTCTACATCATGTGAACGGTTCAAGGCAGCTCAACCCCCTCCCCCCACCTTCTCAATGGCAGCTAATGAAACAGTAATAAATGCTGGCTCACCTAGCAACACCTAGGTCCCACAAATGAATTTAAAAATGGTTGGTTTTCCCCCGAATTACAGTACTTGCAAAATATCTTGATGACTTCAAGACAAAATGTTTTGAAAACCCAAGTCTTTCTACAGCAATGCTCAAATTCCATCCAACCAACTATCCAGCTACATTTCAACTCTGAACAGGAGGTAGAGCGATAGTTGGTAGTCGAGAGAAACAGGAGAATCTATTTTGCTGCTAGTCAAGCAGATCATTGTTGTTCCAGATCCACCTCCCATATACGCATCTATGCCTCAAATCCCTGAGCAGCACTGGTAGTGTTTTGTTCACCAGTTTCAATTTAAGAAATTGATTGCTGGCAAAACGTCAATTGCCATTTGGAAAGAGTTCCAAATGCCTGCTGCCCTTTTCTGGGAATGTTAATTCTGAAATGTTAACTCTGCTTTCTCTCCACAGATGCTGCCAGACCTGTAGAGCTTTTCCAGCAATTTCTATTTTGGTTTCTGCATCAGCAGTTCTTTGGCAGTTGGGGGAGCAAGGGAATTATTTTGAAATAGTTTTGAGTTTACCTCCCCTAGCCATTCCTTCAATATTTTGAAATCTTTAATCCAGTCACCAGAGGCATAGGCCACTGGGTCAGAATCCTGGAATTGCCTCCTTAAGGGCATCGTGGGTCAACCCACAGCAGGTGGACTGCAGCGGTTCAAGGCAGCTCACCCCCACCTGCTCAAGGGGCAACTAGGGGTGGGCAATTAATGCTGGCCAACCAGTGATGCCCACAACCCACAAATGAATAAAAAGAGGAATACAAGTGCAGGAAGCTTATGCTGGAACTGTATAAAACACTGGTTACACAACTAGAATAGTTCTGGTCACCATATTATGGGAAGGATTTGATAGCACTATAAAGGGAGATTCACCAGGATGCTGCCTGGGTTGGCCGATCTGAGTTATGACAAAATATTGAAAGCAACTCCAGTCTATCCAATAGAACAGCCAGGGGACCCGACAGAGGTGTATAAGATTATGAAGGGCATAGATAGGGTGGATATAGAGGACATTTTCCCATCTACAGGGGGAAGGATCAATATCTTCCAGACGTGGCTTTAACACAAGATGGAGAAGTCTAAGAGGGAAGCGGAGAAATTTTTTGATCCTGGTCCAAATCTGGAACTAGCTAGAAATTGGAACAAACAAATTGCAGGAGAAACTCAGCAGGTCTGGCAGCATCTGTGTAGGGGGTTGGGGAAGAGAAGAGAGAGAAAACGAGAGAGAGAGAGAGAGAGAAAGAAAGAAAATGAGACAGAGACAATGAGTGAAAGAGAAAGAAAGAGACAGAGACAGAGACAGAGAGAGAGAGAAAAAAAAAGAAACAAACAGAGGGAGAGAGACACAGAGAGAGAAAAACTGAGTTAACACTTCAGCATTACTGGACTTGAAATGGTGACTCTGCTTTCTCTCCAGCAGATACTGACAGACATGCCAGGTTTCTCCAGCAATTTATGCTTTGGTTATGAAGCTGGAAATCACTGCCTGAGAAAGGGCGCTCACATCAGAAATGCTCAAGTCATTTAAGCAATGTTTAGATACGCCTTTGCTTTGCCTCCAGGGCTATGGGTTAAGAGCCAGACAAATGGGATTAGTTTAGACCAGTATGGACACTACAGGCTGAATGGCCTCCTTCTGCGTTGTAAACATCTACAAGTCTATGAGAATCCGTTAAAACTTCCAAAATTCCAGGGAGGACAGATATAGTGTGCGCATTCGCTCTTCGTAATTTATCCCTTGTGGACAAGATATCATTCTTAAGCCTCACACTGGGGCAATGCATTGACCACAATGCTGTTGCAAATGGGTTTCAATGGATTCAAGTTTAACATAAAAGTTAAGATGATGTTAGACGTTAAAATGACCAGAAACAAGGGCATAAGATGGACTCTCCTCAAGGGAAGAGTGCAGGTTCATCACATCAAAAGACTTTCGGGCTTATAACATATTCCTTGGTGGCCTATAGTGTGTGACCACAGCCAAGAACTGCAGTTAATAACTCTATAATATAAAACGCTTTGCACTTTCCCTCAAGTCTGTTCAACACTCACTTTGAGCCCTTTCCATATTACACAAAAGATGGGAATAATCAATTATTAAATCAATTTTCTAATATCATTAGTGTTTACAGCGAAATGCCTCCATTAGTAAAATATTTATGCCTCTGGACCAAGCAACTGGTCTGCCTCTGTGGATGTCTCAAAACTGTACTGGGAGTGTTTTTATGAGTGCAGCTATGTCACTTATCCTTAGGGTCTGCTTCCACGCTGTATCACTGTGACAGCTCTCCACTGCCTTGCAATGCTATTTATTTTCAAAAAGAAGGCGGTGAGATTGCACTGTTGATAGCTCGAGCCTTCCTACTGGGCCCACAACCTCCAGATCTGAACTGGAAGGGACCCGATATCTTGGTGGGGAGACTCTGCTAGTGCGACCTGGGGGGCTTTAAACTAGTATCCTGGGGGATCTTAAGCAGTAGTAAGGAAAGGTGAGAGAAGGTGGAGGATGGTTCGGAACTTAAGGAGAGCAAAGCAAATAGTCAAGGCAGCTAACAGCATGGCAGGGAATGAGGGAGGACTGATGAATTAAACTGCATTTATTTCAATGCAAGAGGCCTGACAGGCAAGGTGCATGGATGGGAACATGGGACTGGCATATCCTAGGTATTACAGGAGGCTGAGGGAGGACAGGACTGGCAACTGTTCTGGGGCACAGACACTGTAGGAAGGATAGAAAGGGAGGTAAGAAAGGAGGGGGAGTGGAGTTTATTGCTTAGGGAAAACATCACAGCAGAAAGATTTAAAAAGCACCCAAGGGGCAATGTTTTCACACAGAGGGTGGGGCATGTATGGAATGAGCTGTCAAAGTGGTAGAGGCGGGTAAAATTACAACATTTGGAAGTCTTTGGATAGGAAAGGGTTAGAGGGATATGGACCAAACACAGGCAAAATGGGACTAGTGTAGTTTGGGGAACCTGGTCAGGGATGGACGAGTTGGACCAAAGGGCCCGTTTCCGAGCACTCAGGAAACCCCACGCAGATGCAGGGACTACATGCAAACTCCACACAGGCAGTCGCCCGAGGCTGGAATGGAACCCGGGTCCCTGGCGCTGTGAGGCAGCAGTGCTAACCACTGAGCCACCCTCATTCTGGGGACATTTTCAATCTGCTTTCCCCAGCGGGAGATCAGATCATTGCTGGGAGAAAGGGATACGCTGCTGAAACTCTGCAAATGCAGGCTGGTCAAGTATGGGCTGTCCTGTTCCTGTTGCAAACAGCCATAGGAATGTACAACCTACATTTTAGACATTGCGCATGAAGTCTGGTGCTGGAAAAATGTCGTTCAATTGCGAGCAGCACACAGCATTAGGATCTGGTCGCGTGTTTGTTTAGTAGCACACCCTAGGTTAGGCTTTTCATTTGCCTCAAATAGAGGGTAAAAAAATCTAGAGGGATGTGAAGTGAGCAGCAGATTGGAACAGGAGGGGGCCATTCAGCCCTCTGAGCTCAATCTGACTTTCAATGATGTCTCACTTGCCAAGATAATCCTTACCCAACAGAATCTTCACCATTTGCAACAGGCTGCCTCCAGATATAAAAACAAAGGACAGGACTTACACAATTAAAAGTAGGGCCCTGGATTATGTTATAGAACAGGTACCTAATTCTTTGCGATTTGCATCACAGATAGACCGGGTGGTTAAAAAGGCGTTTGGCACGCTGGCCTTCATTGCTCACTCCTTTGAGTATAGGAGTTGGGACATCGTGTTGAGGTTGTACAGGACGTTGGTAGGGCCTTTTCTGGACTACTGTGTCCAGTTTTGGTCTCCCCGTTGTAGGAAGAGTATTATTAAGCTGGAGAGGGTTCAGAAAAGATTTACCAGAATGTTGCCATGAATGCAGGGTTCAAGTTGTGAGGAGAGCTGGGTGGGCTGAGAGTCTTTTCCCTGGAGTATAGTAGGTCAATGGGTGACCTCAGAGGTTCATAAAGTCATGAAGGGTATAGATATAGTGAATGAGCGGTGTCTTTTCCCTAGGGTGGGGGAGCGGGGGGGCATATATTTAATGTGAGAGGAGGAAGATTTTAAAAAAGGACCTGAGGGGCAACTTTTTTTTTTTAAAAAACACAGTGGGTGGTTCGCACATGGAATGAACTTCCAGAGGAAGTGGTGGATGTGGGTACAGTTACAATGTTTAAAAGATATTTGGATAAGTACATGGATAGGAAAATGTCTGAAGGGATAGGAGCCAGGAGCAGGCAGATAGGACTAATTTAATTTGGGATTATGGTCAGCATGGACTGGTTGGACTGAAGGGTCTGTTTCCGTGCTGCATGACTATGACCCTATGGCTCTATGACCCGGTGCAGGGGAAGACAGAAACTTTAGGTTTGAAATGACCCCTCCTCTGAAGTAGAGTACAGAACAGTGCAATTAATCCCCATTTTAACACAGCGTAGAGGGAGGGTGGGGGGAAAACGGATGTGAAAGTATATGAACAATACACAGAAGAAATGCAGATAAAAAGAGAGACTGACTATGAAGAGATGTTTGTTCTCCGGCTCAGGGTGAAACAGATGGTTGGCCAGGGATAAAGACTCAACCTTCTTTCTCACTTCTTTTTGAATGTTCTATCCCCAATCCCTAGCCCTCCGAAAATCTGCACAGACCTCTCAAACCCAATCCCCTGACAAACCAGTTCAGCTACTGGACTCGATTCACCACTGCCTCATAACTGCAGTCACAGAACAGGACCAGAGACTGCTGCAGCATTGAGAGACTGCCAGCAGTTTCTGGTATTTTGTTTTTGAAATGACACACACAGTTTAAATGAAGACATTTTAACAGATTTGGAAGTGGATTGTTTGGATCCAGCTGCAGGTCAGAGGGGCAGCATCCGGATGTCAGTGTGGAGAATTGTAGTCCCTCTATCCTCCACCCCCAAAGACCAGGTAACTATCACCATAACAGAATCCTTACTTACCCAGACGACCCCCATGCGCTCCCAATACACCTCCCAACAGACCCAGACACCCCCTCCTCCCACTCACTCCCAAAGGGCCCAGACACCTTCCCCTGCCAAATCTCGTTTGCTCTCAACAGGCCCAGACACCCTCCCCACCCCCATCTCTCGTCTGCTCCCAATGAGCCCAAAACGCTCCCCCATCCCTCTTATGCTCCCTCTCTGTACAATCCCAACAGATCAAAGTCTTTCAATTCACCCCCAATATGTCGAATTTGAAAGCAAAAATCACAAGTAACGAGGTCCTTTACAGTTTTGGGCTCAATAGCAAATACAGATAGACGGACTACTTCTCCCACAGAGTCAATGACAAAATTCCTGAATAGGTCTTCAAAAGGGGAACTGTCTCTAAACCTCAGTGAATACATTTCTAACTGATCCGGTCTCTCTTCTTATGTCAGTCCTGCCTTCCCAGGAAATCAGTCTGGTAAATCTTCGTTGTACGACCCTCCCCCTCGTAGCCAGAATATCCTTCCTCAGATAAGGAGACCAAAATGGCACACAATATGCCAGGACTGGTTTCACCAAGGTCCTGCACAATTGCAGCACGACACCCCTGCTCCTGTACACAAATCCTCTCACTATGAAGGCCAACATACCATTTACCTTCTTCACTGCCTGCTACAACCTTTCCTTCCCTGTAGTGCATTAGTGAAGCAGATAGATTTCTATTGGATGGATTTCATTGCCGAGACTAGCTTTCAATTCCTGATATTATTGACCGAATGTAAACCCCATCAGGTGCCCCGCTGGGATTTGAACCCACAGCCCCTTAGAATATGGGTCTGGCCTTCCAGATTACTAGCCCCAGTGACACTGCCAAAGTCGATGCGTTCTCTCTGTGTGATTACGTTTTGGGGATGTTCTTCCCAAAGCCACAGGCCCAAGGTGTATTCAAGAGAAAGTGCGGTTATTTTTAAAAACGTATGAAGAACGCCAGGAGAACAAAAACAGCTGAAAGGAGCAGGAATCTGTTCCCTGTTGGCTGTGTTGCCAATCACGAGAGAGGGCATTATTATAGGGTAAGGGGCAGGAGATTCAGGGGGATTTGGGGAAAATCCAACTTTTTCCACTCAGCAGGCGGTTGGAATCAGGAATGCGCTGCCTGGGAAGGCAGTGGAGGCCAGAAAACTTACAACCTTTTAAAAACAAAGTTTTAGGGATGAGCTCTACAAATATCATTATATTCAAGGGTATGGGACAAGTGCAGGAAATTGGGATTTATCCTTTTAGTGGTAGTTATGTTGGTGCTGACCCAATGGGCTGAACGGCCTTTTCTGTGCCGTATGAATCTTGACACTGGGACACAGAGGTTCATGTCACCTCAGTCACTCTGTTTCCATTCTTCATGAATGGGCAACAGAGAAGTCAGCTCGATTTGACACACCCTGTCCATCCCACACACACACCCCAACTAACCCATGCCAGGGTTGACGCTTGGCACAACTTACTGCCATCTGTTTACAAACATTGCTGAATAGAGAAACGCGTTCCCAAAGCTTCTTTACCTTCCACCTCTCAGGACCAATGCAAGAATGCCAAATTTCAAACCATCACAGCAATTTACTCTAAAAAGGAGGAAGGGTTGCTGATTGGTGGGGAGGAAGAAAACTGGACTGTGTTTGGCTGAGCAAGAAGCGGCATGCAGACACGTTCACCGTAGACAAATAAAACGCTCAAACCTGTGCCTTTGATTAACCCCATCACGTTGGATAATTTTTGGTGGGGGGACGGGCACGGTGGCGTTGGTGAGGGAGGTCTATACGTTCTCATGGAGAAAGCTCAACCAATCAGGGAATCCGAGACAACAAGGTGTGGAGCTGGATGAACACAGCAAGGCCCGAAACGTCAAGCTTTCCTGCTCCGATAATGCTGCTTGGCCTGCTGTGTTCATCCAGTTCCACACCTTGTTGTCTCGGATTCTCCAACATCTGCAGTTCCTATTATCTCTGATACAATCAGGGAACCCATTTGGCCTACAATGGAAATTGTTTGAAATTCGATGTTCTTTCTTTTGGCCTGATGACCACAAGATGGAATGTTTCAGCGAGATATGTCTCTTATGTTCTCTCATTCCAAATTAATCAGAGACTTCTCCTACATGTGCTTATCCAGCTTCCTCTTAAACACAACATTTGGCCCCAAACACTCAAATTCGGCAGCACTGTCCATCCTGGGTGTTAGAAGTTATGGAGCACAGAGACCAGCATTGGCATGCTGGGCTGAGTGGCCTGTTTCTATGCTGTAAATGCTCAATAGGTCTTCAGCAGTTAGCATCAGTGAGTTCATATTTCAAAGAATGAAGTGAAATTTTGGGAACTCGTCAGAATATTCATCGAATCCCTGCAGTGTGGGAGAAGGTCATTCAGCCCATCACATCCATACCGACCCTCCGAACAGCATCTTGCCCAGACCCACCCTATCACTGTATTCTGAATTCCTAAGCCACCCAGCCTGCACATCCCTGGACATTATGGGGTAATGTAGCATGGCCAATCCACCCTAACCTACACATCTCTGGACTGTGGGAGGAAACCCACGCAGACATCGGGAGAATCTGCAAACTCCACACAGACAGTCACCCAAGGGTGAAATCGAACTTGGGTCCCTGACGCTGTGAGGCAGCAGTGCTAACCACTGCTCCACCATGCTGCCCCAATACACTGATATTGAATCAGGCACTTTGATGTCACCTGCCCCAGAGGATTTTCCCCAGTTTAAGGCCAGACATGTGTGTTTGCCCATGGGGGCTGTGTGCTGGAAGTGTTGATGGACTGCTAAGGTGGAAAGCTCACTCTACTACACCCAATGTATCAACCCACATGTAAATCATTAGTAACCAATTATGACACTCAGACAGATAATTACATAAACAGATATAGAACTACAGTGCCACACTGCAAGGCAGCTTTGTTCTGTCCCTGTCCTGGGGGTGTTTGATGGGGACAGTGCGGAGACGGCTTTACTCACACCTTTCTAAAGAAAAGGGTAGAGGAGGCCTTACTCACACCTTAAAATAAAAGGGTAGAGGGAACTTTAACTCTATGTGAACCCATGCTGTCCCTGTCCCAGAGCGTTTGACGGGGACAGCGTAGAGAGAATTCTTATTTTGAGACAACAGCAGAATTAGATTCAAAATGTGCTTACTATTGACAGCTGCTGCAAAAGGGACAGAAATAATCTATTTCTGAGTTCCTGCAATGATTAATCCCATTGATTCCACTTCGGTGAACCCACAGTGGGGGGATGTGGGTAGCTTTCTCTGCTGAAGGCGCTATTTAAATGCAAGAAGCAAAACCCTGCGGGCACTGGGAACGCTGGCTGCTCTCAGTAAAACCAAGCAGCTTAAAGTGCAAGGTTTTAATCGAGGCAAATCAACACTATTGATCCTCCAGACATTCCTATCTCCTTCCTAGGGTTCAGGGTTCCCAACCGACAGAGTTCCAGAAAGTCTCAGACTCCAAACCAATTCAATAAACCAGTACGGGTGCTCCCGTGGGCTGGAACTTAATTTCCCTGGCTTCACATTCCACCGTTGGAACATTCTAGATTCAACGGGACTTGATGCCGATGAACCGACACGTCCATGCCTTGCAACCCCACAACAACAACAACCCTGCCTTCGGTTACCACCTCGAGTGCCCCGAGCCAAGGGGCGGTGCCAGCTCTCCAGGAGATCGCAGCAAGGTGGGCAGGCTGGGCCAGCTTCTGAAAGTCTAGTGACTGGCGCAGATGGCATCACTTCCAGGAGCGATGGGTGACCACTTACGGCCCAAACAGGCGATCCTGCATAGGGTGCCAGCCCGGGGTCAGGTTTGGGCGGGTGCACACAGTCAGCCAAGTACCTCAGGAGGTGCAGGCAAGGTGCTGCAATTGGCCTCAGGACCCCTGAGGGGTGATATATCAGACAGCACACACACTTCTCCTCTCTCTCCACCCAAACAAAACCCTGGCTGGTGACCTTAACTGATAAACAAGGGGTAACTATCTGGAGCAGGTCACGAACTGTAGCTCTCTCCCCCGTACGTGCATGTGCGCACGAGATCTTCCACAGACCTTCTGAGAGAAAGAAGCCCACTGACCAAAGCCCTTATTTCCAGCTCTGGGAGTATAGGCGTCCGGACTACCACTCTGGGTGCCGCTCTCAGTAATTTTCCCCCATAATGCAATAAGGGTTTCCACTTCAACCCTTTCAGGCAACAAATTGGACATTGTTAGCCTCTTCTGGCTGGAAAAAAATCTCTTTGACTCCCATCGAAACTTCCCATCCTAAATCTCTGCTGCTTGCTTTGGAACCTTTTGACCAAGGGGAACAAGAGCTTCCTATTGGGTCTCAGTAAGGCCTCCTGTCAGCTTCCTTTGATTCAGCGCAAACGGCCTCAATCTCTCCAAACATCCATCTTATATAAATTCCTCCAATCCAGGCAACATCCTGGTATCATAGGATACCCTACAGTGCAGAAAAAGGCCATTCAGCCCATTTAGTCTGCACTGAACTTCCAAAAAGGACCCGCCCAGACCCAGCTCCATACCCTATCCCCGTAACCTCACATTTCCCATGGCTACTTCACCTAACCCACACATCCCCGGTCACTACGGACAATTTAACACAGCCAATCCACCCAACCCCTGCACAGAACAAAAACTGAAAGAACTGCGGATATTGTAAATCAGGAACAAAAGAAAATAGAAGTTGCTGGAAAAGCTCAGCAGGTCCGGCAGCATCACTGAAGGAAAAAAAGAATCAGAGCTAACGTTTCTGGAGGAAAGGTCACTGGATCCAAAACGTTAACTGATTTCTTTTCTTCACAGATGCTGCCGGACCTGCTGAGCTTTTCCAGCAACTTCTATTTTTTAACCCACTGCACATCTTTGGACTGTGGGAGGAAACCAGAGCGCACGGAGGAAACCCACACAGACACGGGGAGAAGGTGCAAACTCCACACAGACAGTCGCCCGAGGGTGGAATTGAACCCGGGTCCCTGGCGCCGTGAGGCAGCAGTGCTAACCCACCTCTTCAGTTAGGTCACATCTTTCGAATTTTCTATGTTTCTACATAGCAATAAGTGCAGGAGCAGGCCATTCAGCCCTTTGAGCCTGCATCACCATTCAATACGATCATGGCTGACCATGCAATCTCAGCATCCTATTCCCACTTTCTCTCCATTCCCCTTGATCCCTTTAGCTGCAAGGGCCACATCCAGCTCCCTCTTGAACATATCTCGTGAACTGGTCCCAACAGCTTCCTGTGGGAGAGAATCCACTGAGTGAAGAAATTCTTCCTCATCCCAATCCTGAATGACTTGCCCCTTATCCTTAGACTGTGACCGCTAGTTCTGGAATTTCCCAACTTCGGGAACATTCTTCCTGCAACTAGCCTGTCCAGTCCCATCAGATTTTTATGTTTCTATGCAATCCCAACTGGACACTATACCCCAGATGGAGTCTAATCGGATTTTTATAAATTCTAGCATAAGATGTGCAGCTCCCTCCTACCAAGCGATTTAGCAAATAAATACAAGTACCCTATGGACCATCTCACCGACCAGCCCAGCCGTTCTCAGGGGGCAATGGCCACACAGTCCCATGTCTATCTCTTCACCCCCACATACTGGCATACCACCAGTTATTGTGTATCTTACCCAACCTGAAGATCAACCGTAACGGGCATTAATCTGTATTGCACCCAGGCACGAGGGGAGGTAAACACCAGCAGGTTTGATTTTAGGAACCAGTAATCCAGAAATCCCAAAGCCTCTCCCGAACACACTGCACTTGCTGCCCATCCTATCCCAGGTTAACCCTCCACCATTTTCCAAAGCAGAGATAAAGTCAGCACATCAGTTACTGATCTTCCCCACACCAAACTAACCAGTTCAGCAGTGTATTGGAGCTTCCCCTGGAGTAGGTGGGCTTTGAACCGAGGTCTCCCTGCACCACAGGGCCCCAATATTTATATCATATAATTACAAAATAAATTGTATTATAAAGCTGCAGATTAACCACTCATTGGAACTGCCACAGATTAATTTTGAATTTTTGCCTGATCAAGTCTGCATCTATGAACCTATTGTTCTGTACAAGGTTCATCACATTCAGTAAAGGAGAGGTGACAGCCTAGTGGTATTGTCTCCGCACTGTTAACTTAGAGAGCCCAGTAATGTTCTGGGGGACCTGGGTTCGAATCTGGCCATGACAAATGGTGGCATTTGAATTCAATCAAAAAAACACTATTAATTAATCCATTATTGATTGTTAGGGGGGGAAGATACCCATCTGGTTCACTAACGTCCTTTAGGGAAGGAAGCTGCCATCCTTACCCAGTCTGGATTACATGTGACTCCAGACCCACAGCAATGTATCTGACTCTTAACTGCCCTCTGGGCAATAAATGCTGGCATAAGCAATGATGCCCTCTTCCCATGATTGAATTAAAAGAAAAAGGGCTCAAGCCTATTAGGAATCTGAAAAGCAGCAACAGACCCAAATCAAGCAGACAATTTTTTTGCTCAGCCAAGGTAAATGGGCAGCAAGACGCCCAACTACCCTCAAGAGCGATTGAGGGTCAGCGACATCACTGTGGGTCTGGAGTCACGTGTAGGCCAGACTGGGTAAGGATGGTAGATTTCTCTTTGCTAAGGGGCATCAGTGAACGAGATGAGCTTTTATAATAACTGATAAATTTGTTGTTACTTTGTAACTGAGATCAGCTTTCAATGCCAACCCATCCCTTAACTGCCCTCCAGAGCTGCCTTCCTGTCCCACTGCAGTCCACGTGCCCTTAGGGAAGTCCAGATTTGATCGATTCATCGCATTTAAATTCTACTGCCTGCTGCAAATCCTCTAGGGCAGGGAAATCTGCTGTTCCCTACCTGGTCTGGCCTACTTGTGTCTTCAGGCCCACAGCGATGGGGATTGACCCTCAACTGCCTGCTGAAATGAGCTTGCAAGCTAATTAGATCAACGGCAACGAGAGAGTGTCTTGCCACAGCACCCTTGAGAAAATTTTTTTTAAAAATAATAATAAGCTGGGTTGGTAGGATTTAAAACTCGTGTCTCTGAGACCGTGCGTTTCAGGATTACAATGCCATTACCACTAGGTCACTATGTCCTGTGTGCGTGCACAGTGACATCGCATTATCCGATTCCTCCGTCCCTGTACTCGCTCTGGTTGCTCTATCTTTGCAAAAGCCGCAATATCCCTCGAGCACTGCAGCAACCGAAAAGCCAGTTAAAACAATGAGGTACAGATGATTGATAAGTAAGGGAATGTGACCTCACTGCTTTGGCAAAATATTAACCTGCTAACATATCCCAGAAGCTGACTTGCTTTAGACACAATCATGGAGCATCATTGCAATGGCTTCAATTTCACCATCGGTCAGGGACTTGACAGGGCAGATGCTGATTGGATGATTCCCTTTGACCCCAATCCAGAATGGGACGGTTGGGTTTAGAAATAAAGGTGCATCCATTTCACACAGAGAAGAGGGGGAGGTTACTTTTCCTTTCCCCACCCGGAGAGTCGTAACAGCTCCGGAATTCTCTTTGCCAAAGGCAGCTCATTGAATGCAGTCAAGGCTCAGTCAGGCAGATTTCTGATTGACGAGGAAGTCAATGGTTATGGGGGGGGGGGGGGGGAAAAAACAGGCAGCAGAGTGGGGCCGAGGCTACAATTGGATTTGGGGACGGCGCGGTGAGTCAGTGGTTAGCACTGTGCCTCACGGTGCCAGGGACCTGGTCCGATTCCACCCTCGGGCGACTGCCCATGAAGAGTTTGCACGTTCTCCCCGGGTGCTCCAGTTTCCTCCCACAGTCCAAAGGTGTGCAGGTTAAGGTGGATTGGTCATGCTAAATTTCCTCTACAGTATCTAGGGATGTGCAGATTAGGTGGGTTAGCCATAGGAAATGCAGAGTTACAGGGATTGAAAGCAGAGTGGGTCTGTGTGGGGTATTTTTGGAGGGTTGGCACAGACACAATGGGCCAAATGGCCTCTTTCCTCACTGTAGGGATTTTACACAAAAAAAGTCATGATCTTAAAGGATGGAGCAAGTGGAGGGGCTGATTGGCCTCCTATTTCTTAGCTACAGATGGTGCCCTTTTGCACTCTAATTCCATTCAGGTTACAATCGCTCTTCCTGTTTTAGTGCCATAGCTCTGGTCTGCTCTCCATATCACCATCACCACTGCCACAGGCCCATTCATGGGCAAGTTATGGAGGGGGTGTATTGGGGCATGCAAAGCAGGGCATATTGGCAAGGGGTGGCCATCAAGGTTTAGGGAGGGAATTCCAGAGCTAAGAACCCAGGCTATTGAAAGCACAGCCGCCAATGGTGGAGCAATGGGCATCGAAGGATAGGTGAGCAAGTGGCGATGGCAAGGAGAGCAGAAATCAGGGAGAGCTCAGAGTCATACATCACGGAAACAGACCCTTCAGTCCATCTCATCCATACCGGCCGGATATTCTACATTAATCTAGTCCTTTGGCCAGCGCTTGGCCCACATCCCTTTAAACCCTTCCTATCAATGTACCTATCCAAATGTCTCTTAAATGTTGCAATTGTACTAGCCTCCAGCACCTCCTCTGTTCAGTTATGGTGAATGATCAAAGAATGCAGGGTTAGCGGAGTTCAGTCGGCACAGTGCTCGGGCTCACAGTCTCCCACGACCAAGGGAATGAGGAGATGATCACTATCCGATCGCCCCATTTGGCAAGTGTACAGCACGTCCATTGCTAAGAGCGTCCCCACAACGCCCGCTCCCAATTTCCAATCAACAGGCTGTTGTCAAACCCATCCCATAGCAGCATAAAGCACAGAAGGCGACCATTCCACCCATCCTGCCTGTTCTGGCTCACCGAAAGAACTAGACAATTATTTCCCATTTTCCCCCCACTAGCTTTCCCCACACCTCTGTCAAGCACACCTCCGATGATGTGGAGAATAGTTTGGATCTGGGTTGTCTGTTTGGACAGTGGAAGGATGTTTGATTATCAGGGGATTGGACAGAATCTTCAACAGATGTTATGACAGGACTACAGGCAAAGACAGTGGTTGAGAATACCATTGGTTGGCTAGCTTGACAACATGCATGTTTCATCTTGGACTGTACCAATCTATGATGAACTATGGGATGGTTTCATGAGGGATATGGTAGCATCGTGGTATTGTCACTGGACTAGTAATCCAGTGACCCAGGAAAATGTTATGGGGATATGGGTTCAAGTCCCACAGTGACGGATAAAATTTGAACTTAACTAATAAATCTGGCATTTATGAAGCACAAGAGTGACCACACAGCCATCACCAATTGTCATCAAAACCTAATCTAGTTCATTCATTCTGCACCATTCTTACCCTTCGACAGCACCTTCCAGACCCACTTAAAGGCGAGAGTGGAAAGATACAAAAGGGGCAACTCTTTCACACAGAGGGTGGTGCATATATGGAATGAGCTGCCAGAGGAGGTGGAGGCTGGTAGAATTACATTTAACAAGCATCTGGATGGGTATATGAATAGGAAGGGTTTAGTTAGATATGGGCCAAACGCTGGCAAGTGGGACTGGATTAATTTAGGATAGCAGTCGGCATGGATGAGTGGGACCGAAGGGTTGTACATTTCTATGACATCATTCCTCGGAATAACTTCAACTCAGTGGTGTTGCTGGGTCAAAATCATGGAGCTCCACAACCCTCCAACAACACTGGGGTGTCCCCACACCTCACAGACCACAATGCTTCAACAAGGCAGCTCACCACCACCTTCTCTAGGGATGGACAGTGAACACTGGCCCAGCCAATGACACCCACAGAATCAAAATACTTTAGCCCTTGACACCCCAACGCAGTTTCTAACAGCAGTAAAGTGGTAAAGTTGGGAGGTCGCAGGGTTCATCCTCTACACTGAGCACACATACCTCTTTTCTTCTTCTCCACCATCTCCCCACGCCCCCAACTGGCTCCTAAGACACCCTCACCAATTTGCAGACCAGGAAGCACTGTTCAAGATGGCAACCAACTTCTCACACACACTTCCACAGCATCTGCAGAAGAGCCTACAGGAGGCACGGCTCCCCTCCCAAATCCAATGGGAATTTGATTATGGTGGTGATGGCAGTGCCAATCTGGATGAAATGGTGTAACCGGCAATGCCAACCCTGACACTCATCCCCCTCTTCTCACCCCACACTCCCCAACACCATTCTGACATGACCTCTGAATGGCTAATTTCCAACCAATGGCCTTGGGGCAGGTTTGGTAAAGGGATGGGATTTTGTTGGGGTCGAGGGTGGGTGTAAAGCAATGCCCATCCTGCGCCAGCTAAAGACAACCACATCCGATGGGCCAGCGCTGGCTGAAAAGGTACCCATCACGTCAATGAGCCCTTGATAGGCATCGCAAAAAAAAAGGGGCAGGGGAGTGGGTGGATGTGCCCATTACAGATTGGGCATGGAGAGGTTAGGGATGGGCAGTGAATTATGAGGCATTCCCCACCCCCACCCTCTTCGGCTGCCTCCCAGAGTCACCGGCTACCAAGTGCATTCCCGATGCCTGTGTACCACCTCTGCCCACGGCATCTGGCACCCAATACTGGTCCAGCTGGCCAAGATGGCAGATCCACCATTAAATAAAACAAAACTTAATGTGGAGGAGACAACCGCAACCAGCAATATCGACCAGTGCTCCCAAACTCGCTTACAATCCTCGATTTCCAGTGTTGCACTAACGCTTTCGCAAGAATAAATAAAAAGGAGCCCTTTAACAAAACCCTTCTCTGCATCCATTGATACAACCTCTTCTCCAAGTCAAATCCTTTCAGATCACCGGTAACTGGAAAAATACAGTACTCTGAGATGGATCTTTATCCTATGGGTTCCAACGCATCGAACACAATATTGAAAAACAGAATTTAATACCACAGCAACTTGAAGATGTTCAAATTCATCAAAAAAACTCCAATTTTTAAAAAAAGCCTTCAGAAGGAGCTATGATTTGAAAAAGATTCTGCAATAAAAGATGGATAAATTTTGTAACCCTTTTGCTCTCTGCTGCATCAGTCAGGGATAAGAGAAGGGGTTGGCAAGGGGGGGGGGGAAAAAAAGAGGTGGAAATGACAGCATTTTTCTCTGCAAAGCCTCCTACCTGGCACAAGCATAGCTGTCCGCTCGAAGCAGGAAGATTGCAGTGCACCCAATCAGCCCCTTCATTCACTCTCATTATCTGACTTTCCAGCTCCCAGTCACTATTCACATACACTGTCCAATCACACAATCTAACTGCCATCAGCTCTATTCCACCTACATAGCATCTCCAACGTGGACAGAATCCTAATTCAAAGACCAGCAACCATTTCTACCCTCAAAAGATCCGTCCGTTCCTTTACTTTTAATTTTTTTGGAAGAAAATATATTTAAGAGAGAAATGAAAACAAGAAAAAAAAAGGGGGGGGCTTTTTGAAGCGGCAGACACATTTAAAAAAAAACTTGCATGTCTCTGCTCTGGGATAAAATCTGTTTCCAAAGGGAAAGAAGGACCATACATGTAGCTCTACCCAATATTGATGGAGGTAACAACAGACAAGACAGCAGTGCTGAATTTGCATTAGTAGTTTGGTATTACATATCACGTTTAGCGAAGACTTGCCATAAGAAGCAGAAATTTAAGAAACAGAAGGATCAGTATTGAGGATCGTTGTCTAAATGAAATAGTGTAGGGTCAGTGCGTAACCAGTGAAAGAGTTAACTTCCTAACGCCAGCAATTGTATGCAAATAACTCAACCCTGTTTCCTTCCAGCATCGACATGAACAGATGAAATATTTTTTAAAAAAAACTTTAAATTCACCACTGCCAGAGAGAGAGAGAGGGAAAGAAAATTTTGAAATTCACTACTGCCAGAGAGAGAGAATAAAATTGCAATTTCAGATAGCAGGAATCTACAAAAGGGTCAATTTCAAATCATTGATTGCTCAAGTGAGTTCGATACAGTTTTTTTTCCCCCCTGGCTAATATTTTGGGAGTCCTTTGTTTTCAGGGTTTATCATTGCTACCCCCTCAATCACTCCTCATAAAAACGTTTCACAGACAGAGATTTGCCATCTGACAGTTCGTTAGCCACATCGCTAAGCCCCCTTTTTTATGTCCCCCCCTCCACACACACTCTGATGAACGACCCCGCACTCTTTTTCCAGCTCACCTCCTGTGTTTGTCCGCTTGGTGCTACCAGCGTCGATTGGCGCTTCGAGTGGTCTTTTCCTGGAATCGGGGGGGTCGAGTTCAATATGAGTCCCATTCTGTTGCATCGGGCCCATCATCTTAAAACAAACCGTGAGTGGGAGGGGGGGAAAAAGAAGAGAGGCGGTGAAATGAGATTCCCCCCCTCTGTGGATTTTCTTGTTAAATGCTGTTTTCTGGAGAAGGCTTCCTTGCAATAAAAAGGTATCTTTTGATATTTACAGTTGCAGGGATGAAGGGGAGTCAGACCCTAGGATTGGAGGGATGGGGGAAGGTTTGGGGAGAAGGGAGGGGAAAGGGGGAGGGATAAAGAAAAGAAGAGAGAAACTGAGAGACAGGCTGTACGGGGGATTCGATCCCGCTGCTCTGAAGCTCTGGATCAATCCCAGTCACTACGAGCGCTAGTTACATTGTAGCTCAGCGCTGCAACTCACATTGAAACACCGCACGCCCCGCCCCCATTACGTCAAGCGGACGCCGGCTCCCCCCACGTGATGCCACCATTTCCCCGCCCCTTCGCCGTTTAGCCACGCCTCCTCTAAAGGCCAGCCAATGTCATGTCAGGATTATCAGCCCCCAGCCAACGCCATGTGAATATCATTACCCACCCCTAACCAATGACATTTGAGCATCATTGCCCCCAGCCAATTATATTTGAATATCATTGCCCCCAGCCAATGCCATTTGAGAATCATTAACCTCCAGCCAATGCCATGTAAGCATCATTGCTCCCTGCATCTCCCCCCAGCCAATGCTATTTGTGTATCATTAACCCCAAGCCAATGAAATTTGAGTATCATTTCCCTCAACCAATCCCATTTGAATATCATTGCCCCCCCCCCCCACCCCCCAGCCAATGCCAGGTGAGTATCATTACACTGTCATTTCCCCCCCAGTCAATGCCCTTTGAGTGCCATTGCAGCCCGAGCCAATGTCACTCAGGTATCATTAGCGGGTTTTGGCCTGAAACATTGAGTTTCCTGCTCCTCAAATGCTGTCTGACCCGCTGTGTTTTTCCAGCTGCATACCTACTGAGACTGAGTATTGTTAGCCCCAGCCAATACCATTGGAGTATCATTACACCACTCCACCTGCCCAGCCAATGCCATGTGAAAATCACTACCTCCTCAGCCATTGCTAATTGAGTATCATTACCACCCACCACCGACAAAGTTCTCTTCTCAACCCCCAGCATTTCATTTATTCAGTCATTCCATCCTTCTCTCCCCCTGCTCCCACAACCCCATCATTCTCCTTCATTCCCTCCCCTCCTGTCCTCTCCACCCTGTCCTGAAGATACTGACTCTCTGATGCCCCAGAGAGCGGGGTAAAGCTGATTTTAATTCATTCCTGAGATGGGGATATTTATTGCCCATCCCTAATTGCCCAGAGTCAACCCCATTGCTGTGGGTTTGGAATCACATGTAGGCCAGACCAGACCAGGTAAGGATGGCAGTTTCCTTCCCTAAAGGGCATTAGGGAACCAGATGGGTTTTTCCCCAACAATCGATTCACGGTCATCATTAGATTCTTAATTCCAGATATTTTATTGAATTCAAATTCCACCATCTGCCATGGTGGGATTCGAACCCAGTTCCCAGAACATTATCTGGGTCTCTGGATGAGCAGTCCAGCGATAATACCACTAGGCCATTGTCTCCCAGAAAAGAACAGTGGGTCTGGAATCATGTGTAGGCCAGAGCAGGTAAGGATGGCAGACCTCCCCCCCACCCCAAAGCGCATTAGTGAACCAGATGGGTGTTTTTGTCTTTTATATCCGAAGGCACACTTACACACAACCAAACAACTTTTGTCCCCATCTCCAAATAGCCTGTGGTATTTTGTTTCATCTATTAACCACCCCTCGAAAATCATAGATAACAAAAGATCGCCAAAGATCCTCAGACAGCACCTTCCAAACCCATGACCACTTCCATCTGGAAGGAAAAGGGCATCAGATATATGGGAACACCACCCCTTGCAAGTTCCCCTCCAAGTCACTCACCATCCTGACTTGGAAATATATTGCCGTTCCTTCAGTGTTGCTGAGTCAAAATCCTGGAATTGCCTCTCCAAGGGCATTGTGGGTCAACCCACAGCAGGTGGACTGCAGTGGTTCAGGAAGGCAGCTCACCACCACCTTCTCAATGGGCAATAAATGCTGGCCCAGGCAGCAATGCCCACATGCCACAAACGAATAGAAAAAAACAAAGTGTGAAGCTGGAGGAACACAGCAGGCCAGGCAGCCGTTTTGGGTCGGGACGCTTCTTCAGTAAATCATCTGTGTTGTCCAATCGATCAATTTATGTGCAAAGCCTATTAAGGCCAATTCAGACCATCAGAAGTGATGGAGAGGGAGGGGGCTAAATCAAAACAGAGTCAGAAGGGGCCAGATGGGTTTTCCTCACAACAGTTTCATGGTCATCATTAGACTTTTAATTTGCAGATTGTTTTTTTTTAAACTGAATTCAAATTTCACCATCTGCTGTGATGAGATTTGAACCCAGGTCCTCAGAACATTGCCTGGGCTTCTGGATTGACAGCATACTGCGAGGCTAGTTGGCCAGTTTGCAATGCAGAGTGACGTGTGTTCAATCCCTGCACTGGCTGAAGTTACCATGAAGACCTCTCCTTTTCAATTATTTCTCTCACCTGAGGTTGGGTGACCCTCAGATTAAACCACCACTGGTCGTCTTTCTCTAATGAGACACTGGGACTATGAAGAATTTACCTTTAGTCTAGTGATAATACCACCAGGCTATCGCATCCCTCTAAGTTTTGCTTCTCAGCCACTGGGCGACCCTTGGGTGCCTGCAATTATTGTCCCTTCTCTGATTGCCATGGGTGTCAATTGAGTGCCCTCAGCAAGTATAACATGCATTGACGTAGCGCCTCTGATGCAGGGAAGCCTCCCACAGGCGCTCTGCCAGTGTGCTAGCAAATTATTTGATACGTGGGAGACTAGGGGCAGCAGCGAGGGGTGGGAGAGGGGCAGGGAGATTTTTGGGGTGGATTCCAGAGCTTTGAACGCAGGGCACCTGAAGGCTGAGAGATGAAAATTCCAACAGGCAGGAAAGGCTAATACCAGCTACTCTCCGATATTTCAGAGGGTCGTGGGGCTGGATGAGACTATGGGGTTGGGGAGGGGAGAGGCCACAGAAGGATTTGAAAACAAGGATGAGAGTTTTACAGTCAGGATGTTGCTCGACTGGGAACCGGTGTGGGTCAGAGCACAGGGGGTGCTCAGGGAATGCATTGCATTTGGTGAGCATCGGATCACTCAGCAGCAACTTATTGTACACGCTGATCCTTACAGCTAGTGCAGCTGGGAGATTGGATTGGAATGCATTAGGATAGTCTAGTCCAGAGATAACGTGGGCAAGGGCTTCGGCAGCCGATAAGTTTGAGCCACGAGGCATGGAGTCAGGCGAAGTTACAGAAATAGAAAGAGGCAGGTAGTGAATCTGTGGAACTCTATACCACAGAGAGCTGTTAAGGCTGGGTCATTAAATATATTCAAGGCTGAGATAGAATGCTGTACAGAGGGCTGATGCAGACTTGTTGGGCCAAATGGCCTCCATCTGCACTGTGAAGATTCTATAGATAGATTTTTAATCAGTAAGGGAAGGATTAAACAGATAAGGCAGCACAATGGTTTGAGGATTATCAAATCAGCCGTGATCTCATTGAATAGCGAAGCCGACCTGATGGACTGAATGGCCTGCTGAAGCTCTTATGGCCCAAGCAGGAAACTGACAGAGAGTTTATGAGATCGGAAGCTCATTTCAGGCTTGTGAATCTCAGACAGTTATAGAGAAAGAGACCCAGGATTCAGTGTCAAACAAATGGAGAGTTTGAAGGCATTGGAAGACAATGGCTCCATCTTCCTGATATTTCCATTTGATATCATCTCTACAAATTGAACAGAAGGGGTTGGACATGCCACATGAGCCCTCAGAGATGGCATCACCCACAGGCAGCAGGTGGATGAGGAAGAGGGCAGGGATAAGGATCACTCCTTGGTAGGACACCAGAGATGACAGTGCATCAGGAAGGGAAGCCATTGTTGGATCCATTCTCCTGCATTCACTCATAGGAGGACAGTCCCAGTCTGGCTCCGGGAGAGGACTTGGCGTCAGTGGACAGGAGTCACTTGCAAGCCAGCTTGGCAGAGTACAGGAAACCAACTGCAGATGGGGGAACAGAGTGGATGGCGCTGTGTCCACTGGAATGACTCACCTAACCCACAGCACTACTATCCAATCAAAGGAGATCTCACCTTCAGACACTCAAGAGCATCATAGAATCCATATGGTGCAGTGAGAGGCCATTCGGCCCATACCAACCCTCCAAAGAGCATCCCACCCCATCCCCGTAACCATGCAAAGGGTTTGTACCATGAGTAACCCACCTAGCCTGTACATCCCTGGACAATATGGGGCAATTTAGCATGGCCATTCCACCCTAACCTGCACATCTTTGGACTGTGGGAGGAAACTGGAGTACCCGGAGGAAACCCACGCAGACACGGGGAGAATGTGCAAACGCCCAAGGGTGGGATCAAACCTGGGTCCTTGGCACTGTGAGGCAGCAATGCTAATCACTGAGCCACCATGCTGCCCATATCTTCCTCACTTCTTCTGCATCAAAACCTGCGAGTAGTTTGACGGCCAGTTTTTGACATCAAGTCGAGAATCTAAATGATTTTGGGGGAAGTATGGTTTATATATAGAATAATAGATACCTGGGTAGGAAGTTACAGACTGGAATTTAATCAAGGGGCTTAGTGTGGTTTATCTATAGAATAACAGATACCCGGGAATGAGTTACAGACTGGAATCTAATTGAGGAGCTCAGGAGAGTTTATACATAGAATAAAAGACACCCAGGAGTGAGTTACAGACTGGAATCTAATCGAGGGGATCGGGGG
>JAHRHZ010000092.1:9748307-9765481 GCA_024137785.1 Ginglymostoma cirratum | reverse complement strand
AGAAGCTCATGAGGGTTTATATATAGAATAACAGATACCTGGGAGTGCAGTAGAGACTGAAATCTATTTAATTGTCTCCACTCACATGTGACAACTAAATTGTCGCTCTGTCCCTGGGTGTTTATTCCAGCAGTTCCCACTAACAGATAATCTGGGAAATACCCTGTGAGGGAGGCAGAATATGAAACCACCAGTTGCAACATTAATGGCTGACACAGACCCCCCATTCCTTGTACCCACCCCCGATCCTGTTCCCTCCTCTCCCCACCCCCACCTCCTCACCCCTTTCCTCCAAATCGGAACAGATAGTGTTGCATCAACAGATAGTGATGTCAGAGCTTTGGGGGTGGGGGTTGGGGGGTGAGGTGGGCGGGTTGCTGCTAATGCCAGGTCCTTTCCCTCACTGGGATCCAGCGGGCACCAGACATGACCCTCCTGGGCGTTGCCGGTCCAGGAATCACTGCCGCCACCAATTTGTGGTCAGAGTCAGTTTGTGGGGGGTGGGGGGAGGGGAGCTGGGTGAAACTTGACCCTCTTCCCTAGGTTCAGGACGAAGCAGATGGCACTCGCTGTGACCCTGGTCACCAGGGAGCTCGTAGAGTTTGTTGAAAAAAAAGAAAATTTGCAAGACACTGTCAGGACATGCCAGCAGCGGGGCCAAAACCTTCAGAGGCGACACCTTTGTTATTCTAACTACATCCCATCTGTTCAGTCGAGGCATAAGCTGTGGGCCGTCGATGGGTGTATTGATGGTGGGTGGGGGGGTTGGGTGGGGAGTGGCGTGGGGGGATGTGAGCCTGGACATCTGATAGGGTTCTGGGGGACGGAGTTGGTAAACAAGACAGGGGGCCAACGGGAGAATTTTGGGAAGCTTCCGTGAATGAGACCAGGTTTCCCAGAGCTTGGAAATTCCTGGATAACTGGCTATTCCCAAGAATTGACTTCTCGCTATGTCCATTTCTTAAGATTCTTTTCCCTTCCCCACATTTCTTAAAAAAAAAATTAAATGACTCGCTTTGTGTTTTAAGCTGTGACAAGATGCCTCCGGGATTTATCTCTCCTGGAACAGGGCTAACAATGCCAAGTTCGAGCTGCCTTGGTCAGGCTGGCCTTACCGTGAATCCTGCTGAGGAAATGGGATTGGTCCTACGAGGCTGGAATGGGAAGGCCTTGAGGAGATCGCGGAGACAGGAAATTACAGTCTGTGAAAACCAGTGACTGATGTCAAACTGTGGTCTTGCGTCTTTTGAGCTTCAGACAAAAATGGAGGGGCCGTGGGAGCAACTGGGAGACCGGCGGTTGGAGGTGGGAGCGATGGGGAGGGGTAATCCCAGAATTCAGGGGCTCTGGGCCCCTCACACGCTCAGTGAACATTTGCTGAGGCCTAACTGGGAGCAGGCCGAGGAGAAGCCTGCCTGAGAGTTAAAGGAACTGGGCAGGAAACCAAAACTGCCTCAGAAAGAAAACTGCCAATTCCCATTCAGTTACAGTCACTCAACGTGAATAAAACACCAGGTTAGACGATTCAGGTGGTAAAGAAGGTGTAGTGATTATGATGAGGTCAGCCAGGTGGGTCTCACAGAATGAGTTCCCTGAATGGGCTGCTAACCTGGTCCAATCAGGGAGCCCTGGCTGACAGATATGAAGCAGAAGTGTCAGAGGTTCTGTTCACTCTGAGAGCCGGCTCTGAGGGAGCTGGATCAGTGTCAAGGACTCTCCATGTGTAAATAAAAGGTGATTGGATACTGGCCTCTGTGGGAGTTATTACGGAAGGTAGGCAGCATGTTTGTCTTCATCGATCGGGGCACTGAGTACAAAAGTTGAAAAGTCATGTTGCAGCTGTATGAAGCATGAGTGAAGCCACATTCAGGGTATTGTGTGCAGTTCTGGTCACCACACTATAGGAAGGTTGTGGATGTTTTTGGAGAGGGCACAAAGAATGTTTCTCAGGATATTGCCTGGATACGGGGTGTGTGTCAGCTATACGGAGAGGTTTGTCAAACTTGGATTATTTTCACAAGGCTAAGGGGCAGCCTGACAGAAGTCTATAAAATGATGAGGGGCATGGATGAGGTGAATAATCGGGAAATGTTAACTAGGAAGGGAATAGGTGGAAGGGAGATGATGGCATAGTGGTATTGCTGCTGGACTGTTAATCCTGAGACCCAGCTAATGTTCTGGGGACAGACAGTAGGAACTGCAGATGCTGGAGAATCTGAGATAACAAGGTGTAGAGCTGGATGAACACAGCAGGCCAAGCAGCATCAGAGGAGCAGGAAAGCTGACGTTTCAGAAATGAAGAAGGGTCTAGGCCCGAAACAGCAGCCTTCCTGCTCCTCTGATGCTGCTTGGCCTGCTGTGTTCATCCAGCTCTACACCTTGTTATCTCTAATGTTCTGGGGACATGGATTCAAATCCCATCATTAGCAGATGGTGGAATTTGAATTTGATTAAAAATCAGGAATTATAGCCTAATGATGACAGTGAACCCATTGTCCATTGTGCAAAATGCCTATCTGATTCCTAATGTCCTGTAGGGAAGGAAACTCCCATCCTTACCTGGCCTGGCCTACATGTGACTCCACAGCAACGTGGTTGACTCTTAACTGCCCTCTGGGAGGGGCAATAAATGCTGGCCTAGCCAGCGATACCCTCATCCTGCGAATGAAATGGTGAGCGGGGAAACGTTTAAAGGAGATTGCATTCAATTCTGGTCGCTACATTACAGGAAGGACGTGGAGGCTTTGGAGAGGTGTTTACCAGGATGCTGCCTGGCTCAGAGGCTATGAGCAATAAGGAGAGACTAGACATAATCAGGCTGTTTTCTCTGGAGCGGCGGAGGCTGAGGGGAGACTTGATAGAAGTCTATAAAACGATGAGATGCATAGATAGGGTTGACGGTCAGAACCTTTTTTGCCAGAGTTGAAATGTTTAAAACTAGGGGCCATGCATTTAAGGTGCGAGGGGGAAAGTTCAAAGGGGATGTGAGGTGCAGGTAATTTACAGAGCGGTAGGAGTCTGGAACATGCTGCCAGGAGGTGGTGGTGGAGGGAGATACAGCAGTGTTGTTTAAGGGGCTTTCGATAAAGCACATGAATATGCAGGAGAGAGAAGGATTATGGACAGAAGGGATTAGTTTAGTATGGCATCATTTTTGGCCCAACATCGTGGAAGACGCTGCTAGGGGAGATGGTAGAAGCAGATACGATAAGAGGGTTTAAGAGAACCGGCAGAAACCGTGTGGAGGTAGATGGAATTGGTTTAGAATAGCCCCACAGCCAGGCCAGACATGGAGGGCCAAAAAGGCCTGTGTTCTACAGTTCTATGTTCGATGACAATGTACGTTGCACCCCCTGGCCCAACCCTTTCGCTTACCTAACGCCGTGACTAATTCACACTCTGTTTCAGGCCCATGAACAACACAGTCTGAGCCCCGTTGCCAAGGTGCGACCGTTGCCACGGTTACCCCTCAGCATCACCGACGTGAAGCCTTTTGACTCCGCACTCGGCAGCTCCTTCGCGAAGGGAGCGGCATGAATACATATGTTGTTTCAAGGGAAAGCGGGAGAGAGAAAGAGAAAAAAGGCCCTCTTGTTCGCTTCTGTGGGGACGGCTGACGTCAGCCGCTAACCTCTCTCTCTTCGGTCCTTGAGTCTCATATTTTTTTGAAGCGTTGGGGCAGGAGTGGGTGGATTTTCACACCCCCACTCATTCTGTAGTCCCTCGTCAACCCAACGTAGCGAGGAATGGAATCTGCCTGAAAAATGTGTCTCAGTAATTGTGCACCCCCAACCCCCTTCCCAGTATTTATTTAGGCAGTGACTGTTGACTGAGAAGCTGCTGTCGAAATGGCTGTCTTTATCTTTTGTGGACTCCCCCCTGCTGTAGACTGGTGAGAGGACACATAGAATAGAATTAGGCCAGTCAAGTCCACACTGACCCTCCAAAGGGCATCTCACCCAGACCCACCCCTCCCGCATCCCTGCCACCCTGCATTTCCCACAGCTAACCCATCCAGCCTGCTGATCCCTGGGCACTATGGGGGCAATTTAGTATGGCCAGTCCACCCTAACCTGCACATCTTTGGACTGTGGGAGGAAACTAGAGCACCTGGAGGAAACCCACACAGACATGAGGAGAATGTGCAAACTCCACGTAGTCAGTTGCCCGTGGGTGGAATTGAACCTGGGTCCCTGGCGCTGTGAGGCAGCAGTGCTAACCACTGAGCCAGTGTGCCGCAAAGTGGAGTTGAGGCCAAGATGAGATCAGCCATGATGGTATCAAATGGCGAAGCAGGCTTGAGGGGCTGAATGGCCTACTCCTGCTCCTAGTTCTTACATTAGGTAAAAGTCTTAGGGCTGAAGGATATCAAAGGATATGGGGAGAAAGCGGGAATGGGGACTGAGTTGAATGATCAGTCATGATCAGAGTGAATGATAGAGCAGGCTCGAAGGGCCGAATGGCCTACTGCTGCTCTCAAATTTTCTGTTTCTAAGTTCCAAATAAGGGCCCCCAGTAGGAGAGGGTAGCATCTGGCAGCCTAAGGCAGGTTCTGTATCAGTCAGGGCTTTCAGAGACAGATCGTGAAAGATCAGCTAAAGGTGTATTCAGAACTATGGAAATGATACAGCACAGAAAGAGACCATTGGGCCCATCTTGTCCATGCTGACCCAAACATACCCAGATGCCCTTTCTAATCCCGTCTTCCTGCAAACGGCCCATAGCCCTGCAGTTTACAGCACTTAAGGCACTTATAAAGCGTTTAGGGTCTCTGCATCCACCAACAACTCAGGCGGCAAATTCCAGGCACCCACCACCGTCTGCAGAAAAACCTTTTCCTTCACCTCCCCTCTAACCATTTTGCCACCTTGCTTGAAGCTCTGACTCCTGGGTTTTGAACTCTCTACCAAGGGAACAGGCTCCTCCTGTGTACTCTGTCTCTCTCCCTCGTAATTATGTAAACCTCAATCATGTCACCCCTCAGCCTTCTCCGTTCAAAGGAGAAAAATCTCAACCTCTCCAAGAGATAGTAGGAACTGCCGATGCTGGAGTCTGAGACAACACAGCGCGGAGCTGTGTTCCTCCAGCTCCACACTGTGTTAACTCAACCTCTCCAATCTCTCCCCGTAGCTACAACTCTCCAGCCCTGGTAACATTCTGGCAAATCTTCTCTGTACTCTCTTCAGAGCATGTTAAATCATTCTTGGAATGCAACGACCAGAACTGCACACAATACTCCAAGTTGTGGCCTCACCAGTGTTGTACACAGTTTTGTCATTATATTGTCGGAGCAAATTACTGCAGATGCTGGAATCTGTACTGAAAACAACAAATTCTGGAGATCATAACGGGTCAGGCAGCGTCCATAGAGAGAGAAAGCAAGCTAACGTTTTGAGTCTTTACCTTAAAGCTAAACCTTTAGCTTGCTCTCTGTCCATGGACGCTGCCTGACCCGCTGTGATATCCATTTTTATTTTATTTTCAGTTCATTACTTTATCCCTACTTTTGAAATCTATACCTCTGCCGATGAAGGAGAGCATTCCATATGCCTTCTCTACAAACTTATCTACCAGTACTGCTACCTATAGGGACCTGTGCACCTGTACACCAGGGTTTATAACTTCATCTACCCCTCTCAGCACAGCAAACTTCATTTTGGCTGCCACCTTATGACTCAGTACTCTCAAGAAGTTGGCAAAAATTATATACCTCAAAAACTGCAAAGTTTACTGTATTAATTCCGTCCAATTGTTACAGTTTTTAAATGTATTTACCTCAATGTAAATACACTTGTTGTTCAATTGAATAGACGTGTGAAATATCAACAGTTGATTCAATTTCGAGTCAATTTCTTCTCAAATATTGTAATGTCCGAGTGGTCAGTTGAGGGTGTGATGAGAAAGCTGTCCACCAGTAAATTCTATTTAAGGCAAAGTTGCATCATCGTTAAAGTGATTTATGCTGTAAATGAAGCAAAACAGTGATATGTGTCCTCTCGCATTATGTTTCTAGTACTTAGTGTGTTTTTAAATTGATTAAGTGGGCCTCTTGATCAACTGGTACACCCTCCTGGTCCCATAGAATCATAGAATACCGATAGTGTTGGAAGCAGGCCATTCAGCCCATCAAATCCACACCAACCAACCGTCCGAAGAGCATCCCACCCCCCTACTTTAATTCAGCAAACCTGCATTTCCCATGGCTTACCCACCTAGCCAGCACGTCCCTGGACTCTATGGGGCAATTTAGCATGGCCAATCCACCTAAATTGCGCTATCTCTGGACTGTGGGAGGAAACTGGCGCAAGCCCATGCAGACAAAGGAGGAGAACATGCAAACTCTAAACAGTCGCCCGAGGCTGGAATCTAAGCCAGGTTCCTGTGAGGCCGCAGTGCTAGCCGCTGAGCCACCACGATGCCCAATAAAAAGTTTGCTCTATGTTGATAACGAGAGGGTTTCATTTGATGTATAATTGTCACATGTACTGAGATACAGTGAAAAGTTTTGTTTTGCATGCTTTTCAGAGAAAATGTGTAGTGGTTTCAATCTGCCTGTGGGAGTAAGAGCCTGAGGGACTACCCCTTGTTCGCCCACCCAACATTAGCCCAGTGCTTGACATTTGACCTTCTGTATTACCATCAGGCCGAAGCCTCTCAGGGAGATTAACAAGCTCTCTCTCACTTCAAAGGCCTGCAGTGATAAATATTCATTCACTCATTACTGAACAACAACAGAAAATAAAACACACACAGGCGATGCTGTAAATTCACGAAGAAACCACTCACTGTGCTGCTGGGATCTTCAAGGACCAGCAGCTAATTATCAATCCAGTCTCGCCTGCTCCATTTTTGTTTTGCCAAATGGAGAGATTTCTATTCATTTATTCCTGACGTTAGTTAATCGTTCATCATTGCGTTCTATTTTTGGGTTGAGGTAGCGGGCAGGCGATTTTTTTTTAAAGTGCAAGATGGTGATAATGCAGAACAATGCAACCCCTTAATCATTGTTAATAATCCTGCTGATGCTGGAAGTCTGAAATTCAAACAGAAAGTGCTGGAGGAACTCATCGGGTACGGCAGCCTCTGTAGAGAGAGAAACTGAGTTAACCTTTCAAGGTATGACTGAGAGTTATTGAGATATACAGCACAGAAAAGGTCCCTTTGGCCCAACCCGTCCATGCCGAACAGATATCCTAAATCAATCTAGTCCCATTTGCCAGCATTTGGCCCATATCCCTCTAAACCCTTCCTATCCATGTACCCATCCAGATGCCTTTTAAATGTTGTAATTGTACCAGCCTCCACCACTTCCTCTGGCAGCTCATTCCATACACGCACCACCCTCTGTGTGAAAATGTTGCCCCTTAGGTCCCTTTTTTGAATCTTCCCCTCTCACTTTAAACCTATACCTTCTCATTTTTGACTCCCCTACCCTAGGGAGAAGTCCTTGGCTATTCCCCAGGGAGCATGCAGGTGCAGGTGGTATTCAGTTCCAGAGTTTAGGTCCTTGGGTCTGAAGGTTTGGCCACCCATCATCACCACCAAGGTGGTGATGAGCTGCCTTTCTGAACCACTGCAGTCTGTGGAATGTAGGGGCACCCACAGTGCCTTTAGGGATGGAATTCCAGGATTTTGAACCAGCTACAATGAAGGAACAGCCATATATTTCCAAGTCAGGATGGTGAGTGTCTTGGAGAGAAGTTGCAGGGGGTGGTGTTCCCATGTATCTGCTGCCCTTGTCCTTCTAGATGGAAGTGGTCGTGTGTTTAGAAGGTGTTGTCTGAGGATCTTTGGTGAATTTCTGCAGTGCATCCTGTAGATGGTACACACTGCTGCTACTGAGCGTCGGTGGTGGAGGGAGTGGGATGTTTACGAATGTGGTGCCAATCAAGCGGGGGCTGCTTTGTCCTGGATGGTATCGAGCTTCTTGAATGCTGTTGGAGCTGCCCCCATCTAGGGCAAGTAGGGAGTATTCCATCACACTCCTAACTTGTGCCTTGTAGATGGTGGACAGGCTTTGGGGAATCAGGAGGTGAGCTACTTGTCACAGTATTCCCAGCTTCTGACCTGCTCTTGTAGCCACTGTGTTCATGTGGTGAGACCAGTTGAGTTTCTGGTCAATAATAACACCCAGGATGTTGATGGTGGGGGATTCAGAGATGGTAATGCCATTGAAAATCGTTGAGAGATGGTTGGGCTCCCTCTTGTTGGAGATGGTCATTGCCAAACATTAGTGGGGAAATGAGTGATTGGAACACCAACAAGCGTCAGGCAGAATGCAATGCATTCTGACAGGTTGCACAACATCTCATACAAACACTCACTGATGAGATAAACCGAAGTAGCGAATGGGGAATTGTGGGAGATGAGGCATAAACCTAGAGATGGGGACTCAGTGTAAATTGTAGGAGAAAGATTGGGTAAATTTGACCCTGAGGGTGAGGGAGAAGAGGGGAACGAGAGAAGTGTTGAAGCTAAATGATATCTTTGCCTTTTGTCATTGATATAAATGATTTGGATGTGAAAATAAGAGGTATGGCTATGCAGATGACACCGAATTTGAAGGTGTAGTGCATAGCAAAGAAGGTCACCTCAGGATTCAGTGGACCTTGAACAGATGGGCCAGCAGGACAAGCAGTGGCAAATGGAGTTGAATTTAGATGAATGTGAGGTGCTACTTTTTGGAAAGGCAAATCAAGGCAGGACTTATACACTTAGATAGTAAAAACTGCCAATGTTGGAGTCAGAGATAACACAGCGTGAGCTGGATGCTGCCTGGCAGGACTTATACACTTAATGGTAATATGTTGTTGAACAAAGAGACCTTGGAGTGTGGGTTCATTGTTCCTTGGTAGTGGAGTCCCACGTAGACAGGGCAGTGAAGAAGGTATTTGGCAGTCTTGCCTTTTTGGTCAGTGCATTGAGTATAGGAGTTGGGAGGTCATGTTGTGGCTGTACAGGACATTGGTTAGGCCACTTTTGGAATACTGCGTGGAATTCTGATCTCCCTGCTATAGGAAGGATGGTGTGAAACTTGAGAGGGATCAGAAAAGATTTACAAGGATGTTGCCGGGTTTGGAGAGTTTGAGCTACAGGGAGAGGCTGAATAGGCTGGGGCTATTTTCCCTGAAGCATCGGAGGCTGAGGGGTGACCTTATAGAGGTTTAATTCTTCTGCCTAATTCTTCTTCAAAAGACAAACCCCTCTTCTCTGGAATCAATCTGGTGAACCTCCTCTGAGCTGTGTCCCATTACAACAATGTCTCTCCTCAAGTAAAGGGGCCAAAATTGTACACAATACTCCTTGAAATCATTCTATGATTTGCCCTCAACAGCTTGCTGTGGTAGTGAATTCACTCTCTCGGTGAAGACATTTCTCCACCTTTCCGTTCTAAGTGGTCTACCCCTGGCTAGCTATTCGGGCACGGGGGGCATTGCAAGCCTAGACAGACTCCTGACCCCAGATCCTGAGGCCAAACAGAGACCCTGTTGCTGGGCTGCAGTTAGCAACTGCCAATGGGAGTGCTTGTCCCCTCAGAATGGCTCTCCGATGTTTAACCCAGAAAATTGTATTTACATAGCGCCTTTCAAGGTCACACAAACTATTTAAAGCTAATAACGTGGACTTGCTGTTGTAAAACATGAAACCTGAGGCTCAAGGGAAAGGGTGCCTTGACCAGCAGCTGGATCTTTGCACAGTGAGATCCCACAAGCAGCGATGTCGTAATTTTGTTTTATTTGCGCGTGTGATGCGGGTGTCACTGGCGAGGCCTGCACCTGTTGCTCGTCCCTAATTGCCCTTGGACTGAGAGGCTTGCTCAGTCATTTCCAGAGGGCAGTTAAGAGTCAACCACGTTGCAGTGGGTCTGGAGTCACGTGTAGCCCAGGCTGGTTAAGGACGGCAGATTTCTCTCCCTAAAGTCCCATTAGCAAACCAGATGAAGTTTTACAACAATCGATGAGCTCTTTAGCACTGAGACGGCATCTCAATTCTACATTTATTTTAAAATTGAATTTAAATTCCTTCAACTGGGATCTGAACCCATTTCCCAGGAACACCATACAGTCATACAGCACGGAAACAGACCCTTCGGTCCAACCTATCTATGCCAGACAGATATCCTCAGTTAATCTAGTCCCATTTGCCAGCATTTGGCCCATATCCCTCTAAACCCTTCCTATTCATGTACCCATCCAGATTCCTTTTAAATGTTGTGATTGTACCAGCCTCCACCACTTCCTCTGGCAGCTCGTTCCATACACGGACCACCCTCTGTGTGAAAATGCTACCCCTTTAGGTCCCTTTTAAATCTTTCCCCTCTCACCTTAAACCTATGCCCCTCTAGATTTGGATTCCCCCTACCCTGGGGAAAAGACCTTGACAATTCCCCTATCCATGCCCCTCATGATTTTATAAACCTCTGTAAACCTCTAATGACCCTCAGCCTCTGATGCTCCAGGGTAAATAGCCCTGGCCTATTCAGCTTTTCCCTGTAGCTTAAGTACTGCAACATTCTTGTAAATCTTTTCTGAACCCTTTCAAGTTTAACAACATTTTTCCTACAGCAGGGAGACCAGAACTAAATGCAGTATACCAAAAGTGGCTTAACCAATGTTCTGTACAGCCGCAACATGACCTCCCAACTCTTATATACTCAATGCACTGACCGCTGACCATCTCTGAGGAAATGCCTTCTTTAAAGAGATGTTGGTTAGGGGATAAATATTTTAACTTTGCATCATTCTATCAAGAAGTTCCTGTTAACCATATAGCTGGTGCTGTCCTGATTCTATTACTGGACCTAGAATGGAAAGCCTTCAAAATAATAATTGATTAAATGTGAACTTAAGTCCCTTACAGCGAGAAATTAAGTTAAATTGCAGCAATCTACTAGTGCCAGTAATTGTGAATTTGCTGCTTTGTCACACATGTTGTGAAAAACGCTTCAGAAATTTTAAACGTTTCATCCTGAGTTCCCTGCCTCTGAGCTGCTAAATCCTTGTAAATAAGGGACCTTCCCGAAGCACATCAGCACCGCTCATTGGTGCTCAGAGGTATTGTGGATGTCTCTATCAGGCAATAATGCTTCGATCATTTACAGTGTGGATATATTTGGACTGCAGTACTCACTGTGCTTTCTGATATACATACACCTGCTATGAAGATGTGTGGTGCTCCCATTACAAGCAGCATATCAACAGAGTACCTGTTACCCTGCACTGTGACCTGACAGGACATTGGTGAGGCCTCTTCTGAAATACTGTGTCCGGTTCTGGTCGCCCAGTTACAGGCAGGTTATTATTCAGTTGGAGAGGGTTCAGAAGAGATTCACCCAGGATGTTGCCAGGGGTGGAGGGTTTGAGTTAAAAAAATAAGCTGAGAAGTTTTTCACTGGAGCGTAGGAGGTTAAGGGGTGAACTTCTCAAGGCTTATAAAATCATGAGGGGTATAGATAGGGTTCATGGTAGGTGTCTTTTCCCTAGGGTGGGGGATTTCAAGATTAGGGGACACATTTTTAAGGTGAGAGGCGAGAGATTTGAAAAAGAAACGAGGGGAAACTTTTTACACAGAGGGTGGCTCATGTGTGGAAGGAACTTAGTGAGGAAGTGGTGGATGTGGGTACAATTACAACGTTTAAAAGACATTTGGATAAGTGCATGAATAGGAAAGGTTTGAAGGGATATGGCTAGGAGCAAGTAGCTGGGACTATCTTGGTTTGGGGTGATGGTTGGCAGGGACTGATTGGGCCGAAGGGTCTGTTTCCATGTTGTGTGACTCTATGACTGGTTCCAGAATAGAGGGAATGGAGTATGTAAATAGGGAAGTCTTGCTAAAATGATACAAAACACTGGTCAGACCACAGCTGTAATATTGTGAGCAACTTTGGAGGTCTTATCTAAGGAAAGGTATACTGGCATTGGAGACAGCGCAGGGAAGGTTCACTGGGCTGACCCTGAGTGTGGAGGGACTGTCTTATGAGGAGAGGTTGAGTAGGTCGGGCCTGTACTCATTTTGGGTTGAGAGCTGACCTTATTAAAATGTACAGGTTTCTTAGGGGGCTTGGCAGGGTAGATGTGGAGAAATTGCTCCCCCTGTGGGCTAGTCTAGAACCAGAGGGAATAATCTCAGAATAAAGCATTGCTCATTTAAAACAGAGATGAGGAGGAATTTCTAATCTCAAAGAACAAAGAAGAACAAAGAAAACTTACAGCCCAGGAACAGGCCCTTCGGCCCTCCAAGCCTGTGCCGATCCAAATCCACTGTCTAAACCTATCGCCCAATTCCTAAGGATCTGTATCCCTCTGCTCCCCACCTACTCATGCATCTGTCCAGATGCACCTTAACTGAATCTACCATGCCTGCCTCTACTACCTCTGCTGGCAACGCGTTCCAGGCACCTACCACCCTCTGTGTAAAGTACTTTCCGCGTGTATCCCCCTTAAACTTTTCTCCTCTCACCTTGAACGCGTGACCCCTCGTTATTGAATCCCTCACCCTGGGAAAAAGCTTATCTCTATCAACCCTGTCTATACCCTTCATGATTTTGAAGACCTCAATCAGGTCCCCCCTCAATCTCCTTTTTTCTAATGAAAACAATCCTAACCTACTCAACCTCTCTTCATAGCTAGCACCTTCCATACCAGGCAACATCCTTGTAAACCTTCTCTGTACCCTCTCCAAAGCTTCCACATCCTTTTGGTAATGTGGCGACCAGAACTGTACATAGTATTCTAAATGCGGCCGAACCAAAGTCTTGTACAATTTTAACATGACCTGCCAGCTCTTATACTCAATACCCCGTCCGATGAAGGAAAGCATACCATATGCCTTCTTGACCACTCTATCCACCTGTGCAGCCACCTTCAGGGTACAGTGGACCTGAACTCCCAGATCTCTCTGCTCATCAACTTTTCCCAAGGCTCTTCCGTTTACAGTATAGTTCGGTCTAGAATTAGACCTCCCAAAATGCATCACCTCACACTTGCCCGGATTGAACTCCATCTGCCACTTCTCTGCCCAACTCTCCAGTCTATCTATATTCTTTGACAATCCCCTATGCTTTCTGCTACTCCCCCAATCTTCGTGTCATCTGCAAACTTACTGATCAGACCACTCATGCCCTCTTCCAGATCATTTATGTATATCACAAACAACAGTGGCCCCAGCACTGATCCCTGTGGAACACCACTGGTCACCTTTCTCCATTTCGAGAAACTCCCTTCAACTACTGCTCTCTGTCTCCTGTTGCTCAACCAGTTCTTTATCCACCTAGCTAGAACACCCTGCACACCATGTGACTTCACTTTCTCCATTAGTTTACGATGGGGAACCTTATCAAACGCCTTACTAAAGTCCATGTAGATGACATCTACAGCCCTTCCTTCATCTATCAACTTGGTCACTTCCTCAAAGAACTCTATTAAGTTAGTAAGGCATGATCTCCCCTGCACAAAACCATGTTGCCTATCACTGATAAGCCCATTCTTTTCCAAATATAAATAGATTCTATCCCTCAGTACCTTCTCCAGCAACTTTCCCACCACTGACGTCAGGCTTACTGGTCTGTAGTTACCTGGAATATCCCTACTACCCTTCTTGTACAGGGGGACAACATTAGCAACTCTCCAGTCCTCCGGCACTTCACCTGTGTTTAAGGATGCTACAAGGATATCTGTCAGGGCCCCAGCTATTTCCTCTCTTGCCTCCCTCAGCATCCTGGGATAGATCCCATCCGGTCCTGGGGATTTGTCCACCTTAATATCCTTTAGCCTACCCAACACATCTTCCCTCCTTATGTCAACGTGATCCAGAGTAAACAAACTTCTATCTCTAATCTCAACATTCATCATGTCCCTCTCCTCAGTGAACACTGATGCAAAGTAATCATTGAGAATCTCACCCATTTTCTCAGGTTCGACACAAAACCTTCCCTCCTTATCCTTTAGTGGACCAACCCTTTCTCTAGTTACCCTCCTGCTTCTTATATATGAATAAAAGGCCTTGGGATTCTCCTTAATTCTGTTGGCTAAAGTTATTTCATGACCCCTTTTAGCCCGCTTGATTCCTCGTTTAAGATTGGTCCTACTCTCCCGATATTCCTCCAAGGACCGTTCTGTTCTTAGCTGCCTGGACTTTATGTACGCTTCACATCTCATTGGGGAGAGGAATTCTTTACTGCAGAGGGCCGTCGAGGCTGGGTCAGTAAGTATTTTCAAGACAAGGAGATTTTTAATCAGTAAGGGAATCAATTAATCTAGTCCCATTTGCCAGCATTTGGCCCATATGCCTTTAATAAGGATAAGCATAAGGAGGAAAACTTAGTTGAGGATTATTAGATGAGCCATGATCTCATTGAATAGCAGAGCAGACTGGATGGGCTGAATGGCCTCCTTCTGCTCCCACATCTTCTGGTCTTGAGGTCGAAAGAAGACGAGGTGTGAGCTGACACAGGTCCTCAGTAACACCAGATCCCAGCAGCTTGTTCGCAAGGCTGAAGTATTTGCCACCAGCTTCAGTCAGAAATGCTCCACATTAGCTTCCCCCTGAGGTCCCTGGCATTGCAGATGCCAGTCCTACATTCTAATGTTAATGCAGCTCCCCCTCCTCTCTCTCTCTCTCTCTCTCTCCACAAAGGCTACCTGACCTGATGAGTTTCCCCGGCACTTTCTGAACTGACACGTATGCAAACTGAACAATTAGGGGATGGGAATGCTGCCCGGCCAGCAATGCCCTCATCTCATGAATGAATAAAGGAGCCGCGCCCCACCCCACCCAACCACCACCCCCCTGCAAACCACCACCCCCCTGCAAACCACCACCCCTAACCATTTTCTCACTCTGCTGAGTGTCCTTCCTGTTTTAAAATGTTGCTCCGCACTCTGTCAGCCAGTTCGGATCACCAGAGAGTGTATTGCACGTGAGCGGGATTGATGCACGCATTCTCCACTCCCTTTTATGGGCGGTATGGTGGCTCAGTGGCTGGCACTGCTGCCTCACAGCGCCAGGGACACGGGTTCAACTCCAGCCTCTGTCTGTGTGGAGTTTGCACATTCTCCCTGTGTCTGTGTGGGTTTCCTCTGGGTGCTCTGGTTTTCTCCCACAGTCCAAAGATGTGCAGGTTAGGGTAGATTGGCCGTGCTAAATTGCCCCATAGTGTCCAGGGATGTGTAGCTACCACCTTCTGCAGCAGGTGGGAATCTCAGCTCAGACAACAGCAACAACCAACAGCTTGTTGCAACCTTAACACAGACGAAAAGAAACTTGCAGGAGCAAAATCAATACAGCACACAAGGAGGAACATTCTACTCCCCACCACCCTGTGCATCTTTTACTATCAAACAGTTCCCTCTCCCCTGTTTTTTGACACTGAATCCACAGAAGGAGACATTAGTTCAGGTGGGTTCAAGAAGCTTTTAAAAGCAGGAGCAAGTGCCACAGAGGTTTCGGAAAAGAATTACTATTGATTAATAGCCCAAGGCCGGAAAAGGAGGAGGGCTAAGATTAATCACAGAAACGCCTGAGCGATGGGACTGAGTCACAGGAACAAATTCAAGGTATTTTTCCATCAAGTGACCAGAGAGAGAGCTGAATAAAGCCTATTGCCAGAGATTACAGTGACACCACTAGCAGATGTTAGGGGAGATAGGAAGTTCCTTTAAGGAACAGATCCAGAGTTAATTAGCACAGGCAGCTCACACAGACACTGAGCTGCAAGGAATCCCAGATCCTTATTCATAGAATTCCTTCACAGAATCCCTATGGTGTGGAAACAGGCTATTCTGCCCAACAAGTCCACACCAACTCTCCCAAGATCATCCCACCCAGACTCAACCCCTTCCCCTATCCCTGTAACCATTTCCCACGGCTAATCCACCTCACCTGCACATCCCTGGACACTATGGTACAAACTAGCATAGCCAATCCACCCTAACCTGCACATCATTGGACTGTGGGAGGAAAGCAGATCAAATTCACGCAGACACGGGAAAGAACCAGCAAACTCCACACAGACAGTCACCCAAGGCTGGAATCAAGCCTGGGTCCCTGGCACTGTGAGGCAGCAGTGCTAACCACTGAGCCACCATGCCACCAATTGTATTGGAATCCGAGATCTGATCAGGAAGCGCAGTCACCCTGCAAACAAGGAATGGACGGATGTTGATCAAGTAACATTACCGCCCAGATTTTGTGAAGAGGCATTACGAGTAACGCCTGAAATTCCTGTGCCAGGACGTGTAGAGTCATAGAGATATACAGCATGGAAATAGACCCTTCGTCCAACTTGTCCATGCCGACCAGATATCCTAAATTAATCTAGTCCCATTTGTCAGCATTTGGCCCATATCTCTCTAAACCCTTCCAATTCATGTACCCATCCAGATGCCTTTTTAAATGTAATTGTACCAGCCTCCACCACTTCCTCTGGCAGCTCATTCCATACACGCACCACCCTCTGTGTGAAAAATGTGTCCCTTATGTCCCTTTTAAATCTTTAGACTCTCACCTTAAACTTATGCCCTTCTAGTTTTGGATTGCCCTGGGAAAAAGACCTCGGTTATTCATGCCCCTCATGATTTCATAAACCTCTCTCAAGTCACCCCTCAGCCTGTGATGTTCCAGGGAAAATATCTCCATCATAGCATCTCGCTATAGTTCAAAGCCCCAACCTTGGTAAAAAGGTTACCTAGATCCTAACTTTTTCTTATTTTAAAGGTAGATGTGAAGTGCCGTGTTCCAGATGCGATATGACTGGTCAAATTACTTGATGTTAAGCAAAACAGAATTTATTTAAACACTATAGTTAAAATACAAACAAAAGAAAGAGGAATTTAGAATAACCAAGCTATTGGAAAACTTAACCGAATAATAGATACACTACCTGTTATCAATTAACTGTTCCAATTTGGTAACATCCCATTGGCAAAAAAGGCACATTCAGATATAGGTACTTACATGCAGTTCTCCAATCCAGGAAGAAGAAACATCAAGAGAAAATTCAGAGAGTGTAGCAGCCAAGAGGTATTCACTGAAGCTTCCAACTCTTTTGAGCCTCTAATAGTTTCTGACGCTAAAGCTAACAAAAAACTAGAAAGGTGTAGAGCTGGATGAACACAGCAGGCCAAGCAGCATCAGAGGAGCAGGAAGGCTGACGTTTCGGGCCTAGACCCTTCTTC
>JAHRHZ010000092.1:9734091-9747907 GCA_024137785.1 Ginglymostoma cirratum | reverse complement strand
GGCCCGAAACGTCAGCCTTCCTGCTCCTCTGATGCTGCTTGGCCTGCTGTGTTCATCCAGCTCCACACCTTGTTATCTCAGATTCTCCAGCATCTGCAGTTCCTACTATGTCTAAAAAAACTAGAAAGCCTGATTTGTGAGACCTAGCCACACCCAGGCTGCGCCCATTTTTCAAACCTTAAATAAAACCCTCAAGGCCTCCCAAGTTGTTTACTTAAGTTGTTAGCAGTAGCCAGTTCAGGACCTCTGCCTTACAACCTCCATTCAAGAAATAAAAGGGACACTATAACCTTTTAAAGTGACAACATCATCACAATATCGTAAAATTACAGGAGGATATTGAAAGACTCGATGAAAGGGAAAAATTGTGGCAGATGGACTTCACCCTAAACAAGTGTGAGGTTATCCATTTTGGACTGAGAAAGGGTATATCAAGATACCTTCTAGATAATATGAAGATAAATACAGTGACTTGGAGGGTCAGGTGCACTGATCTTTAAAATGCCATGAATAGCTGCAGCAAATAATCGAGAAAGCTAACAGAATGCTGGTCTTTATATCTTGAGGACTGGAGTACAAGGATGCAGATGTTATGTTGCAGTTTTATACAAAACCCTGGTTAGACTGCATTTGAAATACTGTGAGCGAATGAGTACAGTGAAAAGTTTATAGTCACTGCATTACAACGCCACCTTAGGTACAAGGGTATCTAGGTACAGGTACTTAAGTTCAAATTCTTAGGAAATAAAAATAAATCGGAAAAGTGAAGAAATAACTAGTCCAGCAGTATATACATTATAGCAGGAATTAATTAGGGAAATAAAGAAGTGAAAAGTTCAGAATATCAGGTCACCACACTTCAGGAAGGATATATTAGTTCTGGAGGGAATACATTGTGGGTTTCCAAGAATGATACCTGAACTTCAGGGGTTTAGTTATGAAGAGCAATTACACAAATTAGAGTTCAGAGGAAGGGTTACTCGACCTGAAACGTTAACTCTGATTTCTCTCCGCAGATGCAGCCAGACCTGCTGAGCTTTTCCAGCAATTTCTGTTTTCGTACCTAAATTAAGCCTGTTTTCTCTGGAATTTGGTAGTTTAAGGGGTGATCTGATCGAAACCTTCAAGATATTAACAGGAAAAAACAGGGTAGATAAAGATAAACTATGTCCACTGGTTGGGGATTCTAGAACGAGGAGCATAGCCTGAGATTTAGGGCCAGACCATTCAGGAGAGATGTTAGGAAGCAATTCTACACACAAAGGGTGGTAGAGGTTTGGAACTCTCTTCCACTAACAGCAGTGGAGGCTGGATCAGTTGTTCATTTTAAATCAGAGATAGATAATGTTTTGTTAAGCAAAGGTGTTAAGGGATATGGACCAAAGGCAGGTATGTGGAGTCAGGCCACAGATCAGTCATGATCTCATTGAATGGCAGAACAAGCTTGAGGGGCTGAATGGCCTACTCCAGTTCCTATTTTCCTAAAGTGGCACCTTTAATACCCAAAAGATGTTTTTGAAGAGCCACTTAGCTTGGTGTTGGTAGATTGTATAGGACCATTACTGTAAATGAAAGTGGAACACCGTCTCCCTACAGTTATGCCTATAAAAAGCTGTGTAAAGCTGTTCCTGTGAGGACCATTGCAGCTGAGAAAGTTGGTAGAAAAATTAACCCAACTTTTTTTACTTGTTTTGGACTATGTTATGAAATACAGTTGGACTAAGGTTCTAATTTTATGTCTATACTTTTTCAGGATGTAATAAGCAATTTGGATACCAAACAAATGAAGCCTACGAAACAATTTTTACATGCACAGGGATATTTGGAAAGATACCATCAGACTGCCAAGATAATGATTACTGCATATGATCATGAATACACACGGGGTTGGAACAAAGGATTAGATTTTGTGTTATTTGCTAACGGAGATTCCCCAAATGAATCTACTGGAGTAGTCCTTATGCATTGATTTGGGGGCATGAGGTAAGACACCTATTAAAAAGCTTAGAGTCATAGAGTCATACAGCTGTACAGCATGGAAACAGACCCTTCAGTCCAACTTATCCATGTTGACCAGATATCCTAAATTAATCTCATCCCATTTGCCAGAATTTGGACCATATCCCTGTAAACCCTTCCTATTCATGTACCCATCCAGATGCCTTTTAAATGTTGTAATTGTACCAGCCTCCACCACTTCCTCTGGCAGCTCGTTCCATACATGCACTACCCTCTGTGTGAAAAAGTTGCCTCTGAGGTCATAGGATCATTGTCATAGAGTCATACAGCACGGAGACAGACACTTTGGTCCAACCAGTCCATGCCAAACATAATCCCAAACTAAACTAGTCCCACCTGCCTGCTCCTGGCCCCTATCTCTCCAAACCTTTCCTATTCATGTACTTATCCAAATGTCTTTTAAACATTGTAACTGAACCCACATCCACCAATGCTCCAGTGAAGCTTGACAATTCGGGCCTAGACCCTTCATCAGAAGATTTTCTGATGAAGGGTCTCGGGCCGAAACATCAAGCTTTCCTGCTCCAATGATGCTGCTCGGCCTGCTGTGTTCATCCAGCTTCACACCTTGTTATCTCGGATTCTCCAGCATCGGCAATTCCTATTATCTCTGCTCGAGCGAAAAAGTCCAAGCCTATCCAGCCTTTCCTTATAATGCAAACCTTCCATCCCAACAACATCCTGGTAAGTATCTTCTGAACCCTCTCCAGCCTGATAATATCCTTCCTATAACTGGGCACAGTATTCTAGAAGCGACCTCACCAATGTCCTGTACAACCTCAACGTGACTTCCCAACTCATGTACTTAAAGGACTGAGCAATGAAGCAAGCGTACCAAATGCCTTTTAAGCACCCTGTCTATCTGTGACACAAACTTCAAAGAAGCACTCCCAGATCCCTCTGTTCTACAACACTACCCAAGGCCCTACCATTAATTGTATAAACCTTACCGTTGTTTGTTGTACCAAAATGCAATACCTCGGATTTATCCAGATTGAAATCCATCTGCCATTTTTCAGCCCATTGACCCATTTGATCAAGATCCCTTTGTAATCTTAGAAAACCTTCACTGTCTACAATGTCAACAATTTTAGTGTCATCTGCAAATTCATTAACCATGTCTTCTATATTCTCATCCAAATCACTTATACAAATAACAAAAGAGGACCCAGAACCGATCCCTGTGGAATATCGCAGGGTAACAGGCCTCCAGTCTGAAAAGCAACCCTCTACCATTATTCTGTTTCCTGCCTTTAAGCCAACATTGTACCCAATTAGCAAGCCCATCCTGAATCCCATGTGACCTAACTTTACTAAATTAGTCTACCATATGGAACCTTGTCAAAGGCTTTACTAAAATCCAAATAAACAACATCTACTTTTCTGCCATCGTCAATCTTTTTGGTAGCTTCCTCAAAAAACTCAATCAGGTTTGAGAGACACGATTTTCCTCACACAAAACCATGCTGACTATCCCCTAATCAATTTTTTTCCTCTCTAAATATCCATTAATTCTATCTTTTGTAATCACCTCCAATAATTTACCCACAACCAATGTCAGACTCACAGGTCTATTGTTCTCCGATTTCTCCTTACAACATTTCTTACACAAAGGTACAACATTAGCAACCCTCCAGTCATCAGGCACCTTATCCGTAGCTATAGATGATGCAAACATTTCTGCAAGGAGTCTCGTAATTTCCTCCTTTACTTCCCACAACGTTCTTGATACATTAGATCAGGTCCTGGAGATTCATCCGCCTCTATATTCTCCAAGACATCCCAAACATCCTCTTCTGGATGTGAGCTGTTTTTAAAACATCAAAGTTTATCTCTCTGCATTCTCTAGACTCAATTTCTTTCTCCACAGTAAAAACTGAAGCAAAATATTCATTTAGTACCTCTCCCATCTCCTGGGGTTTAACACAAAGATGACCTCCTTGATTTTTAAGAGGCCCTACCCTCTCCCTAGTTACTCTCTTGCTCTTAACGTGTTTGTAAGATCTCTTTGGATTATCCTTAACCTTATTTGCCAATGCTGTCTCATATCTCATTTCTGAAGAAGGGTCTAGATCCGAAAGGTCAGCTTTCCTGCTCCTCTGATGCTGCTTGGCCTGTTGTGTTCATCCAGCTCTACACCTTGTTATCCTCATATCCCCTCTGTGCCTTCCTGATTACTCTCTTAAGAATGCTCCTAGACTCTTTATATTGATTAAGAGATTCAATTGAACCAATTTTTCTATATCTAAAATAAAATTCCCTTTTATTCCCTTTTATTCTTGACTAGAACCTCAATATTTTTATTCATCCATTGTTCCTTAACCTTACCAGCCTTACCCTTCATTCTAACAGGAACAAAATGCTTCTGAACTCATCATATCTTTGAAAGCCTCCCACATTTCAGATGTCCTTTTACCTGTGAACAGTGTACTCCAGGTCAACTTTTGAAAGTTCTTGTCTCATACCATTAAAATTTGCCTTGCTCCAATTAAAAACTTTAACTTTTATGGAAGGCTTATCCTTTTCCATAACCATTTCCATAACCATAATAGAATTATGAACGCTAGACCCAAGGTGTTTCCCCACTTTCACATCAGTCACCTGCCCTGCCTTATTGCCCAAAACAGGGTCTAGTTCTGCCCCTTCTCTGGTAGGAGCACGCACATATTGATAAAGAAAATTTTCTTGAACACGTTTGACAAATTCTTCACCATCCAAACCTTTGACACTATGGTAGCCCCAGACAATGTTTGGAAAATTAAGATCTCCCATTATTACAACCTTATTATGCTTCCATATATCTGAGATCTCTGTACATATTTGTTCCTCAATTTCCCTCTTACTATTGGGAAGTCTGTAGTACATTCCCATGAAAGTGACCTTTCCTTTCTCATTCCTAATTTCTACCCATATATTTTCACTGGACGATTTTTCAGAAATATCTTCCCTACTTAACAGCAGTAATGTACTCCTTAATCAAATCACCACCCCCACTTTCTTGCTTCCTTTTCTATCCTTCCTATAGCATCTAAAACCTGGAACATTGAGCTGCCAGTCTTGTCCATCTCTCAGCCAAGTTTCTGAAATAGCTATGATGTCCCAATCTCATGTTCTTAAACATGCCCTGAGTTCATCAGTCTTACCTGTAAGACCCATTGCATTGACTCTCTCTTGACTTCTTTTCTAATTGACGCGCTCTCCTTGCATTCAGAACCTTCCCCATCAACCCTTCCATTTACACTGCTACTTGGAATTCCTCCACTCCCCCTCTCTATCAGTATAAAGTCTCCCTTTAAGGGTTGAGCAAATCTCCCTGCTAAGTTATTGGTCCCTTTCCAGTTTAGGTTAGACCCATAGATAACACAGTGTGGAGCTGGAGGAACACAGCAGGCCAGGCAGCATCAGAGGAGCAGGAAAGTTGATGTTTCGGGTCGGGACCCTTCTTCAGAAATGGGGGAGGGGGAAGGGAGCTCAGAAATAAATAGAGATAGGAGGGGTGAGGCTGGGGTAGGATGAATGGTGATAGGTGAGTGCTGGTAGGTAGTGGTGGGGATTGGTCATTGAGGTGGGGGGGGGCAGATAGGTGGGAGAGAAGATGCACAGGTTGCGTCAGATCAAGGAGGCGGGGATTGGGGGGGTGGTGGTTGGTCATGAGATGAGGCTGGGGGTGGGGAGATTTTGAAACTGGTAAAGTCCACATTGAGACCATTGGGCTGTAGGCTCCCAAGGCAGAATATGAGGTGTTGCTCCTCCAGTTTCCGGGTGGCGTCATTGTGACACTGGAGGAGGCCCAGGATGGACATGTCGTCCAGGGAGTGGGAGGGGGAGTTGAAGTGGTTTGTGACTGGAAGGTATTGTTGTTTGTCGCGAACAGAGTGCAGGTGATCTACAACGTGGTCTCCGAGTCTCCACTTGGTCTCACCGATGTAGAGGAGGCCACATCGGGAACAGCAGATGCTCTAATCTCTGCCACTTGACATTCAATGGTGTCACCATCACTGAATCCCCCACTATCAACATCCCAGGGGTTACCAGTGAACAGAAACTGAATTTGGCTCTCCACCACAGCGGCTACAAGAACAGGTCAGAGGCTAGGAATCTTGCATCTGGTTTCCCAATGCTTGTCCACCATATCTACAAGGCACAAGTCGGGAGTGTGATGGAATACTCCCCACTTGCCTGGATGGGTGCAGCCCCAACAACACTCGAGAAGCTTGACACCATCCAGGACAAAGTATCGCATTTGATTTGGAACACATCCAGAAACATTCACTTCCTCTACTACTGATGCACAGTAGCAGCAGTGTGTACTATCTACAGGGAGCACTGCAGCAACTTACCAAGGCTCCTCTAACAGCACCTTCCAAACTCAAGACCTCCACAATCTAGAAGGACAAGGGCAGCAAATATATGGGAACACCACCCTCTGCAAGTTCCCCTCCGCACCACTCATCATCCTGACTTGCAAATATATCGCTGTTCCTCAGAATCACTGGAACATTTCAACTCTGTAGTTCGAGGAAGGACAATGGAAAGATCTAGAATGTGACTAAAGAAATTCTAGGACATCTGTAGAGAGTTATGGACCAGAGCAGACACCTTCAAAATATTTCGAGAAGGCAGCCTAGACACTAACATTTCTTATTTTAAAGGTAGATGTGAAGTGCCGTGTTCCAGATGCGATGAAATTGGTCAAAATACTCAACATTAAGCAAAACAATTTATTTAAACACTATAGTTAAAATACAAACAAAAGAAAGAGGAATTTAGAATAACCTAACTATTGGAAAACTTAACCGAACAATAGATACAGCGCTATTACTAACTAACTGTGCCAAAATAGTAACATTCCATAAACACCCCTTGGCAAAAAGGCAAATTCAGACTCAGGTTCTTACATGCAGTTCTCCACTCTAGGAGGAAGGAAAAAAAATCAAGAGATATTTCAGAGAAAGTAGCAGCTAGGAATCATTTACTCAAGCTCCAACACTTCTGGAACTGAGAAAAGCTTCTGACTGCTGAAGCTAAAAAAAAAACTAGAAAGCCTGGTCTGTGAGAGCTGGCCACTCTCATTCAAGCTGCTTCCATTATTCCAACTTTTAAAGAAAAATCTAAAGCCCTCCTAAGTTGTTTACTTAAACCGTGTTCAGTAGCCAGTTCAGCACCTCTATCTTTACTGTTCTTCAAAAACACCCAGGACAAAATAAAGTGACAGCATTGTCACAAGAGATATACCTGAGTGTACAAAGTTAGCCAGGAATAATGTGCAGGAAGGATAATCAGTACCAATAAAACAAGATCCTTATTGATTAGACCGGAAAAAAATGCTCAAGTGTAAATGGAGATTCAATACATGTTAGAGAATCACTCAATTGAAACTAATAAATTAACAGATTTATTATGAAGACACACAGCAGTAATCTGGGCAAAAGATAAGAAGCTAAGGGGAATCCTAACGAATAAACCATTGTTGGCTGCAGTGACTTTATTGAACCTTTTAAAATGGCAATTGACGCTCACAGCTTTGGGGTGAATTGTGTATTTTTCACCCAAAGTGATGAACCAGGAATAGAGGAATCAATGGGAGACTTTTCTCAGAACTTGAACCGGTGTCAGAAGAGGTTCTCTATCATGGAAGGAGAGACTCTGGGATTGTTCCTGGCTCTTTAACATTATGTCCATTATCACCACAAAGTAATGCTAATATACACTCCCCTTGGCTTTTATTGAGACTTTTAAAACAAGAGAAATGCAAAATTATTTTGTCGGAGTTTATTCATTAAACTGTATAATATCGCACATCGCTGGATTTTTTTTATTCAATCACAGGATGAGGGTGTCGCTGGCTAGGCCAACATTTATTTCCCATCCCTAATTGCCCATAAGGCACTTAAGAGTCAACCACATTGCTGTGGGTCTGCAGTCATATGTAGGCCAAGTAAGGATGGCAGTTTCCTTCCCTAAAGGACATTAGTAAATAAGATGGTTTTCCCTGACAATTGACAATGGATTCATGATCACCATCAATTCAAGATTCTTAAAAATTGAATTCAAATTCCACCATCTACCTTGGTGGGATTTGAACCTGGGTCTCTAGATTAACAATCCAGTGATGGTACCACTAGGCCATCACCTACTCTAATAGGACAGTGTAACTGCAGACACATTCTGAAGAACGTAAAGGTGCTGGACTAGAATAGTTTGAAAGTCTGACAAGAAAGTGTGCAAATCCTTTATGAAAAATTAACGCGGTTGAATGGATATAATTTTTCTTGTATACATGTCATGTTTACCCGGTCATGAAACACATTAAAAATGGTATCTCCTCTGTCCATGGGAGGAGGTACATAAGGGCAGTACATAGTGTCATAGAGCTGTACAGCATGTAAACAGACTCTTTGGACCAACTCGTCCATGCCAACCAGATATCCTAAATTAATCTAGTCCCATTTGCCAGCATTTGTACCATATCTCTTTAAACCCTCCCTATTCATATACCCATCCAGATGCCTTTTAAATGTTGTAACTGTACCAGCCTCCACCACTTCCTCTGGCGGCTCATTCCATACACACACCACCCTCTGTGTGAAAAAGCTGCCTCTTAAATCTTTTCCCTCTCACTTTAAGCCTAACTGGAAATGGAAATTTAGATTCTTAGAATTTGTTTTATAACTTGAAGGTAAGGTGGAACTGTGTGGTGTCCCTTTGCTGGAACTAGATTCAATATTTTTGTACCAGCACGAGGTGTCTCTTGGGAAAGACATGACTTCCCCACAACGGGGTTTGGAACGCTTTGCTAACTGAGAGAAGAGAGATCAGTCCAGACTCAGACATTCAAACCTGCTAAGCAAGTGAAATTGAGATAACAAGGTGCAGAGCTGGATGAACACAGCAGGCCTAGCAGCATCAGAGGAGCAGGTTAGTTTTTTTTATTAGTTGGAACTCAAAAAATACTCAAAGACTTTACAAAAACAAGGAAAACTTCTAATTCAAGCCAAGACCTAGGTCTAACTGACCAACTACCAAACTGAGGAACACCACAGCCTCAACAACACAAGATCCTCATCAGGATTAAAAATGAACTGTGAGAAAATATGTCACCCCTTTTGGCTTGGAATTTGATCCACAAACTTTGTATCTTATTTGCCTTTAGTTTCCTCCTAAGGTGTTATCCTGTTTGGATTCATTGTAAGGTATAGTCTAAGTTTACATGCTAGGAATTAACAACATATATTGCCACATGTTAGAGGATTTGTTTGTTGTAACAAATAAGTTTCAGTTTTTTTGTTCGTTCATGAAACTTGGTATGAGTTCCGTTTCTCTTCAGTAGTGGCCACAGTCAGGTAATAACCATCCTAGAGATTCAGTTAGTCACAGTTCACACTTGTGACAGCTCATGGGATAGTGGGACATGATTTCCACTGCACTATTCCCACCAGGGTCATGACAAGTGAGTATTATGGGGCAAAAACAGAAGTTGCTGGAAAAGCTCAGCAGGGCTGGCAGCATCTGTGAAGAAAAAAGTCAGAGTTAACATTTTGGGTTCAGTGACCCTTCTTCAGAACAGAACTTGTGGGATATTCAGTGAGTGTTAGCAGCAGTGAATATTATAGGATGTTCACTGAATGTAATCAGCAGTGAATATTATGGGATGCTCATAAAGTGTTATGGGGGTGGTATTCGGTGAACAATATGGGGCATTCAGTGAGTGTCATGGGGGGGTCAGTGAATATTATGGGGTGCTCAGTGAGTGTTATGTGAGTCAATGAATATTATGGGGTGTTCAGTGAGTGTTATGAGGGGTCCGTGAATACTATGGGATGGTCAGTGAGTATTATTAGGTAAGTGAGTACCATGGGATGCTCAGGATAAATCTACACTTGGCAGCAAGACTTGATAAGACAATAGAAAATGTCCAAGTCTTTTAAAACCATGAAGCATCTGGACAGAGTAGATCAGACAAACTCATTCCTGTTGGCAGAACCATTAAGAACCAGGGGGCATTGATTTAAGGAGATTGGCAAAAGAACCAAAGGCAGTATGGGGAAATATATTTTGACACAGTGAGTGCTTGGGAGCTGGAATGCTCAATTGTGGCTTTTTAAAGAGAATTTAATTCATCACCTGAAGAGGATTAACTATGCCAGTCTACAGGAAAAGGCAAGGCGGTGGGTCTAGCTGGGTAGCTCATTAAAGATGTATCAGAGATAATAGGAACTGCAGATGCTGGAGAATCCGAGATAACAAGGTGTGGGGCTGGATGAACACAGCAGGCCAAGCAGCATCATAGGAGCAGGAAAGCTTGACGTTTTGGGCCTAGACCCTTCATCAGAAATGGGGGAGGGGAAGAGGGTTCTGAAATAAATAGGGAGAAGGGGGAGGTGGATAGAAGATGGATAGAGGAGAGGATAGGTGGAGAGGAGGCAGACAAGTCAAAGAGGAGGGGATGGAGCCAGTAAAGGTGAGTGTAGGTGGGGTATTTAACCTATTTTTCTAATTGACCTGTTCGGAGATGTTACGACAAACCTCTGGAGCAGGAGGTTCCTGCTCCTGTGATGCTGCTTGACCTGCTGTGTTCATCCAGCCCCATGCTTGTTATCTGGGACTTGTACTTGGGCCTGCCAGTGCAGGGGTAGGGACACTACCACTGTGTCACAAGAGGACCTAGGAGTGTTGGCAAAATACGACAGGCAATATAACCTTCACCTGTGTTGGAACCATTGTGGTTTCATGAATTGATTCTGCTGTCAGCTCTAATTCACAGTTGCTGTCGAAATCTGCTCTTTCCCACACAGAGTTTCACACACTTGCTGATTTCTCACCACTTCTTGTACCTTTTGGAAATCTGCCCCAACCCTAAACAACACACTGGGGCACCAAACACTTCCAAGAAGAATTTGGTTCGGAGAAAACTGCACTTCTCTTTTGATAATAGGAAAAAGGTATGTTTGCACAAATCTGCACATCAAAAAAAAGGCCTTGCTTGTTCACTTTGACGTGCTCGATGTCAGGTTTTCGAACTCAACTTGCATGTTTTTAAAATTGGTTTCAAATTTTAAATGTACCATGCTGGGATTTGAACCCTCTATTACCTGGACGGTTAACCCAAAAGCACCCCCAAGAAACAGCTTTGGCTGCACTGTCTACAGAACAGCAGCATCCTCTGCTGGCTAACCGCCAAACTGCAAATACCTCAGCAACGACCCCAGACCGTTATGTAAGGGCAGAGATAACAAGGTGTGGGGCTGGATGAACACAGCAGGCCAAGCAGCATCATAGGAGCAGGAAAGCTTGACGTTTCGGGCCTAGACCCTTCATCAGCATCTGCAGTTCCTACTATCTCAGTTAAATAAGGGCAGTTCCTTCCTATCAGGCTGCCTGAGAGAAATTTACCTTCTCTCTTAAAGGAAGGATATTGTTAAACTGGAGAGGGTTCAGAAAAGATTTACCAGGATGTTGCCAGGAATGGAGGGTTTGAGATATAAAAATAGGCTGGATAGGCTGGGAATTTTTTCATTGGAGTGTTGAGTGTTGAGGGGCGACTTTATAGGCGTTTATAAAACCATGAGAGGTATAGATAAGGTGAATGGAAGGTGTCTTTTCCCTAGGGTGGGGGAGTTCAAGACCGGAGGCATATTTTTAAGGTGAGAGGGGAAAGGTTTAAAAAGGACATGAGGGGCAATTTTTTTTGCACAGAGAGTGGTTCCAGTTGGGAATGAACTTCCAGAGGAAGTGGTGGATACAGGTACGGCTACAATATTTAAAAGACATTTGGATAAGTACATGAAAAGGAAAGGTTTGGAGGGATATGGGTCAAACGCAGGCAGGTGGGACTAGTTTATTTTGGGATTTTGATCAGCATGGACTGGTTGGACCGGAGGGTTTCTTCCCATGCTGTATGACTCTATGAACAGACGTTGTATTCAGCATTGCTTTTGGAGTGAATGTGGACTGGGAAAGACTAATATTTCCACTATAACAGATGTTCAAAGGCTCTTTGAAGAGATATAGAGGATATGGTCTCCACAAACACTGTATCCCATCTCACATTGCACCGCATTCAAATACCTCCACCCATTCATCCACATGCTGTACCCTATCCAACTCCCCACCCTCACACACACAGACGACACACCATTCAACTCCCCACCCTCACACACACAGAGTACATCATCCAACTCCTCACCCTCACACACACTCACAGACTACACCATCCACCTCCCCACCCTCACACACACATACTCACACACACAGAGTACATCATCCAACACCCCACCCTCACATATGCACACACAGTAAACCATTGAAGTCCACACCCACTGACACTGTACGCCATTGAACTCCCCATCCTCACACACACTGTACCCCATCCTACCCCCACCCTCACACACTGTACACTATCCAACTCCCTACCCTCACACACACTGTATCTCATCCAATTCCCTACCCTCACACACACTGTATCCCATCCAATTCCCCACCCTCTCACATACCCTCAATGTGCCCTATTGAACTCTCCACATTTTCACACACATACCAACCCCATACAAATGGCTGCATGCATGGAATTGATTCTAGGTTATAAAGAAACCTTGAAACATTTTCAAATATATACCATCACCGTACTTATTTAGTAACGTAATGAGTTATCTAAACAAATTAAGTTGATTGTTGTGCCAGTGAGTATTATCCTAACCACATTTTTCGTTTGAAGATGCCTTGTACATCATCGCAATGCAAACCAGTCCTGCTGCAATTATATCCTCCGGCCATTGGAGGCAGTGTAGCTGCCAGACCTTTCTGACCATAAAATGGAATGCAAAAGTTGTAATGTGTTCTAAGTGGATGAGCTGTCAATCGAAAGTGGGAAAATATAAAATCTCATTGGTTTTGAGCTAATGAAATGGATGGAGGAAGAAATCATTGGATAATGTCTTATTTACTTTTTCTAATTTGGGTTGCCAACTGTGATTAAGTACATTCTTGGTGGTTTAGTCACATGACTTGGACCCTGGCCTCCAGTCATTGGTTGGTCAACATCTTGTGACTACAAGCATGGGGCTGGATGAACACAGCGGGTCAAGCAGCAGGAAAACTTGACGTTTCGGGCCTAAACCCTATCTCTGATACAACATCTTGTGACTCACTGTTTTCCTGCACCAATCAGGAATTGCTGAACTGGATAACCCCTAATCATCAGCTAAACAGTGTTTTCCTCCCCATTTCAGTAATATGTTTGAATAAGGGGGAAAAAAATCTTACTAGTGACTTTTCTCTAGGGTTGCACACAGCATAAGTCCTGGAGATTTATAAAAACCGGAAGAACTGTGGATGCTGTATATCAGAAACAAAAACTGAAATTGCTGGAAAAGCTCAGCAGGTATGGCAGCGTCTGTGGGGAGAAGTAAGAATGAATCCTTTTCTGAGGAAGGGTGACTTGACTCGTGATGTTAACTCTGATTTCTTTCCACAGATGCTGAGCTTTTCCAGCAATTTCTGTTCCTGGAGATTGATCTTCAATTCCTTGAGAGTTCAGACCTATCCCGAGGGTTTGGCAAACCCATATATAATGTTTAATTGTGTTTTGATTTGCTTTATAAATTTTTTCATGCTTTATTAAGCTCCAATGTGCTTTATTGGATATTCTGTATTGTCCTTCAATGTCGTTTATTTTGCAACAATGCGCCCCATTCGGTTACACTGCCTATCGCTGGGCTGCAATACAGTTCATTGGGCTGCAACGTACTTCATTGGGTTTTGATGCATTTCATTGGGCTGCAACGTACTTCATTGGGTT
>JAHRHZ010000092.1:9703340-9734081 GCA_024137785.1 Ginglymostoma cirratum | reverse complement strand
CATTGGGCTGCAACGTACTTCATTGGGTTTTGATGCATTTCATTGGGCTGCAACATACTTCATTGGGTTTTGATGCATTTCATTGGGCTGCAACATACTTCATTGGGTTTTGATGCATTTCATTCGGCTGTTATGCAATACATTTAGTCGCTTTGCGAGTATAAGTAGTTATATGTTGCTGGAGCCTCCCCATTAGTGGACGGAGCGTGGGGTAGAGAGAGAGAGAGAGACTACAATTCCCAGAGGCCTGTGCAGTGGAGGCGCAATGACGTCCCCCGGAGTGACGTCAGACGCGGGCGCGCAGGGGCAGTGGCGCCTGAGGCCTAGTCTTCCCGCCGCCGCCGCCGCCTCCAGGTTTCGGGGACACACAGAGAGAGAGAGAGAGTCCGCCCGCTATTGTCCCGATGGGCTCGGCCCCTCCGCCCGCGGCGTCGGCTTCGTCGCCGTCGTCGTCCCGGCGGCACTCGTGTTACCTGTGTGACTTGCCGCGGATGCCGTGGGCGATGATCTGGGATTTCTCTCAGGCCGTGTGCCGGGGCTGCGTCAACTATGAGGGAGCGGACCGGATCGAGCTGGTCATCGAGCAGACCCGGCACCTGAAGCGGGCACACGGCCTCCCAGCACCGGGGCCTGCAGCGCAGGCCCAAGCTAGGCCCCGGACTCCCCTCCCACCTCCACCCCCGCCCGCTCATCACCATCACCGGCTCCTCCTGGGGGATTACCCGGGGCCTGAGGCTCCCCCTCCGCCTCCTCCACCGTCCACAGCCCGAGGCCGCCCGCTCCTAGGCCTCAACCCGCGCTCAGGCCCCCAGCTAGGCCTCAGCCTGGGCCTAGAGTTAGGCCGAGGCCGGCCGGAGTTGGAGAGGGCTCTCCGCGAGAAAGCGGGGCCGCTGCAGCCACCCGGAGCCGAGGCTGCTCTCTCGGAGCTAGGCCGCGCCTTGAGGCACCGAGCCGAGGAGTGGGCTGGCCGCCCGGCTGCTGTCAGGGACTCCTTGCTCGGCCTTTCCGACTGCGCTCCTTTCCCTCTCCGGCTGCGGACCGAGCCCACCCTCCAGGCCCGGGTCTTGGCCTTTGACGCGGCCGAGCGCTGCCCGGACCGGGCCCTGGAGTTGCGGCTTTTTATCGAGTATCCGAGTGGCTCCGGGGCCGTTTACTCCGGGGTGACCGAGGCTGCCCGTCACATGTTGGCCGACAGCGCCAAGGAAGCGCTGGCCGCAGGCCCGGCCCCAGGCCTCGAATGCCTTGAGTACGAGAGGAGGCCCGGAGCCGGTGACTGGAGGCCCCTATCTCAGCTTCTGACTGAGGCCGCCCGCCTTTTCAAGGAGGCCGTGCCTGCCGAGCTCCTGCCCGAGCCTCACTCCGAGCCTGGGCTCAGCAGGCCTCCTCCCACTTCTAGGCCGCTAGGCCCACCTCGGCGCCGCAAAGCTTCCCCAGAGCCTGAGGCTGGCAAAGGCTTGGCCCCAGGGGACCCCCAGGCCTGGGCACCTGATGGTCACTCTCCAGCCGGCTCCTCCAGTTCGGTCGCCGATCCCCTGCTCCCCAAAGAGGCCGTGCACTCCACCACCACGGCCCCCAGCCAGAGCGGCCCGAGGCGCCTGGCTTCCCGTAACGGTGGGGAGGCTGAGCCTGGAGCTGAGCCCCCTCCTCCACAGCCGGCTCCTCCTCCTGCTGCACCCTCGGCCCAGCCCTCAGCCGCAGCCCCGGACTCTTCCAACAGCCCTCTCTGCTGCACCATCTGCCACCAGCGACTGGAGGACACCCACTTCGTCCAGTGCCCCTCGGTGCCCGGCCACAAGTTCTGCTTCCCCTGCTCCCGGGAGAGCATCAAGTCGCAGGGGGCCAACGGTGAGGTCTACTGCCCCAGTGGTGACAAGTGCCCGCTCATTGGCTCCAATGTGCCCTGGGCCTTCATGCAGGGAGAGATTGCCACCATCCTGGCGGGAGACATCAAAGTGAAGAAAGAGAGGGACCCCTGAGACACACAGAGAGCGAGAGACTGAGCTGCTTGGGTTGAGGAGCCTGCTGCCTGTAACTCTTCTTTGGAAACCTCCCACCCTCCTTGCCCGCCAATGGGCCGAGAGGTTTCTGCAACCAAAAAGATTTTTGAAAAAACACAAGACAATGGGATTGACTTGCCCTCTCTTTGGACGATAACCTCCCCCCACACCCCTCCCAGGACAGACTTTACTGCAGCAAAAGAGACAGGGGAGTATCATTTGCCATCGTCTGACCCTGCCCCATGACCAACATTGGCACTTAAGACGCTTGTGCGTACCATGGAGGATGGGGATGTGGCAGAGTTTTTAAAACTCCTGAGATTTCGACGTGCCAGAAACTTTTCAAGTTGTTGTAGCGGTGCCTGTGTCGAGGTTTCAAGGTGCTACTTGGGATTAGATGCCCCGGTTGTTGACACTGGTTTTGCATTATCTGTACGCATCCATCAGACTCTGTGGACAACCACTTTTTTGTATATGTCTGTTTGTGTTTTGTGTGTGTGTGTGCGTGTGTGTGTGTGTTTTTTAAACGTTGTGCTGTATGATCCCTCAAACCTTCCAAAGGCGGGAGAAAAATGCTTCCAGAGGTGCCTGTGATGTTTCAATGCGACCTTTGCTCTCAATCTCTTCCCCCACCTCCTCTTGCTCCCCAAGCAGCGCCTGTTGGTGTACTGGCCTCTCGCTCTGAATGGAGAGCCACAATAAGTTAACTGTTGCCAGTATTGGTTGCAGGAGCTGACACACCAGTACCTTGCGGAGTCACACAATGCTGTGTAACCTTTTGAGCAGTGGCAGTTCCCTTTTTAAGGGAAGGTCAGTGTAGTCGTTGGTCTGGCAGGGCTGCATGTGTGTGACGAGAGGTTGAGTTGACATATGGTTGTAAGCTGTTCAATGGGGTGGCAGGGGAGTATTCCTGTTGCCAACATCGCCATGCAACACAAGCTCTGGTCCCGAGGCTCAGCTGGGAAAGGCACAGAGCAGCTGGGAATGTGATGGCAGATCGACCGGGGCTGCGCTGAGCTGTTTGACCACAGCCTCAGGACAGTGACTTGATGGGAATCCTCAATCGGCCTTTACACCCTTTTCCTTCCCCATTGAATGAGAAGGAGACTCTTCCCCTGTTGGCCGTCGTGCAGTGTTTTGGGCCATATTTGGGTCTTGAGCGAGAGCCCAATCACGTTTGCCTGTGATACTTCCCAGAGTTCAGTGGCCTGCCTGAATTCTTGCTGTCTGAGGGTCGGCCACATGAGAAGGTGATTGAGGGTAGTGTCTTATCTCGAAAAAGATTAATAGCCATGTGGGAGGAGGGGAGAAGGATTGGGAGTGAGGGATTCTCACTCAGCGAGTCAATTTTTGTCACCCTCTTGTTGGGGCTGCTGTTTGAGTCTGTGATGGATCAGATAAGTCATTTGTCTTTGTGAAGTTTATCTTTTGCTCTGTGTTACCGTCGAACTCAAGCAACATATTAAAACCCCCAACTGGCGTGCTTTCATGTCTTTTAAGAATAGTGTATGGCACCAGGAGGATGAGGTGGAGAAAAGTTCTGTTGTTGATCAGCTCACGAAACACAGCACTGAGCCCGAGTCCTTTCAGATGAAGATGAATTGAGCTGCACCTGAGTGCTGGCATTACCTGTACCCTGCAAGACTCTGCAGAGTGCACAGTAGTGGTCAGTGTATTTGCAATTGGAACCACAGTCACTCAGGATACTTCAGATGTGTCCTTTGACCCACTTGTGTGACCAGTTTGGTGCACCTTCGGAGGGCAGTGTGAGACTGACTTGTAAGTGGGGGAGTTATTCATAAATATTGTAAGGGGAGTGGAGAACTGTGGTGTCTGCCATTTTGTTTGATTACCTCGAGTGTGTTTAAAATGCTACTGTTTTTTTCTGAAAACAAAAATTACAAAGCTACTGCGCCATTGCAAGTAACAGTGAGCATTTGAAGAGGTTTTCATTTTGTGATCTGATACCAGTGTGTTGTGTGTGTTCTTCATGTGATTGTACTGGCTGTTTCTTCCTCCCTCTGTTGTAATAATCTGTAATTACCTTAGCTTGTGATAATCATGGTTTAACAGAAGAATTTTTTTTTTTATATTTAAATTCAAAACCCCTATGAAATAAAACCCTTTTTAACTGGGACTTGGATTGCTCTGTGCTGCAGTTGGAACCAGCTTGAAACTTTCCCTGATGACGTACCTTCTCATTCAAAGTGAAGTACCTTGTCTGTTGGAAGGAAATCTCATTGTACTTGAATGCTTGTGTTGGGCTGACGCTGGGTGAGATCTCCTAACCCTTATCATTGGCATTTGCCCTTCAGAAGATGATCTGCCCTGTTTAATTTCTGTTCCCGTTGCAGTGGAGGGGCACCTGTAATCAAACAGAAATTGCTGGCAGTAATCAGAAGGTTGGGTCAAATCTTTGGAGAGACAGTTAAAGTTTCAGGACGATCATGACAGTTTGGAGGTGCTGAGTTTGGGTGCTTCCCAGGTTAAACCAGGAGTCCCAGACTACTTTCCCACGTGATGAGAAATATCACCTTGGGTTTCCTTCCCTTTGTCAGCTGCTGTGTTATTCTATGTGTGACTCCAGTCCCGTTCCAGTCTGATTGGAGGTTCTCTTCGAGTTAATATGACATAGCGAGCTATTCTGACATACCAGAAACACTTAAAAATCTCTAGGACGTTGTCATAGTTTATTTTAAGAAGGTATTAATGGGAAGTCTAAAAGCACTTTTACAGCCAGTGATGCGAACGGATCCATTAACCATTCCCAGATTTTGAATCATTAAAGGAATCCAGGATTGTGGGAGGTGGGGAAATAGATTTGAGGATTATCAGAACAACCAAGATCTCATTGAATGGTGGAGTAGGTTGAATGGCGTACTTCTGCTCCTGTGTCTTACGGTCTTATGAATATATTGTACATTTTGGGAGTAGCCTTCCGGTGATGGCCTAACAATATTTCTGCCTTCCTGGATCTTTCCATTTTAATTTGTCTCTATTCAAGATGTCTGCCTTGGATTATAGTGAATAACAATTTCTACTTTTACTGCAACAGCTGTCTACTAACATCTAGTCTCATCTTTCAGCTACTCCATGGCAACGCCAAATACATGGGAACACATGGTTTGGGACAGAGTAGAGAAGGGTAAAAGCCTAGTCAAAGAGCTAGTTCTTGCTGTTCAGGAGTGTCTCAAAGGAGAAGGGGCTCCAGGACTGAAGGCCCAGCAGCCAATGATGCTGTGTTTAAAGTTGTAAGATACACAATAGTCAGGAATGGAAGGAATGCAGGGATCTGAGAGCAGTGGGGTTGGAGAGTTTTTTTCATTCATTTGTAACATGTGGACATCTTTGGCCAAGGTAGCAATTATTGCCTATCCCTAATTGCTGCTTGATGGCGAGCTGCTGTCTTGAGCCAGTGGAGAAGTTTAGGGATGGGAGGGATTCAAAAATCAGGATTGTATTGCTGGCCCTGTAGCTGAAATGCAGGCCTGGCTGTGTTGGGGGACTAGAGGTTGAGTCATTAGCGAGATACCTGTGTGGGAAATACAGCACTGTGAACAATCGCCTGACCAAAGCAATTCATGAGGTTGCTTAATATGACTTCTGGGGAAGAAAGTTGTCTATTAGTAATTAGGCCTTTTTGAAGGAGCCAAATCTTAGTTCCTGAAGGACCAGGAACTGTACTGATTACTGGAAGTATTTGTGTTCTCTTCATCTGACTCTCTACTGGTTTATGCTTCCCTTTCTGTCTTCCGCTGGAGTTAAATATAGCTGCTCCTTAAATGCATTGATACTGCTTACCTCAAACGCTCCACATAATGTCAGACCCACATCCTTGCCAATCCTGACAGTCCCATAGACCAACCATAGATGTAGGATTCTCAATAGCACTCAGCACGACTCTTCTGTTCAAAAGCTTATATAAGTTCATTACCTGGCGCCTCTTCAATCAGTGCCTATTTCACAAGTCCTCATTTGCACGTGACTGGGGCAAGGTTAATTTGTGAGGCCCCAAGAATAATTCATAGACTAAAATATTTTGACTACCTAGCTAGCATGAAGTAGGTTTGTTCTGTGAGGTTTATTTTTAATTACATTGAGGTCTGTAACATAATGAAAGGACTAGATTGTGAATTTTTGGAGTCCCTCATTGAGACAGTTGTCTAATCTATGATCAAACTTTCTCCACTGAGTTCTGACCTGCAGAGAGACCAGTCTGTGACTTGATTATTACAATCCATTCTGTCTTGGGTTTTCCTTCTGCATATTCTCCAGGTGTTTGCCTTGCATAAGCTCCTTCCAAACACATGCTCCTGGTTGTGACATTTGCCCAAAACTTGGAACTATGATACTATTGCGATTACAGAGACTCATCTGAAAGAGAGACAGGACTGGCAGCTGCATGTCCCTGGATTTAGATGTTTCAGGTGTGATGGAAAAGGATGTCAAAGGGGTGGGGGAGTTGCTTTACAGGTAAAGGAGTATCTCTCAGCTGTACTGAAGGAGGATACATTTGAGGACTCGTGCAGCTGGGCAATATGGGTAGAGCTCAGGAATAGGAATGGTGAAAGCGCAATGCTGGGGTTATACTACAGGCCTCCCAACAGCCAGCGGGAAATAGAGGAGAGGATATGTAGATGTATTTTGGAAAGATGTACAAACAGCAGGGTTGTTGTTGTGGGTGATTTTAACTTCCTCTCTATTGTCTGGGACTCACTACGTGCTAATGGCTTGGATGGGACAGAATTTGAAAGGACCTTTCGGGAGGGATTGTTGACATAATATGTAGACAGCCCAATTAGGCAAGAGGTTGTACTGGACCTGGTTTTGGGAAGTGAGCCTGGCCAGGCGGGTGAAGTTTCAGTGGGGTATTATTTAGGGAGGGGAGTAGTGACCATAATACCGTGAGTTTGAAGATAGTCGTGGATAGTGATAACAGTAGTCAGGTGAAGGTGTTAAATTGGGGGAAGGCGAACTACAACAGTATTAGGAAGTGGAGAATTTTGATTGTGGATTTACCTTCAAATCTCCATCGGACATGTGGGGGTATCTCGAACGGCAGTTGATGAGAGTTCAGGAGAAGCATGTTCCTGGAAGATTAGGAGGATAGGTGTGGCAAGTTATGTGAACCTTGGATGACCAGGGTTGTTATGATCTAGGTCAGAAAGAAAAACAAAGCATACATAAGGTCTAGGACACCATCTGCTGAAGCCCTTGAAGTATATAAGGAAAGTAGAAAAGAACTTAAGGAATTAGAATGGCTAAAAGGGATCATGAAAAACTATTAGCAAACAGGATTAAAGAAAATCCCAAAGCTTTTTATACATATATGAAAAGCAAGAGGGTAGCCAGGGAGCGGGTTGGCCCACTCAACGAGAACGGAGAGAATCTGTGTGGAGCCAGAAGACGTAGATGAGGTCCTAAATGAATACCTCATGTTGGTATTCACCAAAGAGGAGTTGGTGTAGGATGATCTCAGGGAAGGAAGTGTCAAGTTTCTAAGTCAAGTCGATATTAAAAAGGAAGAGGTGTTGTGCGTCTTAAAAAGTATTAAGGTAGACAAGCCCGCAGGTCCTGATGGGATCTATCCCAGAATATTAAAGGAGGCAAGAGAACAAATTCCCGGAGCATTAACAGCCACCTTTGCATCCTCTTTGGCCACAGGTGAGGTCCCAGAGGACTGGAGAATAGCCAATGTTGTCCCATTGTTTAAAAAGGGTAGCAGGGATAATCCTGGAAGTTACAGGCCTGTGAGCAGTCAGTGGTAGGGAAATTATTGGGAAAGATTCTCAAGGACAAGATGTATGCACACTTAAAAGCAAATGGACGTATTAGCCACAGTCAGTATGGTTTTGTGCAGGGGACGTTGTGCCTCACTAATTTGATTGAGTTTTTTGAGAAGGTGATGAAGATGATTGAGGGAAAAGTGATTGTTGTTGTGTACATGGACCGAAGTTAAAGCCTTTGACAAGATCCCTCGTGACAGACTGGTACAACAGGTGAAGTCATATGGTGTTGGGGTGAGCCGGCAGGATGGATACAGAACTGGGTTAGTCATAGGAGACAGAGGGTAGCAGTAGTAGGATGCTTTTTGGAATGGAGGGCTGTGACTAGTGGTGTTCCACCGGATTAGTGCTGGGATCTCTGCATTTTGTGATCTACACAAATGATTTGGAGGAAAACGTAGCTGGTCTAATTAAGTTTATGAATAATGCATAGATTGGAATTGTGCATATTGAGGAGAATTGTCAGAAGATACAGCGGGATATAGATCAGTTGGCGGCATGGGCGGAAAAATGGCAGGTGGAGTTTAATACGGACAGATGTGAGGTGATACATTTTGGAAGGTCATGGTCAGAAAAGGTTTATCAGGATTTTGCGTGGTATGGGGGATTTTAGCTACGAAGAAAGGGCAGCTTGACTGGGTTTGTTTTCACTGGAACGCATGAGGTTGAGGGGCGACATAACGAAAGTTTATAGGATTGTGAATGATCTGGATAGAGTGGAAAGTATGGGGCTTTTTCCCCAGGGTGGAGGGGTCAATTAATAGAGAAGATGAGTTCAAGTTGTGAGGAGGGTGGGTGCAGGGGAAGTTTAAAAGTGATGTGCGAAGCAAGTTTTTCATACAGAGTGGTGAGTGCCTGGAACATGCTGCCAGAGGAGGTGGTGGAAGCAGACACAATAGCAGCATTCAAGGAGCACCTGAACAAATACATGAATAGGAAGGGAATAGAAGACAGTTTGGTATGGAAGGTCAAAATGTGGCAACGCAGGCTTGGAGGGCTGAAGGGCCTGTTACTGTGATGTATTATTCTTTGTTCAAAATCGGTGAATGTTTCTGATATTCCTGTCTCAAGCAAGTTCCTTTGTAACACTAACTTTTTCAAGAACCCGTTGTGGCATTACTTAAAGTTGATGGATATTGTTCTGCAAGTACATTCTGTGATACAAGAGTGAGCACAGATCAGTTGAGGATCAAGCCCTTTGCAGACACAGTTGGGCCATTGACCATTTAAGGGTCTTAGAATCCCTCCAGTGTGGAAACAGGCCCTTCGGCCCAATGAGTCCACACCAACTCTCAGAGCATCCCACCCAGACCCATCCCCCTATAACCCACCCTGAACACTATGGGCAATTTAGTATGGCCAATCCACCCTAACCTGCACATCTTTGGACTGTGGGACGAAACCGGAGCACCCGGAGGAAACACAAACACAGGGAAAACGTACAAACGCCATACAGACAGTCACCTGAGGGTGGAATCGAACCTGGGTCCCTGGCGATGTGAGGCAGCAGTGCTAACCACTGAGCCACCGTGCTGCCCTTTTTAGTTGGATGTTATGCCATAACCAGGCCATAATGTCCATTTGGGTGGGCCACCTCCTGTGGTTAATGCTGAAACTCCAAAGATACAGCCACGTGCAAGATGGGTGAGGCTGTTGCCTTTCTTAAGAGTTAACTACCAATTAACACTGAAGAACGTGAAATGTCACTGTTTTAGGAAAGGTGATGGTCAACTTGCACACAGCTGGCTCCCATGATCAAATCATCTATAGTGATATTGGTTGAGTGATAAATGCATTGTTTACAATTGGCTCATTCCAGTTTATATCCTGTATGATCTGTCTCCTATCCCTACTTCACCTAAACCTGTAAGCATATCCCTCTGTTGCTTTATCCCTTTGCTCTTCAGTATTCTCTTTAATGTATCTATGCTATTGTATCCCACCGACTCCCAATGGTAGCAATTTCCACATTCTAGCCACTTGCTGCGTAGACAAGTTTCCACTGAACTCCCTGTTGGATTGATTAGTGACCATCTGTATATTATAGCTCCTAGTTCTGAGCACAGAATATTGACTAACACAACGTTTGTACTTTCTGAAATTTAAGTGAGCCTCAGGATCTTTTGCATTATTAAATTGGAGAAGGTTCAGAAAAGATTTACCAGGATGTTGGAGGGTTTGAGTTATAAAAATATGCTGGGACGTTTTTCACTGGAGCATAGGAGGTTGAGGGGTGACCTTATAAAGGTTTATGAAATCATGAGGGGCAGAGATACATTGAATAGCAGTGGTCTTTTCCAGAGTGTGGGAGAGTTCAAAACTAGGGGGCATATTTATAAGGTGAGAGGAGAAAGATTTTGAAAGGACATGAGGGGCAACTTTTTTTTTTTTACAGTGTGGTTTGTGTTTGGAATGAACTGCTAGAGGATGTGGTAGATGTAGGTGTAGGTGCAGTTACAACTTAAGAGACATTTGGATAAGTACATAGGAAGTGTTTGGAGGGATATGGACCAAACACAGGCAGGTGGGACTAGATTGGTTTGGGAACATGGTTGCTGTGAACTAGTTGGACTGATGGATCTGTTTCCATGCTGCATGGCTCTGATTCATTACTCACAGGAGGGATTTAATATCTCATTTGAAAAATGTGCCTCTAACTGTACGGTGCTCCCACAGTACTGACCGTCTGAAGTCGTTTTAGATTTTTTTCCTAATCAACCAGCTCAGATGTCAACGCTCAGCCCTGGAGCAGATGGGACCTGAATCTGGGCCTCCTGGTTTAGAGGCAAGAACACTGGCCCTGCACCACAAGAGCCCCCCCCAAGTGATTTTGTAACTTTTAACTCTATTAAGAGCTATTTACATCAGGACCATTCCCCTGAAAGCCTCTATCCATTGAGTTCTAGCCAGTGAATAACTATCATGCAGGATAGAAGCTACCCAGAATGTTACCTTCCTCCGAGCGACCTGCTTAAAAAGAAGGGTCTAGGCCCGAAACGTCAGTCTTCCTGCTCCTCTGATGCTGCTTGGCCTGCTGTGTTCATCCAGCTCTACACCTTGTTAACTTTGATAGGCTTTAACTAAGATACAAACATCCCAGATAGCTTAAGGGTCTGAGATTTCTCCTCTTCAAAATCTGGATTTCCCGACTAAGAGTCATATGGCATGGAAACAGATCCTTCGGTCTGATTTGTCAATGTTGACTAGGTTTCCCAAACTGAACTAGTCTCATTTGTCTGCATTTGGCTCATTTCCCTCTAAACTTTTCCTATCCATGTACCTGTCCAAGGGTAATATAAATGTTGTAACTGTACCTGCATCTACTGTGTAGCAATTCATTCCACGTAGGAACCACCCTCCGTGTGAAAACGTTGCCCCTTGGGTCCCTTTTAAATCTTTGCCCTCTCTCCTTAAACTAATGTCTTCTCGTTTTGGACTCCCCCCTCCCCGCCCCCAAACCTCTGGAGAAAAGACCCTGGCTGGACCCCTTATCTATACCCCTCATGATTTTATAAACCTCTATAAGGTCACCCTTAAGGATTATGTAAGATTAAAGAGTTGGATTCCACTATAGCAGAAAAGAAACTTAAATGAGACACTTTATGAATTTTGCCATTTTATTAGAAATTTACAATTAATACACTTTTAATTGGATACGTAAACTGCTATGCCAAAAAATCAGGACATAATCCCAAACCTTGCAGCATCAAATTGGATTCTATTAGACAAAAAATACATTTTAAAGTAAAATGTTATTGTAATATCCTGAAAGAGGTGGATACCTTCTTCCAGTGGGAGGGGAAAGAATACTTTTTGAGAGTTTAATTTGAGGATTTCTAATATTTCTGAAATCTTCGACAAACTTTATTCGCTGTGGCCCTTTCCTTGCTTTGTAAATGAGCGTGTCAATACTCTGCACACGTTCCTGCCACATCCATGGACTCTGTATCATTTTAACATCATTATTCAGTGAAGATTCCTTTATAATGTGAGCTTTTGTCTAGTCAATTTGTTTGCGATAACTTCTAACGGTGATATGAAGTTTTATTTTATCTCCTACTCTTTACAATCATAAGCTTTTAACAATGGCTTCTCTTAAGAGTAAACGAATGTTGTATTTCTGACTTTAGTTTAACTTTTTTTAGCATGAATATTGATTGACCTGATATTTAATGGTGTTCATGTCATAAGAATCTTTAAATGCCATTTCTTATCAGTTGGATGCTTCAAGTTTTGACGTCATTAGCTAACGAACAAGACACTAGGATAAACAGGTCAGTCTCCTGTGAGTGGAATGTGACTAGAGAGGTACTGCAAGGATCAATACTCGAGCCGCAGATGTTCACAATATATGTCAATGATTTGGACACTGGGACCAAAAGTAGTATTTCCAAATTTGTAGATGATATAAAGCTGATTTATGGGTGGTACAGTGGCCCAGTGGTTAGCACTGCTGCCTCACAGCACCAGGGACCTGAGTTTGATTCCACCCTCGGGTGACTGTCTGTGTGGAGTTTGTACATTCTCCCCATGTCTGCCCGGGTTTCCTCTGGGTGCTCCGGTTTCCTCCCACAGTCTAAAGATGTGCATGCTAACCCTGCTAAATTGTCCGTAGTGTTCAGGGATATGTAGATTAGGTGGGCTACAGGGGGATGGGATCTGAGTGGGATGCTCTGAGGGTTGGTGTGGACTTGTTAGGCCGACGAGCCTGTTTCCACACTGTAGGGATTCTATATATAAAAAAAAAAGAACAGGAATGTGTGTCGCAAGGAAATTGTACACCATTTTTGAGGATTTGGACAGGCCTAGTGAATTGACAAGGACATGGCAGGTGGAATTTAATAATATGGAAAAAAATGTGTGAAGTTATCCAGTTTGGTAGGAGAAACGTGTACAGAGTATTTCTTAAATGTCAAAACGTTGGGAAGTGTAGATTTACAAAGGAAAGTAGGTGTTCTTGTCAATAATTCGCTGAAGGCTAAACTATTAAGTAGCCTCTCAGAATGTTAGCCTTTATTGCAAGAGGGCTTGAGTATAAGAGCAGTGAAGTACATTTCAATTGTGTAGAAGCTTGAATAGACCATGTCTAAGACACTGTGCAGTTCTGCTCTCTTTGTCTTATTCCCAATGCAGTGAAGATTGAGCAGACATGTTCCTGGGATGGTGGGACTTCCTGATCAAAACAGTTTGGACAAACTGGGCCTGTACTCTCTGAAGTTTCAAAGAATGAGAGGTGATCTCATTGACCCCTACAAAACTCTTAAGGGGATAGACAGGACAGTTTACAGGTTGTGTATTGACCACCACCCAGTCGGGGAGTCTAGAAACAGTGGGCATAATTTAAAAATGAGCGTGATGCCATTTAGAACTGAGATGAGAATTTTTTTTTTAAACTCAGCTGACAAATCTTTGGAATTCTCTAGTTCCAAGCCCTGTGGAAGCTCAGTCCGAGACTATATTTAAAATAGGGATTTCTGATTACCAATGATAAAACGAGTCGTGGGGATAATCTGGATAAAAGACCTTGAAGAGTTCAGTCAGCAGTGATTGCCATAAATGATGGGCTGAATAGTGAAGGCGATGGCCTAGTGGTATTATTGCTAGACTATTAATCCAGAGACCAAAGTAATATCCTGGGGACCCAGGTTTGAGTCTTGCCGTGGCAGATGGTGGAATTTGAATTCAATTTAAAGAAAATCTGGAATTAAGAGTCTGATAATGACTATCTATTGATTTTTGTAAAAAACCCCTCTGGTTCACTAATGTCCTTACTTGGTCTGGCCTACACGTGACTCCAGACCCACAGCAATGTGGTTGACTCTTAAATTGCACCCCTGTCAGGGTAATTAGGGAAGAGTAATAAATGCTGGCTTAGCCTAGCCCCAGTGAATGGGTAACATATAATGGCCTACTCCTGTTCCTGTGTTTATGGTTCCAGTTTCTGTTCTGTAGTTAACACCTCATACTTATGTATTATCGTACCATATCTTCTTCCAGAGCTCCATTTGTGTGATTTAAACTGTTGTTTTTTTTTTTGTTTCGTCTGTGCTCAGTATTTGTCAGCTAATCTAATTAACAGTATTTGCGTGCTATCGTCCATCAGCCCCCTCCAGCCAGGTACGTTGTAATTTCAAAGTGAATCTTACTAGCTTCTTCCGTTAGCTGTGATTGAGCCTTAAATGTTTAACTGCTTATTCTCCATAAATCCTTATCTTTGAATGCTTAATATATCTACCTAATTAGTTAATACTGAATTAAACCTCCTAATTGGATATCGTTACAAGTTGACTGGAGATGGGAAGATGGAGCGGGAAGACTGTTTAAGGTCCGAGTATATGAAGATAAAAACTCAGAATTAATGAGCAGCTTTGATGGAGATGTCGTTGTGACCATAACGTTGACTGTTTGGACAAGCCAATTAAACAACCAAATATCTGAAAGTGAACGAACAGTCTATATGTTTGTAACTGCTGCAGTTCCAACTGACACACATTAGCCCACTTTTGCGACTTGATACAGACTTAGGAGCCTCCTGCTCTATTGGATGTGAGCAATGGTTGTTGACCTCTAACCCTTCACCCCTCCCCCCCCCCCGGGCCAAAGGTCGACTTGTGTATCGATGACCCCAGCTGGCCTTCACATCTCCTTAGCAATCTGACCAAATCAGTTTGAACTCAGCAAATACAAACCGTTCTGAACACAAACAGTATTTTGTCCTGCGGAGAAAATAAAAGCATAGGAAATACTGGTCATGCAAGAAGGAGGTCTCTTGGCATTTCATTCCCATGACCGAATAATAAAAATAAGCTGAATAAAAACTGGAAAAAAAAACTGTAGATACTGTAAATCGGAAACAAAAAAAAAGACACTGCTGGAAAAGCTTAGCAGGTCTGGCAGCATCTCTGGAGAGAAATTAATGTTTGAGGTCGAATGACCCTTCCTCAATAAAAATAAGCTAACTGCTGTGTTTCTTACATTACATCAGTGAGTACAGTTCACCAATGCTTCATTGGTCGTAGTTGAACTGTAGACAGTGATTGTCAGTCAGTTTCACTCTCTCTGTCTTTCCCCATGGCCTCCCCCAAAACACTTCCTTTCCTACTATCCTTGTAATTTTTCACCTTCAAGTATTTAAACAGTTTCCTTCTAAAACACATTGGGGCTTACTGGAGTCATGAAAGGTGCTATACCAGTGCAATTATTTTCAGACAACAGGCTGAATGCTGGAACAGGAACGAAAAACTGTGGTACTCGGACTTCACATTGCTTTGTGTGTCAGTTTGTTGAAAGGAATATGCACGGACTATCTCCCTCTATCTGTCTCTGTCTGTCTCTATCTCTCCCTCTGTCTGTCTGTCTCTCTCTCTGTCTCCATCTTTCTCCCCGTCTCTCTCTCTCGGGGAGATAATGGCATTGTGGTATTATTGCTAGACTACAAATAGAGGTGCAATGTTCTGGGGACTTGTGTTTGAATCCTGCTGTGGTAGGTGGAATTTGAATTCAATCGAAAGGTCTAATGGTGACCACCATTGCTATTTGTTGAAAAGCACCCATGCTTCAGGGAAGGAAGTCTGCCATCCTTACCTGGTCTGGCCTACGTGTGACTCCAGAACCACAGCAAAGAGGTTGACTCTTAACTGCCCTCTAGGCATTTAGGCATGGGCAATAAATGCTGGGCCTAGCCAGCGACGCTTCCTCCCAGTGAATGATTCATTTAAAAAGAAACACACTAAAGGTTGCACGTTTGCAACCATGGACTTGCTAACACTTACATATGAACTCTGTCTCATCCTCTCACACAGACTGTTGTGCAAACACACAGAGGAGTATAAATGCGCGCTCATGTATCCTGCACAGTTCTGCATCTCTTGTAAAACAAACATTTGAAAAGTGGTGGCTCTGGGAGGCAGGTTGGTCTTAATTTGTGGCCTGTGAATCTCGGATCACTATGCTAATTGATGTATGTGTCTGTGTGCATCAGAGAGAAAGAGAGCATTGACCTAATAACATGGACACACTAGGAGGTCGCTCTCCTTGCAGTGACTGGAGGATCAGGAGGCTGATACAATACAGCTGTCAGTTTTGGGAGTTGGGGGGGTGGGGGAGGAGATTTGCATTTCAGCAGCCTGTTCTGAAGGAAAAGACAGCACACGGCCTGAAAATTTAACTCCTTCAGGCCAGTGCTTGTCATTTCAGATTCTTTAAATACAATATGTTTTTAAAAAACTATCTCTTTATCCCTGTAAGTATGATCCCAAGCCAGCTAGTGAAACTGGACACATCCTTTAAGGTTCTTGTGAAAGTTGTGGGTAAGATTGATCTGATCGCCAAGCTGGCTGTTTGTAGTTTATTTACCCCAAAGCATTCTGCGGCTATTTTGTTTGGCTGATTTGTGGGTTGTTGAGTGGAGAGGTTTGTATTTCATGTATTTGTGTGAGCTACGAACCAGCCAGCAAGTCAACAACCACACTGGACACATCCTTTCCTCAATTGGCTGTGAATTGTATAAAGGCATCCTCCAGGCTGTGCAGTAAGTGGATTATCTACTAGGCACCCTTTATTGTGACAGAAGTGCAGTGCTTGAGCACATATTAAATTCAACATCTGCAGTATTTGTTAAATTAATTTTAAATTTTAAAAATAGTGAAGTAATCCCTGTTGAGAATGAGCCATAGGAGATACCCCCTTGAGTAGATCTGGGCACTGCACTTTAGGAGGGATGTATTGACCTTGAAGGGACTTAGAGGTAGCTTTGTAAGAATGATAGCTGGGCTTCAGGGGTTAAGTTATGAGGAGATGTTATCCAAATTAGGCCTACTAATTTCTGTGGAATTTAGAAGGTTAAGGGGTGATCGGTCTTCGACAGGGTGGATAAGACAAACTATTTCTGCTGGCTGGGGATTCTAGGGCATAACCTGAGAACTAGGGCCAGGTCACTTCAGGGGAGCACTGCGACACACACAAAAGGTGGCAGAGGTTTGGGACTCTTTCCCACAAATGGCAGCGAATGCTGGTACAGTTGTTAATTTTAAATCTGAGCTAGATATGTCGAGCAAAGATATTAAGGGACACGGGCTAAAACTAGGTAATATAGAGTTAGGCAACAGTTTGAATGGTGGAACAGGCTCAAGGGGTTGAATGGCCTACCCCTGTTCCTATCCTCTCGTGTTCAGCTCTGTTCCAAGAGATCTCATGGCCTTGAGAAGAGTTTTGCTCTGTCAGCTTTTTATTTCTTGGCCACAGGTTTCTTCACTGTTGATTTCTTCGAATCCTTTGCCACACTCTCCTGAGCTTCCTCCTTAGCGACTTTAGACGTTTCGTCCCCAACCCCGACACCGACACCAAACCTTCTTCATGGTGACAGTGTTGTCAGCCACAGATATCCTCAGCCAAGTATGGCCCCTGGTCATCCTGGAAATTGTCAGGACCTTATTTCTGATTCACAGCCTGGAGGGATGGTAGCACCCTTGATGGTTCAATTGGCCTTTCTTGGAGTTTGTAGCATTCGCTCAGCTCTTGCTGATCGGTTTATTCACTGCTGTTTCCCAGCAGTTTCTCATAGAGTTACACAGCACAGGAACAGACCCTTCAGTCCAACTCATCCATGCCGACCAGATATCCTAACCTGGTCTAGTCCCAATTGACAGCATTTCTGGCAAAACCCTTCCTATTCATGTACCCACCCAGATGCCTTTTAAATGTTGTAATTGTACCAGCCCCCACCATTCCTTCTGGCAGCTCATTCCACACATGCACTGCCCTCTGCTTGAAAAAGGTTGCCCCTTAGGTCCCTTTTAAATCTTTCCCCTCTCACCTTAAACCCATGCCCCTCTACTCTCCTACCCTCAGAAAAAGATCTTAGCTGTTCATCTCATCCGTGCCCCTCGTGATTTTATAAACCTCTATAAGATCACCCTCAGCCTCCAGGGAGATAAAGCCCCAGCCTATTCAGCGTCTCCCTACAGCTCAAATCCGGCAACATCCTTGTAAATCTTTCCTGAATCCTTTCAAGTTTAACAACATATTTCCTATACAGGGAAGCCAGAATTGAACGGCCGTACTCTATAAAATCTCTTATAAGTGCATTAAGTAGTTGTAACGCCTTTTACTTACAAATTTTAGCAACATCATTAACAATCCCCCTCACCCCATGATGATGCCAACTGTAACTAGCAACACCTTTAGTGCCTGAATCATGGGACAAGGGCAACATTGGTTTTAGTTACCCAGTTTCAACTGACCTCAGAAAATAGTACCAGGTCTTGCGCTGATAGCACTGGAGAGTTTTAGCTGTAATGAGAGATTAGACAGACTGGGATAACACAGTGTGAAGCTGGAGGAACACAGCAGGCCAGGCAGCATCAGAGGTGCAGGAAAGCTGACGTTTCGGGTCGGGACCCTTCTGGACAGACTGGGGCTGTTTTCCTTGAAGCAGAGGAGACTGAGAGGGGAATATGATTGAGAATGTGTAAAATGATGAGGGTCATAGACAGAGTACAGAGGAAGAAACCTTTCCCCTTGGTGGGTGGATTAATGAGTAGGGTACATAGATATAAAGTAAGGAGCAGGAAAAGGGAATGTGATGAAAATATTTTCACCCCCAGAGGTTGATGGGAATCTAGAACTCACTGCCTGTAAGCGTAGCAGAGGCAGAAATCCTCGGCATGTTTAAGAAGCGTTTAGATGTGCTCGAGCACAAAAGACAATGGGCCAAATGCTGGAAAATGGGATTAGAATAGATTGGCATAAACTCGATGGGCTGAAGGGCCTGTTTATGTGCTGTAGGCATCTGCAAGCCATATGGTCTGCCTTTGTCGGTTTTAAGGGATAGTTACCATTGGGCTGGAGTTACCTATGGGCCCTGACTGACTAAAGATGGCAGATTCCACGCATCCAAAGACATCCATCAACTATTACGGTTTTGATGAGGGCTCAACAGTTTTGTGATGGTTTTTACCAATAACCAGTACTTCATTATTAGACTTTATTTAAATTGAATTCAAACTCTTCTACAGTTGAATTTACGCCCCTGTGTATTTTTCTTATTGTCCTATTGGAGCGGGTTATGTTACACCTCTAGGGCAGAAGGGGACTTAAACTTAGTCCTTCTAGCCAAGAGGTAGGGGCAGAACCACTGAACCACAGGGGTCCTTAAAGCTCTGTGTTCTGGCTCATTAATCAAAGGCCTCTGGATTGCGAGTCCAATTACACAGCCATCGCAGGGTCATTGTACGATGGGGAAGGACAGCCTTATAGCGGTTTATAAAATCATGAGGGGCATGGATAGGGTAAATAGACAAAGTCTTTTCCCCAGGGTGGGGGAGTTAAAAACTAGAGGCCATTGGTTTAAGGTGAGAGGGGTAAGATTTAAAAAGGACTTGAGGTGCAACTTTTTCACACAGAGGAATGGAATAAGTTGCAAGAGGAAGTGGTGGAGGTGGGTATAATTACAACATTTAAAAGGCATCTGGCTGGGTATATGTGTAGGAAGGGTTTAGAGGGAAATGGGCCAAATGCTGGCAAATGGGACTAGATTTATTTAGGATATTTGGTCAGCATGGACGAGTTGGACCGAAGGGTCTGTTTACACGCTATATATCTCTATGATAGTGTGTAGTGGTACATTTCTGACCATACGGATTCTGTAGACCGGAGAACCTCTTCTGTATTGTATGATTTTATGACAATCACAGGGAACTAGGTGGATTGGCCATGCTAAGTTGCCCCGTATTGTTCAGGGGTGTGTAGATTAGGTGGGTTATAGGGGGATGGGTCTGGGTGGGATGCTCCGAGGGTTGGTGTGGACTTGTTGGGCCGAAGGGCCTGTTTCTACGCTGTAGGGATTCTATGAATTCTATGATCTAGTCACTGTCAACACACTTGTGATTCCCAACAGGACTTGGAATCAGGAGTGGGAATTCTGTCAGTTCCTGACCTTATCAATCCCATTTCTAGCCGAGGAATGTTGAAGAAAACTATGGTGCAAATGCAAGGTTAGCAGGGTTGTACTGCTGAGACAGAAAAAGGCTCTGGTCAGATATCATTTGGAATATTGTGAGCAGTTTTGGGCCCCATATCTAAGGAAGGAGGTGCTGGCCTTGGAGAGGGTCCAGAAGAGGTTTATAAGAATGATCCCAGTGATGAAGGGCTTGTTGAATAAGGAATGGTTGAGGACACTGGGTGTGTACTTGATGGGGTTTAGAAGGATGGTGGGGATGGAGAATCTGATTGAAACTTACAGCATACTGAGAGGCCTGGATTGAGTGGACATGGAGAAGATATTTCCACTATTAGGAGAGATTAGGACCTGAGGGGATAGCCTTAGAGTGAAGGGATGACCCTTTAGAGCTGAGATGAGGAGGAATTTCTTCAGCCAGAGCATAGTTAATCATCATCACCACAGAATCCCTACAGTGTGGAAACAGGCTCTTTGGCCCAACCAGTCCACACCAACCCTGGGAGCATCCTGCCCAGACCCATCCCCCATAACCCACCTAAGCGACACATCCCTGAACACTATGGGGCAATTTAGCATAGCCAATCCACCCTAGCCTGCACATCTTTGGACTGTGGGAGGAAACCGGAGCACCCGGAGGAAGCCCACGCAGACATGGAGAGAAAGTGCAAACTCCGCACAGACAGTCGCCTGAGGGTGGAATCAAACCTGGGTCCCTGGTGCTGTGAGGCAGCAGTGCTAACCACTGAGCCCCTGTGCCACCCCAGAAACGTGGGACTCATTGCCACAAAAGGCTGTGGAGGCCGAGTCACTGAGTGTCTTTAAGACAAAGGTGGAAAAGTTCTTGATGAATAAAGCGTCAAGGGTTACAGAGAGAAGGCAGGAGAACGGGACTGAGAAACATATCCGGCACAATCAAATAGTGGAGCAAACTTATGGTCTTATAATCTTGCCATCTCCTTCGTGATGCCATTCTGAGATCATGGCCACGATGTAGGAGCAGAAGCAGGCTGTTCGTCTAGGCCCAAAACGTCAGCCTTCCTGCTCCCCTGATGCTGCTTGGCTTGTTGTGTTTATCCAGCTCTACACCTTGTTATCTCTTTATTCAGCCCATTAAGTCCGTTCTGCTATTCAATCTGATCTGATAATCCCCAACTCCACTTTCCTGCCTTTTCCCCAAACCTTTGATCGCTTTACTGATTAAAGATTTATCTTAAGTACATGTAACAACCACTCTCGACAGCTCTCTGTGGTCAAGGATTGCACAGAGCAGTTTGGTCACAAATTGCAATTGGTGTCTCTTGAGTGTGTATGGCTCAGATTTGTAACTAGGGGGTAGGAGGATTGATGATGTATGACTGGTTCAGCCTCACCCAAAGTGCCAACATTTATGGAGCAGGCCTCTCACCTCTGTGTTCAAAGGTTGTGAGTTCAAGCCCTACCTTTAAGGAAACCATTGTTTAAGAAAGCCCCTTCAACCTCAATCTCTTGCCCAGAGTGTTCAATTTGTGTTTTTAAAATTCTGGCTGGAATGAAATTAATTTCATTTAAGAGTCAACCCCATTGCTTGGGAATGGAGTCACATGTAGGCTAGCTTCCTTCCTGGAGGGGGAGAAGCAGAGAGAACCAGATGTGTTCCCTCTGCCCTGACAATAGGCATCATTCCAGATTTGTCTTTATTGAATTCCAATTCTACCGTCCACCATGGTGGGATTTGAACCCAAATATTACCTGGGTCTCTGGGTTCATAGTCTAGTGATAATACCGCTAGGCCATCACCTTGAGTTTCTCATTAGTCCTTGGGCATCAGCTAATGGGAAAGACCCATCAGCTGTTGTTGGGCAGTGCTCAGCATTGGGTGTACCATAAGAAATCAAAACTCAAAGAGGCCATTCAGCCCCTCGAGCCTGCTCCACCATGTAACCAAATCACGGCTTAACCTCAGAAACATGGTTGACCAGGCACACACTCAAAGCCTGACATCCATTGGCACTATTCAGCTATGGGATTTTGATCGGATGGGCCAACAGGCCGAGGATTGGCAGATGGAGGTTAATTTAGATAAATGTGAGGTGCTGCAATTTGAAAAGGCAAATCAGGGCAGGACTTATCCACTTAATGGTAAGGCCCTGGGGAATGTTGCCGTACAAAGAGACCTTGGAGTGCAGGTTCGTAACTTCTTGAAAGTGGAGTCACAGGTAGACAGGATAGTGAAAAAGGTGTTTATTGGTCAGTGCATTGAGTATAGGAGTTGGGAGGTCATGTTGCAGCTGTACAGAACATTGGTTAGGCCACTTTTGGAATACTGTGTTCCATCCTGGTCTCCATGCTATAAGAAAAATGTTGTTAAATTTGAAAGAGTTCAGAAAAGATTTACAAGGATGTTGCCCAGGTTGTAAGGTTTGAGCTACAGGGAGAAGTTGAATAGACTGGGACTATTTTCCCTGGAGCATCGGAGGCTGAGGGCATGGATAGGGTAAATAGGCAAGGTCTTTTCCCCAGGGTAGGGGAGTCCAAAACAAGAGGGTGTAGGTTTACGGTAAGAGGGGAAAGATTTAAAATGCACCTGAGGGCCGACATTTTCACACAGAGGATTTTCACACAGAGGGTGGTGCGTGTATAGAATGAGCTGCCAGAGTAAGTGGTGGAGGCTGGTACAATTACAACATGTAAAAGGTGTGTGTATAGAGGGATATGGGCCAAATGCTGGCAAATGGGCCTGGATTTATATTGGATATATATTAATGATTTAGATGAGGGAACAAAATGTAACATCTGCAAGTTTGCGGATGATACCAGTTTGGGTGGGAGGGTGAACTGTGATGAGGATGCAGAGATCCTTCAGCATGATCTTAACAGATTGGGTGAGTGGGCAAATCAATGGCAGATAGAGTATAATTTGGATAAATGTGACGTTATTCACTTCAGAAGCAAAAACAAGAAACGCAGATTAATACCTGAATGGCTGTAAATTGAGAGAGGGGAGTGTGCAGGGGGACCTGGGTGTCCTTGTGCACCATTCGCTGAAGGTAAGCATGCAGGTGCAGCAGGCGGTAAAGAAGGCAAATGGTACGTTGGCCTTCGTTGTGAGAGGTTTCGAGTACAGGAGCAGGGATGTGTTGTTGCAGTTGTACAGGGCCTTGGTGAGACCACACCTGGAATATTGTGTGCAGTTTTGGTATGCTTTTCTGAGGAAGGATGCTTTTGCTCTCTCGAGGAAGTGCAGCGGAGGTTAACCAGGCTAGTTCTGGGGATGGCGGGTCTGACGTATGAGGAGAGATTGACTAGGTTAGGATTGTTTTCACTGGAATTCAGACGAATGGGGGGGATGTCATAGAGACTTATAAAATTCTAACTGTTGAGGTTGGTTGGCTCGCCGAGCTGGTGTCTTGTTTTGCAGACATTTCATTACCATGCTTGGTAACATCCTCAGTGCAGCCTCTGATGAAGCGTCGGTGTATTTTCCCGCCTGGTTTTTAAACTCTGGGGTCCATTGAGATGGATTGCCTCACTTCCGGGTTTCCTCTGTAGTGGAATGTATATGGGGTCGAGTTCAATGTGTTTATTAATAGCCTGCTTCGTGGAGTGCCATGCTTCCAGGAATTCTCGTGCTTGTCTCTGCCTAGCCTGTCCCAGGATCTTGGTGTTGTCTCAGTCGAAGTGGTGGTTCTCCCTGTCCATGTGGATTGAGATGAGTGAGTAGTGGGCGTGTCTTTTTGTAGCCAGTTGGTGTTCATGTACTCTTGTTGTTAGTTTCCTTCCTGTTTGTCCGATGTAGTGTTTCTCACAGTCTCTGCAGGGGATCTTGTAAATGACATTGGTCCTGTCCATGGTGGGGAGTGGGTCTTTAGTTCAGGTGAGCAGTTGTCGTAGAGTTGACGTGGGTTTGTGTGCCACTCTGACGCCCAGCGGTCGTAGGGGAGTCTTGTGGTGAGTTCTGATGTGTTCCTGATGTAGGGTAGTGTGATGAGCATGTCAGGGCGTATAGTATCTTTCTGATGCTGTTCGTGTAGGCATCTTCTGACCCAGTTTTTTGGATATCCATTATCCTTGAAAATCTGGAAGAGGCGTTCTTCCTCTTGGCGTAGTTCCGTGTTGCTGAACTTCAACAGTGACCATCCCAGCGCACACAAACGAAGCTGCGTGCGAACACTATTTAAAAGGGCAACAACACACTGCTTCTTCTTCCACTTGGCGTAGGTCCATGTTGCTGCAGTGTGTTGTTGCCCTTTTAAATAGTGTTCGCACGCAGCTTCGTCGGACACCAACTGGCTTTGTTGGAGGCTGCACTGATGATGTTACCCGGCAGGGTAATGAAATGTCTGCGAAACAAGAAACCAGCTCGGCGAGCCAACCAACCTCAACACTCAACCCGAGCTACAAATCCACCTCAAAATTCTAACTGGACTAGACAGGGCGGATGCAGGGAGGATGTTCCTGAATGTGGGTGTGTCCAGAACCAGGGGTCAAAGTATGAGGATTCGGGATACACCATTTAGGACAGAGATATGGAGACATTTCTTCACCCAAAGAGTGGTGAGCCTGTGGAATTCATTACCACAGGAAGTAGTTGATGCCAAAACATTGAATGTATTCAAGAGGCAGCTAGATATAGCATTTGGGGCGAATGGGATCAAAGGTTATGGGGAGAAAGCAGGAGTAGTTGGATAATCAGCCATGATCATGAAGAATGGCCTCCTCCTGCTCTTATCTTCTATGTTTCTACGATGGCTGGTTGCATGGACGAGTTGGACCGTAGGGTCTGCTTCTGTGCTGGACGTCTCTATGGCTGTATGACGGACACAGCACAGAAAAGGCATCTTCCATTCACTGGTTTGCAGGTCACAGAACCGATTAAACCAGAACTAAACAGAGAAAGGTGCAGCTTGATCTAGTATCAGCCATGGAAAGGTTTACTGGGATATGGGACAGATGCAGATAAGTGGGACGATTTTATCATGTGAAACCTGATTGGCATGGACAATTTGGATCGAAGGGTCCGTTTCCCTGCTGTATCACTCTATAACTGTGGGGTGCTGGAAATCTGAAACAAAAGCAGGAATTGCTGGAGCACCTCAGCATCTACGGAGAGAGAAACAGAGCCCTTTTGGCTCCAGTGACTTTTCTTTCAATTAAACCAAAGTGGGCTCCCGAGGAGCAGGTGCGACCACAAAGCCATGGACAGCTTATGGTCAATAGAAACCCGAAAAAACTGCGGATACTGTAAATCAGGAACAAAAACAAAGTTGCTGGAAAAGCTCAGCAGGATTGGCAGCATCTGTGAAGGAAAAAACAGAGTTAACTTTGCACTGTCCTTTGGAGAAGCAATGGCCTAGTGGCACTATTGCTAGACTGCTCATCCAGAGACCTAGGTAATGTTCTGGGGATACAGGTTCAAATCCCCCTCTGGCAGACACTGGGCATGAATCTGATTAAAAATCTAGAATTCATCATCACTGATGGTCCCTCACAGATGAGGGTGACTCCCTTCCCCTCTCAGGGTGAGTCTGTAGGTGCCTGTACAGACTGAGGGGGCTACTGCAGGCTCTGTTACACTTGGGGCAGAGGGTGGGGGCATTGATGTGGCAGCTTGCCCTTTTTGCTGTTTGCGCCCACTTCCGCTTTTTCCCGACGGTGAGTCTCCAGGAGCTCGACGCCTTCCTGGATGCTCCTCCTCCTCCACTTTGGACGGTCTTGGGGGCCGGTGATTCCCAGGTGCCTGTGGGAATGTCGCACATCCCCAGTTAGGCCTTGAGGGGGATCACTGAAATGCTTCCTCTGCCCCGCTGGGGCTGGCCTGCCGTTTCGGAGCTGGAGGTGGGGCAGCTGCTCAGGGAGTCTCATGGAATCTGGAATTAAGAGTCTATGAAGACAATGAACCCATTGCTGATTGTCAGGAAAAGCCATTTGGTTCACTAATGCCCTTTAGGGAAGGAAACTGCCATCTTTACCTGGCCTGGGCCTACATGTGACAGGGCATTAGTGAATCAGATGGGTTTTTCCAACAATCCAGAAATGGCCGTCATTAACTCCTAATTCCAGATTTTTGGCTTACTGAATTCAAATTCCACCATCTGCCCTGGCGGGATTCAAACCTGGATCTTTATCTGGATTAACAGTCCAGCAATAGTACCGTGGCCATCACCTCCCCTCTAAGTCGAGTTAAACCACCAATACTTACTTCTCTCTGAGACAGTGGAACTATAATGATTTTGCTAACTATGACATCTCTTCCGCCCCTGTTCACACTTAGTGCTCAAAGCAGGACCACAGGTAAACCTCACCCCTCTAAAACAAGGGTGACGTTGGGAGGAGGGGAAAGGGGAAAAGTTTGGGAAGCATCAGTGAACCAAACTCCATGCGTGAGATCAAACGAAATCCAATTTGGATACTGCAAGAACGTGTTCTTACCAAATTAATTAGCCTGGTAATACCATCCCAACGGTAGGGGAATTATTCCCTCACTGTTTTTTATGCTGTGTGAGCATCAGATGCAGGAGTGTGTTTCTGGGTAGATGGGAGCAGTAAAAGTTGAATTGGAAGCAGAATGGAGAGATAATGATGGCGATGGTAATATCACTGGATGACAGAGACCCAGGTTAATGTGGGGATGACAGAGACCCGGGGCGGGGTTGGGGGGGGGTGCAACTGGTTCAAATCCTGTTAGAATCAAAATTCAGTTAATAAATCTGGAATGGAAAAATAGTCTCCGCGATGGTGAAACTGTCATCGATTCCAGTTCACTAGTGCTCGGAGGAGAACAAAATCTGCCTCCTTATCTGGTCTGACCTACCACATGAGTCCAGACCCACAGCGATGGAGTTGACTCTTAACTGCCCTCTGGTTGCACTCAGTCCTAGGGCAATTAGGGATGGGTAGTAAATACTGGCCTTGCCAACGATGCTCACATTCCCTAAATGAATGAGAAAAGAGAGATGTTGGAAAAGGAACATTGCTAAACGAGAGATCAGCAAGTGTTAGAGACTGGTGCATTCCGATAATCAGGATTACGTGCTGAGGGATGCACTAAAGCTTGAGGCAGCTGCTGCCAAAACCCAAGGGGCAGAAGTCTCCCTAGACCAGAGTGTACTTTTTGGGGCTAGAGCCTGTGTAAATGCCCTCAGTTTGAATGCACTAGGAAGTGTTTGACAAGAATGTATGTTGGAAACGTAACCCATCATTACAAACACAGCGAGGCAGCTCAGAATGGTGCATAACTGTAGTGAAAGAGATTGTTTTTATATTGAGTTTCACGTCACGTCATACTGTTTACAAAATGTATGAACAAAGTATATTTGTGGAAAACTGGAGGCTTAAGGAGTTAAGGAAGGGAACGTGGGTCACTATCTTTGTGAATCTAAGCAAGGGGTGGATCAGATTGTGTGCGGGTGTTAACCCTCAGCATAAGTGCAATGTTTGCTCATGTTGCGAGTTTGATCTTTTAACAGGAGGCTGCAGTTCCTCTGCTGGTATCTCTCACAATTCTGGCTGAACAGAAGACTGAAGAAATTGCTGGAAAAACTCAGCAGGTCTGGCAGCATGGGTGGTATGGTGGCACAGTGGTTAGCACTGCTGCCTCACAGCACTGGGGACTCTGGTTTGATTCCACCCTCGGGTGACTGTCTGTGTGGAGTTTACATTCTCCCTATGTCTGCGTGGGTTTCCTCCGGGTGCTCCGGTTTTCTCCCACAGTCCAAAGATATGCAAGTTGGGTGGATTGGCCAGGCTAAATTATCCATAGTGTGCAGGGATGTGTAGGTTAGGTGGATTAGGCATGTGAAATGTAGGGTTACAGGGATGTGGTGGGTCTGGGTGGGATGCTGTTTGGAGGGTCAGTGTGGACTTGTTGGGCCAAATGGACTGTTTCCAGACTGTAGGGATTCTATGGGAGAGAGAAAGTTAATGTTTCAGGTCTAGTGTCCCTTCCTCAGGATCTCTCCTGCTTGCCAGGGGTGGATCAGGATGAATTAAAGACTGACATTCAATCTTTTTGACTATCTAACAGAGACACCGTCCTTGGTTATTGAGTCATGGAGGGAGTCCTGAACCTGGAACCTCCGGCCCAGAGGCAGGGATGACATTCTTTGGATCATATAACCTACTGTGCCAGAGGACTTTTATGCATTTTTTTTTACCCATCACTATCTGCCCTTGAACTGAGTACCTTTCTGGGCCATTTCAGAGGGCAGCTAAGAGGTTATCCGAGCACATAGTCCAAATAAATCACTCTGGGTCTGGAGTCACGTGTAGGCCAGACCAGGTAATGGCAGCAGATTTCCCTCCCTGAAGGGCATTAGTGAGCTAGGTGGGTTTTTTTAACATCAATTAACGTATGGTCACCAGATGGGTTTTATTGTCTGGGGCACTAATGTCCTTTAGGGAAGGGAATCTGTCATCCTTACCTGATCCAGACCATATGTGACTCTAGACCTACAGCAATGTGCATGACCTTTAATTTCAAAAACTTAACATTAAATTAGAATCCAAATCCCTACAGTGTGGAAACAGGCCCTTCAGCCCAACAAGTCCACCCAGACCCATCCCCATCCCCATATAACCCACACACCCCTGAACACTATGGGCAATTTAGCATGGCCAATCCACCTAGCCTGCACATCTTTGGACTGTGGGAGGAAACCCATGCAGACACGGGGAGAATGTGCAAACTCTGCACAGATAGTCACCTGAGGCTGGAATTGAACCCGGGTCCCTGGTACTGTGAGGCTGCAGTGCTAACCACTGAGCCACTGTGCCACCCCAAATAGTATATGAAACGTGCTTCCAGAGGAAGTGGTGGAAGCAGGTACAATTATGACATCCAAAAGACATTTGGATACATGGAAAGGAGAGGGACATGGGCCAAATGCAGGCAAATGAGACAAGTTCAGTTTGGGAAACCTGGTTGGTGTGGATGAGTTGAGCCGAAGGGCCTGTTTCCGTGCTGTATGACTCCATGACCCACCTTAAAATTTACTCCCTTTCCCCACTGATGCACAGGAGCAGCAACATGCACTATCTACAAGATACATTTGTCGAAAATTCATCAGAAATTCCGAGTACCAGAAGAGCAATGGGAAATTCCAGACTATCATATACAGAGAGACTACGCATATGGACCAGGCACTTAATTACTCCAGCAACCACCCCAACGCCCATAAACGGAGCTGCATGCATCAGGACATTATTTAAATGGGCTACAACACACTGTAGCTACCCAGAATTGCATGAAGCAGAACAGGAGCACTTGTATAGGAGCTTTTAAAAGGAATGGATACCCAAAAAGCACAATCCGCAGTTACCTCCATGACAGACCACAAAAAGACACAACCCGGCCAGACACACTAGTCACCCTACCGTACATCAGCGATGTATCGAGATGACAACAAGACCACTCAAACCCCTAGGTATCAGGTTAGCCCACAAACCAACAACCACCCTGCGACAGCTACTGACGAATGTAAAGGATTCCCAGACCCACAACTAATGAAACGAATGTAATATACAAAATACCACGCAAGGACTGTGAGAATCATTACATAGGCCAAACTGGAAGAAAACTGACAATGAGGACACACAAACCAAGAGACACGACCAATTCTCACTGGTCTCAGTACACATGGACAAAGAAGGACACGAATTTGACTGGGCAGCACATCCATAATAGCAGAAGCCAAACAGAGACACACCAAGGAATACCCGGAGGCCTGGCATTCCAGCCAAAACTCCTTCAATAAACACACTGAACTGAACCCAATATACAAACCACTGAGAAACAGAACCGGAAGTGATGCCAACCACCCCAGCAAACTGAGGCATATAAATAATAAGTGGGACAGAACACCAATGCTTCACCGGAGGCGCACTGACGATGTTACCCAGCAGGATGACGAAACATCTGCAATCAAACACACTGGCTTGGCGAGCGAGTCTACGACCTCTTCAGAAATTTACCAAAGCACCTTCGACAGCACCTTCTTAACTCATGACCTCTACCATCTAGAAGGACAAGGGCATCAGATGCAGGGGAACAGCACCCCCTGCAAGATCCCCTCCAAGTTACTCACCATCCTGACCTGGAAATATATCGCTGCTCCTTCAGTGTCGCTGGGTCAAAATCCCGGAAATCCCTGCCCAAGGGCATTGTGGATATCACTACATGACATGGGCTGCAACGGTTCAAGAAGGCAGCTCACCACCACCTTCTCAAGGGACGGTCAACAAACGTTGACTTTACCAGTGACACCCACATTCTTTGAAAGAATGAAGAAAAGTGCAGAGCATCCTGCTTTATGTACACACCTCAAACGCATTCAGCTTATCGACTTTTCATTTGTCCATCTCTTGATGGACGACAAAGGGTGATGCCTTAGGATTTTTCTCCTCAGACTCCCCCACAGTTTCTCACTTGTGAACACATTCAGACAAGGCCAATTTTGGTCATCTTGATTCTCCTGCTGATCTTGCAGTCTCACCCTGTGTCACCTATTGTAACCTGCCCAAACATCTGTGAACCTTCTCACTTTGCTCCTGCATTTATTTCCATGTTCAGTTACGGCGTTGGTTCCTCTAGTATGGTACTGAGCCAAATAAATTTGAGCTCAAATCCCCAGTCTGCAGCCATTGCCAAAATTCATTAATGTGAAGGAGGTGGGGGTGTGGTAATATCATTGGGTTATAAAGCAGAACCTCAGGGGATGTGGGTTCATATCCCATGATGGTGGAATTTGAATTTTATTCTTTACAAAATTGAACAAGAAATCTATTGCAATCATTGCTGCCTGTTGTTGAAAACACGTTTGGATCATTAATGTCCTTTAGGGAAGGATATCTGCTACCCTTACCTAGTCTGGCCTACATGTGACTCCACACCATGGCCTCTGGGCAATAAATGCTGGCCTAACCAGTGATGCTTAGACTCTGTGAATGAAAAAAGGAGTTTGGTGCTGTTTATTGAGGGATAGTAGGCACTGCAGATGCTGGAGAATCTGAGATAACAAGGTGT